>JAESUZ010005522.1:0-635000 GCA_017311185.1 Proteles cristata cristata
CTTAGAGCCTGCTTCAAATACTGTGTCTCCCCCCTTCCCCTCTCTCTCATTCTCTGCTCCTCTCCTGCTCAGGCTCTGTTTCTCTCTCTCTTTCTCAAAACTAAACAAACATTTAAAACATTTTTAAAAGAAATCAGAGATGTACACTGTTGTTTTCAGGTGGTTATCAATCTATACTGTAACTATAATACAGGGTAGTAGGACACGCACACAGTACAGAGACACATGTATGCTCTGGTCTCACTTAGATCTGCCGTGATGTTTATTTTTGCCACACAGAATAAGAAACAGTCTGCCTTCAGCTTAAAAAAATCCTTCCGCCTTCCTTGAAGTCGAAGATCGAAGCCTCGGAAGGCACTCGTAGCACTTACATTTCAACAGGAAAGAGAAATCCATTTTATATTTCTTTGCCATTGTTTATCTTTTCTGTTTCCAGAATATTATTTACTCATTTTTTTAATTTAGCAAGTATTCATTTTGGCCCCTTCTCAGCCCTGTTGTTTCTCAAGATAAATTGGGATAGAGGGGCGCCTGGGTGGCTTAGTCGGTTAAGCATCCGACTTTTGCTTAGGTCATGATCTCGCGGTTCGTAGGTTCGAGCCCCGCGTCGGGCTCTGTGCTGACTGCCAGTTCGGAGCCTGGAGCCTGTTTCAGTCTGTGACTCCCTCTTTCTCTGACCCTCCCCTGCTCACACTGTCTCTCTCTCTCCTAGAAATAAATAAAACATTTAAAAATTTTTAAAAAAAGATAAATTGGGATAAGAAAGAGAGTTACAGTGAGTAAGTCCAGAGGCAGAGAAGTATGGGACCACGCTGCTTTTTATTTTTTTAATTTATCACATTCAAAAATCATTCTTTTGGCTCTGTTTAGAGGAAGTCATCGTAACTAATCAAGGCAAACAATTACAATATCCAAAAACTGAGGCAACTTAAGTATCAGACAATTCTCAACTGGTCAACGAAAAGTGTGAAATATAATGGCATACTCTGTAGCCAATAGAAAAGGTTGGAGAAACATTTTTAATTATGTCTGTTTCTGTTTTCAGAATACGAATTCTAACTAGTTTTTAGCACATCGCTGTTCTAGACACTTCTTACCCTGTTTTGCATTTCAGGACAAAGGCAGAGAGAATAGGAAGAGTTACACAAAATTGGTTTCGAGCAGAGTGACAGGACATGGCCATTTTCAGGTGGCGGGACAGCAGTGAAGAGTAAGGAACCATGTTCTATTGTAATCAGACAAAGTAACATATAAATGTAATGACAAGCAGGAAGGCTATAAAAACTGCCAAGCAGGTTGGGGAAACTCAGGTACTGGCAAAAATCATTAATGGTCGTTACATTTTAGAGAGCTCTTTCTACATGCTAAGTATAATTCTAAATAATTTAAATGTTACCCAATTAAGTAGGAATCTTCCCATTGGTAATCCTTTTGTAAATGCCAATAAACTGAGGTATAGACATGAATAAATTTGCCCCAAGCTCGCACAACAGCCTGGGGAGTAGAAGAGAATTTTCCTTCTTTTTGACTACATTCTTCACAAGAGAACATAGCAAACTTATGAGTTGCTATCAAGGATTGTTCTACATTCCCCTGTCTGTGTGACAAAATAGAAGGTGATATCTCAGATTCAGTCCCTATATGGTTGATCACAGTTCCTACACTGAGCAAGGATATTAGAGAGCTTTGTTAATAATGCAAAATTCGGAGCCCCAGAGGTGAATGTGGGGGTTGGTAGACCCCTTCCCCCTAAGATAAGCTTCTTAGATGATTCTGAAGTAGTCAACCATGATTTGGGGACCCTTTCACGTCAGTGAGAGTCATCTTAGACACTTATCAAACAGACAGTGTCTACTAGAGATTTGATTCAGAGGGTGTAGGATTGGGAATCTACCTCTTTCACTGCGGTCACCTCATGTCCTGTTGTTTGGGACTAGCCTGACCTATGACAAACCTGTGATGAGCATTAGTAATAGCATCCCCTTTCGTGCTCAAAATCAGCCCGGTCTGGACAGTGAGTTGTATGTTTAATGAGGTCCGGAGGTGCTTCACCTTAAAAGGACACATGGGTAAGCACGGCTCTGAAATATGTCAGTGATCCGGGCCCCATCTCTGTCAGCCACCTACTAGCCACGTAACCTGGGGTGAGTTACCGAAGCTCATTAAACCCTCTGTTTTTCCATCGTGCAAAATGGGTGGAAACATTCTGACACTTACCCCCCCACCCCTCCACCGCCCTCCGAGTTGGGTTGTGGGAAATGGATGTCTCATCCCTTCTAAGGAATCAGAGTATCAGGGCGCCTGGGTGGTTCAGTCAGTTGAGCACCCGACTCTTGGTTTCAGCTCAGGTCATGATCATAGTTTCATGCGTTTGAAACCTGCTAGGGATTCTCCATCTCCTCTGTCCCTCTCTCACTCATGCTCTGTGTCCCTGAAAATAAACTTAAAAAAAAAAATAAAAATCGAAGTGCTTAGGAGATATCCTGCACACATAAGCTTCTTTCTATCAAGGGTGTGAGGAAGTTCCTCAGATCAGCCTTCAGAAGCATCCTTGAGGTCATGGGCACAGCGTTACTTTGGAATGCAGATCCCCCTGTAGTGAGCAGAGGGCGTTGGACCAGGCTCTTGTGAGTGCGTATGTGTATTTCAAAGTTTTCAGGAGACCTATAAATGCGAGCATCAGATTGATTTCAGCAAGGAAGTGTGGTTTTGTTTTCAACATCAGAACCACACCCTGAGGTCATCTTATATGTCACTGCACTGACCTATTAAGAGAAAAAAAAAAAAAAAGTGTGCTGGGCGACGTGGGGTATGAAGCCCCAGTCAGTAAACCTTTTGGAAACTTTCAGACCTCTCTCTTGCCAAAGGCGGGTGAATCTGCATCTGGCGGGCAAGCAGGGAGAATTCTAATAAATAATCCAAAGAGAGACAGAATCCAGATGACATTTTAAAGATTACTGATTGAAAAGCCCAGAGTTGGCTAGTGTAAATGGCCTTGGCCACAAAATTTGCATTCACGACAATCACTTGACGTGCATTGTGTGTGTCTAAAGGAAAGTATCGAAGCAACCGGCACAGAACATACAGACCAGGGGATCTGTTTTCAAGCAAAATGAAAAAAGAAAAAGAAAAAAAGAAAAGAAAGAAACAGAGAAAGAGCAAGAATGTTTCCGTTTATGATTATGGTTGCTGTGGTGGTGCCTGTACTTTTTTGACGACTCCGTGGAACATTTTAAGGGTTATCTGCACATGTATGGGTTTCAATAGGATGACACAATTGCCTGATTCCAGATGTGCCCATTACATCCCTTCACAGACCCCAGCCAACCAAGATGACTGCAGCCAACACTGACATGCGAAGTCCCTGAAGCTGTCTGGTCCTCATCTGTGAACCACGTATGGCAAAAAACCAAAAACAAAAACAAACAAAAAAAAAACAAGAAAACCCAGAAGAACCAGAACCCCAAAATAGGATGTGTTTTTTTCTGGATGATCAGATCCCAGATTCCCAGGCAGAATCTGTCATAATCTTAAACTTCATGGGACTGAGACACAGCAACTTGAGAGGCGCTCAGGCCCTTCTCGGTTCTTGCAACACATCCATTGCTCTGACAAGGCTTGGAATTTGGGTCTCCAGCTCACTTTTCACCTGATGAGGCGGCCAATTCTCCCTGGGGTGGTGACAAGGCAGGGTGCCCAGAGGGTGTCTGTAAGCACCTTCTGTTACCAAGGTTGACCAGAAAAAAAAACAAAAAACAAAAAACACCAAACTTGAAGGACATTTGCATATCGTAGCTCTTGAAGTAATCAATGGTGTACAAAGCAACTTAATTCCAAGAAGAAGTATTTCAGAGACCAAGAACCCCAGGAACTCTTAATAGATTTGCATTCTGGCTGTGCCGTGTTACACGAGCCACTTCTCTGAGCCTCAGTTTCTCCATTTTATTTAAGATTAATAATGTGGCCACGTCACAGAGTTCCAGTGAGCAGTGAGGTGAGACATCGTGCACGGTACCTATTGCATTGCTAGCAGTTCCGAGATGTGTGTTAACGTTTGCGTATGAACTGTCGTCAATAACGTCTTCATCATGACAATGACGATGGTGACGATGACAGAGACGGGCTGCCCGGGAACTTCAGAGCCGCTTCTGTGAATCCTTATAAAATCCGACAAAGGAAAACAGCCTCAGAAAGTTGGGAAGAAGTGCTTGCAAGTGAGGGAGGCGAGATCCGGCTGTAAGTCCCTCCTAATGTCCCCATGCTGCAGCCTCCCATGGTCCTCATCCTTGTCAAATACTGTGGACCATACACCTTGTGCTTCCTGCTCCCGGGGAGGCCGGGCAAGTCCCTTCACTCTCTGAGCCTCAGTGTCCCACCCACCGCATGTGGCCACATCTAATTATAATTCTCTCGTGGCGTTTCGGAGAAGACCAGAAGAGTATGTCGAAGCTGCATGCAGATGCTTAATACAACAAATGCCGTGTTGCTGATGCTGCTGATGAAGTATTATTGCAGGCACATCCCCTTCCACGGGGCTCCCAGGTCTAGAAGCATCACCCTCCTCTGTTGATTCTGTGACATCCAACCCGGGGCAAATCTGAGGCCAGGATAGGTCTCAGATCGGCCTCATCTGTTCCCAAGCCCGCTGTCGCTGCTGGGTCTGCGTGGCCAGCTCTTGGCTGTATCACTGCTCTGGCCTCTCCCCTGGCCTCCCTGCCTCCAGCCCTGCCCTAAGCATTCTAGCTGCTCCCTGCGGAATAGCCCAAGTTTCATTCTAAAAATGCAAATCGAGCTGTGCTACTTGTATGTTCAAAGCCCTTCAGCCGCCAACCTAATAACACAAGCCAATAACCAGAACCTTGCCGGTAAGCGCCTGAGCTCGGCATCCCCGGGTGGGGAGACACCCCAAGGCCCTGTGCTTGCCAGGGTCCCTGGTGGAAGTACCCGCAGCCTGGACAATTTCAAGCCCCCCGCCCCCTGAATGACGGAAGCTGAGAACAGATGCGGGTCCGGGCTGCGAGCTGGTTTGTGGCAGCCCCAGCGCCCCAGCGGGCAGCCTCGGGAGGTTTGCCCAGTGCCGGGCACCCCACTGTCTTCTTCACAGGCTGCCACGGCTCGACCAGAGAGGTGCTCTCCTGTGCCACTACACAGGCGGGGAAACGGAGGCACGGGCAGCGGCCCGGCTCAAGCACCTGATCACACACTATACTGCCTCTCTTCGTGGCGCTTAAAATAAAATTCACCCTCCACACCTCGGTGCCCAGAGCTAGGATCTGCCGGTGTCTTGTTCTCCTCCCCCATCCTGTGTCCTACACACGCTGCTGCTCACACCTGGCTCCTCCTGCTATTTCCTCCTCTCGGCCAGGCTGCAGGTCTCGGTCTCTTTGTCCCTCTTCTCCAGCGAAACTCCCCTGACCACCCCTTTGCCTCGGTCTCACTGTGCAGCCTCTATCCCTCTCAGCTGGGATCACAGTCAGTACTGAATCCATTGATTCACCTCGCCGTTGAGCAGTGGTTCTTAGTGGGAGATAGAGGCCAAAGGGGTAAGTTTGCCCCCGGGGGCAGTGGTATGTTACAAGTTGGTCTTGGTTGTTACAACTCAGAGGACGCTAGTTTCCTGCACTGGGGCGAGGCCAGGGGCTGCTGCTTAACCTCCTATAGGGCTCAGGATCCCCACCCCCCCCAACCAAAGATCGACTCCACAAGCCAGTAGTGTCAAGGTTGAGAAACTTGGCTGATGGCTGTTTGTCTCTCCAGGTTTGAGCAAATTCCAGAAAGGCATAGCCTTGACTTCTTTGTTTCGTCTGTCTTCTCAAGTTCAAGCACAATGCCTGGCATGGAATAGATGCCTTAGAGGTAGAAGAAGCCAGGGGTGCCTGGGTGGCTCAGTTGGTTGAGCATCCAAGTCTTGGTTTTGGCTCAGGTCATGATCTCACAACTCGTGAGTTCAAGCCCTGCTTTGGGCTCTGTGCTGACAGTGAGGAGTATGCTTGGGATTCTCTGTCTCCCTCTCTTTCTGCCTCTCCCCTGTTCATGCTCTCTTTCTGACTCAAAAACAAATAAACATTTAAAAAAATAAGTCAAAGAAGTTATAAAAAATAACACTACTGATGATGGTGATGGTGATGATGGTGATGATGGTGATGGTGACACTGGTGATGATGGTGATGATGGTGATGGTGACACTGGTGATGATGGTGATGATGGTGATGGTGAGGATGGTGATGGTGACGATGGTGACAATGGTGATGATGGTGATGATGGTGATGGTGACAATGGTGATGATGGTGATGGTGATGATGGTAATGATGGTGATGATGCTGATGATGACAATGACAGTGACAGCACTGAGACATCCTCTCAGAGTCACACTGAAGTTTTTAGGCCAGGCAGGACAGGAATAGGGTGAGTCTGTTCTATTCCCTCCGCTCCAGCACTCCTTTTGGCCCGAGGACAGGGAAGGAGGAGCAGGCATTTGATCAAACTCCCTCCTTCCCCCGCCTGACCTCCCTAGCAGCAGCCCACTAAGTGTTGCACTTGGCTGAGTTCCGGTAGTAATTTGGTTAATTGGATGAACAGGCACTTCAGTGACAGAGACTGGATTTCCACACCACAGTCCATCAAAACTAATCAGTTGGCTGTGTTCCACCTCTAAGCAACTGACAGCTTCGCCAGGATGGTGAGTAGATGGTAACTTTTTAAATTGAAGAACTTGCTAAGTAATGGCAGTTAGAAGTTGGCAGGATGCTTTTAACGGGGAAGAGGAAGGAAGACACCCTGTGTCGGCTTTGTTTTCCTCCACAGAGATAATCTCGTTAGGGGCTGCTTGATTAAAAGGTTTTTCCAAAGACGCTGGTGAAAAACAGTCATCTCGAAACTGGGCTCTTTCATTTTCTTAGAAGGAAAATGTCACAAGTGGATGTACTGCATTATCCCTTCCTCTGGTGCTTTTTAAACACACGGTGTTTGCTGCACGTGCCTGATAGGACGATACCGTGTCAGTTAGGATAGTGTTAGCTGCTGTAACAAATATGCCTCACAATGTTAGTGGCTTAATGCAAGATTTCTCACTCCTGTGATAATCCAATCAGACTTCCCAGCTGAGAGTGGCCGGCTTCCAGGCAGTGATTCAGGGACTCAGGCTCCTCTTTTCTTGTGGTTCAATTATCCCCTAGAGCCCCAATGTCATCTGCTCTCAGCCAGCAGAAGGGGAAAGAGGGGCATGCAGAATGTACATTCGATTTTTTAATGTTTTAATTTTTATTTATTTTTGAGAGAAAGACAGAGAGAGAGGCAGAGTGTGAGTGGGGGAGGAACAGAGAGAGAGAGAGGCTCAGAGTCTGAAGCAGGCTCCAGGACCCGAGCTGTCAACACAGAGCCCGATGCGGGGCTCGAACTCACGAGCCATGACATCATGACCTGAGCCAAAGTCGGACACTTAACCAACTGAGCTACCCAGACACCTTGATACATTCAATTTTTTAAAAACCTTCGCCCAGATGCAACACGCTCCCATTCACATTCCTTCAGTGACACTAGCCATGTGGCTATACCTGGCCAGAAGAGAGGTCTGTGTCCTTTCCCGTGATGGCTCCATACTGTGAAAGGGAGACCCAAGGCCTCAATGAATAATTACCGGCTCTACTGTGGGTGGTATCCAGTCTATACCAACCCGATGAGAAATTGCTAGGGTCTTCCTTGGAGGAAACCGAGGCCCATGTGAGTTAAGCAACTGACCCAGATTTATGCAGGGGGCAGAGGGCTAAACCGAGATGTGCACCTGGTGCAGGTTACAGACTGCTATCTTCCCTCTCTCCCGCCTCCCTCCCTTCTTTCTCTTCCTTCTTTCTTTCTAAACCTTGATAATTTCCAAGGCACCAACACGGCTCTTCTGTAACTCTGTGCACTTTCCACAAGATTGTTCTTCCGAGGTGGAAAATTATCCCCACTGAATATGCTTTAACGTAGAGAAGACTGGTCTAAAGCACACTCGATAGTTGCCAGTGCTCGTTTTCGCTCTCATAAGCAGGAGGAGCTTGGAAAGGAAAATGATAGAAAAGAGATGTTTCTAAAAGGCAAGTCTGATATTGTCACTCCTAATATAACCATCCTGAGACCTCCCTCTAGCTTTCAGGAGAGCGTTCCTTCACCATGGCTTAGCCTGTGAGGCTGTGATCTGGCCCATCAGCACCTCCCTGGCCGTCACTGAGACTTTTTGGCAGTCTCTTGGCCAACGTAAAGGTCTTCCACACACAGCGTGTCTTCCCCAGCCTGGCTGCTTTCTGCTTCCGTGTGCTTGTTCTTCTGTCTGGAATGTTCTTGCTTTGTCTGTCTTCACTGAGTGAAAGAGCCACCCTACCTTCAAGATTCTGCTCCCTCACTTCTGCTGGGAGTCCCTCCGGAGTCTCCACTCGGTGATACCAAAGATCAAGGCAGGCCCTGAATGAAGACCCTAACACTGGATTGGAATTGCTGACTCATGTGTGAGTTTCCGCCCTTAGACCGTGGCCGCCTTGAGGATGGAGACATGGCCCGTTTATTCTCACTTCCCCCCTGCCTAGCACGGTGCCTGATGTGACATTGCTACCCATTCGGTCTTTATCGTGTGAAAGAAAAGAACGAATCTCACTGGAGAGGTACGAGATGTGCAAAAGGAATAAGTGGTTTTATATCCACTGGCCTTTTACATTCAAGGAAAGCAGCAATCCCAGCTGACTGGAACCTTCAATATGAGTTTGGCCACACTCTAGGCAGGGGATAGTGTGCACAGAGGGGCTTCACAGCTTCCAGCGAGGCCTCGCACAAGATCTTCTGTGACCTCCCCCCATGCTGGGAAGGAGGCAGGGGGTGGCGTGCGTGTTTGCGAGGATGTGAGTGTGTGCACGCGTGTGTGCATGCACCTGTTGGTCACCAGCCTTCACTCCTAACGTTCATGCTCTTGACACCTTTAAAGCCGGTGTAGAGGCTGTGTCTGGGTTGGGCCAACCTCATTTCAAATGGGATGATGCCAGCGTTTTATGGTTTTGCTTCTTTTTATTGCTGGTTTGAAGGAGAATGGCAGTGTGAGGAGGGGGCTTGAGAAGAAGGCCACACTACTCCCAAAGCCCAAAATGTGGAGGGCTCCGGGGACCTCTGACCCACTCACTCATGTTAAGAAATATTCCCAGCCCTCAGCCCGCATTGCACAATGGCAGGGTTTTGTATGAAGGTTTGTAGGGAACATGCCAGAGCCTATTTCTAAACAGTCTGATGATTTATTTGATGCCTTTGGATATTTAAGTAGTCTGCAGTCTACACCAAGTGTCTGTAACGTTTATTTTTTCCTCGCTTTAATGTGTGGGACCTCTCACAATGCCTGTACACCCCAGGCACTCAATAAATATGATTTATGGAAGACGTAAATAAATCCAAACCAAGATTATGTCTGCGTTCATTAATGTGCAACAGTGGTCCTTCCCTCCGAACTTGAACAAGAGAAAAATCCTCACCAAATTACAAAAGAAGGGGGAATGGGAAATAAGTGACTCATGGGTCTGAATAGAAAGTCATGAAACTCCCTAGAGTAAAATACAAAATGCTCGATTATGTTCTCAGCCTCACTTTATTCATGTTGCGTGACCTTGGGCTACTTACTTGACCTTTCTGGGTGTCCCCTCTTCATTACATACTGAGCTAAATTGGGTAAATGCTGGGGCGCCTGGGTGGCTTAGTCGGTTAAGCGTCTGACTTTCGCTTAGGTCATGGTCTCGCAGTTTGCAGGTTCCAGCCCCGCGTCGGGCTCTGTGCTGACTGCCAGCTCAGAGCCTGAAGCCTGTTTCAATCTGTGACTCCCTCTCTCTCTGACCCTCCCCTGCTCACGCTGTCTCTCTCTCTCTCCTAAGAAATTAATAAAACATTTAAAAAAAAATAAAATAAAATAAATTGAGTAAATGATGTTGTAGCACTGATGAGCCACAGATACGGAAGAAAATGGGATGGGGTTGAATTTGTTGAGTATCAACCACATTGTAGGCAATTTTCTTTAGCGTCTCCACTGTTTTTCTCGTAATATCCGCAAAAACCATAGTGAACTGGTTAGGAATGCAGAGTCTGCCACCAGATTCCCTGAGTTGAAACCTCGGCTCAGCTCTGTGCTAGCTGTGTGACTTTGGGCAAGTTGCTTAACCTCTCTGTGCCTCAGTTCACTTTCTACAAAATGAAGATGACACTGTCAGTTACCCTTGTGGGTTGGTTGTAAAGCTCGCATGAGGTCATGTGTATAACGTGTTTATTTGACGATACTTCACGACAATGTGGCATTCGCTATTAGGATCTTCAGTTGGGGCTGAGATAGCTGAACGTACAGACTTAAATACCGTACCTGAGGTTATGCTATTCACGACCTTGGAGGAGGAAAGTAGCTAATGGGGGAGGCGAATGTAATTTGACCTGAAATCTGAAGCTCTAAGGCCCTAGTTTTTCCCTTACATCCCGTGGTGCCTCTGTAGTGAGGGTGCCTTGGTCTACTCTGCATGGCTGAAAGCGGGGCTCCGTCTGGTCTATGGGAAGTAACTATTTCTAAACATGCTCAGGGCAAGGATGTCAGTTCTGGATCTTCTCTGTGAGGTCCAATGTCTGCGGGCTGCCTCCACGCCTGCCTCTTGGCCTCTCTGAGCAAAAAGAGAAAATAGGGGCAGCCGGGTGGCTCAGTCGGTTAAACGTTTGACTCTGGGTTTCGGGTCAGGCCATAATCTCACCATATGTAAGTTCGAGCCCTGAGTCAGGCTCTGCGCTAGGTCTCTCTCTCTCTCTCTATCCTTCTCTCTCTGCTCCACCCCCACTCGCTCGCTCTCACTCTAAATAAATAAATAAATAAATAAATAAATAAATAAATAAATAAATAAAGGGCACTTGAGTGGGTGGCTCAGTCAGTTAAATATCCAATCCTTGGACGTCATGATCTCACAGTTCATGAGATCGAGGCCCACATCCGGCTCTGCACTGACCATGTAGAGCCTGCTTGGGATTCTCTCTCTCCCTTTCTCTCTGTGACCTGCCTATACTCTCACTTTCTCAAAATAAAGAAATAAACTTAAAAACAAACAACAAGCAAATAAATAAACATTTAAGAAGAAAAAAGGAAAATAAAACTCAATGCCAGGAAGAAAATTCCTAAGCAGAACCGGAGCCAGCGAAGGCCTGTCCTTAGTGAGGTGCCCCGACCCCAATCAGCCCCCTGTCCCCACAGTGAGTTGCTGGCTCCTGAATTTGCCCTTTGTGGAAACTCATTCTGATCCTCTCTCTCTCTACCTTGGACACATCATTCTTTCTCTTCTTCCCGTGGGTCCCTTACCGCTCCCCCTGCCAGGAGAGACCTCCCACGGCTGACTACAGATATCTCTGAAAAGTCCAGCTGGATTTGGATGTCACTCTTCCCAGGGCCCCACTGTTTTCTTGGGCCACATCAGGAGAAGGCCCTTCCTGCCTTTCCTGGTCTTTCTGAAGCCTAACTGAGTTGAATACAAATATAAAATTACAAATGCACATTTCAGCTGGATTTAGCTTTTCTTCTTAGAATAAGCCAGTTTGATGAGCTTCCAGAAGGCTGTCTGGCTATGGGACCAGGAAGTGAGCATGATGAGTTGGACAGGAAGTACATAAAGGGATGATTTGGGGCAACATCCTTTTTTAAAATTACCCCCTTCCCCAGGCCCCCCCAAAATCAAGATTTCTTTTCCTCTGATTCTACATGTTTGCTTTGGCTTTTTATCGAAGTGTAACTAAAATGCATAGAGTACACTCATCTCGAGTGTGGCTTAGCCAGGACCAGTGTCATGGACGTGAGACCCACACACTTACACGGGCCCCAGGCTTAGAAGGGCCATGCTCGGATTCATACTCTGCCTGTCTTGAAATTCTCAATTTTTTTTTAAACCAAGAGACTCCTCACTTTCATTTTGCTCTGGGTCTAGCAGATTTTGTCCATGAGATCGATGCTTTACTATATATGTCTACTGCCCTGTAACCACCTCCTGGATCAAGCTGTAGAAGGTTTCCAGGACCCAGAAATTCCTTCCTGCCCCTTCCCGGGCAGCGCCCCCTAGTGGGCGCTGCCGTCTAGACTCCATCGCTCAAGCCCTGCCAGATGGAGGGATAGAGTGTGGATCCCTTTGCCTCTAGGGTCTGGATTGCTCTGCCTCCCTGCCGCAGACTCGACAGCCCTTTTTTTTTTTTTTTTTTACATATGCGTTTTTTTAAATTTATTTTTAATGTTTTTTACAGATAGTTTATTGTCAAGTTGGTTTCCATATAACACCCAGTGCTCATCCCCACAAGTGCCCTCCCCCATGCCCATCACCCCCCTCTCCCCCCAACACCCATCAGTCCTCAGTTCTCAGCATTCAAGAGTCTCTCATGATTTGCCTCCCTCCCTCTCCCCCACCATTTCCCCCCTTCTTCTCCCCCATGGTCCTCCGCTAAGTTCCTCCTAATTCTCCTGTATGTGCAAACATATGATATTTGTCCTTCTCTGCCTGACTTATTTCACTCAGCATAACAGCCCTGTCTCTGCTGTTGCTCTGTCGGAACCCATTGCACCACCCCGCCCCAATTTGTAAGCCTATTCTCCTCTTGATGGGCACTTGGGTTGTTTCCCGTCTCGGTTATGAATAAAGCTGCTGTCAGCATCCTTATACGTGTGGTTTGGTGGACATAGGTACGGATTTCTCTAGGTGAGACCCAGCTGGTTAGTGGCAGGGCTCGTAATCTTGGCATTCGACTTCGATATCCAGTCTCATAACTGCCTCCATAGCCCACTCGATAAGCCATATTCTTGGACCACCTACTCTGCGCTAGCTGGTCCATTGATGAACTTAATAGGCAAACATGAGTCTCAGCTTCTTAAAACGACACGCTCAACCAGGCTAGGGATACGGTGGAGGAGGAGTTAGGCCTGAGAGCAAGTGGAGCTAATCCTAACGGACCCTGAGTCAGAACTAATCATAACTCCCCAAATTATGGTGACTTGGTTCCCATCGAGGGAAGTGGGCCGCCGCTGCATGAACCACAAAACCTTGCAGGGAAATAACAGAAAACTGAGGATCACGATGGTTTAAAAAATATTCCACGGAGACAGAAGACGGCGTGAGTACAATGGAAGCAGGTGTGTTGATCGAGGGCCAGACTCCCTGCTGCCATTTTCACAAATGTTTTCTCTGTCGGTCCTCGCAACCTCCCTGTGAGGCTATCGTCCCGTGTTACAGATGGGGAAACTAAGTCTGCAATAGCAAGAAAGAAAATAGAATTTCAGAGATTGTGCAATACTTCTGTCAGTCCTTCTAGAATGATGATTAAACCCTGGGTATAGTCAGCTCGCATTCACATTTTATTTACTTTTTTAATGTTTTATTTTATTGTTGATAGAGACAGAGAGAGAGAGGGAGACACAGAATCTGAAGCGGGCTCCAAGCTCTGAGCTGTCAGCACAGAGCCCATTGTGGGGATGGAACCCACAAACTGTGAGATCATGACCTGAGCCGAAGTCAGAAGCCCAGAGAACTGAGCCACCCCTAGAATTCACATTTTAACTGGTGCCACTTCATTCAACAACACCCTTTCCTTGCTGGAAGCTCCCTTGCTCAGACAGACCGACCTTTGGGAATAGCAGCCATATATGCTCCCAGGTTTGGTTTTTCAGTTCAGGCAAAAGATTCAGATACATTTTTCATCTTCCACGTGGGATTAGGCCTGCATTAGGTCTTTATTTGTTAAGGGGCTTAATCTCATTACGGATCAATTTGTCAAGCATCGAGTAAATGGGAAACGGAGGCCCTTCGTTCCTCATGTGACCCAGCTTTATTTCTTGAAATATCTGAAGCAATTTCCCATGTGAGCCCAGAGATTAGTTTTTGTTCTTGTTTTACAACTTGACATGGTTTTTTACCGTCGTCCGTCACTCCCGGGGCTGGCTTCCACATCCGGGGTTTATGATGGTTTGCGAGATAAGAAAGGTGGCCTGGCACGGGGAGGGGGCCTGTGGAGTCAGGCAGGCTGGGCAGGGATTAACTCTCCCCTGTGACCAGTAGCAGGTTCCTTTTCTCTCCAAGCCCCCACGGTCCTTATTTCTACCCCCAGGAGGGCGGCCCCTGCTTGGAGGAGCCGGGCAGGTGTCCACGTTCATGCTGCCCGTGTGACAGCACCATGCCTGGCTCCTTCTAGCAGCTCGGCGCCTGACGAGAGTCCGCCCGAGTGTCTGTCCCTTTCATTACTAACAGACCTTCCCCATTGCAGCCTGGTGTCTGCCTTGCCTTGAGGGTGCTTCTCCCCACCGCGTCCTGTCTCATGGCTGCCTCCTAGCTTAGCTGAGGCAAGGCACCAGCCTTGACCATGGCCAGGGCCCTGCCTCACAGCCCTCACCTTGCCTCTAGCTCTGCTCGAGGGTGGATCCCGTTTATGAGGCCCAAGGCTTTATAACATTTTTGGATTGCTTACAGAATCATAAAGACAAAATCACGAAGGTCTTTCCTGGCAACTTGGGAGTGGATACACGGGGAGAGCTCTAGAAACTTCTGTTTCCCTTACTGTACTTTATTCTCAGAAAGTAAATGTGTGATAGCATCGAATTATGCCTGGAATGAGCCGGCCACACAGGGGGTTGGACCATAAAATTGGATTGCCATGCTGCATTTACAGATGACCTTTGGTCCCTCTGAGCAGGACAGGAGAGCGATAGTCTTTATAACCCCTGCTATGGCCTGCATCGAGTCAATCAGTGACAAAATAGACCTGCTGCTTTGATTAGTTAAAAAAAAATAATGCACGTATATTTTAATTGAGATACCTTTGGTTGTCATTAAAATTAAACTTTGGTTTGATTGATTTGCTGGCCACATCCTTGTCTGGAATCTCTTCTACTGTTCCATGGTGACTTTGCATTTATTTGTGTGTTTTTCTATCGTGTGGATGTTAACCGTAAAACCCACATTTCCATGTGGGAAGACATTAGGAAAAGGGTCAAGTTGGAAGAGGGAAATTTTGAATTTGTTTTGAAATTGTATTTAAATAGAAAACACGCTGGTTTTACTTAGATGATATATGAGGCCATTAAAAATAGGACAATTTTCTAGAGTTGCTTTTATGTTCATTTCACCGTAGATTGCATAAGTATCTCGTGCTCGTACGATAACATAGTGATGCAGTGTTGAAGAGGGTTTTAATTTGGGGTGAGACACCGCCGCTGATATGAGATCCTTCCATCATAGTTGGGGGTAATAGAGTCCTTCCATTTTGTGACTTACTGTATAGCTTTTGAATTTTTAAGACCCTAAATGGAGATTTTTGGAAAATCATTTTTTAATGTAGTAATTTAGCTTACATTTTTCTTTTTGTCTTTTTTTTTTTCTAGTGTTTTATTTATTTCTGAGAGAGAGAGAGGGAGAGAGAGCATGAGTAGGGGAGGGGCAGAGATAGAGGGTAACACAGGATCTGAAGCAGGTTCCAGGCTCTGAGCTGTCAGCACAGAGCCTGATGCGGGGCTCGAACCCACAAACCATGAGATCATGACCTGAGCCAAAGTCGGACGCTTAACCGACTGAGCCACCCAGGTGCCCCATAGCTTACATTTTTCTTTATGAATCCCACAATGGACCCAGACAAAATGGTACTATAATCACCAGATGTCCGTGGTGCTCGCATTACATTTTTTTTCCTGTATAAACTTTTGTGGAAGCAATGAATCTGATGCAAACCCTGACTTCTCTAACATCCAGTTTGGTGAAACCAGAGTCAGATTATTATTGTGTGTGTTTTTTTAAATTTATTTTGAGAGACAGAACACAAACGGGGGAGGGACAGAAAGAAGGAGAAACAGTATCCCAAGCAGGCTCCACACTGTCGGCACAGAGCCTGATGAGGGGCTTGATCCCAGGAACTATGAGGTCACGACCTGAGCTGAAATCAAGAGTCAGACGCTTAACCGACTGAGCCACCCAGGCGCCCCCTGAGTCAGAGGATTAGGACCAGATCTCAGTCAGTCATTGCAGCCCCTAACTTACGAGGACCTGGGTTTGGAAACTCAGTCAACTCAGACTACTGGCTTTTCCAGCAGAGAGGGGGAAATAAGGTTTCCTTTAACCTAATGTGCCCTGGTGGGGTTTTTTGTTGTTAGTGTTGGTCTGGGTCTCCGGGAAGAAAAAGAACCAGAATGTGGGAAGTGAAACTGATTTAAAAAAAAAAAAAAAAAGAAAGAAAGAAAGAAAGAAATCACAGCAGGAAGAAGCCAGATTGGGGGGAAAAGGGAGAGACCAGGCTTGCAAAACAGCCCTTTGTGTTTAGAGCCCTGGTTACTGACTAGCGATAGAGGCAGATAGTTACCAGGGAGGGTGAGGCCCCCGCCCCTGCAGGTACGTCCTTAGTGCGAAATATACACGCAACACCAAACCAGTAGCTGAAACGCTTGGCAGAAAACTAGCCAAAGCTCAAGGCAACAGCTTCCCAGCATTCAATCAGATAGAGGGCAGCAAGAGCAATTGAGAGAGAAGCTATTCTTCAAAGGTTCCATTTTAATTATACTCTGGTCGGAGAATATTACTTCCAGAACCCCCCGTGCTACCTGGGTTCACTTCCAAAACCTAATGGAGTTATATTGGCCAAAGGAGAGGCTTCCAAATCACAATGACAACTCCCTCCCCACCCCACCCTCCGCGTGCTTTGTCTTCATACAAGTGCAGGCTCAGCTCGAGAGATTTTTAGACTCTGCGGAGAATCGGCTCCCTCTTGCCCTCCTATTTCATTAAGAAATTGGCAAGAGATCAAAAAAAAAAAAAAAGAAAAAGGAAAAAGAAAGAACAGAAATGTGTCTTCATGCAGGGCCCCCCACACCGGTGATTTCCATACCCACCAAGAGCCCATGAGGATCTGAAGTTCTCCCTGGGCCTCTGTTTTCCTCACTAGCACAACCACGCAGTCTGAAAAGCAGAGTTGCCCCCATGGCTCAGAAGGACACGCTGGTTCCTCCAAAAATACCACCTAAGTTTTTCATCATGGAGCCTCTGAGTGGGGCTCGAACACAACATAGACAGATGCTTTTGGCCAGGCAGCGCCCTCTGAAAATCAGGGAAAAATGAGAGCCACTGAGGGGCGGGGCAGTCTATATTAGGCATCAACTGTATGCCAGGTGCAGATTGTCTCTGAAGGCACTTACTGAATGCAGGCATGCTCGTGGGCACTCGGCAACTCTTATTACTTCCCTGAATGCTTGCAGCTCAGAGCGTGGGCATTGTTGCCCCTGTGGCCCAGAGAAGGAAAGGGAGACTCGGGGAGTTTGGTGGGTGAGCCCAGCTTCTCCTTACCTCAGGACCCCACACAGTTAAGCTGTGCGCCGAAGTCTGATTGGCCCCTCCCACGATGTTATGGCGAGCAAACCATGATGGAGAAAGCAGTGCTCTGCAAACATGTTTACATAGAGTTCATGTTCTTGCAGGTGTTCATGTTTTTATGACTGAGCTTTAGCTTTCATCCTCTGTAGTCTGGGATTCTAAGAGTATTCCCCGTGTAGGCTTAGACAAATTAAAGGAGATGAGTCAGTCCGCCCTTGTGGCATTGTCGCTGAGTGAGACCAAGCAAGTCTCCCTACGTCCCTTCGTTAACGCTGACTAGAAATGGGTATCCTTTGGCTGGAAAGAACGAGAACACTTCCTCCTAGCAGGGAAAACGCTACATCCTTCACACTTCGAGGCCACCCTGAGGGGAGCCGACCCACCTGCAGCAAGTCTTTCCAAAAGCTAGCCAAGTGGCCTTGTCAAAAACGCTGTCTCGCGGCTTTATCTCTTGTCAAATAATAACCCACAGCTTTACCTGTATCTGGGCACCTCTGTCCCCAACCCGTCTGCCTCCGAAGGAACCTAAGGCAGAGAAAATAGATACGTGAGTAAAAGTGCCTTGAGAATATAGAACACACTTTCCCTACTGAATGTTATAACGAAATAAGTGTCAGGTGAGAGGCCAGCATGGCAGCCTTCCTCCTCAGGGACCAGTGAAGTGGTCTCCCCGCTTCTCCTGGGCCCCTAGCCCAAGCCGCTCTTGGGAGAGTAGGCTTTTGCAAACCTTTTAGAAAGTAAAACTTGGTTCATCCTCCTCTGAACGCCCGCAGAGACTCCCCCTGCCCTTCCCATGGTCTCCTGACTTCTCATGGAGTGGGTCGGCTCACAGACCACGTGGCCGGAATGCCTGGGTTCCGATCCACACCAGCCACAGTCCGGGAGAACTGCCTTTGGTAGGTTATTCTGAACCTCAGGACCCAAATCAAGCTTATCCCTCTGGAATCTCTTAACTGCTTTTCTCTCTTTTCGGAACATCCTCATTTCCTGCCCAGGGGCTCCCAGGCATGACCTTATTTCCCTGGATGCCTCAGAAATTAGTGATGACGTCTGCCAAATGTCTGAGTACCCTAGTCCAGGGGGAAGCAAACAAGCCCAAATCCAGCCCCTGCCTGTTTTTGTAAATAAAGTGTTATTGAAACACCGCCACACCCCTTCACTTACATATTCTCCGTGGCTACTTTCCCAGTGACACTGTAGAGTTTTGCAGTTGCAACGGGGACCATATCATGCGCAAAGCCCAAAATATTTACGATCTAGATGGTCCTGTACAGAAAATGCTTCCCAGCCTCTACCCTAGATCAGTGTCTCTAAAACCATTTCAGGATGTGGAAATTCTAATGTCATGATCATTTCTGTTGAAACACAAAATGTCGCTATATTCAACAGAAATTCATTAAATATAGATGTTGTGCTAAATTAGGTACCATTTATAGTGCAGATTTTTAAAACCTGCAATTTGGGATGGAAAAAGTCTTCAAATGGGAGAAAAAAAAAAACTTGTTCATCCAGTTTGTTGAATAGTGGATTGTGCAAAACATTAAATCAAATTCACTGAACAAGTAATATGCCGGGTACCATGATAAGTAGTTTTACAGGTATTAATGTGTTTAACCCTCGGTACAGCTCTATGAGGTTGAAAATAATCTTATTTCTCCGGGAGGTCATAAGTTCTGGGAACAAAGGGGCATGTACATCATGTCACCAAGGAAATCTTCAGTCTAAAAATAACCAATAAAAGCGTCTACTACATCTTCAGACTTTAAGGACAAAGCTGTATTGTGCGGACTAGAAAATTGAGGTTGAAATTGATAATGTGGCCATTGAAAGTTGCACATCACGGCAGGTGGTGGATCAACGGGTCAGACTGTGGCTGTCAGAGTCAAGTTCTCATAGGCTTAACCTTACCACTTCGTTGTCTCTCATCGTTCAACCTCACGGAGTATCAGCCTTTGTAGGACCAGAGCTCCAGGCTCTTGATAAGGTAACTGCCCTGTAGGTTTAATTCCATCTGGCCCGGGCTCATCGCTTCCCCTATCTCGGGGGTTCTCTTCCCAACCATGTCTGTTCTGTTCTTTCCAGCATAAGCTCATCTCTTTGATGGATAAGACAAAAGCATGTGAAGGGTTGAGTGTTTCCTGCCTTTTCACTGTCACTTTTAACGTTACACATCAGCCTCCAGCAGTGTGCTTCTATCTTGCCTCGCTCCGATTCTTACCAGACCTCAAGACGTCTCCGTGTGCGTGTGTCTGTGCCTTACCAGAGCCAGGCCTCTGGAGATGCGCCAGCTCTATTCAAATCCTGGTGCCCACTTCACTCTCGCTGGGGCCTGGGCTACTTACCTCCTCTGTGTGCACCTTGTTGGCTTCCTCTGTAAGGACAGGATTGTGACAGCATCTGAGTTGCATGGCTGTGGTGAGGGTGGAATGAGGTGGTGTATGAAAGCAGTGATTTTTAGCAAGGTGCCTGTCATGCTAAAAGCATGTGATAATGCCAGTTGAGTAGGTGGTTGGGATTCAGAGTTTCTTTGTTGTAAGTTTATTTATTTATCAAAAGAGAGACAGAGAGAGAGAGTGTGTGAGAGAGAGACCAGGCACATGAAAGTAACAGGGGGAGAGAGAGAGAGGAAGAGAGAGAATCCCAAGCGGGCTCTGCACTGTTGCTACAGAGCCTGATGTGGGGCTTGATCCTACGAGCCATGAGATCATGATCTGAGCCAAAATCAAGAGTTGGACACTCAACCATCTGAGGCACCCAGGCGTCTCTCAAAGATCAGGTGTCTTGTTTTCATTTACTCTTGCAAATATTGGTCTCTATAGTGAGTTGAATAGTGCCCAGCCTCTAAGAAAAGAGATGTGCCCCCTTGAAGCTGTGAATGAGTCCTTATGTGGAAAAAGGGTCTTCACAGCTGTAATTACATTAAGCATCTGGAGAAAGATTATCCTGAATTCGGGTGAGCCCTAAATCCAATGGCAAGCGTCCTTAGTGAGAAGAGGAGAAGGCGGAAGAGCAGGTGGAGTGAAGATGGGGGCGGAAATTCGAGGGATGCATCTGTAATCAAGGAGCGCCAAAGATGGCGGGGGTCTGCCAGAAGTTGGAAGAAGCGAGGAAAGAGTCTGTCTTAGAGGCCTGAGAAGCAGCATGGCCCCGCAGACTCCCTGTGCCCCTCTGGCCTCCGGAGCTGTGGGAGAATCTATTTCTGTTGTTGGAAGGCAGCCACTGTGTGGTCGTTTGTCACATCAGCCTTAGGAAACTCACACGGTCTCCTGCCATTACCCTTTGACATCACCTTCCGTGAGCGCACAGCAGACAGCTCTTGAGCCGGGCGTCCTGCACAGAGTTCTGCATCCAGACTCTGGATCTGGATGTGGACTCCGCTGCCTCTCACCTGGGCCTTTCCATTCTCATTGCTCTGTCTACCGGAGCCCCTGTGTCTTAATTTTATAGCACAGATAACGATGCTAGCTCACCAGGATATTGTAATAATAATAATAGTCATGACAGCAATATCAATGGCTCCCACTTACGGAGCTCTGACACCAGGCACTCCTGAAACTCCTCATTTCATGTAAGCCTCACAAATAACCCTGCAAGCAGGCACTGCGACTGCCTCCATCTTACAGATGAGGAAACTGAAGCACACAGGTTTAGGGTAACTTGTCCAAAGCCATGCACATGCGTAATTCCTGAGTGTGCGGTTTAAGAGAATCTTTACTGAGTTCTCTGCCATAAGCGCAGAAGACGGGTGGTAAAGAAGACGATACTCCCTCTTGGCTCTCAACATCCTTTCTAAGTTCGTAGCACTAGGGTGCATGGAGGAGATGTAAATGTGGGAAGATTCTGAGCATTCTGCAGACACGTGGTGATCACTCAATAATCTGTGTCTACAGACGGCTCCCTGATCTTACTGTGGACAGTCAGCAGCTACAAGTTCATGGTCACTTTCTCCCAAGGCCATGCACATCGCTGCCACTTCTCCAGCGGTCCCTTCTTCTGGGTCTGCGTTTCCCCTGCTACTTCCTTAAGTGTCTGGGAAACCCAGCTGTCAGCACGGTGTGACTCTGCTCTCAGAGGCCCTGGGGAGGGGAAGTATATCTCTAAGAAGCAGCATGGGCATTGGGGAAGTCTCCCAGAGTCCTCGCCTGGCCCCAGTGCCAAGTGTCCAGCACACAGCATGGCTCCTTTCCCGATGCCCCTCCTCTCCTGATGCCCCCTGAAGCGGGTGGATGTCCAAGCTTGGGCTCCCTCTGTTTCTCCCTCCTTTCACCTTTATGCACATTTCTCCACGGGTCTTGCTACCTCAAGTGTATTCCTTTCCCTTCCTTGTGTTAGTGCTTAAAATTATTTTTTTCAGTTTATTTATTTTGAAAGAGAGAGAGTGAGCAAGTGGGGAAGGGGTAGAGAAAGAGGGAGAGAGAGAGAATCCCAAGCAAGCTTCTAGGTGTCAGTGCTTGGAGCCCAATGCAGAGCTTGAATTCACCAACCGTGAGATCATGACCAGAGCGGAACCCAAGATCATGATCAGTTGCTCAACTGACTGAGCCACCGAGGCATCCCTAAAATTACTTTTTAATTGTGTTGCATATAAAACATATATGTATATACATATATGTATATATATGTACATATATATTTTTTTTTTAACATAATTCCAGGGGCATGTGGGTGATTCAGTCATTTAAGTGTCTGACTCTTGATATTGGCTCAGGTCATGATCTCACAGTTCATGGGATGGAGCTGAGAGAAGAGATCAGCTTTTATGGATGGAAATTTTTTTGTACACAGTGACACCCGCACTCTGAAAGGCCTTTTCCTCCTGATCATATTTACAGAGCACTATGAGAGTGTGGCAGAGGGCACGGGAGGGGCCTTCAAGCCGTGCAGACGGCAGCAATGGCCACAGTGAGGAAACGAGCACCGGGGAACGAGGCAGGCTGGGTCCCACCCCCGTCTGGTCCTCTGAGCTCTAGGCACCCTGCATCTCTGTTAGTGCTCACAGAGGACAGAGGTAGGTCCTTGGGATGTCATTTGGATACTCAGGGTGGGCTCTGTGTTGACAGTGAGGAGCCTGCTTTGGATTCGCTCTCACACGTCTTCTCTACCCTTCCCTGATTGGGCTAACTCTCTCTCTCTTTCAAAATAAATAAATAACCTTAAAAAAAAAAAACATACAGGAGCCTGGGTCGCTCAGTCAGTTAAGCATCCGACTTCGGCTCAGGCCATGATCTCATTGTGATTTGTGAGCTTGAGCTCCACATTAGGCTCTGTGTTGACAGCTCAGAGCCTGGAGCCTGCTTCCCTCTCTCTCTGCCCCTCCCCTGCTGTCTCTTTCTCTCTCTCAAAAGTAAATAAACATTTTTTAAAAATATATTTTAAAAACAGAACGGAATTCCAATTTTCTTTCTCTTAATCCAAACCCAGTCCCCCTTGCCTCCCCGAAGCCTTCATGTGGCCCCCACACCCCCTTTGGATTGCAACCCTGGGCCAGGCTGGCATGAGAACCAAGCACCCAACCTCCTCTGTAAGTCCAAACCAGAAATCGTTATCGGGGTCCACAGAGTCCTGTGAGCTGATAGTGATACCACATTCCTCCTTCTCCTCCTCTCCAGGCCCCTTACCTCACAGGCGTGCACGCTCTCAGCCATGACCTTGAACCTGGCTAGATCGATCCCCTGAAGATGCCCATACGCCTGATTCCCCTGTTTTGACCTTAGCACCTCGCAAGTTCTTATTTGTTTGTGCGATGCTTTGCCCGTGTCCTCCAGAAAACAGGAAGGCCTCTTTCTGCTCGCCATGTGACTTCCGGCGCCCACACAATGTCTGTCACATAGCAGACGTTTAATATAGTTCTGCTCGCTTTCTCTGGCAAAGAATTCTGGGATAACTCTCTATTGCCTTTCTCTGCAGCAAACTTTTTGTCCTCCTCAGATCTTAAGCATCATCCGGAAAAATAAATCATCTTCCTTGACCTAAGCTACAGAGTCACACATCCACTTTCACCTGGGCCCCTGGGGACCTCCATGGGGTACAAGGTGGTCAGCGATGCCAGAGCCCTGCCCAGGAGCACTCACCAACACCTCTGTGGATTTAAGCCAAGGGTCCTCATCCCTAACGTGACCTTCATCCCAAGCGGGGGACCCCGTATGTCTCTCTGGTTGGTGTTTTTAGCAGAAAGGGGGCAGCTCTCTTCTCTCCCCTTATTTCCCTACAATCTGCTCTTTTGTGATCTTTTTAAAAATATAAAGTGGGCCAGAGCCACTCGGGAGCAAAACCCTTTCAATAATTTCCATTGAACCTGAGTAAAATCCACCGTCTACCAGGCCCTCCTGGACCTGGCCCTTGCCTCCCCTCACACTTCACTTTGCGCCCCTCATCCCCAAAACATTGTCACTGGGCTTCCCTCTGGTGGTCACACAATCCATGTTTGGTTGGACACACGCCCTTGCACTAAGCCACAGTTTTTACCCTTAGCTATACCTTACAATCTTCTGACAGCTAAGTACTTTAAATATCTTTTTTTTTTTTTTTGGTGTTTATTTGAGAGAGAGAGGGAGTGCTCATGAGCAGGGGAAGGGCAGAGAGAGACAGAGAGAGAGAAAATTCCAAGCAGGTTCCTTGCTGTCAGCACAGAGCCCAACTTGGGGCTTGATCTCATGAACCATGAGATCATGACCTGAGTCAAAAATTAAGAAGTGAACGTTTAACTAACTGAGCCACCCAGGTGCCCCTAGACATCTTCTCGGCATTCAAGGCTCAGCTTAAGTGGTATCTCAGCAGAGAGCCCAGCTCCAATCATTCTGATGAAGCATGGCTCACCACACACTTGGCCACACCCCACCCCAGCCTCTAGCTGAAACATGTGACTTCTGTAATTCTTGACAAGGTCAATGCTCTTCTTGCTCATTGGAATGTAAACTCCAGGGAGAATTATCCTACTCTTCACTCTACCTGGTGCTCCCGGAATGGCCTTAGCCTGCCATGTTTCCTTAGTAATTATTTATTGGAGGAATGAATCTGTGAATGTATAAATTAATGGGTAGATAGATCAATTAATATTGTAGAATAGTAAGGGATACAACACGAATCCCACCTGTTTATTGTAAAATCCATTCTTGTTGCCTTAGGCCTCTTACACTCATATCTGTTACAGCCATAATTTTCTATCTATATGTACATATGAGAATTTTCACAAACAGTCACACTTGGGGAAAGGGGGCTGAAGAGCAATGTTCATTTAATATACTAGCTAACCTCTGGTTTTTCAGCCTTCTGCTTTATCAAGAGGCGCTGTATGTACATTTTACAAATAGTCTGAGGCATTGATCCATAGAACTTCTAAAGTTTACTTGAATTAGAAAGAGTTTCAGATAAAGATCAAATTAATTAATTCCCCCCCCCTTAAAGTTCGTCTTAATTATCCATTGTTTCTTTCTCGATGGCTTAGTAATTGGCCGGGTCTCAATCTGGACACAGGAAGATTATAGGGGACCCTCGAGGTGGGTGTTGACAAGTGGGGTGGCCCTGAGTTCCCTGCCTGGATTTTCAGAGTGTGCAGGGCATTTAGGGAAAATGAGCTTGCTGGAGCAAGGGTGAGTCCCTGGGAGTGAAAGGCTGGCTCATTGCGTCAGAGAGTTTTCCAGTTTTCCCAGCTGAAACAAAGAGTTGCGCAGGGAGTGATGTTTATTTTCACCTTTTTTTTAAATGTTTTATTTATTTCTAGGAGAGACAGAGAGAGACAGCACGAGCAGGGGAGGGTCAGAGAGAGAGGGAGTGACAGACTCTGAAACAGGCTCCAGGCTCTGAGCTGGCAGTCAGCACAGAGCCTGACACGGGGCTCGAACGCACCAACCGCGAGATCATGACCTAAGTGAAAGTCGGACGCTCAACCGACTAAGCTACCCAGGTGCCCCTATTTTCACCCTTTGAAGTGTGTGTGTGTGTGTGTGTGTGTGTGTGTGTCTGTGTGTGTGTGTCTGTGTGTGTGTGTGTGTGTGTCTGTGTGTGTGTGTGTGTGTGTGTTCATTGCTAGCCTGGCTGTGGAGGCTGGGTCAGCCAGGTTGGCTATGGGGATGCGTCGATAGCTCGATAGCTCTTCTCTCCCAAATCATAGGCTTCAATGCAATAAAATAAGGGAGGCTTCTGGAAGAGGTTGTGTATCCCTGTGCCTTCAAATGCCCTTTTCTGTAAGTCTCTTCTCTTCTTAAGAGTATTTTATGGAACATTATGTGATACTCAGGGACCAGGCGCAAACACCGTGACATGATATAATGTGTCGCACAGATGATTTTATTTTTAACATAATTTATTGTCAAATTGACTAACACACAGTGCGTCCAGTGCGCTCCTGGTTTTGGGGGCAGATTCCCATGGTTCATAGCTTACATACAACGCCTTTGGGTGCTCATCCCAAGGAGATACAAAACGGATGTATCCAACAAAAATGTCGTGTTTCATCTATTCCTGCCAAGACCTAGCGACGTTGTCGCGGGGCTGTGCAGGGTAAGTCATCCCGTGACTCAGTCGACACCCCTGCAATTCAGTCTCGGAGCCTCCTTGCTGGCAGTTCCAGGCCCGGACTTAGGACTCCATCCTGCCTAGTTCGAGGGTGGGAAATGGTGGACACTCTAGAAATTGCTAACATACTAGGAAGAGGGGTCACATCCTTCTCTTCCAGGAAGCCCTTCCTGATTGGCATGATCATGTACTATGTCTCATTCGCTCCTTCCTGTCTGACATTCCACACTGTGAGGCTCTCCGACAGCCGTGCTTCGCCCTACTTACGTGCAGCCTGGGAGCAGGTATATCAGATCCGTCATCACTGAAGTAACATCATCTTTCTTGATGGCCTGAGGGCCCCACAGATGGGGACTCCGTCTGTCCCGTTCACTTCTGTAGCTCCAGTGCCCACAACAATGTGATTTATGTCACATTATAGGCGCTTGGGACATAGCTGGGGAATGAGGGAACAAATGAACAAATGAACGGATGAATGAAGGAGCGAATGAATGAAGTATAGGGCCTACTCTGCTGAGGTCCTCGGAAGAGAACTACATGATGCTCTCAGGACGGTATGATGTTACAGGACGGGCCCACGTTACAGGAAGGTACTAGTAGGTGAGCGCATGACTTCTCCGCAGACTGTAAATTCTGTCTAAGTGGAGCCTTGAACTAGAAAGTACCGTCTGCCTGGGTCTGTCCTACAAAGAGAAGTGCAAACAATGTATGTGTCCATTGAGCTCCGAGTCCGTCATTTGGAGCCCAGAGCTATGTCAGCAGCCCAGGTATGAGGGATATGGGTTGACGGTGGATGAGAGAAGTAGAAAGAAGAGTCAGCCTCTGCTCCCGGGCTGTTCCCCAGCAGGGTCAGAAATAGTGTTGATTTTGCTCACTGGTATAGCTCCTGAGCCCAGAACAAATGGGAATTTATGGGTGGAAGGGAGGAAGAAAGGAAGGAAGGTAGGAAGAAATGAGAGAAGAAAGGAAGGGAGAGCAGTAGGGAAGGAAAGAAGGAATCCAGAATCCCAAGACCCCAGGGAAGCTCTGGGTAACTCCTGGCCACCTCCCTTTCTTGCTGTGGAAGAATACATTTTCATTTCTCCGGGCCCTGGTTTCCCCTTGTGCTCCCTAGGGGCAGCACCCCTTGCCTAGAGGGGGACGAGGAGACTTCATGAGGTGGCTTGTTTCCGGTGGCCCCGTCTTGGTGTTCAATAGGCATTGCCTTTTCTGACCTCACCTCCTAACTTTTCGAAGCTATTAGCAACCAGCCCAGAGGGGGAGAATGAAGTGAGAGATCTGTGTGTTTGGGGACTTCCGGTGGGTACGTTTCCGTCTGCCCCTCCCTCCATGGGTCCCTCCACAACGCACACGGAATGTTCTGCAGGACCCTCCACCCCTCCCCTCCTTTTCCACCACCCTCTTGCAACATTTCTGTCTCCTCTGATCGAAATTCTTGGCGAGCTGTAAGAGACGAAAGGTGGCCCGCCACTCAGCTGGAACTGACTGATGGCAGCTTCCGCTGGTCCTTGGGGCAACGGCACTCTGAAAGATGATGCCTTAGCAACTCAACAGAGCTATCATGTATCCCATTCAGCAGAAGAGGAAACTGAGGCTTAGAGAAATAAAATTTGCGCATCACGAATGGTGCAATTTGCAGCGCGGTATTTGTGTGTCGGGGAGGAGGCTTTACCAGTGTCCTGCAGACCATGCTGTGTGGGCAGCTGACTTCTCCACTTATGAGTGAACACAGCTTTGTGGAGAGATGCTTCTAGAACACAGCAGAGGCTCAAAGTTCTCTGGAAACGAGTGTGGTGAGCTTGTCAGTTCAATCTTCACTGTTTCGGTCATTTGCAAAGTAAGGTCACCGGCAACTTCAAAGCTGACTCCATCATCAAATCGGGAGTGGAAAAAGCTCGAGATAGGGTGAGTCACGTTCTGACACGCACCCACACCCTGAGGTTGGACTCTGTTTTCACCAAAATAAAGCGCATGTTTTTGCACATTAAGGTTCTGCGTGTTGGCATAAATGACAAGGGATTCTCGGTCATGAGCCGGCTCCAGGCCGCCTTTCAGGGGCCAGCAGCTGGCACAAGTGGTTCAGAGCCACAGGTGGTCTTCCTCGGTCCTCTGTCAGTCCTACAGAGTGGCAGGGATCCTGTTCAGGAGCCGGCAGTGGGGAGCCCTGGAAAGTTCCACCGACAGCCTCTGTCTTGGTCATTTCATGTTCCGCCATTTAATGAGTTAGGGATGTGGCAGAGAGAAACGGACATGGGATTCGAAGTACAGTAGTTCTGGGTTTTAATTCTGCCTTACTACTCTGTGATCTCTCTGACCCTCGGCTTCTGCGTTCAGAGGAGTAAAAAGCCACCCAGCCCAGGGCTGTTCTAGCAATGTGGTTAAAACACAGTTTCTAGAGTCAGAAACAAAAGGTTTTGAAACCCAGATAAACCACCCAATATTATGAACTGGGAAAGCTACTTAATGAGGCCCAGCCTCAGTTTCTCCATCTTTAAAATGCATAGAGTTAAATGTAACACACTTTTAAGTGTTTAATTAGCATGTAGAACCTCACCTCAGTGTTTCAAAGAGAATATAAATCTTTCATTGTTAATTTTTAGGATTAAAATGTTTATAATCAATAGATGTTAGCTTCTGTTATTAATAGTGGAGTACAAGTATTTTTATAATTAAAAAAGTAGTAGTTTGGGGGGACCTGGCAGTCTCAGTCAGAAGAGCATGCAACTCTTGATATCAAGGTCATGAGTTTGAGCCCCATATTGGGTACAGAGATTATTTTAATACATGAAAACTTAAAAAAAATAGTAGTTTTATCTCTTCCTGACCCATGCGCTCAATTCCATATTTGCTTAACTAGCCTAATTTTTTTAAAACACTTACCACCTCCTGACATGCTACAGGGCTATTTACGTGTTATTGGCTCGTTCCTACCACGGGAATGGAAACTCCATGAGGGCAGGGACTTCATTTGGTTCATCCCTAGACTCCAAGATCCCGGAACTGTGCCTGGCATATAGTAGCTGCTCGCTAAATACTTGCTGACTGAATTCATCAATGAAATGAATCCAGTAGCGGACATAAAGGGTCTAGCACCGCATGTGGCACATGGCACCTTCCCCATCCATGTCTGTGCCCTGCGTCTCAGTCCTGCAGAGGAGTAAGTGGGGAAACAAGTGCTTTCCTCTCGTCCTTGACCTTGAGAATGTCAGTTTCTGCACCAAGGGACAAACCCGTGTTTGCCTCCAGAGCTCGCTGTGGGAAGGCTTGAATCAGCTCCGCCTGACCGCGTCAGACAGGAACCCCCTTGGGAGGGAAACTTCGGGGCTTCTCGGCATCTTTGGATGCCTGTCATCTTGTGTTCCCTACCTGCTGGCTTCAATCTCACCTCGTCCGAGGAAAGCAGAGCCTAATGTTTGTGGGAAGTCTTGCCAGGAGCAGCCCATCTCAGGGCCACTGTTCCCATGAGCGTCCCAGCTTAGGTCTGTCGGCCATTGCACTGAGCCCTAGAAAGAGCCCTGGGCGCCCACGGAAAGAAAAGGGGCCCGAGCTAAAGGGGCATCGGGAGAGTGGTGGTCCCTCTAGGACGTCCCCCTCAATGTGCTGCCCCTTCAGGAAGACTGAACACCTTACGAGTGTCATAACCATCCATGTTCCTTCAACTGGAAGGGAACTGGTGACCATAGGGTGGACCCTGGACTTCACAACAGCTTCCCAAGAAGTGTCTCCACCATGTGAAACCCTCCTATCGACTTCCGTATGCGTGATAGGGCTAGAAATGTTAAAATCTGGGGCCCCTGGCGGGCTCAGTCGGTGAAGCATCCGATTTCAGCTCAGGTCGTGATCTCATCATTCATGGGTTTGAGACCCATGTCGGGCTCTGTGTGGACAGCACTGTGCCTGCTTGGGATTCTCTCTCTCCCTCTCTCTCTGCCCCTCCCCTTCTCGCATTCTCTCTCTCTCAAAAATAAACAAACATTTAAAATATATAGATACATTAAAATGTGCAGTGCCCGTGTATCACCTTCAAAGAAGTCTGGTAGCAAGAGCCATTATATATTGGAGGTAATTATCTTCCAGCCGCAAGAGTCTCCCTGACCATTGGTTTGGTACATCACTGAATCATCGCAGAGGCTCTGAGCATGCAGGCACTACCGTACTAGATTCCCCATGGACAGGGAGGCTCCACCGAGAGTCTCTGTGACCTTCCAGACTAGACGAAGGAGGTCTGAGGCTCGCGCACGCGTCTGTCTGATTCTGAGCCTGAACCTTTAACGGCCACTGGCTAGGAAGCTGAGCCGACATCTGCGGAGCCTGGCCTTCCCAGCTCAGAGTGGAATGAAATAGGGACAGTTGGGGGTCCTGTAAAAGCAAGATTAAAACTGGGCGTCCTCGCCCCACGTGTCAGGAGGTGCTAAAAGCAAAAGACCCGGAAATGCAGAAAATCGAGACGGCGTGGCATGTGGCCCCAGGCAAGGAAGATAGGCAGGGGTCTGGTTCCCGTGATTCAGAGGCGAGGACCACATGATGGAAGCAATACAGGGTGTTCGCGGGGGAAAATCGCAGTTCCGAACCCAGACCCTGAACAGCCGCAGAGATTGGAGTCGATGTGCAGCGTAGGAGGTGATGCTGGACACCTCAGCATCAGGGAAGTGGGTAGTGCCGGGGCTTTTTCTGCTCAGAGCGCCTGGTTTTCCAGTCCTGACCCATGCTCCCTTTCTGAGCTGCCTTCTTCTTCAGACAAGCTCAGAAAAATACTGGTGCTTCTCCTTCCCAATCCACAAGAGTTTCCTTCCTTCCACTGTTCAGGGGAAATTAATCCTTGTACCTTATTTAAAAGTGTTAGCTTCCCCCCCGCCCCCCATCTTTTTTTTTAAAGGAATCACTTCTTGAACCCTTACCACATGCCCAGGAACCAGACACTGCACGAACCACTTCTCAAGTATTGGTGCATTCAGTCTCCACAGCAGACTTGTGAAGTGGGTATTATCATTCCCCACTACAGATAAAGAGACTGAGGCTCGAAGTTCTGTCTTTGCCCCAGGGTCACTTGGCTCCGTGTGGAGACTCAGCCTGTGTTCTAACTGCAGTAACACTTTCTCCTTCCGCCCTCCTGATCCTAGCCATCCCACACTGGGCAGGTAACGCCAGAAGATGACCATGCTTGGGTCAGTTTCAGGTCCCAGACAGCCAAGCATAAAACAGACACTTGCCTGGTTTCAGAATAAGTAAACTTGCAAAGGCGTTTGTCCTGAATATGCTTTCAGCCCAGGGAGAAACATACGGAAACCTGGCCCCTCGATTAGCTATGAAGGTGCGGCTCTCTGGGTAACAATAATCACCGCGTTCTCCTGACCTTGATAACTGAGATATGTCCTTTAGAGACTCTTCAGTATATCCCAAACGGGCCCAAGACTGCAAGACCTAGAAAGGAAAGGATTTTTTTTTTTTTTTTGGTGTTTATTTTCGAGAGAGAGAGACAGAGAGACAGAGACAGAGCACAGGCAGGCGAGGGGCAGAGAGAGGAGACACCGAATCTGAAGCAGCTCCAGGCTCTGAGCTGTCAGCACAGAGCCCGATGTGAGGCTTGAAATCACAAACTGTGAGATCATGACCTGAGCCGAATTTGGACCCCTAACTGCCCCAAAAGGAAGGGATTTCCGTGTCTCTGCCACGGCTTGTGGAAGTTCAAACAAAATAGCAAATGATCATTTGGAACTGGGGTGGGCCGTGGCAGAGAAGGCAATGAGAAGTGTGTGCCAGACACCCCCACTCAGCCAGCCCACGTGAGGGGCACACGCAGAGGTTGGCAAAATAAAGTCAGACCAGATCCCAGGAAAGGCAGTTGTTGATACTATTATTTCCCACCCATTTTCTTATTTAATGCTTACAGTGGCTCCTCGGCACGGGGATGGCGGGCAAATGTGCGGCTTTGTGGTTGCACATAGAAAGTCTGTAGGAGAGTGTTAACCGTGGGGGTGCATCTGGGAAAGCTGGATCAGTGCCGGGGGCACAATTTTTACTAGTCCTTCATTTACTTATTTATTTTTCTTTTACTTTGTACCCCCCCAAAAAAAAAAAGCAAGTATTACTTTTGTAATAGTGTTACTACTGGAAATGTGGGGGGGAGGGAAGAGCAGATGGAGGGTGGAGGGAAAGGAAATGAGGGAGGAAGTGAAATGGAACAGTAGTGAAAACTGAAAATTGAGACGAGCTTTAAGGAGCTCCTCAAGGTCATGAGCAGTGGGGTCATTGGCCTTTGGATCAGCAACTCTGCCCCGTGAGCCTAAAGGTCCCTCTGGCACCATGCAGCCTTCTCCCGCAGGGAAGCTGAGCTGAGAGATCTCCAAGACACCGCCGAGGTCCCCCGAGGTCCCCCTCACGCCTCTGGAGACTCGGAGGGTGTTCAGGACGCTGCTGTGGCTCAGTGACCTTGGACTTGCCGGAGTGGCATCCAGTCCAGACAGGAGAAGTGGGCGGAAGGGTTTGGGCAACAGACCCTCTCTAAACTGTGAAATTGAATCGCTGGAGTTTCTGGACTGAGACCCAGCTGCAGGATGGGGGTCTCCCCATGTAACCTGGGCCTGAGGGTGCCTCCCATCCCCACCGGGCACCCTGCCTCACCCACGAGGCTGAGGCGAAAGCTCTGCGGGCAGGCGCCAAACTGCCTCCTAAGGTTAAAAACATAAATTAATTAATTAGCCTCCCCGAGCAGATTCGGTCAAAGTGCTGCACCCGATTGCACACTAACTCCTAGACATGCCAAACGGTTCTGGAAAACTCGCGTTGCCCCACAAAAGATCTCAGAGAGGGCTGATGGCCACATGCTTTCCTTTTCAAAAACGAAGTGAGAAGAGGCCATTCTTGGGGCCAAAACGAGCAACATGAAGCTAGATCAGAGGGAAAGAGGAGATACAGGCCAGAAAGCGCGAAGGAGGAGGGGGAAGCTCTTTGGATGGGAGTAGTTTTCCTTTTCCCCCGAGCTTAATGCAGCTTAGAGCCAAGAGGGAGGGCCGCTGGGGAGAGACAGCCTGGCACGATGAAGGGACCTCGGGAGAAATCCGGACTCGGGAGCCCACGAGACGCCACCTGGGGAGTGGCCCGTGCGGAGAGGGTGGGTGTTTGGATTCTGTGCATTTTGCAGGAAAGAGAAAATTAAAAGCGGCAGCGGCAGCCCGGGCCTTGGCTGGCGCTCCCCGGAGCAGCGGATCCAAAGCAGTTAGCTGAAACAGCACAGCCCTGCGCGAGCACCTGCCAGCCGGCAGAGTCTGCCAAGACCAGCTTGGTACCAACTTCAATCATATCGCAATTCAGGATTTAAATAATGCGACAAGACTCCTTTGGAACCCAACCAGCCACTGCTCAGGGTAGTAATTTTCCTTTTAGCAGCAGGAGCTAAGAATCTACAATTTCCCAAAGATAATACCGCCCCACCCTTCCCTGGAAGAGCCCAGCACAGCAGGGGAGGGGGCCGAGTCCAGCCGGGCGAGCCGACGGTACAAGCGCTCAGCGCTCCTGAACCAGGGGCAGCGAAGTGGCTTTGAGTCAACCCACCCAGGGGTGACATGAGCTACCTCTTCATGGCAGCAGTCACCCAATCCAAACTTCCAGTGTGACCGCAATCGATGAGTAAGGGCGGCCCACCTGGGCCTGGAGAGCTGGTGTTTCCAGCTGGCCTTGTGCTTGACCACATTTATTAGCAGCCTTTTCCAGCTGATTTCCAGCTACCTTCGTTTTGTCCAAAACAGCCACAGCCAAAGGCATCCCACAGATTCTCTTCGGCTTGCCGATGACTCTTCCCCTGATTAAATCTTACTGCCTTTCCCCTCCTCACAAATGCGAAATGAGAACGCGGGGGCATCCTGTGTTCCCGTTCATGGGCCCCCATCAGGGATTGGCCTCCTATGCAAATAAGGGTACATGGGAGCCTCGGGCAAAAAAGGGCTAGGATTACGCATTGCCCGGCTCCATTAAAGGAAGAAAATGGGGGGCAGGGGCAGGGAAGGAAATCTCTAGGTTTTATTAATGCCCGATTCTGGGAGCTCATTCCTCTTTTGATATTTATCCATATGTTCTGCTAACTGACCACTGCTGGCCATGTGATGGATAATGCCCTTTAAGCCACCGTGTAAGTTACAGTAATGTCACCAGGCTATTAACCTCTGGATATTTGCATTATTAGTCAATTTTCTAAGCCCTTGGAGTTAAAGCAGCCACTGAGAATTTTTATTTCCATTTGGTAGGAGCTGGGAGTCGGGTTGTGTGAATTTCCCACAGAATGGAGATAGGGCTGATTTTCCTCAATTTGTTCTTGCGGCTTTGTCTGAAGTAGGGGGGAAATTATCCACATCACATGCCTGGCTGGGAGATAGATATGCTAACTAGCGGCCACCCCGTAATTTATGGCAGAAGTTTAGTGCAGGGAACACATTTCTAAACAGACGCAGCGTCCATCCCCTCTGAGGATGGGGACGGGAATATTGTCTCATTGCTAGAGAGGCTGTATTCAAGGGAAAGCGTTTTAGCTTTGGACAAGTGTTATGAGCCTCCTTTAAAAATGAAATATACGTCCAGATAAAATATTCACGCTCCATAATGCAAGGCAATGCGCCAAAATCTAGGGCAAAACAGTTTACATATAAAAACCCACTTGACTATGAAAACATACGCCCTCACTAAGGTTGCTTCCTTGTTAGTTAAGCAGGAAAAAAAAATAGTGGGGTATGAGGGAAGATGAACTTCTGGGGAGACAGAGATAGATACAGAAATAGAGAGAAAGAAACAGGGAAAGCAGGAGAGAGAGAGAGAGAATTGCAGACGTGACAAAACGGTAACCTTAAGTGAATCTTCTACAAATAGCCAATAAAGGCGATTGTATAACAAGGCACTTGCGAGCCGCTGGCCGTGACCCAAGGCATCAGCCAATTGAGGCCATTCGCTGAGTTATCCCAGCGACTTCCGACCTCCACCCCCTTGCTCACATCGTTCCCTTGGCCTCAGTTTCCTCACTTACTGTAGTTTATTGAAATCAGAGCTCAGATCAAATACCAGCTTTGTGCTAAAGCCCCTTCTGCACCGTCTCGTCCCATCTCTCCGCATGCAGGGCCAGCTCACAGCCTCGCCTCCTTCATGTCACCAGATTGAACCTCTCTCACAGTAGTGTGTGTGTCATGTTATTTGCAGAAATGACTCCCCATCCAGCAGACCCCAAGCTCCCTGAAGGTGAGGCTCCTGCGTCCCCTAGACTCCCACTTTGCCCCGGCTTGGGTTTCGGAGAGAAGGTAGAATGCAGAGTCAGGAGAACCTGGCTTTACATCTACCTCTGCTGCTTTCCGGCTCTGAGACCACGGGAAGTGGATGTCCGTTGTCTCTTTTAAAATCTCACGGGGTTATTCTGACGGCTCGGTGGTGTGCTTGCTAGTGACAGACACAGGTCCGCGCGATTTATATCAGGGCCTCGGTATTTTGAGATGTCAACAGAAAAGGTGCTTTTGAATGGGAGACAATTCCTACTCAGAATCTATCATACCAACAGCAATCAAACTTTATTGAAAATGTAGTATTTCCAGTCTCTAGGCCTAAGCATTTTAAGACCTCATGTCAGGGGCGCCTGGGTGGCTTAGTCAGTTAAGCGTCCGACTTTCGCTTGGGTCATGATCTCGCGGTTTGTGGGTTCGAGCCCGCGTCGGACTCTGTGCTGACTGCCAGCTCAGAGCCTGGAGCCTGTTTCAGAGTCTGTCACCCTCTCTCTGACCTTCCCCTGCTCACGCTGTCTCTCTCTCTCTCTCTCTAGAAATAAATAAAAAAAAAAAAATTGAAAAAAAAAAGACCTCATGTCACCACTTGGTCTCTGTGACTTCTTGAGGCCCTTGTGACCCCTTCACCCCATTTTCCTGAAATGTAAACTGAGGCTCAGAGAGGTGGGTCTAGCCTGCCTGTAGCCACACAGGCTCTTATGCAACTTTAGCTCTACTGCCCAGAGATCCAACTCTCAGCATCCAAGGACTTCTCAAAGTTCAAGGGCCTTTTTTTCTTTCTTTTTTCTTTTTCTTTTTTTTTTTTTTTATACATAACACCTTATATTTTTCAAAAGCTAGGTCCTTCATTTAATGAGGGCCTTAGTGACTAAAGTCCCTGAACCATGGCCCAGCTGATCCAACCATTCCAGGTGTCTTAAATGATCAATGTGGACCTGTGTCGGGTCAATTCAGCTGCAGTGATCAGTATTGATCGTCTAGACAGCCCCATCGATTGGGTCAGGAGGGCTGTGGGTCTCCAGAGACACCACAGGCGTGACACGGTCTGACCCCTGCCAGGGCTCTGTCAGATAGTATCACCATTGTCATGAAAACAAGGGAAACTGAGGCACAGCCAAGCGGTCACATGGCAGATGGTTGGATTTAGAGGACAGGGAGGTAGTTCGGCTTTTGAAAGGTCCAATCCACTATATACTGCAGTAGAGGATTAGGGAGTCCGAGGGCTGCGTGTGAAGGAACTGGTGCCTGTGGCTTGTCTGGGACTCTGGGGATGGCTCTCCATAAAGGTGTGCGGCTTAGACATAAGCTGCGGCCTCTGACAGCCCAGATTTGATGGTCAGCTCTATTCTTCCCTAGCTGTGTGTCCTTGGACAAGGTGGTAAGCCCTGGAGGCTGCTGCCTCCATGCAAAAATGATTCCAACTTCCTAAAGTGTGCCTGAATGGAGGGGTTTCCTGGGGTGCACTGGGAAGATTGCACCCCAGCCTACATGCACTCCAGCCCTTGACACACAGATGTGCACCTGTCTCTTGAGGCATATGCCACCCATCAAAGTGGATTGACAAATGCCAGAAGTGTTGACCTTCTGACCCATTCAGGGACCTGCAGGGGGCAGATGTCCCGTGGCGGCTGAGGCCTTTGTCTGTAATATCACAGGCCTCGGGCGCCGGAAGCAAAGGCTGCTGCCTATGCAACAGTGAAGGTGGTGCATGTACTCAAAGATCTCTGCTCTCACCAGGCTGGCTAAGCTCAGATGGCCCGGTTCTAATTACCTGGGGAGACTGAGGCAGCTCAGTAGACGATATGCCTCTATAGTGTATCTCCATACATGTAAATGACACAGCGCGTGGAAATAACAGTAATCAGTCGTGGGCTTTCCCTTCCATGGACCTTTGACCCGTGCCACTTCTGCAAACACCAGAGACACCAAGATGAGACGTGACCCTCAGCTTCACAAAGGTCAGACCCCACAGCGAAGGTCACGGCAGCACAATCCAGGGGCTGATTGCTTCATACGCTGTGTTTGAGGTCTTCGTGAAGACGTCATTCCAGAAAAATAGGTGCGGAGGAGGGCGGGGCGGGGTGGGGAGAAGGTGTCTACTTTTGTCCAACTGGTCACCCTGCGCGTGCGCCATTTTGTGGTTACGTTTTACTTGTTTTCTGTTGCATCATCTGCTGGATAGAATCGTTATTAAAGTAAAGGGTAGCAGTGGGTTCTACCATTTTGTAGTGCACACTGCCCATCTTTTTGGGGGGACGTGACCAGCGAGTGTGGGCGTTTCTTCACTTCTGGTTTCCAACAGGCACAGAACTGCGGATGCCCTACAATCACGCGGAAAGGTGCTGATGTGTTATCTCCAGCCAGGCTGGAAAGCAGAAGTCCAGCCTGTGTCCTCACACTCGGGACCCTGGGCTGTGCACCTCCCCCCCTCCCCCCACACACAACCAACCCGGTTTAACCTCAGGACAACTACTCCACTTCCGAGACCCGCCAGTGCTCACCTCCAAACCAAGGCAGTTAGGAAGTAGAGCTTGGAGGACTGTGAGTTTGTGCAAGGAGCTGGCCATGAGCAGACCATGGGGTCATCCTGTCTGAGGTCAGTGACCCGAACTTGAGCCACAGAATTGCCCACAATCACCAAATTCACCACAAGCCTCCAGTTCCTGGTTCATGGGAGATTTTCACGTCCCGTGGACTGGGGAGACCCACTCTCTCCCCTTGATTCTCAAGTGGAAGAAGAGGGTCAGATCTTTCAGGATTCCTTTTGCACACAGGCAGTCTGGATGGCTGGGGTGGGATGTGAGTGATGCATCCAGTCGGGAAATAACAACATCAGACTCTACACATGGAGCTCATATCATGTTCCCGGCCCGGTTCTGAGGGCATTTTCATAAAAGCGCCTAACACTCTTATGATGGAGCTGCTTTTACTACATGCTATAGAGGAGGGAGCTGGGCCACAAAAAGGTGAAGTAGTTTCCCAAAACTACTAGCCAATGGCAGAGTCAAGTTTGAGCCCTCACAGGCTGAGCCCATCTGGTAATTCTTGTTGTATCGAATAGCAGACTTAATAGGTGAGGACTGGCCAGCTGGAGCTCAAAGAAAAGTGAAGAGGGAGACAGGATGACAATCATGTTAGCGATGAGCATTTGTTGAGCACTTACTATATGCTAAGGACTGAGTCAGTGGCTTTACTGGTAGAATCTTCCAGAAACGAGATGTATTTTGTTTCCTTCCTCTTCTTGATCCCACGCATCTAATTCATCAGAAGTCTTATTAAATCTACCCCCAAGTGACTGGTAAATCCCCTCTCTCCATCCCGACTAGGAGGTGGCAGGTTTTTCCGTGGATGAGGAACTTACCCAGCTGTATGCATCATTATGGGGCTACACAACACCTTTGGTATTGCTGGAACTCAATAAATATGTGTGGGACGAATTAGTGATGTGCCCAGCATCACCAGTATCACCATCACCACAGCCTGTGAGGGTGCTCCTGTTGTCCACATTTCTCCAGGAAGAGCTGAGATTTAGAATGGGAAAGTGGCCTGGATAGGTCAGCTGGGGGTGACAAGACAGAGCAGGTAGAGCAGACATTTGACCCTTTGGTGCACACCTGACATATTGAAGGAGGAGTTTCCACCTTATGAATCCCTGGGAGGCGGAGACATACCCCCCACCAATGCGGAAGCCAGAAGGGTCAGTGCTCTCACTCCCAGCCCACCTTCGAAGCTGTCAGGCGCGTGACCTTGACAGCCCTAGACTTGCAATCAGTTGTCAGAAAAGCCAAGAAGGGGTAAGAGTGGGTGTCAGCGCCGGAGCCCGGGCTCTGTGGGGTTGTGACGACCCGACTCCATTTTCTGAGCCTTGTTTTCAGCTCTCCTGAAGACCCTGTGAGGCTTCGTTACCCTTTTGGTAAATTCTTCTCTCCACTTCAATCTTTCAGAGTCGATTCCTATGGCTTGCAAGCCAGAGTTCTGCCTATTACAGCTCAGATTAAGAGTCCTGTGTCACTCAGAGGGCCCCAAGTCATATCCCACGCCTCTATTATCTCTCTGGGTGCCAGAAGGGTCCAACTCCCCAGGTCCAACACGGTCCCTCCCATTGACCTCGGCTGGCTTCCTGACCTCCTTGCTTTGAGCCTCAAAGACCCAACCATTGACTGCACGAAGAACACAGGGGCATCTCCTCGGAGGGCGCACCCCTGTCGCAGCACTTTGCCAAAGGAGAAAAGGCATCCAGAACCTTGCTCCCCATCTGCTCCGACAGCAGAAGAAGGCTGCAGGCAGGTGGGGGCCATCCTTTGCCGACCGCTCGAGCCACCAGATGCAGACATGCTCGGTGACTGAGTCTGCCCGGTGCTGGCAGGAGCTGTCAGGGGCTGCTTCGTGGGTGAGCCCAAGTAATGGGAACAGTTCACCTGCCCTGCTGACTCCCTGTCCCCCACCCCCTCCCCCCCGTGATGCCCCCGGGATCAGCTCTCAGCCCACCGTGGCGACCTTGTTTCTCTGGACATTCTAATACAAGCTGAAATGGATATTAGCTGTAATTACTCATTCCACATGATTCTGTAGGCCGCTCTTTGTACCAGAGTTGAGAACCTTCATTGTCCACGTTGCTTAAATTACTGAACATTGTGCCATCCATTCTGAATTAGTGCTCATTAATGAGCTGGTGGTTGTAGAAACTCCTATTTATTATTCACAGGCCAAGTAGTCCGGGCAGCTGCATTGCGATACCACTCATGTGACTTTTGATCTGTGGTGGAAAGAAGTGGAAAAAGGAAAACCCCGCATGAATTAACTTTTTACATTTCTTTCCTGCCCAAAGGTGTGCTGGACACAAAAATCATCATTTAGTCTCAAGCTTACCAATGACACTTTTGTCGTGAAACAGAATATATCTGATGAGGAAGGAAGGGTCTCCCCACTTCGGTTTCAGTGAGCGCAATGCTTCAGACCCTTGTTACTGTTTCTCATAGTGCTGATGCAGGAAACACCTTTCTATTCCTTGCTGTCTCTGACTTCTGTTTTGTTCCCTTTGTCCCCAACTTACAGAATCAAAAAGGCCAGTCCTGCGAGAGACTGAGAGAAGGGGAGAGAGAGAGAGAGAGTTAACAAAAAGGGGGTGGGGGGGAGGAATTAATGGTAACCCACGCCATTCAAGTGATCACACACCAAAAGGGAAGTCAGAGTTAGATTTTTTTCAGAGGACTCGGGATTGGGAAAATTAAACCCATGCAAGAGTCGACGCCTCCTCCTGGTGTGTTATTTCACGGGACTATTGCACAGTAAGACGATCCGGGGTCGCCCAGTATCCGAGTGGTGTAGCGGTGCATCATTAACTGGTGTTACAGTATCAGCGTCTTTCAATGGAGGGAAAGCTTGCATGGGAGGAGGAGGGAGATGCTTCCCAGGCTGACATTAATGTTTCTGCAAGGACACTGCCAGGGTGCGACGGGTCACAACCAAATGGATTGCTCCCCAGTGGGCTGGACTCCAGTCACATTGTCAGGTAAACACAGAGATATTCTGTCTTCGCCTGCCAAGCCTTGTCAAGTATCCGTATTTGTTACTGCATCTTGGGCCCCACAAGGTTCCCACCCATATTTCTTTATAGCGGAAATGTAAACCATATGCTTCTGCCTTATTTCCACGGAATGTATCCAAATGATGGTTGAGGCCAGACATATTCTTTTGTGATGAGTCTTTTGAGCGGAGCGCATCAGCACCCTTCACCTCTTACCCACCCCCCCACCCCACCCCCACATTTTGTCACGATTCAAGTTGATTTGACTTTCTGGTATAAACAGAGGCGTCTTTGTTGGATCCTGACCATGGAGAATTGAATGCTGACCGTCCTAACCGGTTTTTGTTTTGTTTTTGTTTTAATAAACACTGGCTTGTGAGTGCAGACAAATACCCTCAGGGTCTTTTGTATACTATAACACTCTTTTCTACGGGAGTGCTCAGCACCGTTCTCAACAAGGTGCTCCCGGCAGTCCGGATGGATCCGTAGGCATCAGCGTTCGCCGTGCCAATGAGAGGCACATTTTTAAAGGCTGGTGCTGGGTTTGGCCAAAACCCTTTGGGGGAGGGCACATGCCTGCAAGGCACTAGAAGTCCAGAGAAAGAAGAGTGAGACAGAGTAAAGACACGTTAGAGCCCGGCCCCAGCAGGGAGCACTCTTCAAGAGTGGCAGCCCGGGTAATGTTGAAAGCCCTGTGCTTCCCAAATTGCACACTCTTTGAAGACGTAAGCAGCTCCTTTAACTTCCTGCTGTAATCCCACGCCAGGCTCTGAAGCTATCTTAAGCCGCGCTATTTATCCGCCTGGTGAGGCACAACACTTACTTATTAAAAACATATCTATCATGGTTAATGACTTGATTTTTTCCCTTTAATACAGTACAATGACAGGTGTAAAGGGAAGATGAGAGTCAGATGCTTCTGCAATATGCTTCCTGCTTTAAGATGTCTAGAACATCAGCCTTCCTCCAAGGGGCCCGGGGTGGGAGGGGGGGGACACCTCCCGGCCCCCATCCTCCTTTTTCTCCCTCCCCCCCCCCCGCAGATTACACGCTTGTGTTGGATGGAAAATCGTACCATTTGCAGTTTCAGATAAAAGCATGTTCGAGTGCATATGGAAAGTACCATTAGGAGCAACTCCGGAGTGCCGAGTAAAATGGGTCATTAGGCTTTTGTTTGTTGGTGAGTGCCTCCCATCTGACAGTGCCGAATGGTTCCACTTTTAGCAGCTTATGTTCCCAGTTACATTAAACAGACAAACAGATTGACTATTTTGCATTTCTCATTTGACAGCAGCTTGCCTTCATTTGCCGCACACTGGTGGCGAGGCTGAAAACGTGGTGGATTACTGTAGCCAAGGTCCTGGTTTTGAATAACAGCAGATGCCAACATTTAACTTCAAAATCAATCAATTCTTTTTCCTGAGTATGGATAAAAGGTCTAGTGGAGTTGCCTAAAGGGGGATTTCTGCTCTTTACAGCTGAAAACATAGAAGCCACATTCATTACCAAACTTTCTGCAAGAAATAACAAATTGTGGGGAATTTTCCAGAAGGGAGGTGTTGGGCAGAAGCATCCGCAGCGAGGGCGGGGGCTGTCGTGTTGCCGGGGAGCGGGCGGCTGAATATTAGGACACTCAATTTGATTAAGGCGATGACCATATCAATTGATCTCATTCTGGCACGAGGTCTTAATATGCAGTGACAGAAAAGAGAGTCGTTTTCACACTGACCACTTTTCTCAGGAGCCTGTGGTCGGTGGGTTAATTAAAAGCTTTCTCCAGGAGGGAGACAGTCCAAGGGGCCATTTCTCACCAGAAATTAGAGCACTAACGGCCTGATTTAAAGTCAACCAGAAGGCGATCCGGTATCTTGGGGTCTCCGGCTCATCACCCCAGCCGCTAAGGCCCCTCGAGGCTGGAGCTCTGAGTCGTTCAAGGTGGTTGCTCCCCCCACAGCTTCAGGCTGGCATCAGAGCCCGGCGTGGCACTGTCACAGTGGCACCCGGGGTCAGGAAAGCAGGTGTGTCGGGCACGGGAGTGATGCATGTGAGAAGCGGGTTCTGTGGGAGAAGTCGGGCCGTTGCGCGTCAGCTCTGAGGTCATGTCTCTTCTGTGACAGTCAAGAACCTTCGTAGCCAAGAGTGCCTCACTCTGGCATCAAACCATGGCCGTTCTCGGCTTTGTCCCTGAAAGGCTGTGAGTACCTTGCAGAGTAACCTGACTTCTCTGAGTCCCTTTCCATGGGGATAATAGTGTGGTTTCCACCTCACCGGATTATTATAGGGCTTAGGAAAGATCAAGGGTGGAAAGATCAAAGTGGTGTACCTGGAACACAGTAAGTGCTCGATAATGGCTAATATGTGTGTTTGTATGTGCACATAAAGTGTATATGTATTTTATTGTATGTTATATATGTGTGCATATGCTTAATATAATATATAGCAAAATATGTAACAAATGTGCTAAATGTTTGCATATATGCACTTATGTAATATATAGTCAAATGCATAAACACTAGATGTAAAAATGACTTAGACATAAATGTATGAAGTTTCAAATGCATAATTACTATGTGTGAGATCTAAAACACAGTGACAGAGCCTCATTCCTGTGGCCCTACCCACGATGTAGCTTTGTCATACAACAACTCATTCTTTTAAAATTTGTTTTAATGTTTTATTTATTTTTGAGAGAGAGAGAGACAGAGCACTAGTGGAGAGGGACAGAGAGAGAGGGGGAGACACAGACTCTGAAGCAGGCTCCAGGCTCTGAGCTGTCAGCACAGGGCCTGACACTGGGCTCAGACCCGTGAGCCACGAGATCATGACCTGAGCCAAAGTCGGACGCTTAACCGACTGAGCCCCCCAGGCATCCCCTTTTTTTTTAATTTTTAAAAATGTTTTATTTATTTTTGAGAGACAACCCATTCTTTTAAATGGGAAAAAAGGCATGTCCTTAAATTTCCTAACAATAGCACTGACTGGGCCAGGTCCACGCCACAGAGAATTGCCTGTAATGCTGAAAACCAGCCTGCAGCAGGTGCTGAGCCCCATCCACCGGAAGGCCCGAGGGAGGGCAGGGGAGAAGTCGCCTCCCCAAGTCTGGCTGGTCAGCGGCCAGTGGGCCTTCACGCCCCAGGTTTGTCCACGACTCCGTCCTCCCTAGGGCCCCACACGTGGGCACCCACAGGTGTCCCGTGGTCAGGGACGGTGAGCTCCCCCTCTGTCGGGCCTCAGCTTCGTTTCTGCAGGGGCCCCGCTCCGTGACTGCGTGCCCTCCACCCCCCACTTCTGCTTGTCTATTCCTTCTTCTCCTGTCTTGCGGCTGATCAAACACAAACCCGAATATGAGCATTTTGATTTTATCAAAGCTTGCAGTAGAGCTTTTAGTTGATTGCTTAAAAGTAAACTTTTCCTTGAGGTTGAATTCAGTAGACTTCCGAAGAATCTCTTAAAAACAAAGAAAAAAGCAAACTTTGCTCGGGTCTGCCTTCTCCCTCCAAAAAATAGATAAATAAATAAAAGGACTTCTTTTTTTTGCTTTCTTTTTTTTTTTTTTTTGGTTGTTATTTTCACGAACTCACAGCCATCCTAGGATAATCTTGAGGCAAAGAGTTAACTCATTAACACGCAAATCGTCCACAGTCAATAGCGTTGACTATTTTTAAATTTTCATTCCACACACCTCTCTGGCTCCGGAAAAGTTATTAGCTGTTATGCCCAATAGTTTACAGATAGTAGCCGGCATCTATTAACACTCAAGTCTCCCATGACCAGACATTCCTGGAGTGTGTCTTTCATGCCACGTGCCGCCCTGGGTGCTGGAGGAGGAAGACCAGGGAGGGACAACGTGTAAGCCGTGATCCCCGCCCTCGGGGACGGTCACGCAGAGGTCCCAAGAGGTGGAAGATCTGAGGCGGGTGGACAAGGAGACAGAGAACCCTGATTCCTGGGTTTAGGATTTTTCGGGGGAAGGAGATGGCCCTGGGCCAGAGTGGCTTAGTGGGAAACAAAACGATAAAGCCTTTAAGAGTCACGCTGGGCAGCAACAAAGGAGAGAGGAAATGAGGAAGCGACCATGTGATGTGAATGCTTTGGTACCCACTTCTAGCAAAGCTGCAGAGGAGGGATCAAGGTCAAGGCGCCTATGGGATTCCGTGTCTCTGTCCAGGCCGCTTAGTCCTGGGAGGCTGGGTCTTCCCAGTGCCTCGGCTTTGAAGTCTTAAATGTTCAGGGCACCAAAACTTGTCAGCTGGGGACAAATTCGCCAAGGATAGCACTAAAAAAAGCCAGTTAATTATTAAAGTTTCTCTCTCTTCCTTTTCTGCCACGCCCACTAAACCTCCACTCTTTGTGCCCCGCCTGGCATTTAGGGTCTTTTGTTGTCTTAATAGAGATTGAAACCTGCTTAGGGCCTAGAGCTGGCGTTTTAATTCAACAGTGGAAGGGTTGTGTTTTTTTTTTTTTCTTTTTCTTTGTTTGTTTTTCTTCCCGTTTTCTTTTCCTGAGCCAGGCAGACAATGCATTTGCAGAGCAGAAGCTGTGTGCAAGGCGCTCCCCGGATCCTGAACAAAACCCTCATTAATGGGAGGTGGGATTTCCTGGTCACAGCTTTTAGCCAAAGGGCAAAGGTTGCCCATTAAGCAGCATCCAGTCTAAACAGTGCTGTGTAAAATGACAGAGAGGGGAGGGAGAAAAGGGAGAAAAAGTCAAATATTTGCTCTTAATTCTAAAGTTAGTTTCTCTGGAATGGCAATCAGGGAAGTGCAGTGAATGATCGGTGCTGCACTCCTGGCTACAAATCTGGACCCGCGTTCTCTAGGCTGAGCCGGGGTGCCAGTCCGAACCCCACGATGCCCTGAGAAGGGGGTGCTCTCTTGCCGCACCAGGAGCTGGTACCAGTGGCCAGGGAGGGGGGCTCAGGGGCTCTGTCCCCCACCCCTGGCCCCCGTACCACCTGCTCTCTGCCTCCCCCGTGCACATCCTGTCCCCACACCCGCTGTCTGTCCAGCTCCAGCTCCGAGCAAGCTCACGGGCGTGGGCATTGCTCTTCCCACAACGAGACAACCCTTCCTTGGCCCGTTGGGTCCCGGCTTCTTCCTGGCGTCCGCTCCCTGACCCGTCCGTCCACTCAAGCTGCAGGCAGTGTTAGCCTCCGCTGATCCTTTCTGGTTGGATCCTGCCTTCGAAGGAAATCTTTGCCTCTTGTATCACTCAGATTGTCTAAGGCGGCTTGCGTCTCGGGGTTAGATGACTGTAACCCCCAAGAAAGGCCGCGCTACCCGCTCAGGCCTGCCAGAGGGCTGCCTCCGTGAAACTTGGAGTGGAGTGTAGCAAAGCCAAACACTGTCCGCAGACAAGCCCACCCCCAGGACAGAGGAGGACCATGGGCTGTGCCCAGCATGGCTGCCCGCTTCCCTCAGTTTCCAATTTATCAACCAGATGCACCACTCTCTCTCCTCTGGGGACAAAAGGCTGCATGCTCAGACAGGGGCTGGAAAGGTCTGCACACACGGTGGGTCTCAACCTCAGCCCGGGCCGGCATCACCGGCCTGCGGCCTTGCGAGGGGCATCGGTCCTTGGCTGAATGCTCTGCTTTCATTGCCTTGAAAATTCTCAGTAACAGTGTACAAGGGGCCCTGCGTTCTCGCTATGCACTGGACCCTGCAAATGATGCAGCAGGTCATGACCTCGGCAGCCAGTTGCGATCACTTGTGAAGGTTTCTAACCACATCCTGGGCCCTGTCCAGGAGGCTTGGAGCTAATCAGGCCGGTCTCCCAGGTGACCTGGGAGAGAGCCCCCGCAACATCGAAGAAACCTCTACCTGTACATAGAAAGAAACTGTACGGGGGGGATGCACATTCTCCGCAACACTCCCGCGGAAGAGGAGCCGAAAGCCCCCAACCCCGTATGTTTCTGGAAGTCAGTTAGTACCTGTTGGACCTGTTGGAGCTCTTGAAGCCCTTGACTATGATCATCAAAGGATGACGATAACTATAGTATTTAACGAGCGCTCTTCCAACGAAGTGCTCCATGTACCGATCGCGTTTGGATCTTACCTTATGCAGCGGGTCACGTTATTTTCCCTGCTTACAGATGGGAGCCAAAGCTCTCCACACTCAAAGCTCTCGAGGCTGGTTGACTCGGGGCTCTGCGTCCCCACTTACAGTGTGAGTTTCAAGGCCTGCACAGCGCCTTCTTCCTTTCTACTTCCTCAGCATCGTGCCCGGCACACCGTAGGTAGTCAGCCGCAATTTTGCAATTTGGGTGGGGGTGGGGTGGGAGGCTGGGAAACTTAGGCCACTTTCACTACTATCAAGAGTAATTACCAGGGCGCCTGGGTGGCTCAGTCGGTTAAGCATCTGACTTTGGCTCAGGTCATGAGCCCACGGTTCGTGAGTTCGAGCCCCGCATCAGACTCTGTGCTGACAGCTCAGAGCCTGGAGGCTGCTTCAGATTCTGTGTCTCCTCCTCTCTCTGTGCTCTTCCCTACTCAAGCTGTTTCTCTCCATCTCTCAAAGATAAATGAACGTTACAAATTTGCTTTAAATTAAAAAAAAAAAAAAGAATTGTCATAAAAAAACCCTCAGATGTATTTTTTATGTTGCCGTGCTTGGATCCCCTTTGCTACCCCATAATGTGATAATGACCTTGAGCTAACTACAGAGCAGGGCCTCATGACACAAACCAGACCACATCCCCACAAATATTGTCCCGGAAAAGTGGCTGGTTGGGAGCAAGAAGTGGCGGTTAAAGCTGAGCCCTTGGCGGAAGCAGAGGACATCGCCATGTGGCGACAGAGACAACACGCAAAATGCACAAACATCCTTCTTGCAAAACAACCTTCTGCAAAGGGTTTTTGCTTTTTCCAAAAAAGCAAAGTTTTGTGCATGTCCAGAGGAGAGCCCTTTTAGCAAGGCATGGAAAGCAGATAACATGCAAGCTTGAGAAACACACAATGGCGAACTGAACCATCTAAGTAGCCTTGAACTTCAGGGGGAAACAATATGTGGGTCTGGAGAGAAAATGGACAGCGCATTTCCTGTTTGTCGGGTAGGGCCGTTCCTGGGTTCTGAGGATTTCGCTTCCCTCGACCCCTAGGGTAGGTGAGAAACCAGATCAAGTGCTTAAGGCAGCCCGAAGACTGAAAGAGCAGGGGAAGTAAAATAATAATAATAAATAATAATAATAATAATAATCATGAATCTTTGAAACTTGGAGTGTATGTTTGCATGGGAAGCTGCTAAAGCATCTATTTATGGAGCTGATTTTATTTTTCTTTCTTCATTCCTTCCTTCCCTCCTTTCTTCCTTATTTTCTTTCTTGTTTCTTTCTTTCTTTCTTTTTCTTTCTTTCTTTCTTTCTTTCTTTCTTTCTTTCTTTCTTTCTTTCTTTCTCCTTTCTGTTTTTTAAAAATTTTTTAACGTTCATTTATTTTTGAGAGACAGAGTGAGACAGACCATGAGCAGGGAAGGGGCAGAGAGAGAGAGGAGATACAGAATCAGAAGCAGGCTCCAGACTCCAAGCTCTTGGCACAGAGCCCGACACAGGGTTTGAACTCATGAACTATGAGATCATGACCTGACCCGAAGTCAAACACTCAACTGACTGAGCCACCCAGGCGCCCCTCTTTTATTTATTTTTAATGTTTATTTATTTCTTAGAGAGAGAGAGAGAGAGAGAGAGAGAGAGAGAGAGAGTGCAAGTGGGGGAGGGGCCAAGAGAGAAGGAGACACAGAATCTGAGGCAGGCTCCAGGCTCTGAGCTGTTAGCACAGAGCCCAGCTCAGGCCTCAGACTCACAAACTGTGAGATCATGACCTGAGCCGAAGTCGGACGCTTAACCGACGGAGCCCCCCAGGTGCCCCTGGAGCTGATTTCTTTAAGAGATTAATCCCATAAACCTGCATAGGACTCACAAGTGCTCATTGTCTCTTTGACAACTGTGTTCCTGAACAAACTCACAAAATTTACTATGGTTATTAGATGCTTGCCTTATATGTAATGATCTGCTAAGGGGAAGGTTTGGCTATTATCCCATTTTACAGATGAAGTTCAGAAAGATCAAGTTAGATCAATTCCTGAATCTACTCTAGACCTTCTTTAATTGTCGCACAGCCATCAGCCCACCTGGAGAGCGTCCTCGGCCACTGAAGGGGCTGAGTGAGCAGGGAGCTGGAGGGGTGGCTTCCCGACCATCGGTCTCTCAACCAAAGTCGGCTGTGTAGACTGAGGTAGGCCATGCTCTGGCTCCAGGTGAGCCGCAGAGCAAAGAGCACGCACCGCAGCACAACTTGAGCTGGTGGCTGTTGTCCTAAAGGCCTTGAACCCGGTTTCAGCTTCTCATCTGTGAAATGGGGGTGCCAACAGCTCTGACTCAGAGGGGCACTAGGAGGATTTAAGGAGGGAAAAGGGCCAGCTGAGCACTTCAGCTCATTTTTAAATTGGATGAATGCTGCCTTGCTGTTTGGATGCGGGCCAGGTCAGGTTCGCTCAGCACTAGTTGGAGAGCCCCACGGCACAAGTGTGCTCTGGAGCTCGATAAACTAAGCCTGCATCCCACTACCCCTTCCACCGTCTGGTATGACAATGGGTGCATTCCTTAAGCTCTCAGACTAATTTCCTCTGTCAACTGTGAAGAGTATTTACCTAAAAGAATGGAGGCTGGGACAGCCCAAGACATCGCTTGTTGATATTACAACTACTCAAATATTTCCCAGCTATTGCAGTATGGCTTGCTATTGAATCCTAGAAAGCTGCAAATTCCTTCAGTGGGATGGGCATGAGAGCATCCTGGCTGTCCGGCTGGCCTTGTCACAGAGAGAAGGTGGCCTGGCCGGCCTGGGGTAGTGTGCGTACACTCTCAATCAAGGTCAGTACAGAACTTCTACAGCAGAGGAATCCCAAACAACCACCACAGATAAAAAAAAAAAAAAAAAGTCCTTTCAAGACAGTCCCTCTCTGGGGACAATGATCGTCACAGATCCCCAATCCTGTCCTTTCCCTGAGGACCAGTATACAGGACTTTAAGGGGATGGATGTCAAGCACAGTTCCCAGAAAGGATTGTATGAGTTAGGTGCTCTTAGCATCCAAAGAATGACCCTGACCTTATCTCCTAAGGAGCCGAGTCCTTTCAGAAATACCTAAGAACACCCAGGCAGAAAGTTCTGTGGAACCCCAGGTAGATGCAGATTGAATCTCAGTTACCCTGGGGGCCGCTACCTCATGAGCAATCGCTGCGTCTTTCCTTATTACACAAAATCTGTGGAGAGAACCTCCCCAGCAGGCCCCGTGCCGGCAGTGACCTACCAGCTGCGGAGGGCGCAGGACTGAAATTGTCTGATCATGTCCTCAGGTAGAGGCCAACCGCCCCCCCCACCACCACCCTGCCTCCCCCCACTTCTCCCTCTCTGTGTTGAGAAGCCAGGGAGATGATAGAATCCGTGGTTCTTGTGTCTTACTTCCAACGATGAAATGCTCTGATAAAGTTGTCTCTTCCTTCCCAGAGGTACAGCAGCCAGTATCTGCTCGGTGAGCACCAACCAAGGCTAGGAAGAGGGTCAAGAGGGGGGCCCGACGGCCAGCTTCTGCCGGGGGCAGCAGACCAGGGTGCCAAGGACCTAGGTCATGTAGTCGGATCTGATGGCCATGCCCTAGCTCTGTGATGTGGCCCATTTGACAAATGGTGATCAGCACATACACCTTTAAGATTCTTATAAGGAAAAAATAGGATGTTCTGTCTTCCATACAAAATAGAATTCCTGGACAGAAAATGTGTATCACCTAGTAGGCATTTGCTAAAAACCATAATCCAGTTCTGTCCTTTACTCTCATTTTTAAAAAAATTAACAATTCCCTGGAGCGCCTGGGTGGCTTAGTTGGTTAAGCGTCCGACTCTGATTTTGGCCCAGGTCATGGCCTCAGGCTTTGTGAGTTTGAGGCCCAGGTGGGGGCTCTGTGCTGACAGTGTGGAGCCTGCTTGGGATTCTTGCGCTCTCCTCTCTCTCTGCCCTTACCCCTCTAGCGCTGTCTCTCTCTTTCTCAAAACAAATAAACAAACTTTCGAAGAATTAATGCCATTCCTTTTAGGGATGTCTGTGTGGGCAAAGCCCTTGAATCCACCGTTTCCATAGAATTTGTGTTTGGGGTGCGCCCAGCGATTAATGGCTCAGCCACACTTCTGAGTGCGCTCTCTCTGCCTGTTACTGCGGGTTCCCTAAGGTTGCCATGACCAAAGGACCGGAAACTAGGTGGCTTAAAACAATGGAGATTTATTCTCTCACAGTTCTGGAGGCTGGTGTTGGAAATCAGCGTGCTACCATGGCCATGCTCCCTCTGAAGGCTCTTGGGAAGAATGTTTCCCTGCCTCTTCCAGCTTCTGGTAGTTTCCTGAGGTTCTCTGGCTTGCAGCTGCAACTTGACCTCTGCTGTCATGTGGCCTTTTCTTTTGAGTGTCTGTGTGTGTCTCCCCTCTAATAATGACACCAGTCATTGGATTTAGGGTCTGCCCTCATGCAGTACGAACTCTTCCTAACTCATCACATCTCAAAGAGCCTGTTTCCAAATACGGTCATAAGGACAGGTGCCAGGAGTTTGGGCTTCAGCATATGTAGGGGGCTGGGGACGCTACATGACCCACAAAACTGCCTATAGCTTCTGCCTGCAAAACCTTGCTCCAGTCCTTCCTTTGTAAGGGAAGAGGGCACACATACTTTTGTGATGTCATCTGTTCCCTTCTGAGGCTCAATTTCCTGTTTGAAAAGGGGACAATGCCATCCGCTAAAAAGAGCTAAGCCCTATGTCAAATGCTCCCTAGCCTGGTGCTCTTCCTTGCCATGACCCAGGTACCATATATGTAATTCCTGGGCAGGATGGGCCTTCCACATTAAGAGGAAGCCACCGGGGCCCCTGGGTGGCTTAGTCGGTTGAGCGTCTGACTTTCGCTTAGGTCATGATCTCGCGGTTCGTGGGTTCGAGCCCCGCATCGGGCTCTGTGCTGACTGCCAGCTCAGAGCCTGGAGCCTGTTTCAGTCTGTGACTCCCTCTCTCTCTGACCCTCCCCTGCTCACGCTGTCTCTCTCTCTCTCTCCTAGAAATAAATAAAAATATTTTTTAAAAAAGGGGGGGGAGCCACCTTCCACTCTTCTTGCCCCCATGGTACCCTCATAAGCTAGCCCAGGGTCTAGCATCTCATGGGCACTCAGCAAAGATTAGTGAATGAATAAATAATGGACATAAAACCTTTAGCATCATGCGTGGCCCACCGGAGGCACTTAATCACTGGTGGCCAGCAGCTAGTCAGTCCTATGATGTGACTTCCACTGAGTTAGCCCCACGTCGATCAGGATGCAGTCGAGGATACAGAACTCACTACCAGGTGGTTTCAGAGGAGGAGATGTGATATGAGAAACTAGTTCCCAAAGGATTAAGAGAGCTAAGAAAGGAAAAGGCATGGCTGCTCAAAGATTGGCAAATGCAGGAAGTCACTACCACTCAGAGGGTACCTCGTTTGAGGACCAGAGGCAGAAACCATGTGGGGGAGGGAGGCAGGCCACGGGGAGCCAGCTGTCCAATGGCAGCTGGACCTATGAGGTGATATCACACCTGCGAGGGAGGCATGGGGTCTCTCATCCCCCAGCCTCCTGCTAGGACCCCACCCCATCCAAATCTATTGTGGTGCAATCTGAACGGAGATGCTGGAAGTGTCATTCTCAGTGGTCATTCCCAGAGCAAGGGAGAGGCAGGCAGGGAAGAAATCTTTGAGTAAGAAGCAGATGACCGCCCCATTTCCCACACAATGATGCTTTCGTGAACTGTGGCAGGTCCTGCGGAAGATACGGAAAAGGCAGTCTCTGGAGAGTCTTGTCTAGACTCCAGTATTTATAAAGAGCAATTAGTGTTTCTTCCCCATGATCCTCGATTGTCACTGTGCATCCTGGAGAGAACATGTGCAATGCAGATTCCCGGGCCCCTCCCATAGACTATGGTTTCTGTCTGTTATGCGGCAGGGACTGGGAATCTGAATTTTCAGCTGAGGCTGCCTTCTTGTGGAGGGCCAGCCTGATGATTCTAACGCAGTTGATGAAAGGTCAATAATTTGAGAAACACTGAGTTAGCTCCAGGAGCTGGATGGTGTTCTAGATTCCGCAAGAAGGAACAAAGCACCTTTGGAAGCTGTTGTAGGGAACAGAAATTTCATGCGTTGCCTGAAAGCACATCTATTTAATGCATGACACTGACAAGACAATAAGCCCCCATTTGGCTGCCTCTCCAGCCCCAAACCCTGCACCAAAAATCTCTGGTTTTGACTCTAGACCAAATGGCACATCGATAGCACAGAGACTGAGTGTGCAAGCTCTTGAGTCGCCTGTGCCTGGATTAAAACTCAGCTCTTCCTGGCTAACCTTCCCTAAAATGATGACGCTGGCATTACCTTCTTTAACCCAAAGGATATTCAGAAAGAAAAGGTTCTCCATCTTGGGCACTGATTCGATGACCCATGTAACTAGTCCTGGGGAAAGATAATTGTGCAACGCAGCCCTAATGACTTAAGGAAAATTAATATGTAAATGTTGTTGGCCTTGTCTCCTACTAGATAAGAGTCAGGTCTTGTCCACCTACCCTGCAGTCTATTCTAAGCCACCCAGGAGACAGATCTGTTATCTGATTGGAAGTAGCTTCCCTCCCTGTGGGGTCTCAGCCTTGGGATTTTAAGAGGACCTAGAAGGAAGGATCTGTCCTCTCCTTCATCCATGATGGGAGAGATTGCCTAAGGGATCAAGCTGTGGACTCTGGGCACTTGAAGTCCAACCCGAGCTCTGGTTTTTGCAGGTTTTGACACCTCAGAAGCATGACTTGACTTCTCTAAGCTTCAGTTTACACCTCCCTGATATGAGTATCAAGTGCCCCATTAGGCTACTTTGCAAAGTTGTTGGGCAAACCCTGGGTCCACCATGTTGCGGCTCACTGCCATGTTCTCTCCACACCACATGGTCTCTGACCACCTCCTCCCTGGCCTTCCCAACCCCACCACTCTGCTGCTTGAAGAGACCGTGACACTTCCTGCTTGAAATTCCTCCAGGGCTTCCCCACAATCTTGGGAACAGAGCAAAGCTTCTTCAGCCTGGGATACAAGTCCTTGAGTGTCCTGCTTCTTTCTCTCTCTCCCTCTCAATTGCGTTCATTCTCTTCCACCTGGAATACCCTTCCCTCACCTATACCTAATTCACTCACCTGCAAGCTTCCGCTATTCATTCATTATTCTGTTCCTCTATTTCTGCACAACAACCGGCCCTTCTCCCAAACTTAATGGTTCAAAACAACTTATTTATTTCTCAAAATTAGATGGGTCAGGAATTCACACTGGGTACAGCAGGAATGGCTCGCTTCACTCAGTGACATCGGGGCCAAACTGGTATGACCCCAAGGGCCGGGGGACCCGAGAGCTGGTGGTTGAGATGCTCTGCCCATAGGCTCTCCAGGGGGCCAGCCTGGGCTCCCTCACAGCATGGTGGCCTCAGGCCACTGACATGGCTGCTCAGGCCTCCAAGAGAAGAGCAGCAGAGACTGCCTCTTGAAAGGCCCCGACTGGTACACCGTCACTTCTGCCATGGGCTGTCAGTCAACACAGATCACCCCAAGCACAAAGGTAGGCGACACAGACCCTACCCCTCAAAGGCAGACTGCAAAGAAGTTGTGGCCACCTTTCACCCACTACACTCAATACCTCCTTGAGGGGAAACTGAGGCTTTGCTTAATTCTCCTTCCACCCACCTTGGCTGTCTCCTCTCTCTGCTTCTCTCTAGAAAGTGAAGAATTACAAATGGCGTAAAATCTCCCCATTAAACTGGAAGTGATTTCCCCGAATAAAGGGCCTGGACTTCATTGATGAGTCATTTGTCACATAATGGTTTCTCAAGAAATCGGTGCTATTATCAAGAGAGTTACTCTTAATAAGACAAAACTCATGTTGTATCTTTTCGGCCACTGTCTTGCTCAGAGAGGCTTACCCATTTTTCGGTTTTCATATCTACCAAATGAATGAATGACTGGATGCTTCTGCACACAGTGCTTGTCTCGGCGTTAGGGAATGAGACTAACCCAGAGAATCACCTTGGATTCTGGCCCACGTAGATGCTTCGGCTCTCATCACAGATCAGTCACAGCAGGACCTGGGGCTTAGGGGTTTGGTCTCCCCCCACCACTCACACAATAGACCGAGGTCTTCGCCACCAGCTGCTGGTCCTTAAGCCTCCAGTGCAGACTCGCATAAGCTGTGTCCGTCTTCCCCAACCCCCACCTTGCCAGGAAGGGGCTGGTTTGCAGAGTGAGACCCTCTTAAGGCCAAGGGCCCGAGTGCTTCCTCCCTGTGCATGCCGCAGAACGGCAGCTGGCTGGGAGCCTGGCAGGTGTCTAACAGCCCGCCGCAGTCCTGCATAACAGGAAGTGAAAGAGAACACCATATCCAATTGAAACTGCGGTGGAATATGGACTGCAATGCTTAATTAACCACCCTCAGTCATTTCACAGATTTCTGTTGTTGCCGAAGGAAAAAAAAACAAAAACATGGAAGGCAGAGTACATGGAGGGTGACAAAGCCATTTCTGGAATGTTCCTTGGTATTCATGGACCCTGCTCTCTGTTCAGTTTCCTGCTGACATAACGCAGAGGGAATGCTCACTTCTGGCTTCATTTTTTAATGTGTTTCTACAGTGTTTTTGGTTTCGTCTTTGGTTTTGGTTTTTTGCCATAGAGTCAGATCTGTGTCATACTCCCAGGAATGGTCCACGTATGGTGGGCACCGGTAGAGTTGTGTCTATACGAAGGTGTTTGTGTGAACGTGTAGAAGTCTGTGGTACAGGTTGTACGGAAGACGTGGATACAACCACGCGGGACCAGAAGGCACATGTGGGCATTCCCGCGGGCATGTAGGAAAGCGGTGTGGGAGTGGGTCTGTGGGCAGCTACGAGCAAGCTTCTAGGTGCCTATAGGGCACCAGTGTATCTTCCTGGATAGATATTTCAACAGATGGGTGGCTTCCTTTCAAACCCAGAGACCCCGTCTTCCTTCTCTAGCAAAGAATGGTCAAAGGGACTTTCAGAGAAGGCTTTGCAGGCCCTGTAGCCTTCACTTTGCACCGCACCTTGTTTTCTGAACCTGACTTGTTCACGTGGATGGACTTTCGGGGTGATCACTGGAGTGCTATAAAATCCAAGAGGGTGTGAGTGCATTGGAATAAGAGCTAATGTTTATTAAGCGTTTGCTATGTGGCCCAGGTGCTTTTCACTGTTGATCATATTGGATCCTCCCAATAACCTTATTATTTATTATTATTTCCTCTGTAGAGTTGACAAACTGAAGTAGCTAGGAGGCGGTAGAGACAGGATTTAAGTACATAATGCTGCGCGCTAGGCCCCCAAGCTCTCCCAAGTCATCATCCCTAGGTATAAGGACAGTGAAGGCACCCCAATGGCTCAGCCATTTTTGTAGGGGTGTAACTTGCCGCATGGCTGGTAGGGACAGGCTGGCAGGGACATGGCTGGCAGGGACAGGAGTTAATTCTGAGAGCATCAGACCTGCTCCTGAAAGAGTACCAGGATGAATTTCTGCTGGTGGCTCTGGAAGCTCACTTCTGTTCTCAAGCCACCTCCCTGAAGGATGTTGGAAGGCTCACTTGGTGACCGTCCAGCTGTGCCTGGACTTGAGCACCCAGGCTCCCTAGCAGGCACCTCATCAGCATTTCTGGGCGTTTTCTCAGTAATGGATCCCCAGCCCCTGGAGGCCATCAATATCACCCTGCTGAGTTTCCAAATCCCACTGCCACAAATTTGAATTCAGTGATTCCTGGGAGGAGCCGGGAGCTTGCGTTTCCCTGGCCTCCCTGCCCCTCCACCCCCTTCCCCCACATGACTCTGATGTGAGTGTTCAAGGACCACACTCTCAAGAAATAAGTGCCCTCCAGATTTTCTAGATGTACATCCAAAGAACGCTCTTTCCCTGCACCTAAGGGAGCTCTCCGGAAGAAAGCTGTGATTCTACGTCTGCAGCCACTAGTGACTGAGCGGTGCCCAGAATGAACCTTAAGAAAGTGGTGGCCAATGTATTTCTCTAAAGTCCAGTCTGCAAAGACAGTCAGTATGTCTTTAAAAGTAGCCAGGGAGAGGAACAGATAAATGCCCATGTGAAGCCAGGCAATCCCTCAAGGAATTTAAATGGGTCAGGAACTCTTAAAGAATTTCAATGAGCATGAAATAGGTATAGAGGGTTTTCTGGGCCAATATGCAAGCCAAATAGTAAATAACTATTTTCAGCACTGAATTTGGTTGGCAAATTTGCATATACATGTGATGCCGTGCGTTGCTATTTTTACCATGTAAATCTGCAATCTGTACAGAGAGTCGTGTGCCTTGGTGGAAATCTAGGCTTGGGCTGTTGGCTGGAAAGAGTTGGTTTTCAGTCTGGCTGGCCCGGGAGTGCAGGTGAGAGGCGAGAGATGGGCAGAGAAGAGAGGGCACAAGTGTGAAGTGTGCTGAGCCCTCGGAGCACCAAGATTGCCCCCAAAGCAAAACGCTTATGCCTGAAAACACGGAAGTGAAAGAGGAAGCTTTGACATTGTGCCCTGACACTGGCCTTGCACAGTTTAAAACAACCTCCCAACCTTTCTTTAAAAAAATCACCTCCAATCTAGGATATACTTGTTATGATTATTATTGATTATTATACTCTAGTGATCATTACGGTCATTGTCTAACCATGGGTAGAACACTGGCTTACACCTGTACGGCTAGAAGCACTCCCTGATTTTTTTTTTAAGTTTTATTTATTTCTAGGAGAGAGAGAGAGAGAGACAGCATGAGCAGGGAGGGTCAGAGAGAGAGGGAGTCACAGACTGAAATAGGCTCCAGGCTCTGAGCTGGCAGTCAGCACAGAGCCCGACGTGGGGCTCGAACCCACGAACCACAAGATCATGACCCAAGCGAAAGTCGGACACTTAACCGACTAAGCCACCCAGGCGCTCCGCTGATTTTTTTTTCTTGGTGCCTTTTTATTTTAGAGTTCAGTAATGAGCCCGATTGAAAAGTTTCTGGCAAATCTCTTGATGCCTTTATTTTGCTCAGCGTGTGGTTGCCACTTAGGCATTTTGTAATTACCCTACAGGACCCTACAAGGGGTGACTTTGCTGAGCGAATTTGGCATTTCCCTTTGGATCCTTACACGTTGGAAAGTGGTATGCTCCTTTCATTTTTTCTTGCTGCAAAAATGCGTGTTGAGGAAAGAAGGGAGCATAAAACCCTTTTCGTACCAAGCTCTTGCGTCGCGAAGGGGGCTCCGCCTGCGTCAACTGGTGGTGGGTCGCTATGGTCTGTTTCCCTTCTGCTGTTAAGCTCAAAGATTGCTGAAGGGTCAGTGATGCTCTGCCAAACTATCCTTTGATGCCGGCAATTTCTAGCGATCATTTGCCACACATCTTGGGAGGTTAACTTTCTTGTAGGTGAATAACTTGTAGGTGAAGAACGGGGTGTGTTAGTCAGTAGGTCCTAAAAAGACCCCATCCACCACCACTTACCTCTGTGTTTTAAAAATAAAAAAAAATACTGTTTCATTTAAATGGAAGGTTGGCAAACTGGGAGGGCTCCTCCCGCTCCCCCCGTGTTCCAGAGATGGGCGCTTCTGTTTGAGGATAGGGTCCAAGAGCATGATGGAAACTCAGCTGTCTTTGCCCGAGGTTTGAAAGGGCAGTGCAAGTGCCCAAGGCCGGGTGTCTGGGGCTTTGGTGTGGCTCGTGCTTGGTTCTCAGGCACTTTCGTTTTCAGAATATTATTTCCTTTGTCAGATCTAACCCTGAGTCAATAATGATTGCTGAGCAATTGGCTATGGCACACTACCATATTTGGGCAATTTGAAGAAACGACCTAAGACTTTTGTGACCTAGCTTCCCAGACTTGCAAAATATTTTCTCGAAGGATGCTTTAAAACATTTTAAAGAACTTCGTGTTCCCCTTTCTCTTAGTAATTGGAAAAACATAGTAATGTACTAAAGGAGCTGTATGTAAAGCTTTGGGGCTATACGTTAAGCTATTAGGCTCTTTTTAGAATGCAAAAATATCTGCTTATACTATTCCAGAATAAGGAGCTTAAAACTAAAATACTGCAGACTTTTGCCCAAGCTGCAGCATCTTTGAAATAGTCTCACTGCGAATTGTGAGGAAGTTTCTTATGTCTAATGTAATATGATGTGCTTCCCTCAGAAAGCTACTTTCCTTTGCCCATCACTGAGTTGAAAAGAATTACTAGTTGTTATCTTACACAAACCCTATCCATCCACTCATCCATATCCATCCACCATCTATCCACCCATCCATCATCCATCCATCCATTCATCCATCCATCCATTCATCCATCCATCCATCCATCCATTCATCCATCCATCCATCCATCCATCCATCCATCCATCCATTCATCCATCCATCCATTCATCCATCTACTGATTCACAATGCCTGTCACTATGTTACTGACCAGAAATATAGACATGAACCCAGAACATTCCCTAATCTCTGCCCCTAAGGAGCTCAGAATCTGGTACAATAGACCCTTGGCATATTCAGGCTTAAAATTCATGGGTTTGACAATTTGTGAGTAACCCAAAGCTTTATGATTTCACCACGTGTCATTTTTGCTGCTGCGTGGATTTGAATGGATTTAAATGGTGTCTTCCTTGAGAGTAATGAGCAGGAGAAATCTTTGAATCAATGAGTGAGCATAGCTGATGGCCCAGCATCTACCCCGAGATCAACTTTGTGGTTTTGTACCTACATTCATTCTCATCAGGGGATAAAACATTGTCCCAGGGGTACCATAAACTCCCAGAGAAAACCATCTGCCAGTGCTATTTATGGAACTAAAGAGAAAGTAAAGAGATCTACTCAAATTTTGGATGGAAAAGATGATATGACAAACTGATAATTGAGTAATTTGAGAACTTGCACGTGAGCACTAATATCAAAGGCTAACAAGAATGATTTCACCCTGTTCCCCCAGCCTTTGGGGAACTCGGGAGTCCGTTACGAACACTGGGTCCCTACGACTTCCAACTTGGAAGACTTTTCTTAGCTTCAGTGGCTCCTAATCTTTGGCGTTTCCATGAACACTTTGCTTTTGCAGAGGGCACTACCGCCCAAGGATCTGACGCCGCATCCGTGACGCCCCTGTTCTGCCATTGCTATAATCTCAAAGCTAGAAGAGATTTAATCCCCCAGGCTCCTATGAGTCTTAGAAACCCCCTCTCCCAAGGAAGTGGAGTGATGCCCCAAGGTCCAGGCCACGGCTGCTCATGAGATGCCCCTCAAATTTCCTCCGCACTGAGAAGCCACCAGAGTGCTAGATTCAGACAGACTTTCTGCTTCCCAAATGGCGGTGCGTTTGCCTCTCCGAATGCCATTTCTAGAGTTCAGGAGCAGAGCTGGTCGCCTGTTACTGTTAGAGTAGCTTCATGTCAGTATTCCTAGAGATGACTGTCTGCCATCTTCTTCATTAGCTTTTTTACCATGGGGTCGATGTAGCCTTGCTTCCTATCAGAGCACCTTGGTGCAAGACTACAGAGCAGTGTCTACAGTGTGGTTCTCGCTATCCACAGAAATGCAGGATTCTCTAAGCAAAACAACAGAGGGGAGCCGCGTGTCTTAGGTGTAAAGGGTCGTCATGCATTTCCCTTAGAAAATGTCTTCGAAGAACTCTGTCCCTCGGCATGCTTAAGATAGGATTTGGTATACGAACAGCTGATTTACAAAACTTTTTTCAAGAACATAATCAACTGCATAAAGCCAGGGTCATCTTTAGTATGAAGTGCCCCATGGCTCTCTCTTTTATGTGTTATAACCTCTGACCTCTTTTATTAAACCATAGATTTTATTTTCTAACTCTCTTCAAAAGTTAGAAAATAAAAATCTTCCCTGGATTTCTCATCCTCTTTGGGATTAGAGGCAACATTACCCCATATCCTTCACTCACTGGCCCCCACTCCCACCCCCTCTTTTCCCTGAAAGTGTTCAACTATTTATTAAATGTGCACATATACTGTCCAAGCCCCCAGCTCCTGATTCTTCCTTCTGGTTATCTCTGGATAATCATTCATTTCTTTCTTTCTTTTTTTTCCCCTTCTCCCTCTGGCTCTCTGCTCTTTATTCTTCCATCTTACTTCCTCTCCCTTCCCGTTTCTCTGGCTTCTTTCTCTTTGCTTCTTGCCTCTCAAGAATTTGGGATGACCTGATTTGGGAGACCTTCTGCACTCCTCATGGTCAGCGGTGCCAAGAGTTAGACTGTCATGACAATGGATCAAGGAAAAGAGAAATCGAATGTTCTGTAGGAAATTGATACCCGATCGAGAATCAGCCTCAGAGTCTTTGAACATAGCCCACACTGTCTCAGGTCCGGTTCCCTAGAAGTAGAGCAGGAGAAGACGATTCTTCAGAAGGGGCGAGGGAAGCAGGCATAGGGAAGATGCCAGACAGAGATGTGGATTCAGCTGCAGTGTAGTCGCAGCTTGATCCCATGGGGGGCTCTGGAGTTGTTCCCCCAGATCCATCAGCCAATGACTGCTGCTGCCCTCAAGGGCAGGGCCTAACCTCCAGGCATTTTTAGATGGAGGAATCTGATGGCCAAGGGCAAATCTCGGGAGAAGGGGTGGCTGTGCTTTCAGTCGCTCAGTGCAGTTATGGGTCGTGTGCAACCCGCCCGGCAGACGGAATCTGAGTGTCACATCTGCAGCATAACAGCACCCGCCCTTTCAAAACCCCCTCCAGAATTATCGAGCTCCTTATCTTCCCCATTAAACTTACGTCTTCCCTCAAGCACCATTTAATTCGAGAGAATTAGTAACTCCCCCTTTCTTTTTGATTTCTGCCCAAGTTGTGTTTATTTGAATTAATTACTCCTATTGTAATCGTCTACTCCTTCCAGCCCCGTTAGAAATCTTCGAGGTGTTCCTGGGCTGTCTCAGGAAGCTTCAAGATCTTCCTATCTACCACGCTCAAAGGCCGTCTGTAAGATCGGGACTTCCTCTTCAGTGTTTCTGTTTCCATGCGCCGGGGGCTTTGATTGGAGCATTCTTACTGCTGTGATCTGCTATTACCCTTAAATCTCCTCTCCCTGACTTGACACTAATCCACCAGCTTCCAGGGCCATCATTGGGACCACCTGTATCCGGTCCTGCGTCTCAGAGCGCCTGTCCCCAGTCCTCCCTGGAGAACCTCATGGGGCCTGAGGGACGGCCTCACCCAGTGACCCCTTCCGGACCATACTTTGGGTCGCCAGGAACCTGGCATCCTCCTAGCCCGTCTTCCGGTCCTGTGTAGCCTCCTCCCCAGGTGGGTCCTCCTGAGAACAGGCGCCACAAAGAGCGGAGGTGCACCCCTCGGCCACCGGGTGAAGTCATGGACACAGCTGGAGGTACACGCTGGAGGACAGAAAGGTGCCCCTGGTCACGTAGTGTCTCCCAAATTCGTGCTCACTTGGAAACGCAGGACCTGACCCTATCTGGAAATAGAGTCTTTGCAAATGTCATTAGTTAAGTTGGAATAAGGTCCTACTGGACTCGGGTGGAGCCTAAATTCATGGCTAGTGTCCCTATACGGAGAGAGACAGAGATGCACAGGGGACGAAGCCATGTGAGGACAGAGGCAGGGACCGGAGGGAGGTGTGGCCTCAAGCCAAGGAACACTCCAGAGGGCCAGCCACCACCGGCAGCTGGAAGAGGCAAGGAAGGGACCCAACCTCCCCCCCTCCCCGCCCCCACCCCTGCAGAGCCTTCAGAGGGATTATGGCCAGGCTTACACCTTGATTTCCAGCTCCTGGCCTCCAGAGATGTGAGCGAATGGATTCTTGTTGCTTTAAACACGCAGCATGTGGTACATGGTCATGGCAGCCCCAGGAAGCCATTATGACCCAGCCACAGGAGGCCCGTTATGGCTGGACAGTGAGTCTCACGGCCCCAAACGAGGGTTTCCTGTGCTCCCAGGTTTTGGTGCAGACCTCCAAGGATTCTAAAACTTTTCGGCTAAAACCTGGTTATCCAGACTTTTATCCACAAATATTTGCCGAAGGAGAATAGAAATTTCTTTCTTTTTCTTTCTTTCTTTCTTTCTTTCTTTCTTTCTTTCTTTCTGTCTGTCTGTCTGTCTGTCTTTCTGTCTGTCTTTCTTTCTTTCTGTCTTTCTTTCCTTCTTTCTTTCTTTCTTTCTTTCTTTCTTTCTTTCTTTCTTTCTTTCTTTCTTTCTTTCTTTCTTTCTTTCATCACAATGTATTAGTTTGGTTTGTAAGTTTTAGAAACTTAAAGAGTCCAGCTGTTCACTTGACCAGGTCCCCCACCCAACCCCTGCCACAAATATTGGGGCGAGCCTGCCCTGGACCTTTATTCTTCTAGTATTTACACAAAAGTAGGCTCATCACAAAAGTCCTATTTATGGAGTGCCTTGTGCTGGCAACTCCTTTAGCATCACTCACAAGGAGCTTAACCCTTTCTGGATTTTTCCCAAATGTAATTCTTAAACTCCTTGAAGGCAGCAGAGGGCCGCTTCTCTGGCTGATGGCCTTCCTGATTCCTTAACCAACCTACAGCCTCAGTCCATCCGGAGAAGGAGACTCTGCATTCTGGCGCCCCTGACAGGGCCTGATGGGCGGAAAGCCTGTTCCAGATCTTCTCTAGAACCTTCCCACAGTTCCTGGTCGGTGTCCCTGGCAAGCCCTGGGTTTATGACATGCAAATCAGAGTAATTTAGATTGCCTTTTTATGAAGAATAAGCTGGAATTCCTCCCCCAGCCACCAATGCTTTGCCAAAGCTCTGGAGTGGTTATGTAAAAGGCCAGCTTGTTTAAGAGGGAGAAGGAGGAGGGGAAGGGAGAGGAGGCTGGGGGGGGAGGGGGGGCTGGGTAGAGAAGGGTAAGAGGTGGGGGAGGAGCCCTATTCAAATGAAGCTCAGTCTTGACAGGCGGCTCTAGGCTGGGGAAGGGGCCAGGCACCGGGCACTGAGCTGTGAGTAGAGGATCTGGAGGTGTTCCTTACTCTCCAGGTGCTTAGGACCCAGCAGACACCAGGGAGGTCGTCCCGGAAGATCCTGTCTCTGGGCCCTTCACCTGTGACCCAGGGATAGGCACCTCCACTCTGCCCTCAAGCTGAGCACGCCTCTTCTCGCCCTGCCCAAGACCCCATGCCCCTCAGAAAACAGATCCTGGAAGAATGTGTCCTCTGGGAGAGACCCTGGGCAGAACAGAACGGGAGCCACTCTCCTATACACACCCCTTACCAGAGGAGAAGGCTTTAAAGGATACACCCATTTCCTCCTGGCCCCAGTTTGGGGTTACCATCATCCCACTTCCCAGAAGAGAACAGGAAGGCCCGGGGAGGCCACAGTGACACAGCCAGAAAAAAATGGACGGGTGACTAGCATCCTGTGTGTGTGTGTGTGTGTGTGTGTGTGTCCATGGAGTCAGATGATGATGACGAAGGGCAGGTGAATCAATACTCTCCCATTTTCTGTGTGTGACGGGGGAGAAGTCATCTAACCCCACTGTGCTGCCGCTGCACGTCCATGCGACATTAATGACAGGGCTACCTCTCTGGAAGTGGGAGGCGAGGCCTGAAGGAGAAGATACGGTGGGAGGGTTCAGCATATTCCTTGGAAACCAGGAAGCACCCGTCTCCTTGGGCAGTGGGATCGGACTGCCAATTCCAGGTCCCTCCTGCTGCAGGCTTTGTGCCATCCATCCTGTGTCCCGTTCCTGGGCACACAATCCTCATACAGTAAACAGGCACTTCAGTGCGCCGCACCCGCACCCCGGGATCCCGGGGCTCCGCCAGGAGGCAGATCCCTGCGGGTGGCCGGAGGGCAGGCAGGGAGGCCGGGAGCAGGCCTGGACGGGCTCCTGTTTGGGCAGCTCCCCAGGCTTCCTGACTATGCAAATCACACACCCAGAGAGAGACGAGTGCAGCTGGCTTCCTGATATCACCGGTCCCTGGTCCCCAGGAAACCCCTAGCCCACCGCTCAGCAAGGCTGTAAACACCACGTGTACTTTCAGATGCAGGAAAAGAGTACTTCAAGCAGGCATCTTACTCCTCAAAGCTCAGTTTCAAAGTCAAGGGCCTCTTCTTTCTGAACACCAGAAACCTGGTGCTTAGGTAAGGGGCTGATTTGATGGAAAGCAGGCTGGAGGATTCGTGGGAGGGGAAAATATCTTGGAAAGGGAATCCGTTTGTTTCTTTCCCTCTCTACGCCAACAAGGCACAAAAGTTCAATTTCGAGGAGGCATGTGGCACTGGGTTTTAAACACGCAATTTTTAAGCATCGTGTTTATTTCCGTTCAGGTAATGGAAAAGTTATGAGTGTGCAGTTTCCGAAAGTTCAGAGCCACAGACTCACTTTCTTCTCAAAAAGTGCCCATTGAGCCTGCTGGTCGCCGGCAAGAAGGCTGTCACCTGGTCCCTGAATTTCTCACGGCTATCTCCAAACTGGCAGTGTACGGGTACCTGGCCAACTCAGTCCAGTCCTAATTCGACTTCCGTGTTGGGTTCAAAGGGGTGAAAAACTCGTAATCACTTGGTGCAACCATTTCCTTATGTTTTCAAGCAGAGGAGTCACTGGAGCACCAAATAAATGCAGAGTTCCAGGTCTGCTCCCGGAGATTCCAATTCAGCATCTGTAGGTAGAGCCTGGGAACCTGCATTCTTACCAAATGCCCCCAACGTGAATCACCTACCACCAGGTGATTCTTAATCACACTGTTCCTAGGACCACACACAGCACTTACAGACACTCTGCAAGATGGTTCTTCTAGCCTCCAAATTATTGATTTGAGTGACTGTTGTATTTATACACACAAAACCTTATCACCAAAGAGTTTTCTCTGATCTTATAGATGGAGGAATTGAGGCTCAGAGGAGGTAGGTAACTTCCTCCAGGTCACACAGTGAGGAAGGGGCAGATTTTACTAGTGTCTTTATAATTCTTAAAGCCACCCACAGTTCCATCTCCCTGACAAATACAGGTGCCTCTGTTTTCTCCTCTGTTGGCAGATACAACAGGAAGAGCATGGTAAGAGCAGATACTAATCCCAGAAGGATAAATAAGATAATATTAGTTTAGTCACATGAAGTTGTTGACATTCAACCATTTATAACCTACAAATGTGGCAATGTCAAATGGATCTACTTAATAATTGTAAAGTGCTGGGTACAGTACCTGACAGAAAGCACTATTCAATAAATGTTAAGTATCATTAGACACTATTGTAGGTAGAATTGTATCCTGCCACCCCCCAAGAAAAGACATGTTGACAACATAGTCCCTGGTGTTGTGAATATGACCTTTTTGGAAATGGAAATAGATATGTCTTTGCAGATGTAATTAAGTTAAAATGAGGACATACTAGATGATGGTGGACCCTATATCCAATGTCTGGCATCCTCATATGGGGAGAGATTTAGATACACAAACACACAAAGGGAAGAAGGCCCTGTGGACAGAGGCAGAAATTGGAGTGATGTAGCCACAAGCCAAGGAAAGCCAAAGATTTCCAGGAAGCACCAGAAGCTTGAGAGACAGTGAAGGATTCCCCAAGAATCCACAGAGGGAATGTGGCACTGCCAACACCTTGATTTTGGACTCTGGGCATCCAGAACTGTGAAAAACATAAATTCTTGTTGTTTTAAGCCACAAGTCTGTGGTAATTTGTTAGAGTGGCCATAAGAAACATATATGGAAGCTTTATCCCTCTTACTGTCTTTGTCATCACCACCACCACCATCACTACCACCACCATCACCACCACCACTATCACCATCACCACCACCATCATCACCACCACCACCACCATCACCATCATCACCACCACCATCACCACCATCACCACCGTCATCACCACTACCACCACCTCCACCATCACCATCACCACTGCCGCTGCCATCACCACCATCACCACCACCACCACCACCATCACCATCACCATCATCACCACCATCACCACCACCGCCACCACCATCACCACCACCGTCGCCATCATCACCACCATCACCACCACCATCACCACCACCGCCACCACCATCACCACCACCGTCGCCATCATCACCATCACCATCGCCATCACCTTGTAGAGTGTAAGGCAGGGTGTCAGACTCAGATCAGAGAACAGTGTCCTCAGACTGGGGCTAAGGGGAGGTGACGGGGCTGCTCGGTCTCAATCGTATCCTCCACTTGGGCTCACCCAGTGCAAACTGGTTTGATTTCTATCCAAATGTTAAAAAGCTTTTTTTCATGATATACACACATTTGTGGTTTTTGATGCTTTCCCAAGCTCCTTCTGACTTGTGTAATGCAGACTTCTCCCCGGGGAAATGTTCAAGAGACAGAAAGACGGAAAAATGGTAGCCGCAGAACACTGGGTAAACATTAGCTCCTTTCATAACCTTCTTTTCTTGGATGACAAATCTGTGGCGAGGCCCCCAAATCCCAAGGAGGCCCACTTCAAACATTTATTTGGATCAGTCTAAAGGGTCAAGGACCTGCTATATAAAAAGTCTCTTAATGCACACTGTTTGGATAAAATCTGCTTGCACAAAAATTCCAAAATGGAATCTGTGGCCCATTTCATTTGTTACTTTCAACCAATATAAGGTAGCCGGTGACCTTTGGTTCAATTTTTGGACAGAAGAGACATCTCACCATGGTTCCCCTCTTATTCTCCCCTCTCACCAAAATTGGAAATAGAAAATCATAATGCTATAGGTTCTTCAGTTCAAGAACCCTGTTTTCCAAGTTAAAAATAAGAAACAGAGCCATGATTGCAGTGGGACAGGATACTTAAAGTGTGAATTATTCAAGACAACCTGCTTATGAAAGCATCCTCTAGACTCAGTCCCTAAGTTGGGGTCACATCTTAGGTCTGTGAGTCCTGGCAAGTCACTTCACCTGCCCATGTCTCAGCTGATGCCTCTTCATGAAGTCGGTACTATTGTATCACTTGCATTTCAGTTGTGAGTAGTGGATAAGTAATAAAAAAGATTTTTGTAGAGTGATGTAGAGTGACAGTCATGTAAGTTCTCAATCAATATTAATTATTGCTACTTTTTTATTTGAGAGAGAGAATGTGTGCTAGTGGGGACGGGGTGCAGAGGGGGAGAGAGAAAGAATCTCAAGCAGGCTCCCATGCTCAATGCAGAGCCCAACATAGGACTTGATTCCATGACTGTAGGATCATGACCTGAGCCAAAATTAAGAACCAGACGCTACTCAACTGACTGAGCCACCCAGGTGTCCCTGTTATTTTTTGAAAGGCCTTTACTTTAGCCATTCTATATGTCAGAAACTTGACATACATCTCAGTTAGAATTACTACCTGTAATAGTAGGCATTATTTCCCAGTGAGCAGGGTTTAAGCGATGCACCCAAAGTCACATGGCTACTCATGAATTTAAGTCTGGCTGGAGCCCAGAGTCTTTATCCTTTACTGTATACCATGTTGGATTGTTCAGAATATTTTCACTCAAAACAAATTTCTTCCATACGAAGGTAACCCATGACCTTGACCCGGTACATTGAGCCTTAGAAGGCTTTAGCCTTATGATCGCCCTGATCTGGCAGATTTGGGAGTGCAAATGGCACATAAATGATTCTTTGCTCAAACTCCTGAGTTCTCTCTGGACTCCAGAAGTGACCCACATGAGGCTGGACTATAGACTGCAGTGACTGTCAGCCTCTGGTGGGGCCACTGTCCCGCTCTGGACAAGAAGGCTTCTTTCCTGGAGGTAGACTGATAATCCCCAAATTCATGTGCTATCAATAGCTCCCCAGACACCAGGGTGTCTCAGGGTGTGGCTCTTGGATGATTCTGATTCAAATCCCCTGGGAGGCTGGTTAAAATGCAGATTTCTGGGCCTCTTTTAGACTTGCTAAATCTCAGTCTCCACTGGTAAACCAGGTGTCTGCATTATTTATTTTTACTTTTTTTTTTTAACATTTATTTATTTTTGAAAGACAGAGACAGAGCACAAGCGGGGAAGGGGCAGAGAGAGAGGGAGACACAGAATCTGAAGCAGGCTTCAGGCTCTGAGTAGTCTGCACAGAGCCCAATGTGGGGCTCAAACCCACAAACTGTGAGAGATCATGACCTGAGCTGAAGTCGGACGCTTAAGTGACTGAGCCATCCAGGTGCCCCAACAGGTATCTGCATTGTTAATCAGTGGCCCAGTGACATGATTCCTCTGAATCTTTGTGAACCATAGATGTTAATTGTTTCTCCTCAAAGACATAGAGCCAAAGGTATGGGGAGTGTGAGTGGAGGGATCTACCTGAAAAGAAAAGAAAGATATGATATCTTAGTCCGTTCAGGCTGATGTAACAGAAATGTCCTAGACCAAGGGAGCTTACGCACAAACCTGATTTCTCATAGTCCTGGAGGCTGCAAAGTCCAAGATCAAGGGGCTGGTAGATGTAGTGTCTGGTAAGAGCATGCTTCCTGGTCCATAGATGGCCATCTTCTCACCGTGTCCTTATAATGCAGAAGGGGTCAGAGAGCAATCCGGGGGCACTTTTTTAAGGACACTAATCCCATTTATGAAGGCTGCTCTCTCATGACCTAATCACTCTCCAAAGGCTCCACCTTGAAATACCATCACATTAGGGATTAGAGTTTCAACTAATCTGAGGGGGACAGCAACATTTGGTGCATGGCCGATGAAGTACCTGCAACCCACCTGGATCCCACAGACAGCCGTGCATGGTAGAGAATATAACGATACCCCAAAGATGTGCGTGGCCTAGTCCGCAGAACCGGTAAATATGCAGTGGTATACAGCAAGGGGGGTTAAAGGTTGCTGATTACAGATCTTAAAATAAAGGGACTGGCCTGGACTATTTGGGTGGGCACAAAGTAATCACAGGGATGGTTTAGAGTGAAAGAGGAAGAGGAGGTCAGAGTGGCAATCTTGCTGGCCTTAAAGATGGACGAAGGGGCCACAAGCCAAGGGATGCAGGTGGCCTCAGAGGCTGGAAAAGGCGAGGAGAGAGATTCTCTCCAAGAGCCTCAAGGAGGAACAGAGCCCCGCTGACACCATGGTCTTAATCCTGTGAGACCAATTTTGGACCTCTGACTTCTAGAACTGGAAGATAATAAATCTCTGTTACTTTAAGGCATCAGATTTGTGGTGATTTGTTACAGCAGCCATAGGAATCTAATACACGAGAGGAATGGAGGGTGGGTCTGTGTGGCTACAGTGAAAAGAGTAAGTCCAGTTTCTTTCTGAGAAAGAGGTCACTTTTTCTCTGCACTGTCTCAGCTTGGATACGTGCTCTGACCTTTGCAGAAGCCAGTGGATTGCCTTGTGCCTGGCAAGGCTCAGGGCCTCAGGAAGTTCCCAAGGGGTTAGGGAGCAGGAGGCTGCCTGGGTGGCTCAGTGGGTTAAGCGTCCTACTTCAGCTCAGGTCATGATCTCGTGGTCTGTGAGTTCGAGCCCCATGTCAGGCTCTGTGCTAATGGCTCAGAGCCTGGAGCCTGCTTCGGATTCTGTGCCTCCCTTTCTCTGCCCCATACCCTGCTTGTGCTCTGTCTCTCTCTCTCTCAAAATAAATAAACATTAAAAATTAAAAAAAAAAAAAAAGCACGGAATAGGGAGTGGAGACTGGTCCTGGATAACCTGAGAGTCCAACTTAGAGCCTTGGCAAAAACAGTGACCCTACAAAACAAAACAACAAAAAGAATTTCACACTGGTGAATTTTTGCAGCATTTACGATCACTAAGTCCAGAGGGACCCTATTTTGATTTCAGCATATTTCTTCCTTTTGAATTAAGGTGCCATATTTTGAAACATTTTGGGTTATATTAAATGCAGGTGAAATGAAGGGAGAAAATAATTTCACCCTAAGTTTTAGGGCCTCTGATCAGTTTTTGGCAGAGGGTGTCAGAAGCTTAGCGAGTAAGCACCAAGTCTAAGGGATCAGGGACACAAATAAGAATTTTGAACATAGAGAAGGGAACCAGACCAAAGCATAGGCCAGCAGACAAAGACACAAGGCAGTAGTGAGAAAATAGCTGGGGGTCCCTCTCTATGAGATGGGGAGGGGGGCCAGGAAGCAGCTATGTTGGAGAATGAAAGGTACAAGTTACAGGTGACAGAATGTTGGCTCTTGGCGTGCTTTGGGTCCTCACTGGATGCCACAGCCCTTCCCAGATCTACCCTAAGCCCTGGGGCGTTCAGAGCTGGGTGGAGCGGCTCAGTCACAAATGAAAGCTGGCCTACTTGAGGCAGCCGCACAGGGCAAGGCCGTGGTCTAGCTCTTAGCATCTCCGAATCTGTGTGCAGAGATGAGCGCTCCTACACCCCCTGTGCCGGCGCATCTAGCAGAGGAGGGGTGCGCAGGGGGCCCCCGGAGAGAGCGCAGCTGGGAAGCCAGGTGGCACCCCTGCCTCGGGTCTGTTACTCTTGGGCCTGGACTCAAGGGGGCTTAGGTTTCTGCACTTTTCATGTGGCGTCTTTCAAAATTGAAATCCACTTGAAGTGGTTTGGGTTTTTCTCTTCCCCGCCTGGTGTTTGCTGGAGAGAAATACCTTCAAACACACCCGGCGCTGCTCGGTGCCTGTCACGGAGCCTGTTCAGAGGAACCCAGAGATGCCACATCAAGCTGAACGTTTTCATCAGAGACGCCCCGGCCGGGCCCCCGCTGCTGCTCACTGGGCAAAGATTTCTTTTCCCCCATCCACCCCTCCAGCGTTAGTCATGTGCTTGTTCTCTGGGAGAACAAGGCACCTTTGTTTCTCAGAGCAGACTTACTTGGAGGATCTGGAGGCCACCGCAGGGTCCCCCGTCCTGTATGGCCCCCCGTTTTGCTCTTTTGAGCCTGCAGGGAAGGCAGAGGGGAGGTGGGGAGACCCTCACTCTTTATTCTACGGCTTGAGATAGCAGCCCCTGCCTCATCATGTCCTACTTGTGCTGCGAGACACCCTTGATTTTTCTGGGTCACTCACCGAGCTCCTTATTTCCCCATTTATAACACACTTGAAAGAAAATAGGTAGTCCTGTGGGCTAAAAGAAGCAAGCTGGAGAGAGATCCCAAGTCATAACCCACGGAGATATCACACCTTGTGCCACATCGTAGTTTAGAATAGTTTTAGCCGTAGAGATGAGTATTGGTAGATAGTCCTTTATCAATGCCAACAATCAGGCTGTGTCTATACCAACAGACCTGTGTATGAAAGGGGAAAGAAGCAACTGAAGGCTCATGCATACTACTTTTTTCATTACCCAGAGCCTGTGGCCATTATGATTATAGAGGCAGGGGGTGGGGGGAAGGGTGGAGGTTGTCGGAGATTGGTTAATTCAACTTTTATGGGACATGGCCAAGGTCACCGGGCACTTGCTGTGCGGCACTGAACGGCCTTATGTGTATTCTGAGATGTAAAGGTATTTGCATACATTAGGAGACTTGGACATCTTTGCAGAAACCTATGGAGGTTATGGGCTTTTTGAGGTCTCTGTGCCCCTTTTGTAAATGGGTGAGTCGCGCTTACAAGCCTTCACTCTGAACTTCCCAGTCAAAGTGGGCCGGGGGCTCCCAAGCCACACAGGAGTCACTCAGCCAGTTGGAAGCCTCCGCAGGAGTAGAGTCTGTGCATCAGTCCACAGAAATCAGGGCCAGTGGGGACATTCTCCTCCCCACAGTCACTGTCACCAGCACATTTATTGCTTGAGAAATGGTTGAGCCAGAAAGCCACTGAATCTAGATCTGAGGGTTTTTATTGGAAACAAGTCAGTCCTGCCGAAGGCAAGGATGGGGCCAGCACCAAATCTCTCCTTAGCAATAGAGAGGACTGGAGAGATGGTGTAGTCCAGCCCTCTTGCTTGCAGATGGGGAAACTGAGGCCCAGAGCCCAGAGGTTGAAGGCTCAGGGTCTCACAGACTCGGTACGGAGTCGGGACTGCCGGCTCCTGGCCCGCTCTCTCTTCCCTTGCCCACTTCTTCCTGCAAGGGCTGCTGTGGTGCCTTGGGCTCTCGAGAGACGAGTCGCACTAAACTGAAGCCCAGCGAAGAGAAAAGCCCCTCGCAGCCTTTAGGTCAGCACGCGAACTCACACGCGGGATGCTTCTTGCTGCGGTGTCCTGGGTGGGGGCCGGCTGGGAACGAGACCTGTTTGGGGAGGGCTTCCTCGAGCCCTCTGTCCCAAAGGCTCCATGGTCACTGGGCTCTGTGCCCGTTAGGCCCTTACCCTCCCAGCCCCACCCATCAGGGAGAGGGAGCTTTGACATTCTACAGGGGCCGGATGGCAAGAGGAATACCTATAAACCCCTCAGAGCCGTGATCTTTCTCTGAACGGAACCAACGCCTTTATTTCTTGAGAAATGGTTGGACGGGGTTCGTCTCCTGGCCCATGCTTGCTTCTGGGTTCGGGATCTTAGTGGAAGCAAGCAGGCCCTACTGAGGCAGCGTTGGGGCGCCTGCGGAGCCCCTGAGAGGCCTGCCTATGAAATAGAAAGTAGGACTGGGGAGGTTGGAGTTTATTACTTCCCTCTGCTCCCTCCTCTCTTTTGCCATCCCCCCTCGACACCCCTCCCTCCACACCCTCGCCTGGGGCAATTTGCATGAGAGGAAGTCTGAGAAGTAGGGACAGCCCCGGGGCCTTGAAGTCACAGGCCGCAGGGAAGGAAGATGAGCCAAAACCGGAGTGATTACCACTCTGCTCTGGCCCCCGAAGTTCACCAGGGTTTCAAAACGGCCATATCTTCACCATGACCTTATTTCTGCACCACGAACTCAGAACCTCAGGCTGCTATTAATCACAACTGGTTCGTAGATTAAAAAAAAATTAAAAAAAAAAAAAACAGCACACACCTCTTGGTGACAAAAGACAAAACAGGGGCATTGGCTTATTTGGGGCCGGAGCTGGGTTCAGGTCCCAGCCACACCCCCACCGACACCCCCATTTGCCAGGGAGAGAGAAACGTGTGTAAGTCTGTGGTCAAACCTGGAGACTGGAGGCTCCGCCCTGGGGGCAGCCAGCGACAGGGGAGGAGGCGTTGGACCGCCTCCGGATCAATCCGAAGGCAGAAGCATAAGGTGCTGTTAGCAGTTGCTCTCTGGCTAAACAGCCCCTGGGCCTGACCCATTTTCCATTCTGTGTGTGTTGGGCTCTGTTTTCAGTTCCGGGAGGCAAACGCAGACACCTTGGGGCTATAAGCAATCTCAACCAGCCCAACACAGGGCAGAGAGCCTGGGGTGAAAAGAAATTAAAGCTGCTTTCCACAAGAACTTGGGCAAGGAAAAGGTTGAAAGAAAGGAAACTAGCTAAAATCAAACACCTGCCGGGAGCCAGCCACAGCTCAGGGCTCCTGTCTCAACTCCTACCCTCTTAAGAGGTCCTGATCAGGATTCCCATTTCTCAGGTGGGGAAACAGAGGCTCGAAAGGGAGGAGTGACATACTCATGGTTATACCGCTACGAAGTGACAGAGGAAGAGCCCCGATCCATAGGGACGGGGCCATATAGCTTGTGAGTGAGTTTGTTCCATGACCAGCAGTGAGCTGGGGGGTTATTTCTCTGGCCTTCGGTCTTGGTTTGAGGGGGTGACACACCCACCTGGTGGGCTTCTCTGCTGTGACGGCGCTTCTATAGCTTGATTTCCTTCTGCTGAGAGTTTTGGCTAATTATTTCTCCAAGTTATTTTCAGTTAGACTGGTTGTGCTGATCTCTAATCCTTAATTTTTAAGCCACCCCATGCTGTATTCTATGTATCCAGCTCACTTCTCCCTCAGAGTCAAGGGGCTGACAGGTCAAGTTTAGGAACCCGGAAGAAAGAGAGACGTGATGGAGGGCTGGGTGGGCAGGTGTCAGTCACTGCCATGACCCAGTGTTGGCACGTGAGTCCCAGGTGAAAACATTAAGGGAATTAGGACTAAGAAAGGCCAGGGGACTTATGTGCATAAGGATCACAGTCAGGATTAAATGACTATCTTTCCGCCGTGATGTTTTGCCCACCATCTTACACTTCATGAGTTTCAGTGACATGGAGTGAACCCATCCTAACTTGGTCAACCAGTGGAGATAACAGTCTCGAAAAGTATCAATAATAATAATGTCCATTTCTGGGATATCCATATGTGCCTGGGGACTTTGAATTGTATTTGAATTGCAGATGAGGAGACTCGTGGGGTGAAAAAAATGACTTGATTTTAAAATCGGTTGCTTTTTTCTTAGAGCTTCTCAATGGAAGGTCAAGGATCAATAACAGGCAAATCCTTATCCCCTGTGGTTTCCCTTCCTCTGAGTTTTCCCTGTGACTCAGCAATCTTTTCTGAGCATCTCTTAAGAGTTTGGTACTGAATTAAAATGTGGGAAGTATGGGCCAGGGTGAACTGATACTAGGAAGTATGAAGAAGGCAGTAGTCAGTCTTCAAGACATGGACATTCAGATCCATGGGAAACAAGCTGGGAGAAAGCACATCCCCTAGGATTTAGACGGCTGCATCAGGAAGACGCTTGTTGTGGCTTAGAGCATTCAGGGAAGTCTTCCTGGAGGAAGGTTTGGTTTCCTCCCAGAGGATGACTGTGTCTTAACAGCAAAACCATGATCCTTTTCTCTGATCCATTGGGCACACCACGGCTTTGGGGCTCCATTCCTGGATCTGCATGTTCTCAGTGGGAAGCATGGAGCAAGTTATTTACCCTTACCAATAAAATGGACGCAGATTAAAATGCTTAGTGACTGAAGCAATGGTGATTTTCAAGGGCAAGCAGCTGCTCTTGTTCCCTTAGCACTGGCCAAATCCCCTGAGGGTTCCTCTAGTCGCGTTCCTCTACGGACTGGGAGGCGGAAGACCTAGGTTCAAGTCCTAGCTCTGCCATTTATGACTATGTAACCTTGCTTCTCAAGCTTTCACTTCCTTTCGGTCCCATGGGTATTAGGGATACAAGCTTCCCGAGATCTCTTCCTATACAAAGATTTTTGCATTCAGAGTCCTACTGATGGGGAATTAACTTCAGACATTCTCATCTCACAGCCCTGTCTCCCCACCTCTCCATCCTGCACTCCCCCCACCCCCCACCAAGCCCCTCGCCGTCTGTCTGTCAAGATATAGACCAGATGTGTTTCCTTCTGATCTCGTCCATGCACAGGCATGAAGCATGTGTCTGGTTTGCCTGCTGGTGGGCCTGGGGCCACCCAGGAGGACACAAGCATCCAGGGGCCAGAACCAATCTTTCAGGAGACTAGAGGAATTAGAGGTCTGGGACCATCTAGAAATGGTGGTTGGAGACCAACATGAAATAACGTGAAGCCTGCTACGTAGCCTAGGAGTGGTGCTCATGGAAAGTGTGAGTTACCAGAGAGAAGACAGTCACAGGAATAGAAGCAGACAGGCAGCAAATTCCCATGAACCTCCAGGCTCCTCATGACGGAATCTTAGAGTTGAAGAGATCTCCCCACCCCCACATGTATCCCTGACCAAATGACATGTTTAAAAACCTGTGGTTCAGAAAGTAGCATAGACACTTTGCCCCATAATGGCAGGAGGAAAAGAAAATACAAAGTAAAGGTGAGAAAGAGGTCTCCGAGTCCTGAAAAAAAAAAATCTATCTATATATATATCTACCACTCTATCTATCTATCTATCTGTCTATCTATCTATCTATCTATCTATCATCTATCTATCTAGAGAGACATGAGGAAACAAAGTTAAATTTCAGAATAGTTCTTCCTGGGCTACTGGGCTATATTAGGGTAGAAGGCTCTGTCCTAAACTCTAAATATTTTTAGATTTCTTTGGGAGAACATGAAAAGAGATCATGTCTTAAGAATAGCCAGAGACGGAAATCAAAGATATGGCCCCATGAACTATTTCAATATTTCTAACTCTATATAGTTATTCCCCACCCATCTCTTGACTTCACTCACAAAATAATCCCCATTTTGCTGGTGAAAAGACTAAGGTGAAAAAGAGGCAATGACTTAGCTAAGGAGCTTGAGTGTGATTCTGTGCTTAACACCTGGCTTTTAAGCTCAGTGAGAGTCTGTGTCTACAGGACTCACGGCCTATCCTCTGGGGCAGGGCCAGTTCCTGGCACACAGGAAGAAGTTGGTAATGTGTGTTGAATAACTTGCACTGACATTTGGCCACGCTTTCTAAGTACAGAAAATACCAGTCACATCTATATTTCTGTACCCAATTCCAATGTATGTGTATGGGTTTTTCCCACACCACCAGGCTGTTCTCTAACACCAGCCAGGTGTTCTACAATTCAACTCAGTTATGACACTATCTACCCAGAGACAACATCAGGTTCCACAGGTTGAGGGCTCAGTCCTACACAGCTGTCCCTCCAACCTCAACTTCAGATGCCAGTCTCGAGTCCCGGTGCCACCCAAGCTTCTGGCTAAGTGACTATAGATCAGAGGTTACCACCACTCCCTACATGGGTTCCATTAATTTGCTAGAGGTGTTCACAAAACTCTGAGAAACATGCTAGTTACTAGATTACAAGTTTATTATAAAAGGATAAAATTTAGGAACAGCCAGTGAAAAAGATGAATATGGGGACCTGGGGTGGAGCCTCCATCTTCTCTGAGAGCCCACTCTTCCCAAATATCCACCTGTCCACCAATCAGGAAGCACTCAAACGCTGTCCACCAATCAGGAAGCACTCAAACCTGGTCCTTTGGGTTTTCACGGAGGCTTCATTATAGTCACAATGGATTATATCATTGGCCATTGATTCCACCTCTAGCCTCATAGGCAAGTTGAGGGAGGGACTGAAAACTCCAACCTTCAAATCACATGGTTAGTTCTCCTGACAACCAGCCCCATTCCTAGGCGGTTCCAAAGGCCACCTTGTTAGCATAACAAGTGACACCTATGCACTCTCTTCACTGGAAATTCTGAAGGTTTTAGGAGCCCTATGTCAGAAAAGGGGCCAGAGACCCAATATCTATTTTTTATTGTGACTCGCAACATCACACATCTTATGTGTGAAACGGCTGCCTTGGAACTCTCACTCCTTTTCTTCGCACGAGCTGCAGGAGAAATGTGAATCTGATTTTTCTACTCATGATTCTGCTTGAAACCTACATTATGAGAGAGCAAGACACTATGTCTAAGTTCTTCAGAAACTGCTACGATTATGTTTCCCTTCTCTTCAATACCATCTACCCCCCAGCTTCGTAGAGGAGGTATGCCAACCTCTGATATTTGGGAGACTGTCACCCACTCAGATGGTCTCCAGGCTGAGCCTCATTACCATCAGAGGCGCTCTGGAGAGCAGTCACTGAATGCTTTTTCAGGGCACCCAGGAATGGCCTGACTCAAGGCAGATTCTTCTCCAGAAAGAAGAATCTGACACCGTAGGGGTCTAGCAGTACAGCCCATCCCTCTGGCCACACCTCCTACCGACTCCTCATTTGCTTATTCTGCTCTAACACCAGTGAACATACTTCCGCTCACATCTCCAGGCCAGGGCGCATGCTACACCTTCTGCCTAGAGCACCCTTCCCTACGGGTTGAATGAACAGAGGAGATGTCTGCCCAGGCCCTTGTCTTCACAGATTTGTCTGAAGGCTTTCTCCCCCTAGGTCCAGAGCATTCAGCCGCAAAAATGTCCCAGAATATTTCTGTCCCAAGTCTGATGTCCTTGGTCTACATTTTCTATTGCTTTAGGCACAGAGCCCAGAGGACTATTTTGAACAGAGCCAAAGGCTGTATTCGAGAGAACATGAGTTGTAGAATGTTGGAGAGCCAGGTTCAAATTCCAGTTCTTTATCTGTACTGGTTGTGTGGCCTTAGCTAAGGAGCTCAACTCTCCAAACCTTAGATGCTTCACCTGCGAGAAACACCCGACCTGCGTTGCCGCCATGGCAGTGACATCATAACCCGCAGAGTTCATGCTGTAGTACGTGGTGCGTAGCGGGAACCCCACAAATGTCAGTCCCCTTGCATTGCTGTTCTGCTCTGTGTGTGACTGCAGGGTAGGGGTGAGGGGAACTGATTTCTCTCTAAAGAAACATCAGCTGCCCTCACCCTTTCTGGGACAAAGAAACGCGGAGGCTCCTGTTTGTGCAGAGCGTTTCCTACGGCCAGTCCAGAAGGGCTCCTGGCAAGTCCATATGAGCACGTGAAGGAGAAGCAGAGTCTTTGGTACCCCGTTTCCGCTGCCGGGAGAGAGGCTGATTAGTCTGGCCCTCTCAGCCCCAGACAGGGCTAACGGGTGCGCCTGGCCGGCCAGGCCCTGCCCTTATCACTTCCCAGTCTGCCCTGGGACCATCTCATTTGGTGAACCTGTCACTCTGTGGGTCCCCTGAGGGATGGCCAGAAGCCATTTCCTGTGTGTCTCTGGAGGAGGTGGGGCTGGCCAGCCCCCTACAACACCCCGGCCCTTTTCTAAAGTTTTTTTTTTTTTTAATGTTTTATTTATTTATTTATTTATTTATTTTTTTTTTAGAGAGAGAGAAAGACAGCGTGAGCAGGGGAGGGTCAGAGAGAGAGGGAGACACAGAATCTGAAACATGCTCCAGGCTCTGAGATAGCTGTCAGCACAGAGCCCAACGTGGGGCTTGAACCCATGAATCGTGAGATCATGACCTGAGCTGAAGTCAGACGCTCAACCGACTGAGCCACCCAGGCGCCCCCCCCAAGCCCCCCTTTTTTAATCACTGCCTCCATGCAGGCATGAGAAACCCCTGCGGATTACGAATGAGGAGGCTCACAGTGATTCCTCCATCCCCTTGCTGAGTCCCTCACTGTGTATTTACTGAGCACCTGCTATGTGGAAGGTCCTGGGCTGCATCTGAAGACAGATGTAGGTGGGAGCCACGGTACCGCCCACCCTGCCCCATCCCAGCTTCCACACCTGATCAGGGTCCGCCAGCAACCGCCATCCCGGGCCCCTCACCACACTCCATTATTAGCTCCACACCCATTTTGTCTCCTGGACCCTTAGAATAGCCGCTGTAGCCTTTTCCCTCACCCTGGCACACCAGACTGCTCCTGAGCCATCTTTCTAGAACGTCAATAGGTCATGCCAGTCTTGGGGCGTGGGGGGCGGGGTGCTGTTTCCTGCCTGGACCCTGAACTGCTACACCTGTAGTTTTCTTTAGAAGAACTCACTTTTTTTCCCACTTGGCCTCACTCCAGCAATGTCATCCAGAAGTCATAGATTAGATGCCAGTTGAATATTATGCCAGTGTGGGTTTTTTAAAATCAGTAATGAAATGAAGAACATTTGTCGTCATCTAAAGCTATCAGGCAACGGCGCTACCTTCCCCGGGCAATGTTGGCCGGACGCTGACCATCAGCTCTCATTTAATCTACTAGGTCTTTATCCAGCCCTACTATGTGCCAAGAGTAGTGGGGACAGAGTTCAAAAATGGCAAAACTCCTTGCCCTCCTAGAGTTTCTATTCTGGTGGGAAAATAGATAAGAAAAGTAAGATAAGTGAGTCAAGTGCATGCAGGCTTTTTAACTAATGACAAGTATTAAGACGGAAACAAATAAAAAAAAGGGGGCCAGGAAAACCCCAATAATTGCAGTAAATAAAACTTTCCGCCTTTCCAGCCCGCCTAACCCTACCCCCTAATCCCAGGATCTGCGCAGGGGGTTCCCACAAAGCCCTGCGCTCCTAGTGCCCACAGTGCACCAGTGCTTCCCAAAGCGCCGAGCCCACGGTTCCGCCATGCACCCATCACTTCCCACGTGCCTGCCTTCACTTGATAATTCTTTTCTGCCAGGACCGCCCTCGTCACCCATGCCTCTGGCTAAGTCACCTTTATTGTTTCAAGTCCACCAGGACATCGTCTTCCCTGACCCCTGCGCCCCTGTCCCCATTAGAATGAAACCCAGCCTCGTCTGCGTAGCTTGGGCCGTTTCCACGGAGGTCCTTCTCGGCCAGTTCTGTCCTTGGTTCATCTTGTGTCTGTCCCTCCTGCTGGGCCCTTTGAGGCTGGGGCGAGGCCACTCAGAGCGCGAGGCCAGGGCTCACCCCGCGGAGCCCAGCAGCCTGCCTGGGCCTCTGCGGTCCGTCTCTCAGGCTCCGAGCCAAACCCCGGTGTTTATGGGCGGCGCCATGTGGGGGGCAGGGCAGGATGCCCGGCCCCTCCCTGTTATCACCTCCTCGGCATCTTTCGGACAATGTCGCCTCTTCTGAAAAGTTAGAAATGAATAATTCTACAGAAACGAGTCATTTAGAAAGTACATGCCCTCCCCCATTTCTCCTCTGCCGTAGAGATGAAAACATGCACAGAGTCAGGAGCCCCCGCCCCCTCTCCCCGGCCCCAGGCCACCAGCATGGCCACTGCCTTCTCTAGGGAAGCAAGTTTTCACATGCAACAGAGAGCCACTGAGTGAAAGCCTCTTTCTTCCATTGTTTCCTTCGGCGTCTGCTGCACGTCCTGCCCTGTGCTTAGCACCGGGGAGATGTGTGGATGGGACAGAGACACTGGGCTGTCTCAGAGCCCTCCTTCTGGTAATGGGGTGCAGGGGAGTAGACGCTAATCAAACAGACACATACATCATACAGTTACATATTGTGATCAGGACTATGGAGAAAGGAGTGACCTTGCAGCGCCTCAGTGAAGTTCTGAGGTGATAAAGCCTGAATGATGGTGGGGAGAAAGGTAGGGGAGCCAAGCTGTCCAAGAGTAGGGACAGCACGTGCAAAGGCCCTGTGGTGGGAAGGAAACTGAGATACTGAAGGAGCAGAAAGGAAGCCGAAGGGACTGGAGTTACTCAAGGAAGGGAGAGGGCAAATCAAGAGGAGGAAGGAAGCAGTAGACCTGGTGAAGACTTGGCTTTTTAAAAATTTTTTAATGTTTGTTTATTTTGGGGAGAGAGAGAAAGAGAGACAGAGCCTGAATGGGGGAGGGCAGAAAGAGAGGGAGACACCGAATCGGAAGCAGACTCCAGGCTCTGAGCTGGCTGTCAGCACAGAGCCCAACGTGGGGCTCAAACCCACGAACTGTGAGATCGTGACCTGAGCTGAAGCCGGACGCTTAACTGGCTGGGCCACCCAGGAGCCCCAATAAGTGGCTTTTATTCCAAATGCACTGGAAAGCCCCTGGTGACATTGAGGTGGAGAAATGCCACAGGTAGGCACTTATCCCAGGAGTTAGGGATGCTTGTGAAAGTATAGGATGGAGAGAAGTTTTAAACTCCAAAATGACGTCTGAGGGGTTTCTCTCCCTTTAGCCTGGCATAGTGGGCTCTGGGGTCTTACAGAAATGGGGAGTCAGCTCCGAGGCTGCGTCCCCATCTCCTCTCCACTCCTCTGGCCAAAGGACCCCAGCAGCTGGCAGTCTGAATCTGGGCCTCACATGGCTTGGAAGACTTTGGGGTGGAAAGGGGCTTCATTAGCGCATTCTGGCCAGGGTAGGGGCAGCTTCCTGAAGGGATGGGGGGGTCTATTTGGATCACACAAGCTCTCTGTGTTCCTGCCTAGCCTAACTAGCCACTGCAGCCCCGTGGGGGCCTGACCCCTAAATTCCTCTGCACCCCCAGGGCCCGGCATCTCCTTGTTCCTTTTCCAGAGCCTGCTGAGGGTCATTGGTAGGTTACAGAAGGAGCCAGAACCCTGGACAAGGATGAATAGGCAGCCTGAGTGCCCACAAGCACCCATGAGAGACCTTCATGAGAACAGCCAGGCCCGAGGAGAGACGCCCAACCTCTGTGGGCTGGCCCCATTCCAGGAGAAAAGAGGAAAGCCTAAAAGCCAAGAAAATGGCATTGAGCCCCAGAAAGGTCTCCCTTATGGGAGTGCAGCCCCTCTTTTTTAGGCTGCGTCCCTTGCAGAGCCTGTTTGGCAATGGGGATGGGGGTGTGGAGGCTGGGACAGGCCGTGGTCTCCAAGGAGCAGGTGACAGACTGTCCTGCCTGGGCCAGCTCCCTGGGCATGGCATCTTGCCAGTCCCTGAGGCATGGGACAGGCTTTACGGGCAGACCGCGTGCACCTGGGGCCCCGGGAGCTCACAGGCAGCGCTGATATTAGCAATAGCAAATAGCCGTGCATCCTAGAGGCTTACATACACTCCTTCTTTCTTACGGAAGTAAGGGCATCCCAGAAACTGATGTCTGGGACTCACTGGCAGCGTAGAAGCAACTTTTTAAATTCTTTTTATTTAATTTTGTTAATGTTTATTTCATTTTTAAAGGAGAGAGAGACAGAGAGAGACAGAGTGTGAGCAGGGGAGGGCCAGAGAGAGAGGGAGACACAGAATCTGAAGCAGGCTCCAGGCTCTGAGCTGTCAGCACAGAGCCCAATGCGGGGCTCGAACTCACGAACTGTGAGACCATGACCTGAGCTGAAGTCGGACACTCAACCGACTGAGCCCTCCAGGTGCCCCAGTAACTTTAAAAAAAAATGTTAACCACAGAGTGGCTGAGAGGTACCATCACGTCTCGGCTCATTTTATCTAAGTGCCATCTTTCATCCTCATCTAAAAAGTTCAAGCCCTAAGTTGCTATTGGATTATTTTTGGAAATCATAAGAGGGAAACAAAACAGCATCATCTGAAGATAAACACTTGTCAATGTTTGGTGAGACCGACTGGTCATTACCTTGTGCATCTCTATGTCCTTAAAAAACAATGCCAGTGTTTTACCTATAGTTTTATAGTCTCCAATTTTCACTAATAGCAACATTTTCTCATATCATTAAGGCTCTCTAACATGATTGTTCATGCTTATTGGGCACCTCAAGGTGCCAGGTTCTGTGTCACACATGCATTACCTATAGAGATTCAACACAAACAATGCAACAAAGTTGACCTTATATTATACCCATTTCACAGATGAGGAGTCCAAGGGACAGAGACGCTAAGTGGCTCCTGTTAGGTCCCTCAGGTACAGCACTGCAGACCACCTCCACCCTCACTCTAACCACTGTCCTCAGCACAAGGTGACTTAAGCTCAGTACTCCAGTGACTAGTCACATGACGCTTTACTTTAAAACTGACTGTCTGCATGCTTCTTTATTTCCTCAGGATAATTTCTGGAAGAATGGAGCAAAGCACGGGGACTTGTATTTTTAATTTTTTTTATCTTGAAATAATTTTAGAGTCACAAGAAGCAGCAAAAATAGTACAGAAAGGTCTCAGCTCCCTGCAATGATACTATCTTATATAACCACAGTACGCTAGCAAAATCAGGAAATGAACACTGGTGCAATGCTCTTTGCCAAACTACAGACCTTATTCGGATGGCAACAGTTTTTATATGCGCGCTTTTTCTCTTTTTTTAATGTTCTATGACATTTTATCTCATATATAGACGCATGGGAGCACCGACGGGGAGATTTCTTAAGGCTTAAAAGTGTATTGTCAAAATTTCCTCCAGACAGTTTGCAGGGAGTGGCGCGTCTAACGGCTGGGTCCCTTGGGCATTGTTAGAACAGGCCCAGGAAGCGGTGTCCGGAACTCAGAAAGGGCAGTCGGCTTGCTAGGGAAACCCAGCCATCCGAGCCCCAAGCCCCACGTCCACGGCTACGACCTCACGCTGGGGACGTGACTTGTCAGTCTTTGTACGACAGCTCTGCTGCCTCCTAGGGTGTCCTTGTGCGCAGGTCAGGAGGGTGGCCTGAATGTTTGGCCGGCAGTGCGGGGGAACAGAAAGAACACGGGGCTGGGGGTCAAGAGGGCTGAGCTTAAGTCCTAATATGACCTCAGGTCGGCCATCAAGTCACGTGCAGTTCATCGTCCTCACCTGCAACGTGCGAGGGTGAAATGGGTGCTCCCTGGGCTGGGAGGGTGACCGCCTACGCTCATCACCCTGTTGGCCACTGTGGTCATCAGGGGACCCACCGAGCCCATGATAATGATTCTCAGGGTTGGTCCACTCTCGTGCCAAGCGTCATGCAGAGTCCTTGACAGATGTTCCTCTGACACCAGCCAGCGTTGCAGGGAAGTGGTTACTCTTCCCGCCCACAGGTGAGGTCAGCCGCAGACTTCACAGGCCCAGGGGCCGCGGCTAACGGCCATGCAGCGTCCCCTTCCCTCCCGCGCTGCCCGCCCCTCGCTAAATCTGTACTGACACTTGAAGACGATCTTTCCCCCAGACCAAGGACGGCCCATCACTCAAGAGTTTCGAAGTGTGGCTGCCTGTGACCCCCAGCTAAAATCTCCACGGGCTCTCAAGATGAGCTCCAAGGCCCCTTCCAGCGGTAAAGCGAATTTGATATTGCTGTGAGGTACATGCCGCCTAAATATAAAAGCATGGAGATCAGTTCCAAACGGATTTTCTGGATGGAGCGGGGTTTTATTCATTCTGAAAAGGAGGCAGGTAGCGAATTTCACTGCTGTCACTTGACGCAGGAGGTTGCTGTCTCCCAAAGCGAGAAGAGAGGGCGCCCCAGTCACTTCTGATAACCGTCATGTCCCGGAATCTTACACCGTAGGCCTGTCCCACAGAGGGAGTGTTACAGGTTGGCATCACAGAGCCAGTCACACTATTTGACAGAAAAGGCAAAAGCCAACCCTTCTGGGATTGAGGTCAAGCCATCATGTTCAGAAGTCAGTCTTATACTTGGGCGTGGTTGGGGGCATTTGAGGGGGTTGACATGCAGTTACCAGATTGGATGCAAGATGCCTGGAAACAGTCCAGCCCTCCGCATGTTCAGAAAGGAGATATTTTCAGGGTGTCTCGGTTAAGCGTCTGACTTCAGCTCAGGTCATGATCTCACGGTTTGTGGGTTCGAGCCCCGTGTCGGGCTCTGTGCCGACAGCTCAGAGTCTGAAGTCTGCTTCTCTCTCTGCCCCTCCCCTGCTCACTGGCTCTCTCTCTCAAAAATAAACATTTAAAAAAATGTAAAAAAAAAGAAAGAAGAAATTTTCAGAACACATGAAACTGGACCAGTGGACAGTGGCAGACAAGGGACCAGAGCCACATGACTGCTGTCTCCCAAAAGCTTTAGCACTGCAATATTCTAGCCTCGCTTGCCAGGTTAAAGGCTACACCACATGAGCTGATTTGAGGATTCTGTTCTTGGAATTTTTCTTAAAACAAAGCAGTTAGGTGTTGCTATATATCAGAGCCAAGTTGATGAACTCGGAAAGGTCAGGCAAGATGATAAAAGGTTGAGCTGGTATTTGTGTTCTGAAACAAAAGTTGGTCCAGGTAGTTCATGTGGTACAGTTTGCAGCCAAAGTGAGAGAGAGGAAAGAGCGTGCTTTGGTGTAAAGGTGGCAAACTGAGCAGGGATTTTCTTGAGGATTTTTCCGGGTGGGCAGTCCAAGACCAAGATTCTAGACTCTTCGGAAAAATGCAGTAAGTCAGCAGTGACCGCCTCCTTCAATGCTTATCCTGATTGTTTTTCCTTAAAAAAAAAAAAAATTATATACACACACACACACACACACAGGTCACCAGGGTGGCTCAGCAGGTTGAGCGTCTGACTTTGGCTCAGGTCATGATCTCACAGTTTGTGAGTTTGAGCCCTGCGTTGGGCTCTGTGCTCACAGGTCAGCTTCAGATGAATCTGAATGCTTCAGATTCTGTGTCTTATTCTCTCTCTGCCCCTCCCCAACTTGTGTCTGTCTCTCTCTGTCTTTCAAAAATAAATAAATCCTTAAAAAAATTAAAATATATGTATGTATATATAACTAGCTTTAAGCTGTTCATATAGCTATTTCTCCTGTAGCAATCACCCATAAATAAGTAGATGGAGATATGATAAAAAGCATCTATGCATAAATATATTGTTTTGAGTATTATTTATAATGGTAGAAACTGGAAACAAATATTCAATAAAATGGAGACAATTAAATAAAACACAAGCCGATCTCTGGCTGAAATATTAGGAAGTCATGGAGTGACGCTTACTAAGAACATAATAACGGAAAAATATTGGCGCTATTGTGTTAAATGACTATATTAGCATCCACTACAATAGTCCCAGAAACACCTCTGAATCCTCCAATAGGAAATGATTTCCAAATGTCGAATAAGGGCATGGTTGATTATTTTTCTCTTCGGCTTTTCTGCACTTTGAATCAGACATATGGGTTACTTTTTTTTTCCATTTTATTTTATCATTTTTTTTTTTTTTTACAAATAGTTTATTGTTAAGATGGTTTCCATATAACAGCCGGTGCTCATCCCCACAAGTGCCCTCTTTATGGGTTACTTTTTTAATGTAAATATACAGGATGCTCTTTAGTTATTAAACAAAAAGGAAAGTAAGACTAGATTTATTTTTCAAAGGCTCTGGAGGCATTTTACACAGCCACACAGCAGGGGCGCGATGAACTTGACTGGGGATAGGCATGCACCTTGAATTTACAATGCACAGAGCCAGCCGTCCAGGCAGAGTTTAGGTGGGGTTTGGGAGAGAAGAGCCACCTGGCGTCTCTGGTGATTACAGTAAAGAGATCTAGAGCAACTTAACAAGCCTGAAGAGTGACATCCCAGACCCGAAGTCCTGCGGACCCGGCAAGCTGGGCGTGGCCTGGACGGGGCGGGCGTGGCCTGTGCGGGGCGGGCGTGGCCTGTGCGGGGCGGGCGTGGCCTGTGCGGGGTGGGCGTGGCCAGCTCCAAACCATACCTCCGGGAATGGCGCGAGCTCCGCGTTTCAAGGGCAGAGAGACGCCCCGAGAAGAGGCAGCTCGGTGGGGCCGGGGGTAAGGAGTGGAAAAATGAGGGAGCGGCATTAGTGTGTGTAGGCGACCCCCCTCCTTCCAGGGAGGTGGCTGCAGGGGGGAGGCCACGGAGACCTCGGCAGGGGATTATATATAGGTCTCGCTGCCAAGATGGCGAAACTAGGGCAGGAGTTGGAGGCTAGAGCGATAAAGATGCTTAAGCGAACATTGCCCGGACCTTTGGGAAAAGTTGCAGAAGAAAGGCAAACAAGCTTGTCGCCCAGGGGAAAGGCCCCAGAGTTCAGCCAGTCATGAGATGGCAGGAGCGAGGGGCGGTTCGCTTGTGAGTTTCATCCACACCGATTCTAGGTCAGCTCAGTCTGCAAAACCGGCCCAGGATCCAATTCGTTGCTTCAGGGCCCTGGCCCTCCGGGGTCACAGCTCTTTGAAGGTTCATCAGGAGTCGGGCGAAGAAGGGCAAGTCTTTGTTTTCCAGGAGGGCCGGGTAATAACAGTTGAGGCGTGCCCACCAGGTGCTAAGAGTTGTTACTGACTTATCTCGCTCAATCCTAACAATAAACTCACGAAATTGGCTCTATTTATTTATTTTAAAATAGAGTTCACATTTTTGAGCCGTTTTCGGTTTACTGCAAAACTGAGTGGCAAGTGTAGACAGTCCCCATATATCCCTGATATCCCTGGCCTCCTAGGTTTTATTTTACTCCCCTTTCACATCTGAGGAAACTGAGGCCTGGAAGGCTTGCATAGCACTTCCACTAATGTGCAGATAATAACTCTTAGAGGCAAGACTCAAAATTAGGCTACTGACACCTTTCAGTGTCTCATGTGAACGACCAGGCTTTACACCAGGCGTCCAACACGGTGGCCCATGGCCCAAATCAAGCCTGCCACCTCTTTTCACATGGCCCACTGACTAAGAGTAGTTTTTACATCTTCGAATGGTTGGGAAAGTAGGAGGGAGAGTATTTTGTGACACTTGAAAAGTATATCACATTCACATTGGTGCCTCTAAATAAAGTAGTATGGGAACTTGCCCACATCCATTCTTCTGTGGGTTGTCTATGGCTGTTTTCATGCTCTACAGATTGAGGACACAGATACTTAATGGACCACTGATTTTTTTTAATTTTTCTTTTTTTACTGTTCAGCCCTTTTCACAGAATCCCTGCATTACTAAATTTTTCTTTCAATCATGTTAGATTTATGCTGGCCAGGATGGCATAGACCAGGAAGTTTCCAGAAGACACTATTTTGGGGATTCTTGGCTCTCCTTTAGATGAGAACAGCTCCCTTTAAAGGTTTTATGAAGTCCGTCATCTGGGAATATTTCATTGAAGAAAAGGTTCCATTGCTAAACAAATAAACACTAAGAAGTTCGAATATCAAGACTTTTCTCCCCCGGGTGAAGGGGGGGAGTCTGGGATGAAGATTATACCTAAACCCAGGCAAATCGGAAAATACATATCAGTCACAGTTTATCATCTATTAAAGAACCCATGTGCAGAAAACTGTCTTACCAGACCTAGGTAACTAACACCACTCAGCCTAAGAATCACACAGAAGAATGGGACATGGAAATAATCGTGTCCAGTGCCTTAACTTAGAGCCAGAAGGGGACCAAGTGACTCATCCAAGGTCACCTGGCTTATTAGAGACAGACCCAGCACGGGCCTCAAGTTTGGCATTTGTTCATTATTGTGCTTTGTGGGATTGGCGCTGGCGGAGATCACTCCTGGGAAATGAGCCTGATAAGACTTAACTGACATGGGTTTTATTTGATTTTTTTTCCACCAGTGAATGTTTCTGAATGTATCTCTAAATGACACAGACTTTAAAAAAAAAACAGTAACCATAATAACATTATCACCCCAAGAGAGCAATTAACACTCATTACTTACTAAATGTCCTAAAGTACCCAGTTTTCATTTTTTTTAAATTAATGGATTTTTAAAATTTAAATCCAAGGTAGTTAACATATAGTGTAATAATGTTTTCAGGAATAGAATTTAGTGATTCATTACATACATATAACACCCAGTGCTCATCCCAACAAGTGCCCTCCTTCACGCCTATCACCGATTTAGCCCATCCAACCCCTCTCCAGCAACCCTCAGTTTGTTCTCTGTATTTAAAAGTCTTTTGTGAGGACTTTTGGGTGGCTCAGTCTATTAAGCTTTCAACTTTGGCTCAGATCATGGTCTCACAGTTTGTGGGTTTGACCCTACGCTGGGCTCTGTGCTGACAGCTCAGAGCCTAGAGCCTACTTTAGATTCTGTGTCTCCCTCTCTCTCTGCCCCTCCCCTGCTCACACTCTGTCTCTCTCTCTCTCTCTCTGTCAAAAATAAACAAACATTAAAAACAATTTTGCGGGGGTGCCTGGGTGATTCAGTCAGTTAAGTGTCTGACTTCAGCTCAGATCTTTTAGTTAGTGGGTTCGAGCCCTAGGTGGGGCTCTGTGCTGACAGCTCAGAGCCTGGAGCCCACTTCAGATTCTGTTTCTCCCTCTCTCTCTGCCTGCTCCCTTGCTCCTGCTCTCTCTCTCTTAAAAATAAATAAACATTAACCATTTTTTAATCTTAAACATTTTTTTAAAGTCTTTTATGAAAATATCCAGTTTTCAAATCTCCAATTTTGACACAAAGTGGAAGTTCAGGTGGGTCAGGGTTTGGAGTGCTCGGTAGCCTTGTGACCTTGAGAAAATCATGTAATCTTTCTCAATCTTTGTCCCCTCATTTATGAAAGGGGATGCTTCTAATATAGAAAGTGCTGTTGTGAAGATCTGGTGATACTGATAAAGTCCTTATAAAAGGTAACACATGGGAAGCTCTTAATCACTGATGATAACGATGTGATAATCGTAGCATTGTTGGAGAGAGGTAGAGCCGGGTCGCCAATTGCCGGGTGATTGGCAGTGTGCCAGTTTTAGCACTGCAAGCCTTGAGTCCTGGAAATCCACTCCGTCCCTGCAAACCAGGAAGGCTGGGCACCCCACGAGGGCCAGCCAAGCTAGCAGGCCGTGGGAGGGGAGCTGTAACCTAAGCTCATGGAACTGACCCGTAACGGATTCCTCAAGCACGTCTCTTATTTGGTTGATGCAACTGGCAGGATTGTTGGATGAGATCCCAGAGTCTCTATAAATAGACATGACTTGTTCAAGAACCTCAGACCTGGTGCTCATCATCATGGCATTATGGGCCTTGACCGCCCCCACCACTTGGAGGTGGGGTGTCCTCTGAGTCCCACCGTGAGGACTGATGCCCATCTGGGGAAGAAGTGCGGCCCCTCCATATAAAGTAAGCAATTGCAAAATGCCCGTGCGTTATAGAGAAACGATATGGAGTCCACAGAGTCCCAGCCCCTCACTGTGGCAGTCGAAAGGCTGAGAACCAGCGAGGTCAGGTGACTTCTCCACTATCTTTCAGCACATTGGAGACAGCTGAGCTGTTGAGTGGTTGCCTTGACACTAGCTACTTTCTGCAGCTCGCCTTACGTGTGGCCTGCACATCGTGGTGGGGAATTGGGCCTGAAGCTGTCTCGTCTCTGGGCAGCATCCTCCTCAAGCTTACACGGCCCTGAGAAATGTGTGTGTTCAAAGTGTCAGGCCCTGGAGCCTGACCACATGGGAGGAGGGGCCAACGAGGCCTGAGATTGGTGGTGAATTTCCCCACCTGTGAGGGAGCATCTGCAGACACCTCTGGCCAGAGAAGTGAAAACGCTGCCTTATGAAAGGACAGCATGGGCACCTGCGTGGCTCAGTCGGTTGAGCGTTTGACTTTGGCTCAGGTCATGAGTTAGAACTCAGGTTCGTGAGTTAGAAACCCCGTGTCGGGCTCTGTGCTGACAGCTCCGAGCCTGGAGCCTACTTCCGATTCTGTGTCTCCTGCTCTCTCTGCCCTTTCTCCGTTCATGCTCTGTCTCTCTCAAAAATAGATAAACATAAAAAAAGTTTTTAAATAGCAGCAGTAGAGAAGCAAGAGTTCATTGCCAGCTGGGAATAGAATAATGGCGCCATGATGATCACTCACCAATTTGGTGAATGTAGGAAGCCAGATCAGAGAATTGAGGAGAAAATGCCCCCCAAAGGGACTTGCCTTTTTTATTAATTTACCAAATACTTATTAAGCACCTGCTTTGTGTCAGGCACTGGTCTGGGTTCAGTAAGTTCTGCAGCCATTACGTTAACCAATTCACAGAACGTGGAATCATGGCACAGACAGACCGAACAAAAAATAAAGCAACTGCAAGCTGTAATTAGGATATATGATGGAAGAAGGATGGAGTAATAAGGAACCCACTGTATCTCCAAAGAGGAGATATTTCTTCGCCGAATCCTAAGGCATGAAAAAAAAAGTCTAAAGAAAGGAATTAATAGAATTTTGGATCATTAAAAAATTTTTTACCTGTCTTACCATTTTCAATGTGTTTTGTACCTCATGATAAATGACTGTGCAACCAAATTTTTAGGTAAAATTTTATTGACTTGACCACATGCTTAATTCACCAAGATGAGTGTTGTTGTTTTTAAAGAATCTTGGACTCGTGTTAGTTTCAGACAATCTGAGCATCATCTAGAATCCAAGTGAGAAACACTTGGCAGGAACCAAGCATGTTCCCAGAACTAAAATTCCCTATCTTCAGAAAACAGTGTAAGATACCCTACTGAATGAAATCAGATTTTTTTTTTAAGTGGAAATGAGATGAAAAGGATTGAGAAGGAGCCAAATGATAGTTAAGTTAATCTTCAGGGGAGGGAAAACATGTCAGAAAATGTAAACCAGATCAAGCCAACCCACGTTACAATTCTGCAGAGGGAATTAAATTCCTATGGAAAAACAAGTCTCTGATTATGAAAGGATTTGACTGTGTGGAAGAATCTGGAACATCCACCCTATTAAAAATACTTGTAAAACCAGGGGAATCATGTACGAAATTAGCTGAGAGAAGGGGGAGAGTTCGGGCTGCCTGAAATAGAGTTATTATTTCAGACACTGTATCATATTCGTAAGACTGCAACGCAGAGAAAATTGCTTTATTACAAAAAGCAAAATTTATGATCAGGTAGTACCATTTAATTCTAAGTGGCTCTGTTAACCCTTTCTACGTAACTCTGTGCATCTTCACCGTGAGAAGATAACTAAAGTAATCCCAAGGTATGTAGCATGTGGTACATTTGTATTCCGATCCAAATAAAATAATAACAGAATTAATCCAAGCACAGGGGTGAAGCTTCTTTGCAGTGTCCTAGGGACAGAATAAAATAAACAACAAAACATGTGTATTGTTGTTTGAGGAGACATTGAGATTAGCAAACATCTGTCCCAAACTGGGTGGGTAAAGCAGGAACTATCAAGAAAAGTCTTTAAAATAACCAACGTTATAAGCCTTCTCCGAAGGAAACAAAAAGTTTTTGCTCATTCCAGAGTTGCATAGACAGTGGCTGTTTTCTAAATAGATTTGTTTTATTTTATTTTATTTTTTTTAACGTTTTATTTATTTCTAGGAGAGAGAGAGACAAACAGTGTGAACAGGGGAGGGTCAGAGAGAGAGGGAGTCACAGACTGAAACAGGCTCCAGGCTCTGAGCTGGCAGTCAGCACAGAGCCCGACGCTGGGCCCGAACCCACGAACCGCGAGATCATGACCTAAGCGAAAGTCGGACGCTTAACCGACTAAGCCGCCCAGGCGCCCCTGAATAGATTTGTTTTAGCAAGTAAGTGTTCGCGTGGGGCGTGCTGAGACAGTACCCCCCGTCTTCTATTCTGTCAGTTGCATAGTTTTGATACAAAACACCAAAGGGAGTTAGTTAAGGCACATCCAGATACAACTTTTGTTGTGTTGTGCTGTGTTTTAACCAACAGAGTCTTCCAGGAAGGTGCCTTTGTTCCAGATGCAGCTAATGAGGGTTGGTTGATGGTGGTTAGGATGGCTAAGCAGTTTGCAAATGGCCACCCATTACTTCCACTGGGGAAGTGGTGCCTCGGGAAACGTTTGCACAGAATGTTTTGGGCTGTGGCGGCAAAAACCCTCTTCCCTCCTCCCTAATGCCAGTTCACCAAGTGCCTGATTTCACAAAGCTCAGCAAAGAAGAGTCAGTTACTGTGGGTTACTGAATCAGACTGGATTCAACTGGGTGAGCCAAGGGAAAAGCAGGTTTTCCGTGGTGCACGTCGGCGTCAGCAAAGAGAAGGTGGGGGTGCCCTGTCTGTGCAGGTGGGGTTTGCAACTACTGTAAAAATAATCACATTCACTTTCTTTCTCCATGGCTATGCCATTGATCCCAAGATGCTTTCTCCTTAAACTATCCTTCTTTAGACTTCCTCTCTGAATCTTATTCCGGATTCAGTTGAAATATCACCAACTCAGGGAGGCCTTCCCTGACCACCTGCTCCAAAGCAGTCCCCCCTCCCACTTCTCCATTGGGCTCCATCCACCATGATTTATTTTCTTCATAGCACTTACCACTGGCCGATGTTTTCTTGTTTATCGATTGCTTTTGTTTGTTTATTTACTCTGCCTTCTGTCTATGGAATGTGAGTTCCATTAGAACAAGAGCCATCTGGAAAGCTAAAACAAGTACCTGGCAGAATTGGCAGTCAAAATTATTGAAAGGTGGATGGATGGATGGATGGATGGACGGACGGATGGATGGATGTGTGGGATGAGCATAAAACATTTCCAGCCTGGGTAACCTTCACTCTTTGGCATTTTTCTTAGGCAAAGCACAGGTGTTGAATTCCTGTACCACTGGATATTTTCCCGCATGGCAAATGTCTCAACCAATGCACCAGGACGCCTACTAAAATCCACTTAAAATCTAACCATTGCTTGTTGGAAATTGAATTTCCTGTCCAATTTCTAGGTTTTCTCCTCCTTTTCCCCCTATCTTTTCTCATTAACAACAAACTGAGGAATATATTGAAATATTTAAATAGAGCCACAAAACAACCTGGCAAACCGAGCCAAGCATAGAAGAGGACTCAAATTTTGTTTTACAGGCCAATATGGTGTGTGTGTGTGTGTGTGTGTGTGTGTGTGTGTCTGTGTGTGGTCAATGTGTGTTTGGAATCAAGGCGTGTGAAATAAGGGATAAAGGCAGATGGTGGGTTTGGTATAATTTGTGCTATTAGAGACTTTTAAGCAATGGGAAAGTCAGACAGCTAAAGGAGTCCTTCTTAAAAATCAGACAACTCTTTAAATTTAGATAGGCCAAAGCAGTCATTTATAAATTAATATAAGATGATTAAATAGGTGTGGTCATTGCTTCCCAGCAAACTGAGAACAGAGGCAGAAGAGGGATAAGATGATACTGGCTAGAGATGTTGTGATGTGCTGAGGGGCAAATGGAGTCAAGGTGGCTTTTATAAAGGGGATGGGGAGGTTCATCAAAATGGTACCATGAAGGCAGACTGCAGGGAAGAGAGACAGGCAGTGAGAGGAAGAATCTGGCACATCTTGAAAACAAGATGGAAAATGTATAACCAGGAAATCCATGTCTATCAATTTTTTTTTTTCATTCAAAAAATGGAATTGCCAGGGGCACCTGGGTGGCTCAGTTGGTTAAGCTTCTGACTCTTGATTTCGACTCAGGTCACAATCTCACAGTTGGTGGGTTTGAGCCCCATGTTTGGGATTCTCTCTCTCCCTCTCTCTTTCCCTCTCTTTCTGCCCCTCTCCCTCCCCCCAACCATGTGTGCACATGCTCTCCCTTTCTCCTTCTCTCCCTCCAAATAAATAAATAAACTTTAGAAAATGAGATTGCTGGATGGACCTGGGCGTGGACCTGGGCGTAATCTGCCTCAGAAGTTGCTCCAAACTCCCCAAGTCAGCTTTTAGATCTAGCCTTCCCTCACTCACATCCACCCAAGGGACCCTGGGCTCAAGTGCCGCCCCACTGCTCTGACATTGCTCTTGCCTGCAGTGTCTTTGCCAAGCAGAGAAGACGGAGTCCTGGGCCATCCCTGGATAAATCCTGATCCATTTCAGATAATGATTTGGGTAAATCCTTTGCTGAGCCTTCTTGGGCACTGTTCCACCCACCTCCCTCGAGCCCTCGCACCTCCGTACACCTTCCAGGTCATGCTGGCATCATCTGTTTAAGCAGTTTTTCCCTACGACCTTTTAAAGGCTGGCGCTATATTTCTTCAGCTCCATCTCCTTAGCTCCTTGCCCCCAGCACTGCAAGGCACTGAATCATCCATTTGTTCAGCCAGTAGGTATTTTTGGAGCACCTACTGGGTCCCGGGATGATTCTAAGTTCTGGGGGTTTCAGTAATAAAGGAAACACTCACTGGTGGCCCTTACAGAGTTCACTGCATATTGAGGACAGACACAAACAAGCAGTCCCCCACCACATGCGAATGCATGTATATTTGCAACTACCGCTTGTGAGACATGCTTCTATGGAAGGCGTGATCAGAATTCAGGGCAGAACAGTCTCGGAAGTGATGGTGGAGGTGATGGCTAATTCAAGACTGACCAGCAAGCTGTTTGTTGAGAGTCTAGAATTCACTTTCATTCACCCAACTGTGTGTGAGTAAGGACCCTATCACTCAGTGGGTTGGCATCTGGATTTTGGAGGTTTGCTCATTGCAAACCAAGCATGCAAAGAACTCCACCGACAACCTCAATAGTCGGTGACCAACTCATCCCAGTTTGTCCAGAACTTCGCCAGTTATGGTGTAGACAGTCCTGAGTTCCAGGAAACCCCTCAGTCCCAAGCAAACCATGGTAGTCGGTAATACTACTTAAGAGACCAGGCGTCTCTCAGTCGCTGCACATGACCCAGGCGCATGGCGGGGGGCATGCAAATATCCCAGATGGGCAGAATTTCAGAACCCATGGAGGGAGAATCCGGTAGAACAAAGAGTTATGAGATCAAGAGCTGCAAGTGCATTGGCCTGACTGAAACTTTCACTTCTCAGTGAGATAACAGACACGGACACTGCCTTGGCCAGAGTGGCAAACCACAACCCAGTTGTGACCCAGGGAGTGTCTCTGAAAAAGGCCTAGAAAGGTACCCCGATCTGCCGGGCCTGTGGCCAGCATGGTCAGGGCCACAGGATGTGACAGGGTAAGATTGCACCTGCTCCGGGTGCCCTTGAAGCCCTCACTTCCCCCTAGCATCCACCTGCCACGCAGGGGCTCAGAGCAAACAGGGTGAGGTCCACAGAAGAATCTAAGGAACTGGGGTAGTGTGGAAGCGTGGGGTCAGGGTCAGATCAGAGATCTTGACTGCCTGCAATGGCCAAATTAAGTAAAAATAAACACACACACACACACACACAAAGCCACTTAGTAAAATTTTAATTTCAGATAAATGACTGATTTGGAGGGGGCATAAGTATGTTCTGTACAATATACAACATGGGACATACTTACATTAAAAAAGTATTTGTTGCTTCTCTGGAGTTCAGATTAAATTCCGTGTCTTGCAATTTAATCTGCAGCCCCATTTCCTGTTTCCAGAGAACAATTCCGCCTGCGTCATGCCTGAAACCATCGCCCACCCCACCGAAGGCAGTCAGCCCCAGATGCAATGATAGCAGTTTGCCAACACCCCTACTACATGTTACAGTTTAGCTCCAGCTCACGGAATAGCCCAGATTTCCTTCTCTCTAATACCTGGCCAGGGACCCTTAAAAGAAAGAAACTAAGCATTCAAAAGAAGCCAAAAAGGCAGAGTGAATTAGGGTGCCCCTGGCTCTGTTAGATACAGTGGAAACCTAATCAATAAGGACAGAGGGTGTCTTTTTCCAGGAGCCTGGAAAGAAGCATAAATAAAGGTTCCACCGTGACCCCTCTTCCTACCAGGGGCGGCTCGCGTTCTGGGAGAAAGTGCTGTGTGGTTACAAACCTGCCGTCAGGGGTCGTGAAGGCTGGACTTTGTCCAAGGGGACCAGAAGCGAGGGGTGAGCTCTGTAGGTAACCAGTCACAGGTGACTCCTGGAAGGAAGGGCCTCAGACAGGGTCAGATTGAAGATCCTTTGGTGATGAGTGTGGGTCAAGTCTCAGAAACCCTGAGCGGTGCAGAGGCAGCACCAGGAAATGGGCAGACTCTCCTAAGGGGCACAAGTCGATACAAACCAGGCCAGTAGAGAACCATGCGTAGGACAGTATCTGGATTATCATGAGTCACCATCATTGGGCGCTAAGACCATGGCACATGGGGGCATCTGACTAGACCAATGATTCTTAACAGGGAAGTCGGGGGAGGGGGAAGAGTGCCCCGAGGGACATTTAGTAATGTCTGGAAGCTCTTTGGGTTGTCACTACAGGGTGGAGTGTCGCTACTGGCATCTAGGGGTCCAGGCCCCGGGATGCCAATCAACATCCTACCAGACACAGAACAGTCTGTATGATGAATTGTCCAATCCTGAAGGTCTGCCGTGCTGAGCTTGAGGAACCCCGGGATGGGTTTAACGGCTTAAGAAGGACACCATTCTTCCTCACGAGTGGCCTCTGAGTAGGGTCTAATGCACTTGGTGCTTCCAGGTCCCCTGACTCTGAAATCCCAGGAGATGCATGAAGGAGAAAACCCCTCAGCAAGAAGAACCATCGGGAGTGAGAAACTAAATGTGTGGCGGGGTGGGGAGTATCCTCCAACCAACCACTCCCAGTGGTAATTTTGCCAAAGTGTATGCTTATTCACCAATTACGGCCAAGATTTACAGAGTGGAATTACATTTTCATATAAGTAGGACCAATACCGTTCCCTCCCAAGCCACTAGCAAATTCTGTGGGGTTTTAATGTGACCAAAGACAGAGTCAGCCTACTAGAGTCTGGGTGTTAATGGGTGCTCGGGATTTATACTTTGTTTCCACGGCTCCCTGTCTCATGGAGGTATTTGTCTGGAGTTATTTGTCTTGGTACGTTCACACCAACAGCATGCTGTAACATTACACACAGGATTATGAGGGGTTTTTTAATTATTATTTCATCTGTAATTATAGGCCAGATCAGTTTATTATTTAGAAATCCTTGAAAACATTTTAATTGAAACGGTCAGCGGCCTTTAACTGACCCTGTCTTAAAATATACCCTGGCAACTGAAATGTGTTCAGCTGCTAGATTAATAAGGAGAGTCCTGCTCTAAACCAAATCATAGGCGTTATTTAAAATTTTGGATTTGAGGGTTTTTTTTTTTTTTAAAGATTTATGGCGCAGTTGAAATGAGGTCAAGTAGAAGCACTAAAGAATTTAATTAGAAATGTCCTCACATGCTCCCTATCTCTGTAAACCTCACATAGGTTGTCCCTGGAGGGCTTGGAGATGGCATGTACTTTTTTTTTTTTAAGCTCCTAAAGAAGGAGCTACAGTCTGCTGCCATATTGTCAACAGGGAATTCTGGGAATCTAGAGAACAGGGAGCAGAGGAAAGCCGGGCTTGGTGGGCAAGGAAAAATTCTAGGGCTTCTCGTCTGGCCTCAGGGGCTGGCCGCAGCTAGAATATTCATTCATTTGCTCAACACGCTTTCTGAGCACCTTCCGTGTGTCTTTGTGCAAGGGGCTGGGCACCCAGAGATGACTGAGATGTGGTCATGTTCTCAGAGATCACGAATGCCACAGGCAGAAGGACTAAACAGAAGAAACAAAATGGTACATTCACTTAATCCGACAGAAGTATTCACAGGGGTCAGTGGAAGCAAAGGGCTGGACGGCTGGGCCTTTCCCTGGGGAGTCAACTGGAAGTGTTTTCCCAGGATGTTGGTCTTGAAGGCTGTGGACCAGGGGAGACCTGGAGGAGGGATGGGGAGGGAGAGGAGACACCAGGCAGAGGACGCAGCCTGTGCCAACACACAGACATCAGCTGGGATGGCTACCAGAACCCAGGATGCACAAGCATTCCTCTCACCGAGAGCGATGGCAGGGAGAGATGCCAGGAAGCGATTCAGGTTGGAAGTCAGATGCTAGGTTAAAAGAACTTCTACCCATCGAGCCCACTGTACGACCCCACCAGCCAACGTCCAGCTAGGAAGGACTGTGGAAGTGTCAGGGTTTCAGGCCAGTGGTGCTGGAGGGTGATAGCATTGGCATCACTCAGGAAAGACTCTTGGGAGAAGGATAGGAAAGACACCTGGGTGCTGGGGAGGCTGGAGCAGCAGCAGGGAATGGGAGAGGGTGCCTCTGGTCCTTCCCTGTGCAGCTGAATTCCATGGTCAGCAAATAGTTCAAACAATAACAACTACTGTGACTATTACTGCTACTAGCCCCACTAACTGGTACGTAAACGCTAGGTGTTTTTCTCCATCATTATTTAATACTTACAACATCATCACATGGTCAGGTTTATAAAGACTGGCCTTTCTCCCAGCACTGCAGTGAAGAATTGTCAGCCATTGTCATGTAAATCAGTTCCTCCTGTGACTTACCCTAGAGAGTCGCCCATGTGGGAAGCAGCTTGATGCAAACCAAGGCTCACAGGGCAGTTGTCCCAGTGGTTTGGTAATCTGAGGCTCACATTTGAACAAAATCTCTTTTCTCTCTCCACTGTATGTGGTTTCACTCTTGGGCTTGCATTCCCATGGGCCAAACATTCTCTAGAATAGGTGAAATAGAAGTGAATTCACTGCCAGTTGGTTTGAAGATTCTCCCAGGGCAGCCCGGAATAAAATTTGCATATGCCACATGTATCAGTCAGCTTTTGCTGCATAACAAACCAGCCCCAAAATGTAGTGGCTTAAAAGCAGTAGTCTTTGTCATTACTCACCTATCCATCTGTAGGTGGAGGGTCAGCTGATCCAGGCTGGGGTTGGCTCCAGGCTATGGATTTGTTCATGTCTACTTCATGTGTCTCGAATTTTCCTTGGACTAGTATTCCCCAGGGAGCGCTTCCTTCTCGGTGAAGGGGAGGAGTGTAAACAGGCATATCTAGGAATGCAAGAGCATTTCAATCCCCTGCTTGTCTGCCTGCTCATATCCCGTTGCTAAGCAAGTCACATAGCCAAGTTCAGGATGAGACTCAGTGGCTGAACTGCTTCTTAGTCATTTCCATCAGGCCTGGTGCAGGCACTGGGTGAGGTCTGTATCGGGGTGGAGGGTCGTAGAGTGTCAGCTAGTTCTTTGCTGGATGGTCCTTTGCTGGCAGTGGCTGTCCCTACCTGCTTTAGGCTGGGACAAAGGTGCTGACTTTTCCAATTTGGATTTTCAACCTTGAGAAACAGAATCGTGGCTCTTTCTCTGAAACCATCCTGAAGCAGACTTGAGCAAAATAAGTTGCTTTTCTAGATGCCTATAACTCTTACTGCATTTGAAAAAGAAATGTGCACTAAAAGTAATTAATGCATGTTGGTTCATGAATAATACACTATTTTACAACTATTTGCTGAGCATAATGAGTCAAGCTCCGAAATTGACAATGAACGCTCTATTATGTGATTGCCAACTGTTTTATAAGATATTGAACATATTCATTACTTCTGCCATCATGTCATTGTCGAGCTATTGCTTTTTAATAAATTAATTTTCCAGACATCTCCGAGGTCTTTGTTTGAAATCTGGCTGAGGGCAAAAATGAAGTTAATTGTGTGGTCTGTGCCGAGCTACCGATGTTTGGTGGCTCACAAACAAGCATCACAGTTGGCAGGCCATGCAGCAAGTGCCGCATGTGACACGCAAGTGTAAAGGAAGAAACCGCTGCAGCCAAGGACAATGTGAGCTGAGCCAGTGGTGCCTTGAAGATGAACAGGTCGTTTCCCCATGAGGGTCTCAGATGGCTGCGAAGGTGTCCGATCAGCTTCTTTTTTTTTTTTTTTATTTATTTCTAGGAGAGAGAGACAGCGTGAGCAGGGGAGGGTCAGAGAGAGAGGGAGTCACAGACTGAAACAGGCTCCAGGCTCTGAGCTGGCAGTCAGCACAGAGCCCGACGCGGGGCTCGAACCCACGAACCGCGAGATCATGACCCAAGCGAAAGTCGGACGCTTAACCGACTAAGCCACCCAGGCGCCCCTCAGCTTCTTAAAATATTTAATGAAAGCAAAAATGAGCATTCCATCCCATTCTGTTCTGCATACCTGCTCTTGAATCTGCGCATCTACTATTTGTCAAATGTCAGTGTCACCTTCAATGGAGAGTTTTATTGGCATCTGGGTCCTTTCCTCTGATCCCACAGCGCCCTTCAAAGCATCCATCACGTATGCCTTCATTACTTACACAGCCCCAGGAGCTAGGCTCTGAAAGAAGGGGTAGCATTGATCCCCACAAACTGAACCCCTATTTCAGAGTCCGACTTCAGCTCAGGTCACGATCTTGCGGTTTGTAGGCTCGAGCCCCACATCAGGCTCTGTGCTGACAGCTCAGAGCCTAGAACCTGCTTCGGATTTTGTGTCTCCCTCTCTGCTCTTCCCCTGCTCATGCTCTGTGTCTCTCAAAAGTTAAATGTTAAAAAATTTTTAAAAGTAGCATTAATAACATGGAAATGTTCTTGTAGAAAGTTTGTAAAGTATATGGGTTTCAAATAAGTGGGAGGGAAGGAAGGAAATGCGCCTCTGTTCATATCTCCCCACATTCATCTCTTCGCTGGCAGTTTTAATAGATCACGGTGTATTTCTTTGTGTTTTTTTTTTTATGTGTATATTGTCTCCATAGCTATCTTTACACTTCTATAATACTTGCTTTCCTGTTTTCTTCATCTTGCAGTGTGAGTACTCCTATTACTGATGAGCTGGAGTGAACCAATAGATAGAAAGATAGGCAGGCCGATGCCTGATAACTGGACGCGTAGATAAAAATCACACTTGAATCAAATGGGCAAAGAGTTTTCCCTTTGTGCTTGGTGCTGAGCCCACTGCCTTCTGTCCCCTGATGTAGGTCATTTCATTTTCACTTCTTCCAGGTTTCGGGACCTCACTTGCATTTTTGTAAGACTTCCTTTAGGTACATATCTGATATTAGAGTAATAGACTGCAGCCAGAAGTCATGTCCAGTTTTCCCTAGAAACCAGGTCAGAATACCAAAATGGCGGCATCTCCCCCCTCCCCCCCATCTAAGTCATTAATAGTCTGTACCCCAGAGCACTGGGCTTTGGAGATGTCAGTCTCCTGTCCCAGAAGAGCCCACTGGCAGCGTGACCCTGCAGGGAGGGTGGGGGTGGCTCTCCAGCTGAGCTGCCTGCTCTCTGGATCTCACACCCAGGTGCGAGCAGTGCTTTGGATGTTCCTTCTATTCTGCCTGGAAGCTGTTTTCCCCATTTTTCCAGAGGCCAAACTAATGTGACTCCACAGAAGAACACGATGCTTTTTATTTTCATTTGTTTTTTGGGTGATTTTTAAAATAGGTATTTGAACCAGACCAGCCCGACCGACTTCAGCGAGCATTAGACAAGGGGGTTGTAAATTTGGGGCAACGAAATATTACAGAATGCCGCCCTCCCCCTGCACCCGTCGAATTAGAAAAGACAAGACATTCCTGAGGAGAAGTGGGGTTAATGTGTGTGCTTGACTCCACCCCCAAATTAAAGGGCAGCTGGGGACCTCTGGGGCCCCTCCTGCTGCTAAATAAGAGCAATTTGTTCAGAAAAGTTGGGATATCATCTTAGAATGTTCGATTCAGAAAGGATACTCCACGATGGGAAAGCGGCATCCATTGCAAGGCTGATTCCCCTGCTTGATTCATTGCTTCAGTTTCTAAGAGCAACCACGCAGGGTGGGCATTTTCAGGGCAGCTTCTTGGTACACACAGCGAGCCCTGATTTCTTGCTGAGGGTTGGTCACCTGGAGCACCAGGATTTGACCCGCGCTCATTCCATTCTACGGCAGGGTTTCTCACAGCTGTAACCTTTTTTTGAAGTCAGTGCGTCTGTTTTCACAGATGATAAAACTAAGGCTTGCCCAGTCTGCTCAAGGCCACCCAGCAAGGCAAGGGCAGGGTCAAGGCCAAACTTCCTGTGCCTGGTGACTCATCCAGCGCTCAGACACTCTTTGAGCCGTAGTGCTTATTCCTCAGTCCTGTCTGTGGGCCACACAGCCTGACATCCTGTCACTGCCAGTGGTACCCATACAAGCAGCCCACCGTAGCAGGCCAAAGGACAGAGGTCGCAGCCAAATTAGGGCGCCAGAAAGGGCTCCGCTTGTCATTACGTCCTCCCGCGTCTGCTCTTCAGAAAGGCTCTGTGCAGTTCCATGCTAGAGAGTTAACTGTTTAAGAAACGGGGATGTTTCTCAAGGCAAGAACTTTTCTACAGATTTGCTCCGCAAGCGTATGATCAAATATTAACCTTCTCACCGGACGATCGATGTTTACCTCTTCAGAATGGAGGATGTGGTGTAGTGTTTTTATTATAACGTTTTCCCATAAGCGACTATCCTGTAGTCCTTATTCAGTTGGTTAAGCGTCAAACTCTCGGTCTCGGCTCGGGTCATGAGCTGACGGTTTGTGAGTTCGAGCCCCACGCTGGGCTCTGCGTTGACGGTGCAGAACCTGTTTGGGACTCTGTCTCTCCTTCTCTCTGCCCTCCCCTACTTGTGCTCTCTCTCTCTCAAAATAAACAAACTCAAAAATAAAAATAAAATGCAATAAATGAGGTGGAGAGGGGTCCCGGATGGAAACGTTTTCACTGGACGCTGGGTGCAACCCCAAGCTCCAGCCCGCAGCTGCCCCCCTGGTTGGCTCAGCAGCAGCCCGAGGGTTCAAGCAACCGGCCGTTCCTGGGGGCCTCACTCCTGTCTCCATAGATGGACCGAGGTACCCTCCGTGCCGCACCCCGTTACTGCCCCTTCCCTGCCCGGCACAGAGTACCGGCCTCTGGCTTCAGGCTGTTCATAATTTTCTGACACTTTCATGGCCCGGGTGCCCTCGGCCAGTGCAGGCAGCCCCTCAAGGTGCAGAGTGAATCCCACCTACAACGGAAAGGGAGCCCTAGCTGCAGATACGGGGATGGGGCAGGTGTTTGTAGACTATCAAGGTGACGCTCTCTGCAAACTGCCTGTCTTCTAGATGAGCCTCGAGTACCCACGAGCCCATCCCTCAACGATTGTTCCTGTCTCTGCTGCTTTACCCTGTTCCCAAAAGGGCAGGGCAATTATTCCGGTCCAAGGGGGAGGGATTTAAAATTCAAGTTGCAAATAAACAAATACTAAATTAAATTAGTTACTAACCTGCTCCCATGAACCAGGCCTTCATTGTCACAAGGCCCTGGGGCTGGGTGCTGGGGGAGGGGAGATGATGTCCCAGGATCACACCGCTGGGCGGCCGAGGTCGGAGACCAAGGTGCATCTCACTAGGCTTTCTCTTCGGCCTTATATTCTGTCTCCAAGAATGTTTACGTTCTTCCTGCTCCCTCTGTTGGCACCTAACACACTGCCTTGGTGTTCCGTCCCAGATCCAGCCCGGTATTGCTGGAAGGGGAAAAATGGGGTCTGCTTTGCACTCTGGCTGGGGTCGCCGCCCTCTGGCGCGTCGCTGTAAGTGATCGTCCGGCCCTAATTTACCGCAAAAGGACACCCTGATGCAAACGCTGAGAGGGGCCGCCAGCTACACCCCCACCCACACTCCCCACCGGCCCATTGGTCTCCCGAAGCAACATGCCCCGTGACCCAGCCTAAGTGGACGCTCAGGAGAAAGGTTTGAGGCTTCACCCGGGCGGGAGATGAGCAGAAGACCCTTCCGTTCTACATTGCACACTGTGCGTGTGTCTCTGTAAAAGTGTTAGTGGGCAGAGACCACCGAAAAGGGCATTTCGGCCACCACCGAAAAGGTCACCCGCCGGGGGAGAAGCAGAGGGTCTCAGGCATCATGAAACCTGGTCTGAAAAAGTGCTGTCGCAGACACGCCCTCGGGTGGGTCTGTGAAGCGTTGCCCTCTGAAGTCTTACCGACGACCAGTTCATCATACTGTCCCGCGTTAAAAGCCAGAGCGAGGGCTGGGGAGGCCAGTTCCCCTCAATTTCATTGGTGAGGCGCATACAGCTGTTATCAGGGGGGGCTCACTGCTCCTGCTCTCATTGAGACGATAGTGGTCGGATGAATTGTTATTTTTTTTAGTTATTCTTTTTTCCCTAGACGGTGTACTTTTACATTTTTTAAAGTTTATTTATTCTGAGAGACAGAGACAGAGCTCAAATGGGGCAGAGGCAGAGAGAGAGGGAGAGACAGAATCCGAAGCAGGCTCCAGGCTCTGGGCTGTCAGCACAGAGCCCGATGATCATGACCTGAGCTGAAGTTGGCCCCTTACCCGACTGGGCCACCCGGGCGGCCCTAGATGCTGTACTTTTAATTCCTCCCTTCCAAATAGAACTCAAGAAAAAGTAATTGTAAGTCTCAAATCGTAAGTTACTGTCCAGATTCCAAGAAAGAGGCTGTCTGCGCCTCGGACTTCTCTGCACTCACTAGCTATAGTGCCATTGCCGATATTTTTATGTCCTAACACTTCTTTCAAGGTTTTCTTGATGATTATATTTATGTCGTGTAACATAGCATGCCTAGCTTTACTTTTCCAACAAACAATATATTAAGAAGTTAGCAGACACCACATGGATAGACAGAATCAACACTTCGGCTTATCACTTAGTACCAAGTTTTAACAAGCGATACTAGAATGAAAGGTGAGAGGGGCTTGGCATAGGGCCGCAGTCGAGATCTGCAAGAGCCGGATATGAAGGCTCAAGGTCAAGAGGAGTGCACAGGGGTGGGGGTGGGGGGAGGCGAGGTGTGGAGCCGTGGGAGCTTGTGTTTCAGCCTTGGCAGAACACGAGACTCCGGGGTGGGGGGCTCTTGTTGGACACTCACCTGGGCAAAGCCACAGGGGGCTGGCGTTTGTACACACACGGCCACGAGAAGTATCTCTCCGACTGGCGGCCAGTTATTTTAAGACATGAAGCGACCCAAAATAACCGAGCTGCTTTTCGTTTGTGTCATGCAGCCCCGAAGTTCCCCAGCCTGTTCCATTCTGTTTGTGTCACTATGCCAGCCCCAGAGAACCTTGTGGAGCACCTCTTACAGGACCCGAATCAGCCCCTCGCTGGGCTCTAATGCTTTGGGAGGCAGCTGGGCACGTTTACAAAATCACTGGCATGTTTCCTCTCTTCTTTTGATAACTTTTCCTTTTTAACCTGTGGTGGGACATACTTCCATTGTCGAAAATGTGGGAAAGGCAGATAAGCATAAGACACAAAATCACCCACGTTTCCTCCTGGCAGAGATAACCATTAGTAACACCATTCAGGCCTTTCTCTTAATACATAATTTATAGGTACCGAAGCACAAATTCACATTTGTTTAACAAAAATGGGATCATACCCTATCAACTCTTTCATAACCTGCGTCTTTTCACCTAATATGTTAAAACATCGTTTCGGCCAATTCCATTTCTTCCACAACATCATTTTGTGGCAGTCAGGGAGGCCTGCCTCCAACCATTAGACATTTCAATTGATCTCAGTTTTTAACATTATTTTTTAAAACTTTCTTTTATATTTTTGAGAGACACAGAGAGAGAGAGAACGCACGCGCGCGTGAGTGGGGAAGGGGCAGAGAGAGAGAGAGAGGGAGACACAGAATCCAAAGCAGGCTCCAGGCTCTGAGCTGTCAGCACAGAGCCCGACTCAGGGGCTTGAACTCTCGAACGCCAAGTTCATGACCTGAGCTAAAGTCAGATGCTTAACCTACTGAGCCATCCAGGCCCCATTCAACATTATTATTATTATTATTCATTATTATTATTATTGCTTTAAGAAAAACATTTTTCTACCTGTGTCCCGGAGAATACTATTGTTTCTGTTAATATCTTAAAAAGCAGTGGCCTGTGTTCAAAGGGTTTGGGGTTAAACATTGTTAAATTGCTTATTTTTAAAAATAAGACTTTTCCAATCCATTAGTATGTTAGTGCAGTTTTCATATTTCAAAGCTCTTGACATGGCTGTGTGCGTGTGCACACACACACATACACACACACACTCACAAACACTGCTGCACTGCTACATCTGTCCAGGCTGAGAGAACTGTCTTGTTTTAGGATTAACATTTAGAACTTGAATTTCTAGGTCAGAAGGTCTGGTTTTTATTTTTAATAATGCTCATTATGATTTTATTTTAAATAGTACTTATTATGACTAATAGTCCCTATTTTTACATGGAGATTTAACACATTGAGAAATCAATAGACATATAGGACTGTATAAATACAAAGGTGTGTGTTGTGGTTTTTCTACATCCATTATTTCTGTTTTGAGAGTGCTGAAGCTTTGAAGGCTTTCGGAATATTTTGGGAGATGTATGTAGGCTTCTAGAAGGTTATGGAATCTTGTTTAGGAAAAATGGTGATCTGAATAAAAATTTTCCTCAGTCATCTAGAAGGATCTGCTCAGCCTCTCTCCCTGAAGTGGGTTTGAAGGCAGCCACTAATAAGAGGGAGAAGCCAACTGCTTCGTCATAAGGGCCTTCAAATCTAGGCCACACCAGTAAAATTCCCCCGGACCATGTCTAAAGGCGAGCTCTGTCTCAGAAAACCAGGCTGGGAATTCTGAGCATTTACCAGTGCAGCCAAGAAAGTCTTCAAACTTTCTCCGTAGGTTCTGAAGCAGCAGAACAATTAACATTGTAACACTACTAGAAGCCGGCAAAACTGGCTGACCCAAAGCTTAGCTGGATTCTTTCACATTCAGCCTTTTTCATTTCGCTGACGCAAAGCTCCTGCCCTCTTCTGTCTTGTTTCCAGAGGGAAAGAGCGTTCCAGACTTTAGTTTTACTTTTTTTTAGGTTTATTTATTTTGAGAGAGAGGTAGAGAGAGAGAGTGAGCGAGCAAGGCAGAGAGAGAAAGAGGGGGACAGAGAAGCCCAAGCAGTCTCTGCACTAACAGTGTGGAGCCCAACGTAGGGTTTGATCCTATGATCCTAGGAGCATAACCTGAGCTGAAATCAAGAGTCATATGCTTAACTGACTGAGCCAGCCAGGCGACCCCACACCCCAGGACTTTGACACGCAGCCCTGAGTGAGGTGAATACTTCCAAGCCCCAGATAGGCAGAGTGTCGGGGAAAATGAACTGGTCAACAGCAAGCGCACCTGCTGGGTCAGAACACACCTGCTCCTCTCGAAGGACACCCTTGGCAGGAATTCCAACCAGTCACGTGGGCAGCCCAGGAAAGGCTTCTTGCCAGGAGCCTTAAAAATCTCCATACTGGGGGCACCTGGGTGGCTCAGTCGGTTGAGCGTCCGACTTCGGCTCAGGTCATGATCTCATGGTTCGTGGGTTCGAGCCCCACATCGGGCTCTGTGCTGACAGCTAGATCAGAGCCTGGAGCCTGTTTCAGATTCTGTGTCTCCCTCTCTCTCTCTGACCCTCCCCTGCTCACGCTGTCTCTATCTCTCTCTCAAAAATAAATAAAATATATATAAAAAAAAATCTCCATACTGTTTGCCCCTACATTCTATTTGGGGCCCACATTAAGAAAATAATCAAACCACCACCCCCTGAAATCTTATGCAAATATATTTATATTTTATTTACATTAACGAATATGGTAGTGAGGATCCTTAACTCTCCAATAACAAGAAAATGATCATGCAGCTATGGAGTATCTGTTCACTGAATGCAGGACCATAAATCTTGATAAAAGATGTATCAAGAATTTATTTCGTTTGAAATCTATAAAACCATGTGCTGAGTATAATCAGAACTACACGATGCCAAAACTTAAAAGACACAAATACATTGTAAAATGCCTTTTAAGAAAGAGCAGAAGAAAATATATTAGAATACTGCTTATTTCTGAGCGGTGGGACTACGGGAACATTTGTTTTTCTGATTATTTCCACTAAATTTAAATGCCAGGTATTCATTTTCATTTCTAATGAAAACAGCAATACATTTTGTCGCAAAGAAAATCATTCAGCAGTTGTTTCTAGGATGAATTGTACTTAAATACAGTGATAGGACTCCTTGCCCCCCACCCCCAATCAATCTCTTAAGTCATATTTAAAGATGTAGAGAAAGAATCAAACCATATTCAGGTAGACTGCTGATGGAAACCACATCTGTTCCGTTTAGAGCAGTCTAAACAAGTCTGAACGTAGGAAGTAACACAGAGAGGGATGAAATCGGAGGGACAAGAGAAACCGCAAGCGCAGAGTGGTTTGGAGACTTGTGGGCTCAGCGATGTGAAATTTCTGGGACAATATCACACAGGAAGTGGTGGCCCCAGGATTCAGATGTTCTCCTCACAGGTGAAAAGGGGACGGTGACATTTAATTCAAAAGGTGTGAGATGTAAAAGGACAGCACAGCACTTCAGTTAAATGTTTTGCACGAAGTGTTGGCACGCGCTCAGGCAATGCTACTTTGTAAAGTCAGTTTTCTCATCCGGGGTGTCCAGCATCAAGCCAGCGACTGTCACGGCTCCAAATAACGGGACACACTCCTCACGAGTGTTAGATGGAATCAGAAAAGCTGAAGGAGACATAGAGTCTCTTTAATCTGAATGAGGGATGGAGATCCTCTATTTGCATATATCCATTTTGAAAATTAAAAGCAGCTTTTACTTTCTCACACTCAAGAGGCAGCCGGGCACGGCCTTGTAAACAGATCAGCTTAGAGGCGTGACAATCTTCCTGGGTGGTGCGGCACATTTCGTAAGAGCGCACAGTCCTTCTGCTGGTGGGGGAAGTGCATAAGCCAGAAAGGACCCAAGAGCCTGAGTGTTTAGTTGTGGTGTTTACACGGCACTCAGATGGGGTCCCTGTAGTGCTATAGTTGGTGATCACAGAGGAAAAGAAGTCAGGGCACTCGCTGACTGAACAATGTGGTAAAGATGTACCCAAATCAAATGTAGGCTCACCAGGAATTTCCACTCTAATTAAAATTGTGAACTTGGTCCGGTGGGAAAATGAAAGACAAAATACTTCTGCCTTAAATAAGGAGACTGGCTGCTTGGGGGTAGTTTGTATAAATAATTACAGATTGTGAAACCATGAAGTTAAAATATGTAACAACAACAAAAAAAATTAGACGGCAACACCCAACGCAGATAGTTCCAAAAGCTCTTGGACCCAATAGTTTCATATCTGCAAATGTATGCTGAGGAGGTAAATTAACAGAAGGAAAAAGCTGTATGCATAAAGATGCTAATTAAGCCATTAGTTCTAACAGCAAAAACAAGAAATAACCCAAATGCTCCATCGTACGAATTTCCAAATGATAACCCACCATCAAGATGATATATTCAGCATCCATTAAAATTACTGAAAACCAAAGAATAAGATAATTTGAGGGAGGAAGAAGGGCAAAAGAGGGATAGGAAACCAAACAGTCCAAAAATTTAAAAGGTATTAAACAAAGATGAAACTATCTGTGTTGGAATGGTGGTCTTGGAGCCTTTCGTTCTTTTTTGAAGAACTGCCTTTAATGTTGGTACCTTATCTCATCAGTAGGCATAAGCTACTGATCGTGTGCAAAATAGTTTGTGATATCTCTTACTATCTCTTACTATTCTAAGATGAGTTCAACCAACCTAGCTTGGGCACGTCGAAGGGCAGAAAGAGTGAACACATGAGAGATGTGGTGTTATTTTAGATTTTTATTTTTTAATGTAAACTTCTAAAAATGGCCCCTGCTGGTGACCAGAATGGGCAGACAGTTTATAAGCCAAGGCTTTCTAGCCCAGTGCTGACCTTACTGAAAGTAATCAGGCCTCTTTCACTGAAGTTCAAAACAAAACCACCCATAACCCCATTTTAAAACAGCAAAACCACAAGCCACAGCTTCAGCCTTTGCTGGGGATGCTTCAGTTCTTATTTCCTATTGATAGAAGGGTCTCTCATAATCAGCCATGGGAGTGGAAATTGGCCGCCTTTGGGAGAGAGAGGCCCTCCAAGGAAAAGGGCCATGGGTCTGCCGGCTCTGTCTCCCTGTTTTGGGTGGATTCTATGGCGCCGGGCAGTGGTGGAGAACTCTGGACTTGAAGTCCATTAGAAGCCAATCCTAGGGAACCAAGGCCAGATGCAGACCTGTTCACAACCAGGACAAGAGAAAAGGTTTGTGGGGCTGACGCTGGATAAATGGCACGTACAGAAATAATTTGTAAAGTCTATACGAGGCGCTGGGCACCAGGAGGAGAGCCAGGTCCCATGCTTGGGGACCAAGCCAAATGATCTTCCTTTGTGAATAGTTCACTCATTGTATAAATTCAATGCGCATCTACTGCTGGTCTATAGGCTCCCCGTTAAACAGGGGGATGCAGTAGAAGGCGCATGGATTGGAAGGTGATGGACCTGGATTCCAACACAGATTGTGGCTCACCAGCCCTGGGACCATCTGTAGGTTACTTTGTTTCTGTAAACCTGTCCCATCATGTGAGCATAAAGGTGAGTCTAATATGCCTAGACCAGCAACTGGCACTTACTCACTAAATAGTATCAGCAGTTAGTAGTAGGGACAATGATAGGGTAGGATCATCATTATTCTATAATTAAAATATATCTTACCTGTACATAAATATTACGTATATATTATATTGCATATGTGCGCACTCATGTGTGCATGTGCCCGCACACACAGAGCTGGCCTCTGGTGAGCAATAGAAGCCTTGGGCCTAGAATAAGCTAAAAAAGGAGTGAGGCTCATGCCCAGCTACTTGTTCACCTTGAGCAAGGTGAAGGTGCCTACAGACCCGAGATATAAATTCTTTTATAGCAGGAAGTTACCCTAAAACTCTGGATTTCCATAGTGGAGCACAGAGTATATGTTTGTTGAATGAATGATCAAATGAAGACTTAGTTTACCTGACTTAAAGACCTTCTTTTTTTTAAGTTTACTTATTTATTTTGAGAGAGAATGTGAAAGTGGGGAAGGGGCAGAGAGAGGAGAGACAGAGAGAATCTCAAGCAGGCTCTGCACTAATTGAACTCACAAACCATGAGATCATGACCTGATCTGAAGTGGGATGTTTAACTGACTGAGCCACCCAGGTGCCCCAGGAGGTTCCTGATTCGGGGAAATACTCACCTCAGGTTCCCCCAAGCCTCATCTTACCCTCCTGATGCAGGATCCGTATGGAAATCAGGCAGCAGGTAACTTTAGCGGTGCAAGGAGGCAGGCAGCCGGCAGATTCTCACTTGGTTCCTGTTGATATTTTTGGTATCATCTTGGCTAATGATGCTCAATGTCTTCTTTACACCGGCTTAACTTCTACCTTCTTCCTAGAACTTAGCGAGAGTTAGACTCATAAAGTCACCTCTCTGCTCAGCCTGAAGACTAAAGATGATGGATCATTTAGGAAAGGACGTGTTGACCTTACCAAAGAAGGGGGGGTCTTGGTGTAGGGAATCTGCATGATTTTGAAATCAAACAGACCCAGGTGTGAATGACAGCTCTGTCACTTACAAGCTGTGTGAACAATGGCAAATTAAGAAACCTCCTGGCCTCAATTTTGTCCTCCAGAAGACAGAAAGAGGAGGGCCCCCTGGTAGGGTGGTGGTCACACTAGAAATTAGACATAATGTAGCAGCCTGCTGTGCACAGTGTATGGCTCATAGTTATTTCCACAGTGATGGGAATTATTTTCAAAAACCTAATGCATCGTCACGGGACTCCTTCTTTCCTTCAGTGGTTGTTTATTAATTGCTTACTATGTAAGCAGGGGTGGCTCCAGGCCCTAGCAGTCCACTGTGGCCCCAGCTGTGAACAAAACAGACAATGACCATGGAGTTTATACCACAGGACGGGGAGAGAGAAAATACTAAATACACACAAAATATGTTCAACAGTGTTAAACATTGTGGAGAAAAATAAAGGGTAAGAAGTGGGCAAATGAAGTGCCACCATGGATTCATGGCCAGAAGTGCCACCTCATCAGAAACGGGGTAACATCTGAGCAGAAACCAGAATGTAGTAGGGGAGGAAGCCATGCAGGTCTCCAGAAGAAAAGCATTTTGGCAGAGGGAACAGCAAATACAAAGTCCTTGAGTGGGAAGTGTACTCGGCATATTTCAGGAACCCAAGAAGGTAGATTGGCTTCATGTAGTGGGTGAGGAGGAAGTGCTAGAACATGAAATTGGAAAGCTAGCTGGGTACCAGATTATGACAGAATCCCTAGAGTATGATAAAAAAAAAAAATGTGGACTTTACTCAGTGAGATGAGAAGCTGTATCAGTTAGCATCTGCTGCGTAACAAGTGATGGTGAAGCTTTGTGGCTTAACATAACAAAGTTTCATTTTTTTCAGTTCTGTGAATCACCTAGAGAGCGTCTTTTCATCTGGGTTGGCCTGGGTGGGGTGGACTAGCCTGGGATGGCCTCACTCACATGTCCAATGGTTAGCTTGATGTCAATTAGGGTAGCAACTGTGTCTCATCATCCAGCAGCCTAGTTCAGGCTCATTTACCTGATCGGGTTCCAGCACTGCAAAGGCAAGTCCTAGTGCACAGGCACTTATCAAATTGTCCAAAGCAAGTCACGTGGCCCAGGCCAGAGCCACTGTGGGAGAGTACTATCCAAGGTGTGGGGACCAGGAGGAGAGTTATGAGCTCCACTCTGCAAATAGTCAACCTCAGAAACTCTAGAGGAGGGTTTCTAGAGGACCAGAGAAGTGACATTAACAGGTTCATGGTTTTAAAGGAATTATGATAATAAGGATTTAGTTAGGGAGACTGTACCAGATGAGAGGATGTGCCAGACTCAGGGGCCTGGAAAGCACTGGTATTTGATTGCACTGCACCACAGGGCCAGGGGCCCAGAGACTCATGATGTTTTATGGCCTGAAAATGCCATCGTCAGGATGAACAACAACAACAACAACAACAACAACAACAACAACACACACACACACACTCTGTCATGCCAACGTGGACTTTCTTACATCCCTGCTGGAATGGGAGAGGGGGTTAGTTAGAAAGAGACCTCAATTGCCCACATTCTGATGCACAGAGAGATTCTCTAATCACCACGAACTTGATCATTGCAGGGGGAGCAAACCATTGAGGACTGAAATAACCCGCTAGTAATAACAAAACCTCTCAAGGTGAAATTAAACAATAGTCATTTTTCTTTTCTCTCTTTCTTCAACAGAAAACATGATACTGGCATGCTAATCGCGGGAGACAACTCGGCCCACAGACAGCCACAAAGCACAAAAACAAAACAAACTCAGAGAAGAAGAAACAAGAACGGTGTTTTCCTGGCGTCTACAAGAAGCGCTTTATTTTTCCTCTAGATTTCTTTTCTAAAAAAAAGGAAACAAAACAAAAAACAACTGAAACAAACATTTAAAGAAACAGTGCAAACTTCAGGTGATAATATTCAAGCATGTTCTTTTATTAAGCGTAGGATGGGAGGAGGGACAGAAAGTCTGAGCAGAGATCTCAAGCAGGGTAACAGGGAAGTCTTGAACCTCCCCGAGTAATCTGGGTTACTTCTAGAAGCTGCAAATGAGGAATGAAGGGAAACAACTTTTTACCCTCTGCTCTCCCAAATATCCTGTATATGCTCACGGACGCAACGATTCCTTTCTTGCCTGCCAAGCTGATTTGCAAAATTTGTTACAACCTCTAAAGAATTTTGGGTGCCGCTTTGGCAAGGGAATGGGCGGGCCAGTCCTTCTGTGACCCACCAGCTGTGTCTATGGCACCCATTTCTAAGTGTCACCTCCCTCTTGGCTGGCTGAAACAAGGGTCCCCCACTCATTGCTGTGCCCCCTCAGACTCGGTCAGGATGAATCAAACAATGACCTTCTGGATCCGGGCAGCAAAGAAGGACCCACACTCACCTCTTCTGCCCTCAGTAGGCGAAGGCCAGCTCCTGGCGACAGTGTGGCCACCATGGTAAGGCTGCGGCTGCGGTGGTGGCGGCGGGTGGGGAGAGACGGAGGGGGGCGCCTGGCTGCTCTACACAGGGCGAGAGAACTGCTTGGGCTTCCACAGTGAGACAAGGGACCCGCATACCAATTAAGTGTGTGCTTTCAAAGAGGCCACCATCAGGAAAGCGAAGAGACGCCAGCCGCATCGGGCCTGTCCCTGGGGCCCTGCCATTCCCAGCTTCCCATCAGCACTTGACACGTTTTACTCTGTTGTGACTACTCTCGCTTCCTTTGCTCTGGCGGACCTGGGGTGGGGGTGGGGGTGGGACCGGAAGACGCAGAGAGGCCCCAGCTAGTAAGTCGGCCAGGGGCCAGCGTCGGCAGCTGCGCACGCGCTTGCGCACACGCACACGGTGAGCGCGCAGGCGCAGGGCGGGTGGGCGTGCCGACGACGCTCGCGGGTGCCGGCGCTCAGCCGGATTGGCTGCCGAGGGCTTCCTGGATTAACCTCTCGCTGAGCGCCCAGAGGGCGCGGGCCGTGTCTTCGCTCTGAGCTTCGGGCGACGGCACGCATCGGCAACAGTTGTTGAAGTACATCCCTCCCAGGCCCTCCAGCTCTGGGGCAACAGCACAGTAGACAGTGGTGGCAGCTCCTTGTTGCTGGAAAGAAAGAAAAGACCAAAATTATTATTATTATTATTATTGTTAAAGAAAAGAGGTGATGAGCTGCCTTCATTCTGTCTGGGAATTAGCAAGCCCCTCCCCGCCGGGCTCGCTGCCCCCGGACCTCAGCATGGCAAAGCGTACTGAACTCAGCACGTGATTGTGAAAGCTAAGATGCGACTTTCCGGGAAAAGCAAGTGCGCAAACGCTGCTCATAAAGCTGGTGTAACTTTTGACACCTAGAAGAGGAAAAGGCTTCGGAAATAAATATGCACATCAAAAAATCGCATCAAAGGTCTCTTCTGAGCAAAGAGAAAAAGGTGGTATATCCCTTTGAACATGCAAGAACAAGTTCATCCACGCTACTGACTTCTGAAGCGTGATGTGATCTGACCACGGGATGTTTCCAGAACCTTCTGTGTGAATGAAACCAACCACTCTAATGCCCATCAGAGAGAAAGCCGAGGGAGGGACTGGTGCCACATCTTCCCTTTAGTTTTCGCCCGCCGTGCTGCTAGGAGAAGGGTTTGCAGCGCTGTGTGAAAATGTTTAAAACACACATAGACACGTTCTCCCTGACATACAGATGCGTCTCATGCAGACGCAGGACACGTGTAGTAATTCATCCAGATCCTGTGAAAACCTGCTTCTAAACGTCATGCTCATCCCATGTTTGCAAGGGGGTACATTTTCTGCCAGCCCACTTCAAACTGTAAGTTGCAATGAGTACAATTGATTACTTTCGATTCACCTTTTGAGTAGCAGTTGGTGCTGTGGCTAGGGATGTGTGTGCCGATGGGGCCCCATATCATCCCGGCTGACACAATGCTGTCAGGGATGCTGTAAAGAGGGCAAGAAATCACTCTGCTTTGCAAGCCATAATTAAAAATAATAGGCTGGTGTTCGTAGGGAGACACGGTAGGCACGGCTCTAATTTAAAACCAATACAGTTTATCTGGCATCTTATGATTATTTATGTGGATCACAGCCCTTGCTGCATCAACTAATTATTAGCTGATAGGGAGGGGGTTGCAGAAGAGGCTGGAAAAAGGTAATGGGGATAAGGTCACCATTAGGGAAGACACTAAGGACATTCGACTGAGAGGGAAATGCATTCCTGTCCAGGTGTTACCATTTTAGGACAGTGCTGCAAAGTAGACTTGAGTATTTTGCTCGTTTGTTTATTTTTTGTGGGAAGGGGAAGGGCTCAGTATCAGGTTCTAGGGTCACATTTGAACTAGTCTGAAAAGCAATTGGTCAAACGCAGTGAAGGGACAGGATTGTGTGGGGAGCAGCGTGCAGCGGAGAGGGGTGGAGAGCGTCAGACTTGACTCGCGATAAACGGATGCTTGACTGGGTTGGGCAAGTCCCACTAGTCCAGAATCTGAACACCTGACATGACTTTGATTTAATTAAACAGGAATGGGTGTTTCACTTCCCTGACACCCTCACCATGTCCACTCCCCAAACAGCCAGCTATTTTCTTGGATTCAGCTATTTCCTTTTGAATTGATTTGTGTGGCTCAAGTGTAATGGAAATAAGCTCATGTCATCCAAATTCCCTCTCACTGAATTATCATTCCTAATAACCCTTAGCTTAGCACCTGGCACATTTATCGAAAGAATTTCGAGTGGCTGATCTGACTCCCCTGCATCCCATGTGGCGAAGGAGAGAAGCAGAGTGCCTCTAAAGACAAACTGAAGAACTGAGATTCTCAGCCCAGTAACTCAAGCCAAATATCATTTTGGCCTCAATTCTTAGGAGACTTCAGGTGGAGATGGTGTTTTGCTTAATTTTCTGAATACCTTACATTTCCATTTTACTTTGCAGCCGCCCAAACCACCAATGAGGGGTCAGGTGATTTGCCTTCAGTTCCCAAGTGGTGAGACAATCCCGTAGGGTCATCCCTAAACCAAGGCTCCCTGCCCCAACTCGAGAGTGCTTATACTATCCGCGTTTACACATCACGACAGTACCACAGATCCAGAGAGAAGATCAAAGTAGGCCACTTGGGAAAGCAAAAGGCGGGATTCTTCTGAACTCAACGTACTATCTTGCCACTGTGACCTTCTAAAATGACACCATATTGCACTCTTGCGTTGTTGGAATGGTATTTTTGCAAAGAAATTCTGCACTTACATTGATTCAGAATCAGGTTGATGAGGGAGCTGGGGGCATGCGTTTTCCCTCCATGGAATCTGAAAGCAATTGCAGTTGACCCCATTTCATGTATGCCAACATTTGGCTACCATGCTGAGAGCCACACATTTTAGAAAAGCCCTGTCTTTTACCAGGAGCTGGCTCTGATTCCTTTGCCATGAGGCGCGGGGCAATACGCAGGCTTAATGGCAATCAGAAGTAACCCTGGCTGTATAGAAGAACATGGGGAAGTAGCGGTCTCTGAAAGCAAAGCCCACCTCTACTCCGAAGATGAACTACCTACACTTGGCAAATCCACCATCCCGGGTCTTGATCGGTTCGGCTGGTGTCCACTTTACTTTCCTCTCTTGTTGGACACAAGTCCCAAGCCCCCTACCCTCTGGCTTCTTGAGGGAGTTCTCTTCTCTTTTCAGCTGTGCCAATGGCAGCCTGAGTGACATCTTTATATGATCAGATGTGATGACAGTTTAATAACAAGTTCTAATTTTTGGCTCATCAGCTTTTTGGTCTGCCTATCATCAGAATGAGATAGAGCTGGATTAGGGAAATCTCATTAGTAAATAAACCGGTACTGCTGATACAAGATAAAACATTTTCTAAACGGATAAAAAAGAAAAAACTTGTTTAAAGAGCACTTTCATCACCATCAAATGGCTTTCAAGCCACTTTTTGGGGCATCAGTACATAATTCAGAGAAGATGAAAGAAGCATATAAAGGAAATAATGTTAACAACTGTGCTATAAAATATCTGAAGCGACATCTTGGTGGCTGGTCACCACTGCTTACGGATCCGGCGTGATAAAATCATAGCGATACCTTGACGCATAAACACTGGCTGGAGCTGTGGGTTCCCCTGAATGAAGTTTTAAGAACAGTTCATCCAAAGCTCACAGGTTACGTGCAGTTGCAATTCCTGGGAACTGGGGAGCCCAGCACGAGTCTCCACAGCACGCATTCGGGTGTGGATGACGCCGGACTGAGAATTTCGGGGAAGCCCAGCAGAATCTTTAATCATGCCTGGATGCCATTTCTGATCGGGTCAAACATTTGTGAGCTGCCAGAGGAGAAGTGTGCCATCAGTCTTTATAGTGTATGTAAAATTACCTACGATTCTTTTTCTGGGATTAAGTTAAGAGTATCTTGGTAATAAGGGTGCATCATTCTCTTCCAGAAATCATTTGTCAGAATTGCAGCCCAATCTTCAACTCCAGAAAGGTGGGATTAAAAGAGCAGTTGTTTATGTATAGTTGACACCCTGAGATCTAAATTATCCATCCTCGCAAAACCCTTTGCGGGGATGAAGATGCTAAGTAGCTGCTTTTCATCAACATTTATTTGATAACCGCTGGCCATCAATTTGGAGCTGTCAGCATGGAATACAAATGAATATTGACTCTTTCAAAGGAAAGGTACAGAGGTTTCTGATAAACAATATATGGTAGCGAAAAAACCCACCCATATATTGATATTTGTGATGCGCTGGTTAGCAACTCTAATATAACTTGTGTTTTAATAAGGACACATATTACCCAATGTTCAGTTTTCAAGTTTCTCTATTTTAAAATGCATGCTTACTTAAAAGGAAGAATATATTCCTGTCTTACCGTAGATTTAATTATGAGATGTATAAAAAAATAGACACAAGATCACAGAATGTCTATATATTCGATGATTTCGAGAGGAGTAGATGTTCGAAGATTGCTTTATTATAGACATATTGGTACCAGGACATCGCACAATGTTGAATGAATTGATTCAACAGAAAGTAGTTGTGTAAAGAAACCCATCAGGAAAGTTAGCCTGAGCTTAGAAGCCCTAAGGGTAGGGAAGCGGAGCCCTTTCGGAAGTGGGTGGTGACTATCATGCTGAACTCCAGGACGGTGATGGCGGGAAGAACACAGAGGTGCCTCTTGGAACCCTCAGAGCTTTCCCTGTTACTCCTCTGGGGTCTGTTGGGCAAACAAACACGTGCCAGATAAAAAAACCAGCCACCTGTCCATTGGCTCCAGACTACAGCAGAGTGACTGATCACAGCCTCGGTGGAGGTGAGGGAGTGCACGTGTCTCTTGTGGAATCAGTAGCTGCCTCCGCACCCTCTCTGTCTTTCCCGGTCTCCCAGGAACACTCCCGAAAGAAGAGTCTGTAACCCCAGTCTACCGGAAAAGCTCAACGCTGTGTTTCAGAGTTCATCTCCGGATACCTTGGCACACAACTGTTCCTCCAATTACATTTAAAGCTCTGATCTGAAAGGCGAACAAAAGCAAACTGGTCCCCGAATATTATCAGTTCCCACCTTCCCACCTGAGAACAGTCTTTCAGGCCCCAAAATGTGCCACGTATTTCATTAGTTCATGGAATAAGGCAGCTTGCAGAGGAATGAGGCTCACGGGTCTTCCCTGGGAGCACAACCACACCCAAAAAGTCACCCCCTTCCTCCACCGGGATGCTTGTGTAATCGAACTGACAGTCGTGAAGTGCTAATCAACGAACGCACTGACTTCCACCGAAATTATGGGAAATGCTAGAAGAGTGCAGAGAATTCGAAAGGGCCCTGTCCTCCATGTAGTCATGCTCTTCTAGTGAGCGGCTGCAAACAGGGACTATTCAAGGGGTAACAATGGCTAGCATGTACCGAGAGCTTACGATTCGTCAGGCACCGTCCAGAGAGCTCTATAAGCATGATATGCTAACCCCCGCACAGCTTTCTGAGCCAGAGGCAATTATTATTTACCCCCATTTACGGAGGAGCCCACTTAGTATCAGAGATTAAAAGCAACACGTCCAACGCCACGCAGATAACCACACAGACTGACCGGCTCCAGAAGCCATATCAGGTACTCCAAGCCTCCTTCCCGAACAGGTGACACAAATGTTTGCGTATCGCCCGCTCCTTGTTGCGTGGCTCCCATCTGGCAGAGGCTTCCTCGTGAGGGCCCCCCCTGCCTTCCTCTCAGCCAAGCCATGTCTGGCCACACTGTGACGCCCCAACGTGGCCTGAAACTAAATGGGCTGTCCTGTCTTCACCTGAGAAATGTTAAAAGGAGGTTTTTTTTCCATTGTTGATTTAGTAGGTGAACTAAATTGAAATCATATCCATTTGGATTAACAAAACTGAAGACTCAGCGCCACCTCAGAAGATCCGATAGCAAATGACCCTTCACTAAAAGGTCACCTGATTCAAAATGCCACCTCCAAGTGCCAGATTTTCCCAGCTAGAGAAACTACTCTTGGACCATAGACTTTTTTTTTTTTTTCAGAGCAGGGAGTGAGCCACATCAAGACCCGTGAAACCTAAGCAAATCTCCATCTTGTAAGTTTGCACACAGGTAGGACGCGTGTGGCCCTTCTGGAGGAGAATGCCTGACATGTGACATCAAGCGTGCAGAGGAAACTCTGGCCCCCGTGCCCCATTCTCCCCTCTCACCCCAATTAATTTCTTCCTAACAAATTCATTCCTACAAATTCCCAACAATTGATTCCCACCAAGGCTTCAAACCATACGGGCTTGGATACATGTGGACACTTCCTGCTGGTGTCAGGATAGAACTTTTTCCCAATGTCTCAGGAGTTTTGTTAACTCACAGGCTGTTCTTAACATTTATTACACAGCACACTCAATTTCTCAAATAGAAAAAAGCAAAGAAGATCAGGAATGTGCGGATACCTGTTCTTAACTGCGGAGGCTTTAAAAGCCGGAGAGAATGTTCTGGAGCATCCGTTTTGGTCACGTTCAGACTCTTAGCCTTACAGAGGAGAACGCGTCCCTCTGCAAAGCAATGAACTTTCTCCTCTTGCCACAAGGAAACCGTTTCTTTGCTAAAAGAGGTTCTCAAGTGCGGAGGACCTCAGAGGTTCCTCTCGGTTGACTTGTCTCCCTTACAGCAGGTGAAGCAGTGTCATTCACTAGGTGACACTGGGGACACAGCCTGGGGGCAGGGGGCTTGACGGCAGTGGCTCTGGCAGTAGCTCTGGGGGAGGGCCGAGCAATGGGCTAGGCCAGTCCATTGCCACACGTGCAGCTGGTCCCGGCACAGGCCAGAGCCCCAAACTCCAAGGGCATCCCGAGTGAAATGTCTGAGGGGGGACAACTGCGGTACCAGCTTTCAAGAAACAGCCACATGTTCACAGGCCTCCACTCAGAGACCGTCTCGAGGGCGACACAGAACCCTGTCTGTCTGTTTTCAGGTGTCTGAAATATGTCCCCAAATCCAGGTCAGACTATAACGACCACTGCATTCCCCTTGACAAAAGACACGAATTTCTAGCAAAGTCATTATGGAGTTTTAAGAGAATGACCTGGAGGCCAGTGTGGAATGAGATGGAAAGTCAGGAGGAGCACTGCTGCTATTCCTCTGAGAAATATTTGCAGGAAGCTTCCAGAGACTGGTAGGTTCAGGATGGAAAGCTGGAAAGGAGGTTTTTTAAAGCAGAAGAATATATTTGTCTTCACTAGCCTTAAGTTTTGGGGAGGAAGAGGCAGCCAATCTCAACCATCCAAATGGGCCTGAAGCCATGTATGTTCTGGGCAAGGCCGGGCACAGGAAGGTTCTCACTTGGGCTATCAGCAGGATTTAAGGGCACAGTGACCTTGGTATGGTTTCAGGACCTGTGTTTTCGATTCAGTGAACTGTTCTGAACTTTCCCTGGAAATAAACGAGGCCTTTTTCATACCTCTTTCGTGTTCCAGATCCCTGCCACAAAACGTTGCAAGGGCTCCATGACAGATTTATGTCTGGTCTCAAAAGACTAGAGTCGTGATATTTAGAATGATTTTCATCTTTCTGAGACCTGCTGATTTCTGAGATGGTAGACCTGCTTTGGGGGTGCGGGGGTTTGGGGTCCTCGGAATGAGGGAACGGAAGAGGAACAGTTCAGGTGCAGTCCAGGTGCACAATTCCAATCCTGCTCATTCCCCTTTCCATTCGTGCCTGCCAGAACATTCTAAAGATGGTTGGGCCTGAGAGATGGTCCCCTTAAAAACACGAGAGGATGCTGCTGAGAGTTGTGCAGCCCAGCGCTGCCGGGAAAACCCACACTTATCAAAGTACGGTTTCTCTTCAAACGGGGGGTTCTCTGCCTGGGATGGAAAGATGCACTGGGGCAGTCATTCTTCCGCGGGTTAGTTTGAAACGGCTAAGCACAAGAGCCGTAGGAAGTCGCCACCCAAATTAGCATCATCCTTCCACACGGCACAAATCCGACGGCTGGTTACTGAAATTTTCCAGCCAGGTCGCCTCGACTCGAGTGCTGAAAGATTGCTGGGTGCGTATGAGAGATAAAAGAAGACATTTAGCACGTGTTCATTTGGAACATTTTATATTTTTGCTCTACTTCTTTATCCTCAGTTCTAGGAAGCTCTGTATACTGTATATAAATGTATGCCTCTGTATTTGCCATGTATACGGAAATAAACCTTTGAAATAATTGCCAGGCAGAATTAATGGGTTCCGTTCCCAATATAATGGTGCAGAGAATATCTTCACAGTACAGGTGAAACAGAAGCTCTCCCCTTCCTTTCTTCTGCATGGAATCACTCCACCGAGTCATCCTGCCACGTTGGCTCTTTTAGAAAGCCAAGAGCTGGCTGTTTTTGCGAGTAAGCTAGATTTCAGGGCAAACCCCAAACAAGCTGTTTGTTTAGATTTTAAGGTTGACAGTTCATTTACACCGAGGTCATGTAAATATTCTACAACGAGAGTACTGAAAGGCACGCGGAGGGGGTGGAATAAAACCCACAGGTCCCCTGGTGGAACCACATCATGGCAAGAAATCAACTCTTAACTCTGTCTTCCGGAAACAAATGAAAAGAATGGACTTTGCGATAATTCAGATCTCACAGGCAGGCACCCACGTCTGGCCCGCTGTTTGCATTAGGTTTGCACGTTTTTATAGCAAGTGCTCTACAACGGATCATTTCTCAGGCTCAAAGACGCTGGCCTTGTTAATATTTCATTTAGAACATACTGTGGAGAGCGTCTCATTTATATTACTTCCATAATTAATGGTGATAGCTTAGGCACTGCCTTTAGACAGAGAGATCTCGTCACAGTGGTCGATGGGTAATGAGAAACAATAGATATTTCATTCACCAGCAGCTTGTGGCTAGTTAGTAGGAAATGATCATGTGTGCTGTTGCTTTAATTGCCAGGGTAAATAATTCTGCCTCGGTGTTAGTGAACATTTTAAAGCACTTGATGCAAATAGACTAGAAACAAAACAAACAAAAAAAAATTACCTTGATTATGCAACACCTTAGCATAGAAAGTTACAAAGGTATGTCTCTTTTTTTTAAACTATATTCTATCATGCAAATATTATCTAAATATGCATGTGCTGACTACTCATCTACTGTATTTTAGGAAATACAATTAGGCTGCCTTTCTCTTCTCCTATGTAGACTGTAAATAGCTGTAGATCTTTCTCTTGTTTCTGTATGTAAATATATGTAAATACTAACAAGCTATGCATGCTGATATCCTAGGCAATTTCAGGTACTTTTATAATCTGAAGGCATGTACTTGAACTGGTTTGTTTAAAGGAAAAAAAAAAAACCTCTCTGAAACTCTTTAAAGCTGAATAGAAATTAAAGATTTCTTCCTAGACGGTTGTGGTTTCTTTTGTTTGCTTTTTCATCACCGAATAGTGCTCCACTCAGCTTCGCTTCCCTCTGCCCAGGGAGGAGGCATGGGGACTGCCGCCTGGGCCAGGAACAATGCGGAACTATTTGGCTTTTGTGCCTACCCACTTTCCTTGAGTTTTCCAAAGAAATTCTAGAATCATAAACTAGGCGGCTTTGGATTTTTCCAGCAAAAGAATCTGAGGTTAAAAAAAAATTCGTATTTATTGCTCCCCTAATATGTGCTAAGCACAGTGCTACATCCCCAAAACCCTATAAAAGGGTCCTGTCATTCCCATTTCAAAGACATGGAAACTGAGTCACGGTAAGATTAACATGTGCCTAAAGTGACAAAACTATTAAATGCCTTCCAAACTTTCCTATACGCCAAGGGTCAGTAAGTAAACTTGTTCTGCAAAGAGTAACAGAAAATCATTTACGCTCTGCGGGCCATGTAGTCTCTGTCACAACAACTCAAATCTGCCACTGTTACAAAAGCAGCCATAGAAAGCACACACACCGGCGAGTGTGGCTGTGTTCCGAGAAAACTTTTTTACAAAAACAAGCAGTGGGCCGAATTTGGCCTATAGGCCTCAGTTTGTCGGCCCCTGCTCTGCTCCCTGCGAACACTCCATTGCTCTTCAACAGAACATTAACATTTCCCTTTCGAGTACGTTTATGTGTTTGATGGACTGGGGAAGTCATTTGATCACCTGAAAACTCTCCATTTCTTCCCTGCAGGTAGCAACACTGTTTGTAGAACTCATGAAATAATAAGGAGGTGAGCAAAAATGAAGTCCCTTAAGCTTATAAATCAAGCTGTCTTTCTCAGATGCATCTCATTGCCAGGTTTCAATTTAGTTATCTTTTGTTTTCATAAATGGGGGTGGAGGAAGAAAGTATGAAAGACTAGGGTAAAGAAAGAAAGAAAGAAAGAAAGAGAAAAAAGAGAAAGAAAGAAGTGGAGCGACACTCAAATCTTCAATGAGGGGAAGGAGGCTATTACCTCAGGTATCTATGGAAACCAAGCAGCACGCAAACTTTTTAATGGCTGGAAAACAGCATTGGCGTTTGAAGCTGTTTTTCCCCAGTCTGATGCTTCAGTGTAAACGCATTAATTGACAGTTTCCTTCGGGACTTTTTTATTGAAGTGTCCAAACTTAATTTGATGGCACAGGGAACTCTCTGGAGCCCTTGAAGAAGGCGGCAAAGTTAGGTCTTTAGAAAGCTGAGCCGGCTTTGGCATCCTGCACGAATCCAAGGCGACTCTCCTTGCAGATGGAGCAAAGAGCCAGCCCTCGCTGCCTGTGGTTGTGTACCATTAGGGAGCCCTCTGAATTCACTGTGGGCTGGAAGAGGCTCTCTCTAGCCTCTATTCTAACAAGAGTCAACATCACCTCTTGGGTCCTGCAGGGACTGGGGGCGGGGGAGGAGGCTGGAGGAGGAAAGACCTGCGTGCTCTGCAGTCGGCTGGCGGTGTGGCCTCGGCTGTGAATGGGCAGAGTCACAGCCCCTTCACATGGTCTTGGGAGGATTCGTGATAACCTTTGGCCACGTCCTCTGTTCACAATAGATAACTTGTTCGAAGGGGCCTGCTGTTCTGTTTGTTCAAAGTTTTTTTTATTTTTATTTTTTTAATGTTTTATTTATTTCTAGGAGAGAGAGAGAGAGAGAGAGACAGCATGAGCAGGGGAGGGTCAGAGAGAGAGGGAGTCACAGACTGAAAGAGGCTCCAGGCTCTGAGCTGGCAGTCAGCACAGAGCCCGCGGGGCTCGAACCCACGAACCGCGAGATCATGACCTAAGCGAAAGTCAGACGCTTAACCGACTAAGCCACCCAGGCGCCCTTTATATTTTTTATTTATTTCTAGGAGAGAGAGAGACAGCATGAGCAGGGGAGGGTCAGAGAGAGAGGGAGACACAGACTGAAACAGGCTCCAGGCTCTGAGCTGCCAGTCAGCACAGAGCCCGACGCGGGGCTCGAACCCACGAACCGCGAAATCATGACCTAAGTGAAAGTCGGACGCTCAACCGACTAAGCCACCCAGGCGCCCCTGTTCAAAGTTTTAAGAAGGAAGCCTACAGACCAGCATGGCTGCCCTTTCCTTCATCTGAGGGACGTTCAGCAGTAGGGGCAATGGATTTCTGCCTTCAAAAGTCAAGTGGCAGTCATCTTTCTCACCGACCGTATCTGGCATCCTTGGGTGCTATGCTGGCCATGGATTCTACTGCTCCCCTGGTTCCCTGGCCACGCAACCAAACAGCCAAGTTCACATCCACGATTCCGGGGCACTGACATTTGAACAACAGCCACAATTATTTGTTAAGCGCTATAAAATTCTAGATTCTACTGCCCACCTCTCACACCGCTCCCAGGCCCTTGACACATATCTCTTTCAAATCTCCAAATCTCCCTGTGTGATGGTGCCTAGAGAAAAGGTGGCATGAAGGGACCCACAGGTGGGCAAGCAGGTGCCATTGAAAAAAGAAAAAGTGCAATAAAAATACAGAATCTAGGTGCTGGGTAGGTGGGTGGCTGCTACCATATTCTTTCAAGTTTTCTGCTTAAAAGCTTTTCTGATATAATGCTGGGAAAATATTCACGTCCATCCCCATGAGGTATGGTACCCACTTCACAGATGAGAAAGCTGAGGCACAGAAGTGGCACTGAGGGGCCTAATGTCTTCTGCCTGGTAGTGGTGACATCTGGCTTGAAATCCATGTCCACCTAGCTCAGGTGTCCCTTCCATAAAGGGCCCATGGGCATTGCAATCACACCTTCTAGGGGCGATTAATCCCATCCCTGTGATTCTGCCAGTCCGATCTCTGCTTTAAAACGTGAAAATTGGTTTCCCCACAGTTATCTCAACAGGCAGACAGTTCTTGGGGTCCCCAACTCGGAGCCCCAAAATCAATGATCTCAAGAGCAAAAGTGACCCATGCGTTCAGGGACGTGGATGTGCAAGCATTCATTTGGTGGTTATTTAATTTGGCTTTTGATTCAGAGTTCCTGAAGGTGGAGGGTTATTCTCACTGGCTGCAAGCATCCCACTCGGTACAGAGGGGCTGACGCCTTCCTGCACGCTGAGAGTGTCTGCGATCTGGACCCAAAAGTCTGAGATGGAGAGGCCGGCAGAGAGCAGGGGAGAGAGGCACAGTGCACGGTCAGGGAGCCAGCGCCAGATGCGGGGCTGATGTAGCAGGCGGGAGGTAGGGGCTGCTGGCATCGGGGCCGCATGGCGGCACGAGATGGCTGGATGAGTGACCCTCCGGCCTGGCCTGCCCAGTCCTCTGTCTGGCTATGGTCAACTCCAGAGTTTGAAAGCTACAAGAGGGGCACCTGGGCGGCTCATTTGGTTAAGCATCTGACTTTGACTCAGGTCATGATCTCATGGTCCGTGGGTTCGAGCCCCGCGTCGGGCTCTGTGCTGACAGCTCAGAGCCTGGAGCCTGCTTCGGATTCTGTGTCTCCCTCTCTCTCTGCCCCTCTCCTGCTCATGCTCTGTCTCTCTCGCTCTCTCTCTCTCTCTCCAAAATAAACATTAAAAAAGAAGAAGCTACAAGATGATTTCACCCAGTCCTGATGATTTTGCAGGGGCGCCCTGTCACCCATGCTCTGCTTCCTAACTTCATATTTAAGTTTTTCTCTGGTTGGAAATTCTCCTTCAGGCTGGCCCAGCATCCCCACCTCTTTCCTTTTGAGTGCCAGAAGGTACGAAGCCTACTGCCTACCTATCGGGTCTTCCCTGGAGACTCACCTGCACCTGCCCCAGTGCCTCACCTTCAGCCGATCGCTCAGCCCAGTTATCATCTTTCCACAGCAGGTACCTTCCAGCCCATTAATCACCTTCCTTCCAAACACATCCCAAGTTCCTGTCTCACTGGCTGGGAAGAGTGGGAGGCTGGACAGCTGCCGTGGAGAGGGCTAGTCCAAGCCCGGCTGGGATAGCGAGTGGCAGCAAAACAATAATGATAACGGCAATGACCTATTAGTACTTCTGATCCTCTTCACAAGGTAGGTCTTATCCAGAGCCAGACAAAGGCTAAGGAGGTGAAGCCACTCACGGCCTGGGAAGCGCCAGAACTAAGGTCCAAACTGAGCTTGTCTGGGTTCAAAGCCCACGTACTCGTTCCTGACTAATGTTCCTTCTGACCCCACACCCTGTTCACTCTATGGGATCCTGGAATTATGCACAAATACGTTTCCTGGAAATGTAGCCCCACCAGGCTGTGTGCGTGTTCCCTGCCTCAGTGATTGGCCAAGTGGCCATTCATAGAGCCTCGGGGACCTTCCTTCTTCTTTATTTATTTATTTATTTTTTAATGTTTATTTATTTTTGAGACAGAGAGAGAGCCGGGAAGGGGCAGAGAGAGAGGGAGACACAGAATCTGAAGCAGGCTCCAGGCTCTGAGCTGTCAGCACAGAGCCCGACACGGGGCTCAGACTCACAGACCGTGAGATCATGACCCGAGCCAAAGTGAGACGCTTAATGGACTGAGCCACCCAGGCTCCCCCTCCTTCCTTCTGATCTCCATTTCTCAGCCCTTACATCCTTGGCTTCTGGCTCAGTGCTCCCCGCCTCTGGGCATATCATTGCTACCCACATACGATTTTGGACGTACCCCCACAGGAGTCTGAGGGCCTTCCCCTATGATGTTCCTCTTTTACCAATTGCTTCTTAGGCAAAGCAGGTCTTGGAGGCTGGCAAGCCTCTGGTTAAGGGTTGGGCATCTGTGGGCTATTTTACAGCAGACGCCAGGCTGGCCCATGACAAGCTAACTGCTGCTGGCACTGTCCTGCCCTTGAAGTTCAGAGAAATGTTGCACTCAAGACAACGGGATGCACCAAGGAGCATCGTACTCTGCTTTTTCTCCTTCTGGCTACCACACCTGATAGGAGACATCCTCTCACCCTTCCCTGGCTTGTGAAAAGGAGGGCACACAAACATGCTCGTACCTATCAAATAAGGTGCCAGGATACAAGCCAGGTGTGTGGCCGGCCTTCAGATTGTCAAGGTGGTTGAAAATCTGTCCTCTACTGGTAGTGCCCTCCGGATTCCTAATCGACTGACTTTACAAGACAGGTCCCTTAGTGTAGGAATCCATATGGAGTCTGATACCTTCTGTGGCACATTCCAGGTGGCAAGCCCTCGAAGTTTTGCTGAATTCTTGCAAGAGCCCTATGGAAATACCATTATCCCCATTTTACTTACAGGTAAACTGATTCTTAGCAAATAAAATGACTTAACAAATAATTCTAGCTTATTGAGTTTTGGTTTCATGCCACCTGCCCACCTCATGCTAAGGGATCCGTGTGGCTTTGAGGCTTCTAGTAAGGGTGCCCCGTCCCAGATCCTTTTTGAGGCCACTAACCCAAATTGCAGGTAGGACTCTGAGTCTCAAAGAGGCAAAGGTCAAGGAGTGAGGGGGAGCTGAACCCAATCCCTCGGACTCCAGACCCCCACTCTCCACACGGGTAGCAGGAGAGATAGATGGGAATGTCCTCACAGCCGGACGGACACAGGAGCCGCGCACATCTACAGTTCAACCCTCTGCATTGTCATTGTTAACCTTTCTTTTTGCTGTCATTGTGCCATTTATTTTTGAGGGAGGGGTAGCACGAGTGGGGGAGGTGCAGAGACAAATGGGGACAGAGGATCCAAAGTGGGCTCTGCACTGGGAGCAGTGAGCCCGACACGGGGCTCGCACTCAGACCGTGAGATCACGACATGAGCCGAAGTCGGACGCTCAACCGCCTGAGCCACCCAGGCGCCCCGGTGTAGCCCACCCATCTTTCAACAACGATGAGCAGCTAACACGTTTGAAGCCTCCTAGGCTGGCATCCGTTTTTCACGGGTACCATCTCGTTTATAACACTCCCATTAGACACACATGGAGCCTGGGGTCCAGGGAAGTTAAGGAACTTGCCCAAGGTCACACAGCTAGTGAGTGGTGTTTCTGGGATCTGAACCTGAGCTGCCTGTGCCCCTAACCTCTTTGCTACATGGCACCTTGGGCCACCGAAGTCAAGCCCTCGCCATTACATTTGTCATTTGTCCTGAGGTAGGAGAGATTTCTCCAGTCAGTTGTGCTGTAAGGGGCATCTCAGACTCTGAAGCATGAGGCTAAAACTGGGATGGGGGCCAGGGTTTCTGGTCCTCATGAAAAAATAATGAGAATCGGCTCTGTGTGCTGGTTACCTTGACTCTCTGATCAGAGGTGGGAGTACGTCCTGTGAAGGACAGCCTTGTAATGGGGAAAAAAAGGGGGGAAGGAGTCGCTTTCCCCCTTTGTTTTTAATCTTTACTATTCTCTAACGCTGCTTCTTGCTCCTAGATTTTGGGAAAGGGCCAATTGATTTAACGTGTAATACATAGAAGGGCAGATCCATAACTGATCCAGATCTCAGCACCATTTAATCCCTCCCCAGAGGCTGAGGAGTGTAACTTCCTGCTAGTTGGAATGCTAGGCTTCAGACTCAGGACCACCTGAGTATCTCCAGGGCCCACGCATCAGCCACCTCCCACGCTCATGGGGGGACGCATCCCCTCCTTTGTCGTGGGGGTCCAGGTTCTCACCATAACGAACAGGCAATATTGAGAACAAATACATGAGTTGCTAAGCTGCCCGGTTTGTCTGGAAGTGTAGAGTTATCTTCCTAAGGCCATAAAAATCCCTGGGTTACCGCCACGGTCAACCCTTTATGGGAGGGGGTGGGGAGGAGTCAAGCAAGATAATTACAATTTACCTTCCCCTGGGGTGCTTTGCTTAGGTGACAGGTCTGTGAAAAGCAGAGCTGGTGACAGTTTAACACCTGGCTCTCTGGAACACAGAGGGGAGAGGGGACTTTGATCTGCAGTGTCTGCCAAAACCGACAGTGTAAATACTCTCAACACGACCATCTACACGTGGGGTCTGGAAGAGGTCCACGCTGTCAGCCTGTGCAAGTTCGTGTGACGCTCCCACTGGTGGGGGCCCACAGAACGCAGCACCAGGAGCAGTTTGAAGATCACGGGGCAGGACCCCAAGGTCATATAACCATTGGGGCGCATCAGGCACAGTGGCAAAGTAGAAACTCAAACTGGTTTGGGGTACTTGGGGACCAGAGTGACACAGACCTATGACATTTAGTTTTTGCTCTTGTTGGTCCTCATAACCTCAAAGCTGATTCCACTCAGGCGGCTCCAGCGACCATAGTTGCCAACATGTATTGAATCGGTTATGGGTCCTAAACATCATTCTAGAAACTTGGCAACATTGTCTCATTTATGACCGCAGCAACTCTTTAAGGTGAGCATGACCTCACCTTAGAGATAAGGAAACTGAAGTTCAAGGAGTTAGAATGTGGTCAAGGTTACACAGAGCTCTTGAAATGCAGTGCCAGGATCCAAATCCAGATCTGCTCAACTCCAGACCTCATCAGACCCTGGCTCACTGGGAACTGTGTTCTCTAGGACTTCAGCATCCTTGGAAACCACAGAGTTCTTGAGTTAGGTCCTTTCTGCAACATGTGGGCATCGTATATCATAACAAATACACGTGCCTCCACCATGTTTCCCACTGAGCGATACTGGGTCTGGGAGGCTGTGGGTAAGAACAGGAGGTGTGGGGGGAGGGGAGATAGGGTGTCAGGGAGGAGAGGACATGGGGACCACTCATTGGATTGGAAATTTCGGCACAGCAAATTATCATTTTTCAGGTATTAATGGAAGCTGGGCTTATAGACTCAAATTCAGCCCTTTTGCCCAACGTCACAAGCCTAGTGGGCAGACGTAGCCCACTGGTATCCAGCACACAGTTAGGGCACACGTTCTGCAGCGAAAGGTCCCTCGGTGCAGTTTGTCCACCAACAGGCAAAGACACAGAGAAGGCAAAGGCGTCTGTTCACGCTGCACTTTCGTAACTTCATCAAAGGTGCTAAACCTCGAAGCTGCTTTTGGTTTTGGTATTTCTTCAGCTGAACGCACAAACGGGTTTTTACCAATTAAGTTGCGCGAGAAGAGTCTGTACTGGAACTTGATGACGTTGCCTTCCCAGCTTTCAGGGGGACTATTTTTAAACAAAGGGACATTTGCCACCTAAGTTACCAGAACCTTTCCCGCATGGGAGGAGTGGCATTTTCAAACAGGGAGTAGAAACTGATGATGTCGGAAAGGAGTGGAATTGTCTTTCCCTTCTCACCTGAGGTCCTTGACAAACAAGTATCCAGAATGTCCAACAAAGCCCAATGGCTACCTCTTCTCTAGGGTCCCGTGACCTTCGTCTGCAGAGTTTTCACCCGACACAGGACTCACTAATTCGACATAACCGTTAACCCTGCTCAGTACCAGTCACAAGCGCCCAGTCCTTGGTCTAGAGAAGACGCCTACCTTTCTAGCTCTTTCTTCTCCCTTCTCTCCCTGTACCCCACTTACACTAACAGACTCTCAAGTTACAGAGATCTGGCTTCCAGGTGAGCCCGGGGCACATACAGTAGCAGGTGCTGCGGAGTGCTTCTGTGGCCTCCATTCTGGAACAGGAGGGGGCGATCATTTCCCCAGCTGCTGGGCTGATGTCTGCGGGGGGTGGGGGGAGGGAGCAAGTCCTTCCTTGGAAACTGACACCAGCCAAAGGGAGGCGCTCTGCCCCAGGACGCACCCTTCCAGGAGGCAGCCCACACCTGTGACTACTTGGCTTCTTTGCCCTAGACCAGGACATCTCTGAAGGGTCACCCCATTTCAGTCTCCTTGCGACTGGCTGACCTGTCTGCTGCTCTCATGTCACAGCTCAGTCTTCTCCCCATGCCCCTCTACGGCCACATGGCCCCTCATGCATGGGTCCCAAGAACCCCGCAGTCCGCTGGCCCGATAGCCAACCTGCAACACACAACAGCTGCTGGACTTGGGAAATACACTCAGCCTCTGTGCGGCTACCGTTTCATCCATAAATCTGGGATCCTGACACACTTCGAGAAGAACTTTGATGACTAACAGACCATGTGTGCAGTGCGCTGACACGGAGCGAGCACGTGATGCACACCCAAGAAGGAGGGCAGCATGGTGGTCGTAGAAGCAACGGTGGACCTGGGATTGGTGCTTGTCTCTGCCTGCAAGACCCTTGCTCAGCCCTCAGCTCGGCGGGGAGATGGTGTGGTCACAAAAGCATAGACTTTGAGGAGCTTCTAGCTGGGTCATGGTAGATTCGGGCACCTTTGCCTGCAATCCCTCCAGAAACTCTATTAAAAGCATATTAAGAGGGGACAACTTATTTAACTCCGTGATCAAGAAACATCAGCAAGAATTTTGGAAGATGGGAAGCAGATGGAGAAGGTTGGGGAGAACTCCTGACCCAGCAGAGCTCTGGCTACAGAAGGCGGAGGCGCCCAGAAATGAGCCACGCACACCACAGGACTTGGAAACTGAAGGGGGTGGCAAAGGCTGGGACCAGGAAGAAGCGAACCAGGAGGCTTGGCCACACTGCGGAGAAGGTCCACACAGTTCTCAGGCAAGGCGGGCTTCCTTCATCACCGAATTCAGATATCACCCCATAGAGCAGACACCTCTCTTCACCTTACAGACCATCCTGAATCTTATCATACGGTCACATGCGCGCTGTAGGCTATGAGCTCAGTGAGAGGGGTTGCTGGAACCCCATCCAGTGCCTGGCACCGCGGGTACTTAGTATTTCTAAAGAAATGAATGCAGAATGATTAAGTACCTTTTGTAAGGTAAAGGAAAAAAAATCCATCAATTAAACTCAGTGGCTGCATAAACAAATAGCACAGGTCGATTTTTTTTTTCCTTTCCAAACTATTGTGGGTGTGATTTTGACACAGTTGTTCTCTGCAAGATGTGACTCAACAGCAGAGCTACATTTTACATGCTTCCTATGCACCAGACACTGACCTAAGCTTGCTTGCTTTCTCTTTCTCGTTCTCCATACGCATGTGCGTGCGCGCACACACACACACACACACACACACACACACACACACACACACACACACACACCCTGTTGTCCTTGCAGCAGCGCTGGGAAATAGGCAGGTTCTTATTTCCCCAAGTTTACGGAAAGCTGAGACACACTGAGAGCTTAAGGAACTCTCTCAATTCTTACTGGCAAAGCTGGGATTCGATCCCATGACTCCAAAGGCCATGCTAGCACAGCAGGCAAGGAGCTCGGAGGCTTCTGCAGGGTCCCAGGAGGCTTCCTCTTGCCCCCGAGCCTGCATCCCTGGTACAGATTTCTGGGAGGCTCCAGGCCCACGGGGCTCAGCTACAGAAACTCGAAGGAAAGTGGGCTCGGGGGCTACCTTCCGGAGCCCTGTCCCTCTTGGCTGGAGGGCTGTCCCGAGTCTCAGTCCAGAAGGAGAAGAGACACCATCTCAGAGAAGGCCGTGGCATTTGATGTCTCCTCTTACCCTTGTGAGAGCCATGAGGCCGGCGTCCTGCACCCCTACCATGCAGGGGGGGTCCTCGATGCACCCGTAGGACCTGGTGTTGGATAAGGGGACTCTTTGGGGTAAGAACTGACGTGAGCCACGTGCACAGGGACCTTGCGGTGGGTTATACAACGGGTGCAGCAGTGAGCTCAGCCCCAGGCATGTTTGAAGGGGACCGTAATGCTGCCTACCTATCGCTTTAGCTTCCCTCAAGCTCCACCCTTCTGACAAGGGCTGGACTTGGCAGTCTTCTTGTCTTGCTCCGAAGGAGGGCTTTCCTCCCTCTCCTTCAGATCAGTGGGTCTGACCTGGGGTCCTTGGCTGGCTGGGCCACCCGCAGTGAGGGAAGGGGGTGGGGAGCTCTTTACAATACGTTTAAGAGCATACTTCACCCACAGAGAGACCACACAGGTCACTGCTTCTTAAATCGACGTGTTGGCCAACACGTCTCGTAATCTGAGGTCCCACAGAAATAAGACGGGCTCTTCCATAAAGACAAGGCTCAGAAGCACTGGCGCATGGGGCTTTTCCCATCGGGCCTCCTTCCTGATCCAGGACCTACAGAGCAAAGGCAGCAGGGGCTTGTCCTCACGGCTACTCGGGCCTCCTCTGCCTGTAGCCCGCCGACAGCTTCCATTGTACAAGTCTCTGATCCTGTGTGCGCGTCCCGCTGTGCTGTCTTTACAGGCCCTCGCGGTGGGCACCCACATGCAGGAGAAGCGGCACCTGGATGTGAATTCGGCTCGATCCCATACCACAGCCAGTGCTCTCTACTGTGTGTTGCAGCAGAGAGCACCAGAGAGAGAATGCAGTACAGCGAGAATGGAAAGCATTTGCCCGGTCCCTGGATCAGACGGGCTGGACACAGCAAAAAATGAGCAGCCCTTCAGGGGTTCACAGCCAGGGAGACCGACTTCTTTCCGCTCTTCATCAGCCAGAAGGAAGGAGAGGAAGGAGGCGGGGGTCAAGGAGTACAAGGTGACCCTTCTGTCGTTCACCTCTCCCCAGTCACTGGTGATAGCAGTGGCTGCTCCTTCAGCTTAGTCCCGCAGCCACGTGATGAAGCTGGAGCTCAGAGAGGTTAAGCAACTTGCCTACGGACACACAGGAAGTGGCCGAGTGAGGACTCAAATGTGAAGAGGGATGATTGGGCCCCCAGTTCATATTCTTCTCACCATTCTGTCTCTCTTGTATCAGGAATAAGCAAAGGGGATAGGCTCCGTGTAGGAAATTGAAAGGAGGGGTAAAAAAAAAAATAGTGAACAAAACTAATGTGAGAGGAAGGCTGCCTTTATAAACACAGAGCCGCATGGATGAACGACCTCAAGGGATTCTTTCTGCACGACACCTTCCCTTGGCCAGTAGGGACCATACCACACACAACCTCACGTCTCTTTCAGGTGTCCCAACAGGCAATAAACCCCTTGAAAGTGAGATTTTATTTGGCTATGCGTCTCCACCACTTAGCCCTGAGCCTGGCGTACAGGTGTGCTTAGCAATAGTAACCATGAGGTGAATGAATGAATGAATGAATGAATGAACGAACGAACGAATGAATGCCTGAACAAATTACCAAACAGCCGTTTGGGGCTCCTTCTGCCCCACTTCACACCCAAGCGAGGCATATTGTGGAAATGACTCATCAGTGGCTACCCAGACTTTAAAAATACACACATTCCTTATTAGAACTGGCAGGGACAATTTTGGTCCCGAAAGCACAGCTCCCTGCCCACCTAATATTACACGAGGTGTTAACGACATTATCTGGAAATACCCTATGACTAATTCCCCATCCCTTATCTTGAGGAGAAGAAAATTGTCTCTGGCATGAATGCCCCAGATTCCTGGTCAGTTTATGTAAGGCGCTGCAAGTGATTGCGGTATTTTAAGCCATTTTTAGCTTAAATCACCTGATGTGTGGCAAGCCCAGCATACCTGATCTCTTGCTCCCTTAAACTCCCTGTTTTTCCACTAATTTTGTTTAAACTCCTTACTGCACCGGAAGTACTTCTCTCCTCAAGAATGGGTTTATAAGTGCATGGCTCCTCAACTATGTGATTTTTTTTAACAGAGGATTTATTTAGCGGACTGTCCAGTATCATCCTCAGCGCAAAGCTCTATTACTTTTTGAGTTAATTCCACATCACCTGGGCCCAGGGTGGGTGGCATTTTTTCTTTATCATGGCCCATCTGGTGGTTTTTGTCAACTGAAAACTTTTCTGTTTGGTCCACGTACGATTTGATAGCAACTTTCTCCAAATTATGTCTCAAACAATCCCCCGTGATTGAGCAAGAAATGAGTTTCCACAAGACCTTCATTGAGCTAGAAGTAAAAGCTGGGCTTTTATAAAGAAGCTGGAGAGGTGGGCCTTTGCTTTGAGCAGCTAAGGCTACTTTTAAAGAAACAATATCCACAGCAAAGCAAGAGCCAGGGTGTCAGACAGGCTTGGCATCGAGGTCCTGATTTCCTGCAATCACAGTGGCCTTTTCCTCTTATCAACAGAACACACACTTTTCTTGCCTTTTTGGGGATCTCATTATAGATACGACACTGTTTTGTTTAAACGTATAGAAAAATGAGACTTTTAACAACCATTGAAAAGGTTTAGGTACCACCATCTAGTTAATTTTCTAAGTCAAGAGTCCTTGAACTTTCTTTATAAAAGGGCAGGTAGTAAATATTTTAGGCTGTTGCAACCACCCAGCCCTACTGCGGTAGTGCACAAGCAGCCTGCAAACAATACAGAAACAAATGGGCGTGGCTGTGTGCCAATAAAACTTTATTCACAAAAACAGAGAGCCGAAGGCTTTGGCCTGTGGGCTGCAGTTTGCCCTCCCCATTCTGCCTAATACTAACTACTTAATCATCGAAGTCACACCAAATGGTTTAACTTCTAGAGAACTTCCCTCCCTTGACCAAATGGACTTGCCGTTTGACTAAACTTTCATGCCAGTTTCATCCAGGAAATGGGTTGCTAAGCTCCCTCCGTGGGCCCGAATATCCAGGGACACGTGAGTAAGTCCTGCGGTCACTGGCATTCATATCCAGACTCCAGGCAGGAATCCGTGCCTAATGGTTCCGCATTAATTCTTGTGAGTTTTTCCCATACAAGATAACTTGTTATGAAATCATTTCCATGGGAAGATAAAATGAGGAAGAACTCGAATGCCTTCAAATGCAGACATCTTTATCTCCTTTCCCTTCCACCCCCAGATCCGTTTCCTAACACGAGATAGAATCCAACACTGCTGGGCATTTTTAGAGTTAAATTTCCAAGAAAAATCATTCGGATCTTAATTGCAAAATGTCAAATAATCACCCCCCTACCTCAACACCCTCTCTGGGAGGAGCAGATTAGCAATTTTCGATGCCTGAAATTTCAGTACAACCAAGCAAATAAGAAGAGGGGGATGAAAGCCCCTCCCTCACCAGCACCTCTAATCCCATCGAGTTAACATCTGGTGTAGACGGAGAATGCCAAACCCCTTCCTTTGGGACGAGGATTACTATGAATAATTATTCCTGCAGAAATATGCGCTCCTAATCGTTGCCTTTTCAAGATGCTCAGTTTTTCATAAAGTTGATGCTGCTTGGGAAGACCATGAACCACACAGGCAACCAGAAGCCTGGTGCATCCGGGCTCACCAGCAGCGTTTTCCCTATGTGTGTTCAGAGAAAGTTTCCTCTCTCTCATTATACATAGATTTTCCTTTCCTTCTTCACCTGCAAGTGTCTGTGGCCGTTTCCATGCAGAATCCAAAACCTTTCCACGATGTGTCACAATATAGATTCGGATGCAATAAAGACTATAATTATGAGCATTTATGAGAAATAATATTTTCCCTCTGGTGCATGTTAGCTCGGCTGCTCACACACAAGTGGGAATACTAATGCCTCCGGCTTACATTGGCATCGGCATGTGGGGAAGTAAAGGAACAGCAGTGGCAAAGGAAAGAAGGCTCAGCTCAGCCCAGGAAAAGCAAACACTGATCCCTGCCGGTGTTTCTGGAAAGGACTGAGCATTTGGGGGAAGAATCTGGAAATAAAGGTGGCAATCCGTGTGCCAGATTTGAACATCGGGCCCTGGTGCTAAGAGGTTTGGAAGACCCAACCCAGCAAGGCCACCGGGAGTCAGGTCCTGCCCCATGACAGGGCCGGGTAGGGCTGCCTCACCGTATCGACACTGAATCGCAGGTTTGATCTCCTAAGTGTGCAAAGCAGGCGAAGCAGAAGGAAAATGGTTCTCTGGGGCACTTAGATGAGCTATTTGTAATCTCCTGACAAAGCGTGCTTAGCCCAGTTCCCCACCAAACATTCTGCAAGAAAGGGAGTTGGGAAATCTTTGAAAAGAAATCTGCAGCATCTTCTCCATAGAAGGGAGAACTTGCTATATAAGACTCGTAGCATTTGCAAGGGAAATACGCCTTTGCCAGGGTGCTCACGGGGGAGGCTGTCGAAAACAGGCCACCCCAAGGCCCGCCTCCTTTGACACCCTCCCTGGGTACCAAGGGCCAAAGGAGGTGTTTCCATTTTTCTTTTTTTAATTACAAAAATTCTTTTATTCAATTTTGAGAGAGAGTGAGATAGATAGACAAAGTGTGAGCCAGGGAGGGGCAGAGAGAGGGAGACATAGAATCCAAAGCAGGCTCCAGGCTCCATGCTGTCAAGACAGAACCCAACACGGGGCTCGAACTCATGAACCGTTAGATCATGACCTGAGCCGAAGTCGGAGGCTTAACTGAGCCACCCAGGTGCCCCAGGTGATTCCATTTTTCTACAAGAGACTCCATTGCCCTCTACCACCGTCTGCCCCTGTGCCTTCTCTCCAATCTCTGCTTGTTGAGCTCAACACTTGAGTTTTCATCTGAAGCACTTTCCAGAAAGGAGATGAGGGGAAAAGTGACTCCACACCAGTACTGTCAACAATTAGCATCTTGGGGAGGAGAGGGCAGAACTACACAGGAAGCTGGAGAAGGAATTTGCGTTTGGAGAGCACAGCTTGCCTCCTCGTGTGTGGAGAGACAGACAATTAGAGATAAGAAGGAACATTATCAATGATGCCTTGCTGCCTCCATGGCTGGTGCCAGGAGAGGACGTGCAGCTCAAACAAATTCATTTATAATTGTTTTTTTTTTTCTTTTGTCAAAAATGCAAGAGAAAGGAGCAGATTGTGAGTACTTTGCCCATTGGCGCTATGTGGTAAATGCATGTGAAATTCGTGTTTGTGGACAGTGAAATACTATTTCTAGTAATAATAGCTTCTACAGATGAGTTTACTTGGCTTTCAAACAAGTTTACATGGTTTTACAGAGAAGGAAACGAAGCTCACAGCTTTTAAGTAACCTGCCCCAAATCTTCCAGGTTATTAACCCCAAACCTTCCAGGTTATTAACCCCAGTTAAATGCTGGAACTGGGATGTGGACCCGGAAAGTTCTGTTCAAAGTCTGTGATCTTCTTTCTCTTTTTTTGTTTTCTTTTTTTTACTTTTTCTTTTTTTTTTTTTTAAATTTTTTTTGATGTTTTATTTATTTCTAGGAGAGAGAGAGGCAGCGTGAGCGGGGGAGGGTCAGAGAGAGAGGGAGTCACAGACTGAAACAGACTCCAGGCTCTGAGCTGGCAGTCAGCACAGAGCCCGACGTGGGGCTCGAACCCATGAACCGCGAGATCATGACCTAAGCGAAAGTCGGACGCTTAACCGACTAAGCCACCCAGGTGCCCCTGTTTTCTTTTTTTAAAAATGTTTATTTATTTTTGAGTGATAGAGACAGAGCACAGCAGGGGAGGGGCAGAGAGAGAGGGAGACAGAGAATCTGAAGCAGCTCCATGCTCCGAGCCATCAGCACAGAGCCCGATGCCAGGCTCGAACCTATGAACTGTGAGATCATGACCTGAGCCGAAGTCGGATGCTTAACTGAAGGAGCCCCCCAGGCGCCCCTAAGGTCCGTGATTTTTCTAACCACAACCCTAAGAATCACAACCCTCAAAGAGGTGCTCGAGCTCCTGTTCCGCACACTGAGAGGCCATCTTTCAACGCGCGATTTCTGTTTTCCTGAGCAGCTCCGGAGACTGAAATTCTGCCACACTGTGATACTACAATACTTGTCAGACCTCATGTCTAGTTTTGGGTTCTGGAATTGATGCTTGCCACAGAGAGCGTGTGGTGAAAAATCAGCACGTAGGAAACCTGGCCTGGGGGACGGAAGAAAAGGGGGAAAGACCAGAAATGCGGATCGAGGCTCCCTGAGCCTCCTTTACCTCGTTTGTTACAAGACTGAGGTGAGGACAGAAAAGAACGTTCCTAGGATAATGGCCAAAGTACAGTGGATGCTCCATGAACAGCAATGGTACTGTTAACACCTGTAATATTAGTACTGTTCTCACCGGTTACAGGTTGAATTGTGTCCCTCCCCCCAACAATGCCTCAGAATAGGGCCTGATTTGGAAATAGTTTCAATGGATGTATTTGGTTAAGAGGAGGTCATGCTGGAGTAGAGTGGGCCCTTCGTCCAATGTTACCGGCGTCCTTATAAAGAGAAGACACAGAGAAAATGTCATGTGATAATGGGGGTGGGAGCGGAGGCTGCAACAGGACCAATATTACCAGGAAGTGACCCGAAGTTGGACGAGGCAGGGACGGATTCTTTTCTAGAGCCTGCAGAGGGGGCGTGGCCCACCGGTACCCTGAGCTGGGACAAAACCTTCATGCTGCTGAGCCGGCTTGTACACTTTGTTACGACAGAGGCAGGAAGTAATATTTTACTTGCCCTATTACCATTCAGCTCACACCCCTCCTTATCAACCCCAGAGAAGTCAGCACAGCCTGGAGCATCCACTAGAGGAATGTGCACACCCAGAGCCACAATGCAGAAAGCGCCTAGCATCAATTTACGAGCCTACAAGCCACGTACAAAAGAATCCAGCAGACCTTCTGCACGAGCCTTATCAAGGCCAGCAGACATGTTAATAATACACACACCTGCCACACACACAGGCACGGGGGCACCTCTTCTCACTATATGTCTCACTGTGTTTCTCCTCACGTCAGCCCTCCGATGTCCGAGCACCAAATTTACCTTCTTTTTGTGACTTCTTAGAAAACAGACGAGTCCTTCCTCACGCAACACGGTGTCCGATTCAGCCAAGCCCATGCCTTGTACACGTGCTCATGTATCCTCATCCCCATTTCTCTCCTGATCCCCTTTCCCTGTCCTCTTATCTGCTCCTGAGATGGCAGAGAAGGAAAGCCGTGATATGTTCCAGAGTGTGCCCTGCCACATGTTCATCGGCGGGTGTCTGACAAAATGCCTACCCCGCGTCTCGGCAAACCAAAGCTTGGAAGATGAACACACAAGTCATCGACAGATCTAATGGTTCCAAGGCTACCTAGGTGACAAATGGGTCTTGGCTGATAGGAGAATCGCACCTTCTGAACCCAACAAGAAACACATAAACATATAAAAGGACGTGTGTGTGTGTGTGTGTGTGTGTGTGTGTGTGTGTGTGTGTATTTTTAATATTTTAAAAAGTTTATTTATTTTTGAGAGAGACAGAGAGACAGAGAGTGAACACATGGGGAGGGGCAGGGGCAGAGAGAGAGAGATAGACAGAGAATCCTAAGCAGATGCCAGGTCGTCAGCATAGAGCCTGACACGGGACTCGAACCTATGAACTGTAAGATCATGACTGCAGCTGAAATTAAATGCCTAATTGACTGAGACACCCCTGCACGCCTAAAAGGACTTTTAAAAGGAGAAATGTCTCCCAGTTAGAAAATATGGTCAAGCACCCTTTACAACATTAACCTTTTCCCTCCAAACTATACATAAGTAGTGACGGGAAAGTGAACCGCCCACCAGCCATGCAGAGAGTAGAGCTGGAATTCTGTTTACCACTGAGATTTCCTCTACTCTGGGATTGGAGAGGGCAGTTTCCTGTCAGGTTTGGTGGCCGGACCAGAAGGTGGTGGTGATATTTGAGAATCTGATTCTAAGTCCAAACATTCTGAATCCAGGTAAATGACCCACTGTCCCCTAGATTCACAGATAGGAGGAGCTTCCCCTCCCTCAGCCACACCCAGTTCCATAATTCAATAAAGTCCATCCATGGTCTTCCTCATCTTTACGTCTCTAGAATCAGAAAAGGACCAGAAGGTGAGAGCTGACCAAATTATTTTTGCATTTCTTGAATTTCATAAATAGCATACATGTTTAATCATCAGTGCCATGGAAAAATTTCACTGCATACTCCTTCAAGTCTGAAGTTTAAAGGAAAGCCCCTATAGCTGATCAATTATCCAAAAAATGTAACATTTAAAGAACCTTTTCTTGATAGACAGTTTCTCATCATTTTCCTCTGGAGTCAGCTGGATCATCGCGAGGAGTATGAGGAAATCGGAATTAAATTAGCTGGGGGAATTAGTAACCCCAGTTGGCATTCATACCTCCTTTTCTAACTCTTATCTTTGTTATTTGTCTTTCTAGACTCCTACTCTTCTGTGAAAGCTTATCTGGGGAAGGTAGAACATAGATTCAGAGATATGAACTGCCACGGTGCCAGGAAGGCTAGCTGAGGGTGGGCGCCATCTTGAATCCCAAGGGAGGGGGTAGGTCCACACTGGCACTGCCAGGTGCCAGGTGGAGAACTCACAGGGTGGATGCAAGGCACCAGGGAGGTGTGATCAGGGAAAGACGCTGAAATCCGAGAGGACAAAATCTTGGCTAATGTCCTTTGGTCAACGGAGGCGAAGACAATTAGAACATCCAGGGCATGGAAATCAGTGGTCTGGGTAGTTCTTGTCTGCGGTTTATTCCAGGTCTTTGCAGGCGTGCTTTGCTTCTTATAGACATTACCGCTGCCAACCACAGTGGTGAGTGTTTAAAAGCATTTGTTGAATAAATGAATGTTAGACTCTTAGTCCAAAAAAAAAAAAAAAAAATCTTGACTCGTCTGTCTAGGCTATCCAAACTAACTGCCTTTGACTCAATGAATTTAAATTATTCAATTCAAAGGTCAATCGGATGGTTTGTTTGGAGGGCTTAATTTCCCAGTCTCATCAGAAGATGGTACGTGTGTTTGGCAATGGTTGGCACTTCCCCTCATTTTCGGACTCCCCTTGACAGTGTCCATGTTCACCCCTTCCAGGGAAAGCACCGACGACAGAAGCATCATAAAGACATCCCTCAGACTTGAGGGATGGAGAGAGTGAGTGGAGGAAATGACAAGGATCAGTCCCAGCAAAGCACGCTCTGTTCTGGGACCATCTGACTTCACAGGTCTCAGGATTCTGGGTACAGAGACCAGAACAATGAGGAAGGGATTCAGTGATGGAGTCAGTAGGGAAAGAATATGGATGTGGGAACCACGGGCCCCTACTTCACATCCCAGACCCACTGCTGATGAGCCGGGCTATCTTGGCAGTCCTGCCAAATTCCAGATCTGCTTCTAATCCAGCTGTGGGATCCAGGGCATGCTATTTAACTTTTTGTGCCTCGGCTTTCTCGTCTGTAGAGTGGGTACAATAATAGAAGTCACCTCCCTGGGTTGTGATGGGTATTAAATAAATGAATTGATTAGATAGCCCTTGGTTACTTTATACATGTTTGTTATAATAATAATTATTATCACTGTTTAATGTGTTATCACGAGTAAGACATGGTACTGATTTGTTCACAGACTTGGGGAGGGAGGGTCATAGTCCAGCAAATACCCACATGGATTGAAAGATGCATGCCACCTTCAGAAATATATATTAAATAAAATGTGCATCTGCTAACAGAGGAAATTCTTGGGCTTCTAGGTCTGTTCATAGGACTGTTCTGAATTTCACATATGCTAACATTTGTTAGCACAGTGTCTTATAAAGGCTTCTTCTTCTTTTCTCGTTCTGTCTTCTTCCATTTTTTTGTCCTTCTGGGAGGACAAAGACTGAGGATTTGAAGGCATTGCCCAAGCCTCAAAGGGTGACCTTGATCTTGGGCTTCCATAGGTTTCCATGAAAAGGAAGAGAGTCAAGCGGGACACAGTCAGTGGGTGGGGCCTGCCACAGGTCACAAGGGTCACAGCCCTCAAGGTACCAGGCTCCTGGTCTGAACGACCCTCTTTCCTCTTAGGTGGTGGTGGTGGGGGGCATGTCACAGCTTTAGTCCTGTCGGCAGCCAGGACAACAATGGGGTGCTCTTCACGGCTGCCAAAGGACAGCACCTGGGCCAGATGGGCCATGTGACCTGTCGCAAATGCCGTGCATCAGACCAGGGATGCTGCTATACTGTCTGCCTACTACGTGTATTTTACCTTCTTAAGCTTTCTGCCCTAGAAGTTTCCCTAGCCTGTTTTGGATATCCTCACTACTCTAGAAGAGCTCTTTTTTTTTTTTAAGTTTACTTATTTATTTTGAAAGAGAGAGAGTGGGGGACAGGCAGAGAGAGAGGGAGTGAGAGAGAATCCTAGGCAGGCTCTGCACTGCCAGCACAGAGCCCCATGTGGGGCTTGAACTCACGAACATCAAGATCATGACATGAGCCGAAACTAAGAGTCGGACACTTAACCAACCGAGCCATCCGGGTGCCCCCTACAAGATCTTTCTCAAGTATCCATTTGCCTTGCTGGAATTGTGGAGAACACACACACACACACACACACACACACACACACACACAGCTTGCTCTGTGTCAGGCATTAAAGTATCTCAGGAATAGTGACTCAATTACTCCTCACAACAAAACTATGCAGTTAGAACAATAATGATCCCATATTTATGGTATAAGTAAGGCATAAAGAGGTTAAGAATGTGCCAAGGTCACAAGCTTGTAAGAGGAAGTGTCAGAATTGGAACCAGGTCTTCCAGCCCCAGAATCCCAGCTTTAAACCACCGTGTTATCCTATTAAAAATACATGAACACCCTCCACCCTGCAACCCCATTAGAACAGGCCGTGCTGATTACTTTCCCTCCTTCCAGCCCCTTCCATGCCCAGCTGAAAATCATCTGCATCAAAACAGAGGTCTTACAGCAACAGCCCATAGAAACAGAGGGGACATCTGAGAAAAAAGAGATAAAAAAGGATCTGGGAAAATACATGTTGGAATATGATGGGAAATGGGGGGTGAAGTGTGTAAAAGGGAAGCTGGGGGACACGGGAAGACACCTGTGGTTGTTACAATTACTCGTGTGCTGCTGGCACCCAGTGAGCAAGGCCAGGTGTCCGGAAAGCACCATCGTCTCCCGTTCCAAATGCCAATGGTGACGCCTAGGGAAAACGAGGCACGATCTGAAGATAGAAATGAACCATAGACTTTCTCTTATCTCCCAGCAGGAAAACTCGAATGTCCCCAGCTGGCAGGGGTGGGCAGAGATCATCTTTCGCATAGGATGGGACAGGGGACGTTCCCCTGAGGATGTCCTTCGGCTCAGGCCAACTTGTCTGTTGCCACATCCACAGGCTGCCTTGGAGCCGTTCGGGGGTTCTCTAGCAAGCTGTGGTCAGGTTCGACGAAGCTTTCAAAAGAATGTTGTCTGCAAAGTTATATTAATAACAGTGTCTGTCCCTGTGGGGCACTGGATTATTCCGAGGGCTTATGCCGCGGTTTGTAAAGTGCTGCGCTGGGTGGGGATGGAACGGGCAGCGTAAACCTGCCCCGAGATTGTTCGCAGTCTGGGATTTCAAAGGCTCCTCCTTTCGGGACTCTCCACCCAGTGATCCCTCTTGTAGCACTCCAAGGAAGAGGAGGGCAGAGATTCGTGCAGAAAGATGTTCCTCTTGGCATTATTTATAAATGCAAAGACAAGGGGCGCCTGGGTGGTTCTGTCGGTTAAGTTCATGCTGGCAGCTGAAGCCTGCTTGGGATTCTCTGTCTCTCCCTCTCTGGCCCTCACCCACTTGCTGTCTCTCTCCTTCTCTCTCTCTGTCCCTGCCTCACTTGCGCTCTCTCTCTCACTCAAAATAAATAAACATGGGACTCGGGACAAGATGGCGGAGAAGTAAGGAGCTCCGTACTTGCACTCGCGCCCATACATCACACAGAAAAGATCTGAAGCCATTGAAAACCTTACAAAACCTGAGAGACTGGGAGAAAAAGGACGCAGAATCCACTGAGAGAGCCTTCTAACGTGAGTGCGAACCGGGGAAGATAAAATCGGGCCGGGATCGGAGACGCCAGGGTGGGAGGCGATCCCCCTGTACCCTCTACGGGGAGTGAGAGGAGAAAAGGAGAGAGTCCGAAACAGAAAAACCTCCGCTTGGTGCATAGAAAGACCGTACTTGCCACATACCTGCACACCAGGTCCCCTCGCGCCAACTGGTCCTGGGGGAGGCTGAGCACACAAACTGCTTCTTTGTGCCGCTAGTGGAGGTTGGGTTTGAGAGCGGCGGCGCGCCTGCCGCCATTGTAGCTCCCGGGCGGCTGGAGCCCCTGAAAGAGCCGCGCAGACACCAGGCGTCCGCGTTCCTGGCTGGCTGGAACTCGAGAGGGAAGGCAAAGAGCTAAAAACTGGGAAATTTGCCTGTGAGCTCGTGTTTCGGGTGACGAGCCATAGAGGGACCCGGTTTTCCTCACTCCAGCGGGCTCGGGCTCAGCGCACCCGGCAGGCAAGCCCCCGCGCATGCGCGCCAGCCCGACCCAGAGAAGGAAGCAGCGATCCTGACTCCGCCCCCAGAGCTCAGCAGGGAGCCTGGAATAGCCCGAGGGGGTTGTCTGGGAAGCTGTGTCTAAGGCAACTTCAGCGGGGCGCGCGGACTGGGATTTGGAGATTGGAACTGGCCGGGGTTGAAGAGTGCAACCAACTTCGGCTGCGCCCCCGGAACGGGGAGTTGACACGCCAAAAAAAAAAAGCGAGCTGCAGCGCGGGGTTCAAGAAGGGACTGGAGCACCGTCACTCTCCTCCCCACAATCACCAAGGCAGAACTCCCGCCTGAGGCATCGGATCACGCCACGCCCATCCCTGCCTGAGAGGTGCCCTCCTCCCTTTTTTTTTTCTTCTTTCTTTTTTTTTTCCCCTTTCTTTTCTCTTTCTTTTTTTCTTCTTCTTTCTCTTTTCTCACTTTTTTCCCCAAAACACTGACCTGATTAACTCTGGTCGCCAGCTTGCTTAAACAATCACAAGTCCATTCTGTACATGTAAATTCTACACCTACCCACTTTTTCAGCTATTTCTCTCAGGAGGAATTAAACTATATAGTTTCTCTGGATAATTCCAGCATCCTTCTCTCACCTATCCAACCATATTCTACCCTTTACCTCTTTGAAAAAAGCTTCTTATCCCTTCTGCCTGTTCATTCTATTTCCAAATCTGCCTTGTCTCGCCCTGCCTTATCTCTTTTTCTCTATGCTCTTCAACCAGCACTGCATACACACGGCTATTTAACTGTAGCTGGGAAATCCAGGTATATGCTTTAAACCGTTCTTTGTCCATCGGTTTTCTTCTTTTTTCCTTTTCTTTTCCCCTTTTGGACCCTTTTATGTATTTTATGCTCCCTATTCGCCCTCCCTCCTCCGTCTTTTCTATTAACTTTTTCGTTTTCCCTCTCGCTTTGCATGTTAGTTGAATTAGCCTGTGCGTTTGTGTGCTCCTGCTCCCTGTGTGTTTGTCTGTCTGTTTTCTTTTCCAGGGCTACCTCAAGAAACAAGTTAGAGTACACAAGGTGAAGAGTCCCAAATATCACTATGAATAGGAAAATAAAATAACTAAGGTCCCAACAAGAGAGACCGAGGGATACCATTCAAAAACAATCTCTGAAAGGATAGGCCCTGGAAAGTCAAAGAGTCTTCTTGGATATAGCAGCGCTCATAGAAACAGAGAGCTAAACAGGTCTTTAAAACCAACAAGAGCCGGAAAGCTAACTAAAATGACGAAACGAAAGAGCTCTCCTCCAAAGAAACTCCAAGAAGAAATGACAGCTAATGAACTGCTCAAAACAGATATCAGCAGCATAAGTGAACAAGATTTTAGAATAATAATGGTGAAATTAATAGTAGGGCTTGAAAAAAACATAGGGGACATCAAAGAAACTATGGCTACAGACAGAATGGAAAATAAAAATAGGCATGAAGAATTAAAAAATGCGATAAATGAGATACATAATAATTAGAGGCCTCCAATGCACGGATTGAAGAGGCAGAAAGGAGAATAAGTGATTTAGAAGACACCATTCTAGAAAAACAAGAAGTTGACAAAAAAAGAGACAAACTGATCCAGGAACAGGAAAGAAGAATTCGAGAGCTCAGCGACACAGTCAAACGCAACAATATCCGTATCATAGGAATCCCAGAAGAGGAAGAGAGAGGTAAAGGTGCTGAAGGAGTCCTGGAACAAATTATAGCAGAGAACTTCCCGACCTGGGGAAGGAAGTCAATGTGGAAATACAAGAGGCTCAGAGGACTCCCCTCAGACGTAACTTGAATCGATCGTCTGCACGACATATCATCGTAAAAATGGCAAAATACAAGGACAAAGAGAGAATTTTGAAAGCAGCTAGGGAGAAAAGGGTCCTCACATACAAAGGGAAACCTATCAGAGTGGTGACAGACCTATCTACTGAAACATGGCAGGCCAGAAAGGAATGGCAGGAGATCTTCAATGTGATGAACAGTAAAAATATGCAGCCAAGAATCCTCTATCCAGCAAGCCTGTCATTCAAAATAGAAGGAGAGATAAAAACCTTCCAAATAAACAGAAATTGAAAGAATTTGTCACCACGAAGCCAGCCCTACAAGAAATCCTGAGGGGGATGCCCTGAAGGAAAGGTTGCAAGGAACAAAGATTCCAGAGACACCACCACAAACATGAACCCTACAAAAGATACAAAGACTCTAAACCCACATATTTCAATAATAACACTGAATGTAAATGGGCTGAATGCTCCAATCAAAAGACATAGCGTAGCAGAATGGATTAAAAAACAAAATCCATCTATATGCTGTCTAAAAGAAACTCATCTTAGATGGGAAGATACCTTCAGATTAAAAGTAAGGGGATGGAGAAATACATATCATGCTACAGGAAATCAAAAGAAAGCCGGAGTAGCGATACTTATATCAGACAAACTGGACTTTAAATTAAAGACAATCACAAGAGATGAAGAAGGGCACTACATAATAATTACAGGGTCCATCCATCAGGAAGAACTAACAATCATAAATGTCTACGCACCGAACATGGGAGCACCTAAATATCTAAAACAATTAATCACAAACAGAAACAAGCTTATAGATAAGAATGTGCTAATAGCAGGGGACTTTAATACTCCGCTTACAGCAATGGATAGGTCAACGAGACAGAAAATCACTAAAGAAATAATGGACTTGCAAGACACATTGGACCAGACGGACCTGACGGATATGTTTAGAACTTTACATTCTGAGGCCAGGAAATTTACTTTCTTCTCAAGTGCGCATGGCACATTCTCCAAGGTAGATCACATACTAGGACATAAAGCAGCCCTCAATAAATATAAAAGAATAGAGATCCTACCATGCACACTGTCAGATCACAATGCTTTGAAACTTGAAATCAATTACAGGAAGAAGTCTGGAAAACCTCCAAAACATGGAGGTTAAAGAACACCCTTCTAAAGAATGAATGGGCCAATCAGGCAATTAGAGATGAAATTGAAAAATATATGGAAACAAATGAAAATGAAAACACAACAATTCAAAATCTATGGGATGCGGCAAAGGCAGTCCTAAGAGGAAAGTACATTGCTCTCCAGGCCTATTTCAAGAGATTAGAGAAAGCGCAAGTCCAAAATCTAACAGCTCACCTAAAGGAACTAGAGGCAGAGCAATAAGAACGCCCTAAACCCAGTAGAAGAAGAGAAATAGTAAAAATTAGAGCAGAAATAAACAGCATAGAGACCAAAGAAACAATTGAACAGATCCATGAAACCAAGAGTTGGTTTTTTGAAAAAGTCAACAAAATTGACAAACCTCTAGCCAGACTTATCCAAAAGAAAAGAGAGAGCACCTAAATAGACAAAATTATGAATGAAAATGGACTTATTACAACCAACCCCTCAGAAATACAAGCAATTATCAGGGAATACTATGAAAAATTATATGGCAACAAATTGGACAACTTAGAAGAAATGGACAAATTCCTAAACACACACTCACTACCAATATTCACACGGGAAGAGATAGAAAACCTGAACAGACCCATAACAAGTGAAGAAATTTAATCAGTGATCAAAAATCCCCCAACAAATAAGAGCCCTGGACCTGATGGCTTCCCTGGGGAATTCTACCAGACGTTTAAAACAGAATTAATCCCAATTCTTCTCAAGTTATTCCAAAAAATAGAAAGCGAAGGAAAACTCCCTGACTCATTTTATGAAGCCAGCATGACTCTGATTCCCAAGCCAGACAGAGATCCAGCAAAAAAAGAGAACTACAGGCCAATATCCTTGATGAATACGGATGCAAAAATTTTCAACAAGATCCTTGCAAATCGAATCCAGCAGCATATAAAAAGAATCATCCACCAAGATCAAGTGGGATTCATTCCTGGGTTACAGGGCTGGTTCAACATTTGCAAATCAATCAATGTGATACATCATATCAATAAAAGAAAAGATAAAAACCATATGATCCTGTGAATAGATGCAGAAAAAGCATTTGACAAAATACAGCATCCCTTCTTAATAAAGACTCTCGAGAAAGTTGGGATAGAAGGAACCTACTTAAACATCATCAAAGCCATCTACGAGAAGCCTTCAGCTAACATCATCCTCAACGGGGAAAAACTCAGAGCTTTCCCCCTGAGATCAGGAACACGACAGGATGCCCACTCTCACCACTGCTGTTTAACATAGTGCTGGAAGTCCTAGCATCAGCCATCAGACACCAAAAGGAAATCAAAGGCATCAGAATTGGCAAAGAGGAAGTCAAACTTTCACTCTTCGCAGATGACATGATACTTTACATAGAAAACCCGACAGACTCCACCAGAAGCCTACTAGAACTGATCCAAGAATTCAGCCAAGTTGCAGGGTACAAAATCAACGTACAGAAATCGTTGCATTTTTATACACCAACAATGAAGCAACAGAAAGAGAAATCAAGAAACTGATCCCATTCACAATTGCACAGAAAACCATAAAATACCTTGGAATAAACCTAACCAAGGATACAAGAGATCTGTATGATGAAAACTATAGAAAACTTATGAAGGAAATTGAAGAAGACAAAAAGAAATGGAAAACATTCCATGCCCACGGATAGGAAGAATAAATATAGTTAAAATGTCATTACTACCCAAAGCAACCTACACATTCAATGCAATTCCAATCAAAATTGCACCAGCATACTTCTCAAAACTAGAACAACTATCCAAAAATTTGTATGGAACCACAAAAGACCCCGAATAGCCAAAGTAATCCTGAAAAATAAAACCAAAACGGGAGGCATCACCATCCCAGACTTTAGCCTCTACTACAAAGCTGTCATCATCAAGACAGTATGGTATTGGCATAAAAACAGACACACCAATGGAACAGAATTGAGAACTCAGAAGTGGACCCAAAAGTATACAGCCAACTCATCTTTGACAAAGCAGGAAAGAACATCCGATGGAAAAAAGACAGCCTTTTTAACAGATGGTGTTGGGAGAACTGGACAGCAACATGCAGAAGAATGAAACTAGATCATTTTCTCACACCATGCACACAAATAAACTCAAAATGGATCAAGGACCTGAACGTGAGACAGGAAACTATCAACACCCTAGAGGAGAAAGCAGGAAACAACCTCTTTGACCTCCACCGCAGCAACTTCTTACTTGACACATCCCCAAAAGCAAGGGAATCAAGAGCAAAAATAAACTGTTGGGACCTCATCAAGATTAAAAGCTTCTTCACAGCAAAGGAAACAACCCAGAAAATTAATAGGCAACCAACGGAATGGGAAAAGATAGTTGCAAATGACATATCAGATAAAGGGTTGATATCCAGAATCTACAAGGAACTCACCAAGCTACACGCCCGAAAACAAACAACCCAGTGAAGAAATGGGCAGAAGATATGAACAGACACTTCTCCAAAGAGGACATCCAGATGGTCAACAGACACATGAAACGATGCTCAGCATCCCTCCTCATCAGGGAAATACAAATCAAAACCACACTGAGATACCACCTCACGCCAGTCCGAGTGGCTAAAATGAGCCAATCAGAGAACTCTAGATGCTGGCGAGGATGTGGAGAAACGGGCACCCTCCTACACTGTTGGTGGGAATGTACACTGGTACAGCCCCTCTGGAAAACAGTGTGGAGGTTCCTCAGGAAACTAACAATAGAACTTCCCTATGACCCAGCAATAGCACTGCTAGGAATTTACCCAAGGGATACAGAAATGCTGAGGCATAGGAGCACATGGACCCCAATGTTCATAGCAGCACTCTCCACAATAGCTAAAACATGGAAAGAGCTTAAGTGTCCATCAACAGATGAATGGATCAAGAAGATGTGGTTCATCTATACCATGCAATACTACATGGCACTGAGAAACAATGAAATCGGGCCATGTGTAGCAACACGGATGGACCTTGAGGGTGTTATGCTGAGCGAAATAAGTCAGGCAGAGAAGGACAAATATCATATGTGTGCACGTATAGGAGGATTAGGAGGAACTTAACAGAGGACCAAGGGGGAGAAGAAGGGCGGAAATGGTGGGGGAAAGGGAGAGAGGCAAACCATGAGAGACTCTTGAATGCTGACAAAAACTGAGGACTGATGGATGTGGGGGGAGGAGGGATGGGCATGGAGGAGGACACTTGTGGGGAGGAGCACTGGGTGTTATGTGGAAACTAATTTGACAATATACTATTTGTAAAAAAATAAAAAAATTAAAAATAAATAAATAAACATGAAAAAAATATATATAAAAGCAAAGACATGAACAGCACCCCAAATTTCAAATACGGGAGAAATGGCAACTAAACTATGGTACAACTGTAAGACAGACAATTTTGCAAACAATTAAAAAAAAAACACACAAAACCTTATAAAGAGATTCCATTAACGTAGGGAACCGTTTTCGTAAAACATTAAATAAAAAACACAGGATGCTAAATTATGTCACCTCAACTTTGACCCAGAAAGTCCATTTTTGGAATCCATTCTCCAGTATTAAGCCCAGCAGTAGGCTAGATAATATGCACAAGAATATTTAATATTAATTAATATTAATAGTGGCAAAACAAAACCAAGAATAATGAGAACGCTGAAGAGGACTGGACCCCTCTGGAAAAAAGTATGCAGGTTCCCCAAAACATTAAAGATAGAACTACCCTACAATCCAGCAATTGCACTGCTAGGTATTTACCCAAAGGACACAAACATACTGATTCGAAGGTGCACGGACACGCCGATGTTTATAGCAGCACAATCAACAACAGCCACAGTATGGAAAGAGCTCAAATGTTCATCAACTGATGAATGGATAAAGAAGAGGTGGTATATAGACAATGGAATATTACTCGGCTATAAAAGGGAATGAAGTCTTGCCATTTGCAATGACATGGATGGAGCTAGAGAGTATTATGCTAAGCAAAATAAGTCAGCCAGAGAAAGACAAATACCATATGATCCCACTCATTTGTGGAATTTAAGAAACAAAACCGATGAACATAAGAAAAAAAATAGAGGCAAGCCATAAAGCAGACCCTCAACTATAGAGAGCAAACTGAGGTTGTTGAAGGAAAGGTGGGCTGGAAGATGGGCTGAATGGGTGATGGGGATTAAGGAGGGAGGTTGTGATGAGCACTGAGTGTTGTAGGTAACTGACCAATCACTAAATCCTACACGTGAAACTAAAATAAACAAACAAAAAAGTACTGGAATATCCATCAGAAGTGAATGTTTGAGGGGTGGCTGAGTGGCTCAGTTGCTTAAGTGTCCAACTTCGGCTCTGGTCGTAATCTCACAGTTTGTGAGTTCGAGCCCCGCGTCGGGCTCTGTGCTGACAGCTCAGAGCCCGGAGCCTACTTCGGATTCTGTGTCTCCTTCTCTCTTTGCCCTGCCCCCACTTGTGCTCTCTCTCTCTCTCTCTCTCTTTCTCTCAAAAATAAATAACTATTAAAAAAATTTAAACAATACTGAATGTTTGATTAAATCGGGGCTATTCCACAGAATTATATGCAATCATTAAAGAAATTGTTTTTTTTTTTTGTATGGTGTTACAAAAATATTGTTAACCAAAGTATGATTCTAAATAATGGGCAAAATATTATGCTATTAAAACACAGACACACAAACTCCACCCCTCCAAATGCATATCTACTCTGCATTCATTTTTGCATGAGCACTAAAGGTCCACCATAACTATTTATCCAAAGAGACAACGTGGAGTGTAGATTATTAGTTTCTTCCCTCTCATATCTCCATATTGTTTGACTTGTTCCTTTTTTTTTAAACCACTGATATTTTTTTATTAAATGTTTATTTTTGAGACAGAGAATGAGAGAGGGAGAGAGCACGAGTAGGGGAGGAGCAGAGACAGAGGGAGACACAGAATCCAAAGCAGGCTCCAGGCTCTGAGCTGTCAGCACAGAGCCCGACGCAAGGCTCCAACTCATGAACCGAGAGATCATGACCTGAGCCGAAGTCAGACACTTAACCAACTGAGCCACCCAGGTACCCCAATATCTTTTTTTAAAAATGTTTATTTATTTATTTTGAGAGAGAAAGAGAGAGAGAGCATGAGCAGGAAAGGGGGAAAGAGAGGGAGAGAGAAAATCCGAAGGAGACTCAGCACTCTCAGTGCAGAGCCTGACACAGGGCTCCATCTCACGAACCATGAGATTATGACCTGAGTTGAAAGCCAGAGTCAGACACTTACTGAACTGAACCCCCAGGTACCCCCTTGTTTGACCTGTTTCAATGAGTAGCTACCAACTCAGTAATGCAAAAAAAAAAAAAAAAAAATCTAATATGATAAAAAAATCAAAATCAAATGTGCAATATAATCTCAACTGAATTAAAATATATTTGCCTGGGATAGGGAAAATGACTACAGAGAAATGTTCTTATACGTTCCAGTGATTATTACTTAGTGCTGGGATTAGGAGTGTTTGCTATTTTATTAAGGTGTTTTTGTTTTGTTTTGTTTTTGTTTTGTTTTTGTTTTTGTTTTTTGCTTTTTCTAAATTTTCATCTTGGGTATCTGTATTGCTTTTCTATTTTTTTTAATGTTTATTTATTTATTTATTTATTTATTGAGAGAGAGAGAGAGAGAGAGAGCAATCTGGAGAGGAGCAGAGAGAGAGGGAGAGAAAATCCCAAGCAGGCTCTGTGTTGACAGCACAGAGCCCGATGATGGGCTCAAAATCACGAACTGTGAGATCGTGACCTGAGCCGAAACCATGAGTCAGATGCTTCACTGGCTGAGTCACCCAGGCCCCTGTATTGCTTTTCTTAATGAGGATAAATAAATGGATGATGGATGGATGAATATTCTTACACAAAAGATGGGAAGGAGGTGGAGGGAAAGAGGGAGTGGGGGGAAGAGAGAGACAGGAAGGGAGAAAGAAAAAAAAAGAAGCAAATCCAACAATTGAATGAATACATGGCTTCCCTCTTTTCTTCCAGCTTCTTCTCCAAGGAAAGCAAGGGCTCTATATTCCTGTTGACCTGATGCCTATCTGTTACCCCATGTTCAAGGGCCCACACAGAGGCTCCTACAGATGCACAGCTGAACCTGATTACAAAGACAGCAACATCTGCACGGTATGGTTTATGTCAATTCCATAATGGGTGAAACCCTCTGGAATTAATATCTGATGAAGAAATAAACCTGTTAACAGGACAGATTTATAGTATTCAAATTGCTATTGATCCATCCAGTGCACAACTAATAAAAACCTTCCTTGCGTGACCTTCCACCTTGTGCAAGCTTAAGCAAATTATCTCTAATAAACAAGTATTATGAGGACCCCAGGAAAACGTCAACCTATAAATTACCCATCTCAGTGTCTCTCTCTTTCCCTCTCTCTCTCTCTGGATGGAAGTGGAAGTTAAGCACCAGTATCTGTCTTTATGTACCTTGTGATCAAGCCCTGAGATCCCCCAAAGTCTTCCAACACAGCAGAGATTTTTCTTTGTCGAACTGGGCACACTAACACGAGAGCATCCTGTCTCTCTCAACAAGCAACCCAGTGAAAACCCCCAGACAATAGCCCTCTGCTAAGGAGTAATGGGAAATAATAAACTTGGTCTAGAAGCCAAGAAATACGGATTCGTGTCTTGGGACTTCATGTCTTTACCTGCATGACCTTGGGTAAGTCACTTAATCTCTATGTTGCAATTCCAACCCAAAATAAAATAAATAGGATACTTAGCCTCAATTGGTTAAGCCCCATGATATGTGCTGAAATGTTTTAAAATAGCTTGCACATACCCTCTTCGCAAACCTCTGGGACCCAAGGTTGGTATCTCCCAGTCTCTTCCCCCTTGAACATTTCCCGGACTCACTGAGCCTAGCCCTACCCAACTTCCGCACATACTAGAATAGGATCTAGTAATAAATTTATAATGGCTCAACCACAGTGGAAGGGTGGCTCTGTTCCACATAGTCATTGAAGGAAATGGACAGAAAGAATCTCTTTCATCTTATTTTATAAGATTGCCCTGACTGTCATCTACATTCTAGCTAGACTGAAGGAGAAAAAAAAACAGCCCAGATAATATGGAGGTTTGTACATTTGGAGGTTTTCCATTGGTCCAGATTGGAACTGCTGGGCAGCATTTTGCATGAATTGCGTAAATTAGGATTCAGTCACTTGGCCAGGAATTACTGCCAGAGTGGCCAGGAAAGATAGCTGAGAAGCATGTTCTGGGATGAGTAGTGAAATGGCTAGCCTGTCACACTCGGCAATCAGAGAACGTAAATATGGAGGAAATGCCATAATGGGTCCATATTCATTCACCACCTGAATCCATGCCATACTCACTGCTTACCTGGACTTTGGACATGTTGTCTTTCATCTCTGAGCTTAATTCTGCGCTTCTGGGCTACGGGATTCTACGTTCCTCACAATGTTCTTGCGAGAATGAAAGGAGATTATGACTTCCCGGTGCTCCCACACATGTCCTCAGCAGTCACAACACGTGGGCGCCCATCCCCATGGCCACTAGACTCACAGAATACTGGCAAGGCAGTGGTGGATTTAGGGCAGTGAACTGTTTCTTCTCACCACTGCACTTACCTCCCAGGGATATGATAAATGCTCGTTTTCCAAGAAGGTCTTGCACAATTAATGGGAAACATAATATTCACGTTTCTAAGCAGCGCTGTGTGGCGCAATACAATTACTTTTTAAAGCGAAGTGCTTCAGGATACATTAAGTAAAAAATTTCAGTTTCTACTGCTCTAGATGCAGCTTTTAACAGCTAAAATAGATGCTGGCAAACTAAAGCCCATAGCCAAATCTGATCCACTACTTGTTTTTTTTATTTTTAAATGTTTATTTATTTTGAGAGAGAGCAGGTCGGGGAGGGGCAGAGGGAGGTGAAAGATGGACTTCCAAGCGGGCTCCTCACCGTCGGCTCCTCACGGAGCCTGATGCGGGGCTCGAACCGAAGAACATTGAGATCACACCCTGAGCTGAAATAGAGTGGGAGGGTTAACCAACTGAGCCCCCCAGACGCGCCCCGCCCCCACTGCTTGTTTTTGTAAATAAAATTTTGTTGGAAAACAGCCACACTCACTCATTCACATGCTGTCTAGGAGTTTTCGGGAGCATGTGTGTGCTAAATGGCAGAGTTGAGTATTTGTGACACAGAGTGATCTGGAGAACCTAAAACAGGTCTTGTCTCTCTCTTTATGGAAAGTTCGGCAATCCCCGTTCTAAAATAAAAATGAAGGCGGAGATGGCTCAGGCGGACTCAAAGTTAAGTGAGCCACAGCCTAAACAGACTTTGACAAACCTTCGTCCAAATGAAGTAGGCTTTCAACCGGTTTCTAGCCCTTTCGCTCCCACTCCATCGCCCACTTTGAAATGAAAAGACCTGGTGAATTGATTAGCGGCGATAGAATTATTGGAAGCTGGAAGGAGAGGAATGTAAGGGAGCTGTAATGACACCATAAAAGCTTTGTTGAGTTGCTTTTATGAGCCCGAAGCCACTTAGAGGAGCCTGACCCTAAGAGGTTAGCGGAAGTGTGTAAAAGGCTTGCCTTTGGGATAAATGCATATCAAAACCCATCCACAGAGGGAGAGCGGAAAAAAGGGAAATAAATGACAAGAACAGTACTTTAACAGGGAAAATTTCCTCCGAAAGGAAGCAAGCAATGAGGCCGGGCAGGAATAAATGGTGTAGAAATGACAGTCGCTCCTCCGTCGGGCCACAGCTGCACTCGGGGCTGCTAAGATCCAGCACGTGTCAGCTGCCACGTTTCTCTTTTCACACTTCAATGTGAACTTTACAGCGAAAGGGGGACAGGAGGCAGTGAAGAGGAAAACAGTGGCTCAGAAGGACTTGTGCACGGAGTGTGAAGCCATTTCAATTTTATATTCGAAAGGACTCTGTAGGTGATCCCATGAATGCAATTATGCCCACCTAATAAAAGCAACATATGCTAAGACAATTAAAAGATTTTATTATACGTCTCTTCATTGTATTCCATTTCAGGCAGGAAGAGCGGCAACGGGTGAGAGGGAAAGGGTGCATTTAGCAGGAAGGGGAGCCAAAGTCAGTCTGGAGCACGCCGGCGGGGAAATGAAGGGGGTGTGGTGTGTTTTTAACATCAAGATGAATTATTAGATTGCTCTATACCAGGGTCTTTTCGCCTTGCGGAATGCCAGCACTCTGGTTTTGTGCCTTTGTATTATGAGAAAATGGATTCGAAGGCATCACTCTGGCTTCTTCAGCCCTTGGTATTTTGGTATTCAACCATAAAATGAACAGCCCCTGAACAGTGCCGGAAAGAAAAAAAAAGTATGTCACTTGATTCAAAGTTTAGTGATACATTAGGGTGCCTAGGTGGCTCCGTTGGTTAAGTGCCTGAACTTGGCTCAGGTCATGATCTCGCATCCATTGATCTGAGCCCCACGCTGGGCTCTGTGCTGACAGCTCAGAGACTAGAGCTTGCTTCTGATTCTGTCTCTCTCTCTCTCTCTTCCCCTCTGTCTCTCTTTCTCTCGGGAGAAAGAGATCTCTTTTTATCGGGATGAGGCTGGTGGGAGACATCCGCCAGCTGGCTGCAGTTAGCCATTGGGAGAATACAAGTCCACGGTGGCTGGGGCCCGGGTCCCTGAGTCACTTCGTGGAACAAGGTAGCCACTGGCCAGGCATACCCACTGACGCTGTTTCCTGCGTGAGAAATACAGCTTTGGGGGTTTGAGCGAGTATGCCTTTGGGGAGTTATTTGTCATGGAAACCCAGCCTATCTTGATCCACAGCATGAATGTGCAGACGATCCACATCCGGGGCATTTCAGCTGAAGCCGAAAGGCATAAAGCATGAGGGATTTAACAGGCAAGCGTGGCAGCAGGAAGGGAACTCAAGTAGAGGTGACAGCATAAGCAAAATGTCAGAGGCGTGAAGGGAGGTGGCGTGTTCACGGGGAGTGAGGGGCAGGAAGTGTGGGAGGAAGAGGTGAGGCTAAAGGGTGAGGTGGGACCCAATAGCATAGAGGCTCGTATGGGAATAAGGGAATCGCAAGGTTAACTCTGCAGAAGTATCATTTGGCGAAAGGTTGGTGCCGGGACGCAGGGTAGGCATACGTGTGGCCTCTACTGCTAACCACCCTTGGTGGGGGCCACAGCGGGGTTAGATACAGCACACGGAAGCCCATGCGTCCTGTAAATGAAGGTTTCTGCTCCCTGGGATGTTTTTGCCCAGGAATGAAGAGCAAATCAAGGGCAACGGAACAATCTACCTGAGCCAATCCATCCAGCTAATAACACACATAGGCTGTCACATGATTCAGCTGAATGGACGAAAATGGCCAGAACTACAGCTCTGTGGTTGAGCTGGTGACCCCGCGGAAACACAGATGAAGCCCATCCAAAACAAGTTTAAAACCTACACACAGACTTCTAGGGCACGACACAATAAGTGTGAGTGCCTCTCTTTAGGCTTCAGAGGGACTAAGTTTTGTTAGATTCAACAAAGTCAGATTTCAAACTTACTCGTAACACATAACCATGGAGAAGCCATTGAGCAATGTCCAAATGTCTTCCTTTTATTCAAGCCTAGAATGGGTCAAATTAAGAATTGAGCCGCAACATCAGAGTTGACCAATCTTTATGGATTTTAGTTGAGTTCCATATAGGTTGCTCTGAACCCTACATGCTATATATTTTTTTAATGTTTATTTATTTTTGAGAGAGAGAGAGCGAGAGAGCAGGGAAGGGGCAGAGAGAGAGAGGGAGATGCAGAATTCAAAGCAGGCTCTAGGCTCTGAGCTTTCAGCACAGAGCCCGATGGGGGGCAACTCACAAACTGTGAGATCAGGACCTGAGCTGAAGTCAAATGCTTAACCGACTGAGCCACCCAGGTGCCCCTGAACCCTACACACTACTGACGTGAGGTGCATAGTTGACGTGAGGGTACTGGCAGAGATTGAGGGATTGTTGAAAAAAGAGTTACTAAGAAATAAGAGAAGTTAATAAGAAACAGTATGCTGAGTGAGAAAAGGCGAACGTGCTGATGTGTGACATCCAGGCAAGAATAGCACGTCTTCGGGATTACCACTAATATTAAATGGGATAAATGGTGCAAAATGAGAAGCATCAAAGCAAGGTATCAGGTAAGGCCTCGATAAGTAAAGTCTACTCCACCCACCTCTTTTATTCTTCTTCCTAATGATTTAGTATGAATCTTTCTGTTAATGTTATCAAACGTATTACTTACTAACTTCTAAAATGAATCCTTAGTCATTTCTGTCAATTTTCTGAAAGAGCACACCCATGTTTCATTCCACCTCCGCCCTTTGGCTTAGAGTAGAAATTCACCAGACACCAGTACATGCTTAATCGTGAAGGATTTGTCATGGCAGTCTGACCAAGGCATTAATTATTATATTTTGAGGGAAAAGACTATTTTTCAATAACTGCCTGACAGTTAAGGCAACAGAGAAAAGTGCATAGCGTTGACAACCCGAAGTCATTTCCTCCTGACGTCCAGAGCTAAGCTGAGTAACGTGTGCTTTATCTATGAACCACAATACCTGTATCAACATTGCTATTAACCTGCCCCTCAGAACCCTTCACTCGACAAAGCCATGGGGACTGAGACTTCACAAGACCAAGTTCAAATAAATAGCCTGGCTGTATGTGAGGGCTACTGATAATTGAATATCTTGAAAATACCTTATATCCAACCAGTTTACAAGTTGTCACAAGATTTTACCAGTGACACATTTTAAATTAGACTTTTTCAAATTATAAAGGCAACGCAATACATTTGTCTCTTTGAAAACTGAAACGTGTACCCAGGTTTATGATAAATCCCCACTACCTCTCTCCCTATTCATCTGTCTTTTTTTTTTTTTTAACTTAGGCCAGCTCAGTTTTGTTTTAAAAATTTTAAGTGTTTATTTATTGTTGAGAGAGAGAGAGAGGGAGGGGGAGAGAGAGAGAGAGAGAGAGAGACAGACAGACAGACAGCAGGGGAGGGGCAGAGAGAGGGGAAGACACAGAATCTAAAGTAGACTCCAAGCTCTGAGCTGTCAGCACAGAGCCAGATGCGGGGCTTGAACTCAGGATCATGACCTGAGCCGAAGTCAGGCGCTTACCGAGTAAGTCGCCCAGGCGCCCCTCATCTGTCTTTTAATATAACTTTAGTCAGAGAATGTATTCCATTTTGAACCTCACTTTAGCCACTAAAACTTTTATCATGAGTATTTTTTCCAGCTGTCTTTTTATTTTAGTGGCCATCTAATTAAATGGATCTAGTGTGATTTATGGAATCATTCTCCTGCTGTTGAACCTTGAAGTCAATTCTGAAGTTTTACTGTCGGAGTTGGTTTTTGTTGTTGTTGTTTTGTTTTGTTTTACTTTTTGAAGCAGGAGAGCTTTATTGGTAGGAGGTACTTTCTTTAGTGGCCTTAACTCTTGGTGTCTGCAAGCTGCAGTCTCTTTTCGTCTCTTTGAAGATTGAGCAAGACAAGCTGATTGTGAGGCCTTCAGGGGTGAATAGTTCAACTATTTTCTTGGAACCGCACTGAGCTTCTGATGCCAATCTCTGCCTGTTAACTGGTTTGGGTCGTGCGTGAGGATGGGTGAACGATAAGGACCATCTTAATAATCAAATATTTGAACCAATGGGTTATGGGGTTGTGCCCCAAATGCATCAGGCAGTTTTGTGCGTCTAAGACGGTTCATGGATAGTTCTGTCCCTCCGGAATGTGCCACTCCCACGCCTCCCAGGAAGTCTAGGAGGGGAGCAGATGATATAAACTGATACGGTTCATTCTGCAGTGACATACGTGCATACGGACATGGGCTTGAAGATATGGACACACATGTGTTTTAAATGTGATTAACATGGTTCTTGTTCGAGAAAAGATTTTTCTGGGGAGAATCCTGATGTCATTCCAATACAATGAGATGGCTTTATCAAGGCTTTCAAGTCATAATTTTATACTTCCATAGCCTTGCCTTTCTCTGTCTCTGTCTCTCTCACTTACACACACACACACACACACACACACACGCACACACAAAAGAAGTCAACCATCTCTTACAGTCTTTCTTTGCTATTGGCAATGAGATTGCCCAACTTGTGGGGAAAGCAAAAAGCACAATCCCAAAGAAGTTCCACAGATTTGTACCATTGGCATCCTAGACACGATTCACAATCACTCAGTGGGGTGCAAACATTTAGTGCGGGCTGACTGTGGGCCAGGCACTAGAGCTACAAAGATGGGTGGTTGCAGCCCAGAGCAGAGGTACATGCCTTGTAGGGACTCAGACACAGGTAGAGGAGAGCTTTGTGCTCCCACATACACGTGTCTTTGACTATTTCTTGAGTCTGTGCCTTCTGCACTATAGCAGCTACTTTATCGACACACCCACTATGCGCCTAGTACCATGCAAGGCACTGGGGGGTACACACAGTTCCTGCTCCCCACGGGTTCAATGTCAAGTGGAGAAAGAGCAAAGTAAGGGAATCATTAGGGAACGGAGAGAAGTTTGTGGAGTACGCAAGTAACCAACCACGAGGAGCCCACTCGAATGCAGCGCCTGGCCTCTGTCTGCACCTGGTGACAGATCATGGTCACGTGCTGATGCCGGGGAGAGTCATGCCCTTGCCCTCCCTCCACAGGGCTCTGCAGAAGCTCCATGTTCCTAAGAGCCAGCATGACCTGCCTGACTTGTGGCAAACTGCCAAGTGCATTTGAAACCCGAGCCTATGTGTGTATAAAAATGCAGGAAGCCATCTTAAAAGGATGCGCTAATTAGCTTCCTGGGATTTCAGATTTTAAAAGCTTTTGTGATCGAATTTGTTTCGGTAATTTTTTTAAAGGATTCCAAAGATTGGTTCTTGCTGTCAAGACATCAGAAAACAACAACAACAACAAATGAGATAACAAACTTACTGGTTTCCACAGCAGAGTGCTTTCAATGTGAAAGGAGCGAAAACATCTGCCGATTGGTTGATAAAAAGCAATATGGCATTAAAAGGCCATGATGCATAGTGAAGAACCAACCTCCCTTGGGTGGCTTCATCTGACATTGAGTTGCTCTTGAAAAGCATTTGTGAGCCCCTGGCAGAATCAGGACCCACTGTCAGAGGATCTGGGGGGCGAGTATCGTTTTCACTTAGATGAAGGATTAAGAAAGACATAAGCGACAAAACAAAACAAAACAAAAAACCCCAAGAACAAAAAACAAACAAAAAACCAAACAAAACCCCAAAAAACAAAAAACAACAAAACAAAACAAAAAACAACACAGAAAGACAAAAAAGTACTCCAATAAAAAAAAATTTTTTTTTTTAAATTTTGAGTAGAAAAATCATGGGAAGAGTCACACAAGCATGTTTCTTCTAAGCCACCCTCTGCTCTTTTCATCAGGAATAAAAAGAGCTAATAATGGAAAGGATGCATACAATCATTATATTTGTTCAGTGTGAAGGATTAAATAACAGGAATACTACACTATTATGAAAGTCTATAATCATACTATTAGAGGTGTCCTATAATTAGAAAGCCATTATCGAAATACTTTCTCATAGAGTTAATCCCTCCCTCTGTGCTGTCCCTGAACCTTGTCTGTGTTTTCTCAGGGGTGCGCACACCCCGTGTTGTAGTCATCTGTCGGCATCACCTGTCCCCAAGCTAGTCTGTGACCTCGAAGGCAGTTCTAGATCAGTTCCATCCACGTTGCCCTCTATACACCTAGCACCGGCAGGCAACTAACCATGAAGCTGACTGTGTTCCACCTCCTCTTCAAGTTCACTTCTCTAGGTAGGCTAATCCTTTAGTCTATTCTTAGAAACATTTTCCCACATTGCACATTTTTCTTAAACTGGGGAGTGTGTGGGGAGCAATATTTAGATAAGTCCACGTATTTGAAATTTGCAGGGAAGGTGCTAATGATCATCAACCCACAGGAATCTGCAAAGACTTGGCCAAAGTCAATAAAGAATCATAAGCTGTCACCCCCAAAGCAGGAAAAGCCTCATCTGCTGCTTACATTTCTTAAGAAAAGAAAGAAACAGAGAAACAAAGAAAGAAAGAAACAAAGAGAAAAGGATGACCTTGCAAATTACAGCCTTATAAATTTGACTTCTAAATTTAGAAAGCTACTGAAAGAGGAAAAAAATCATGAAATGAGCTTGCAAAATCTTAAACAGGGCATTTACTGTAAAAGAAGAAGTAACTCTTGACTGAAAAGTGAGTTCTGTTTTTTTTTCCTCTTTTTTTGAGTAAAAATTTTATCTTCTTTAATGGAATCATGCAATCATTGGCTCCTAGGGAAGTAATCCAGAGTCAGATTTAATTTTCTTAATCAGCCATTATTTAGAGTATGAATAAAACTCGTTGGCTTATGAGACTGGTACCATTTTTAACCAAAGATAAAATTAAGCGGTCATATCAGTTTGGTTGTGAGATGCTCCTTACAAGAAAATCGATCAGGAGGCAGATGAAGTGAGTGCTTTTGGAGACAGACCTGGGTCAAATTCCAACTTTGCTGCTTTGCCAGCCGGGTGATCTTGGGCAAATCACATTACCTCTCTGATCCCGTTTCCCAAATTAGTAATTAAAGATGGTAATACCAACAGGATTGCAGGGAAGATTAAATGAGATGATATTTGTAAAAAGAGAATAGAGCATTCAACAAGGAACTGTTTCATCTGGGAAAACATGGATGGATTGGGTTGCTGAAGGGTATGACAGAAACTTCTCCCGAGATGATGAACAATACAAGAAATCTCAGCTTGTCTGAGCTGGTGTGTGCTCATGTAAAATTTCCTTTTAGGAGGGGTAGTAAGGATATCCTTAAGATTGTGATGCCCCGCATGGGCCACCTAGTGCTGGTCACCAGAGCCAATTGTGCTGGACATAAGCCACCTATGATGGTCATCAGGAGAAGGATTTTCCCCCATCCTTATTTCTGGGTCCAATTCTCTTTACTAGGTGTGTTCTAAGGACCTCCCTAACGGAGAGCAACTCTATCTAGACCCCTCTCTCTGTTTACACTCTGGTAAAGGGTTCAGGGAAGAGAAGGGAGGTCCCCAGGGTCACACGGGGAGCCCATGGCAAGGTTGGGCAAAAGACCAAGCCTCTGACTCTTGATCTGGGTCTTTCCAGCCACCCTGTCCACCACCCGGCGAGCAGGTCTGCTCCAGCTGCACCGTGTCTGGGACACCCTACTTTCTAGTTGTTGCTTAGGACTTGTGCAATCATTTCTGGCTTTAGCTATTTGTGTGAGGAGAACCGGCAGACTCAAAATTGCTCTTCCCCCATCCTCATTCGGGGCTGCGGGGGCTTTCCTGGCTTCAAAAGGACAACCAGGAGGTTGTGAAAGGCGGTGCCAAGGATGCCCGGAAGCCCAGTTTTTAAGAAGTCCAAGAATGGTGCTCAGAGAGACCCTCTGCAGCCACAGGAGGCTTCGCATTTCTACGCGTTCCTCCCGCTTACAAATGGAGAAGTGAAATGCAGCCATGCTCACAGCCGTTGCAACGCATGGCCCTTTCGGCCTCGGTCTTGTGACCTAAGTCTTTTTGTGCCCTCTTACACATAACAGGTCTCAGACATGTGACACGGTGAGAGCACGCTGCAGTCTAGATTTGGGAAAATCTATGGCCAGAAGTTCCTGCCTCCACGACTGGACCCTTCGGACGGTCACCTGATTTCTCTGAGTCTCAGTTTCCTTATCTCTACCATGGGGCCAAATCTGCTGACTTCCAGAGTTGTGAGATGACAGATTCAGGACGATGGCGTTTGTGAGATAGTGAGCGCATGCCTGGCCCACGTTATTTTACGCATACTCCATTCTCCGTAACTTTCTAAAGGGGGCTCAGGGATTTCTAACGGAGCTCTGGGGTCACGATTTTTTACTGTAGGCCAGTTTCAAAGTGGAGCAGTTCATGAAAAACCTTTTGACTTTTTAAAGGGGTTTTTCCACACACATTTTCTTAGTTTTATAAAAGGTGAAGGAACTAGAGTCGCAGCGGCGGGTGGGGGTGTGGAGAGGCGGCTTGTGACCTCCACTCGGTCCAACAAGCTCTGTCAGGGGACGTGTCCAGGACTCGGTGCCCCCACCCCTGCCCATGTGCCTAGGTTGTGACTGAACTTGCCCCCCTCAGAGGGGCCCGGCAGAGGGAAATGGGGGTGACCTGGAGGTTGCAGTGCTGGCAGCTCTGGGGGGCGCTGGCAGGAGGGAGAATTCTTACTCCTTGGCCACCCTCCTCTTTTCTAGGCCACCCCTCCTCCACTCTTGGGTAATCTGGAGCCAGAGAGTGGTGGGAAGGAGGGGAGGGAGACCAAAATAACAGGGACACAGGGACCGGATGCCTCCTGGCTATTTCGGTTGCACACACGCAAGCTAAGTGAGTCCCTGGGGGTTGATTATAGTTACCTGAGAAGACGCCTTCACTCTTTCTGCAGATGGAACTTAATGAAAAGTCTGGTGCTGCAGAAGACGCTGAGAAGCATTACCAGCAGGATTATGGGCAAAATGGGGCAGCCACTGTGGAAACTAACAGTTGGCGATTCCTCAGGGAAGTTAAACCTTGAGTCGATGTAGGACCCAGTGATACGATGCCTCTTTATACCCAAGAGAAACAAAAACACACGTCCAGACAGATACTCACACCCAAACATTCACGGCACAACTGTTCACCAGAGCCCAACGCTGGAAACAACCCAAGTGTCCATCAGTGGATGCAAGATTGAACACAATGTGGTATATCCATACAACAGAATATTATTCAGCCCAGAAAACAAAGAAGTATTGACCTTTGCTACAGCACAGATGAACTTGAGAATGGTATCCTAAGTGAGAGAAGCCAGACACGAACAGTCATAAAGTATCTTTGTTCTTTTTTGAAAAAAAAATTTTAATGTTTATTTATTTTTGAGAGAGAGAGAGACAGAGAGACAGAGAGACAGAGAGAGAGAGAGAGAGCACAGGCAGGTGGGGAACAGAGAGAGAGGGAGACACAGAAACCAGAGCAGGCTCCAGGTTCGGAGCTGTCTGCACAGAGCCTGATGCAGGGCTTGAACCCACCAACTATAAGATCATGATCTGAGCCAAAGTTGAATGCCTAACTGACTGAGCCACCCAGGCGCCCCAAAGTATCTGATTGTTCTTAGATGAAATGTCCAGAATTTGCAAATCCATAGAGACCAAAAGCAGATTTGTGGACGGGGAGGCATGCGGAGTGATTATTTAATGGGTGCAGAGTGTTCTTCTGGAAGGAGGAGAGAGTATTAAAACTACAAAGAGACAGTGGTTGTATAATGTTGTGAATTTTCAAAATGCCACTGAATTGTGTATCTTATTTTATGCTTTTTAAAACTGAGATAGGGAATTCTATATTTCATTTTTTAAATGTTTATATATTTATTTTGAGGGCGGAGGGGCAGAGAGAGAAGAAGAGAGAGAATCCCTAAACAGGCTCCATGCTCAGCACAGAGCCTGCCACGGGGCTCGATCCCATGAACTGTGAGATCATGACCTGAGCCAAAACCAAGAGTCCTGTGCTTTACCTGACTGAGCCACCCAGGCACCCCGAGAATTACATATATTTTTTTAATGTTTTATTTATTTCTAGAGAGAGAGAGAGACAGCGTGAGCAGGGGAGGGTCAGAGAGAGAGGGAGTCACAGACTGAAATAGGCTTCAGGCTCTGAGCTGGCAGTCAGCACAGAGCCCGACGCAGGGCTCGAACCCACGAACCGCAAGATCATGACCTAAGCGAAAGTTGGACGCTTAACCGACTAAGCCACCCAGGCGCCCCGAGAATTACATATTTTAAATGGTCAATTGTATGTTATGGAAATTTCACCTCAGTTTAAAAAATATTTGTGGGTGGGGGCGCAAAAAGGAGCAGGGATTTTAAATTCACTGCGGCCTGAATTTGAATCTCACCTCTGCCTCATTTGACTTGTATAACCTTGGGCTTTACTGTCTTTAGGCAGATGGGAATGAGAATCCCAGAATCTGTGAGGAATCCTTGAGACTCAGGAAGCAAAGCCCTCAGCTAGTCCCGGGGTGCGGTCAGCCCACACAGATGTCGGCTCCCTCCCTCCTGGGCCATTAACACATGTGTGACCTTCCTCAAAGGTACGGGCCAACCCAGCCCTCCGTGTGCTGGGAATAATAAGGTAGCCACACTTCGGTCCAGCCACCTAACGCAAGGAGAAGTGATAGCATTTTGTCATGTTGGCTTCAATGCTTTCTTTTTTGCTTGTTTGTTTAAATAATGGACAGAAACGTTTCAGATGAAGTTGAATGTACTTTGACTCTTCTGCGCTCAGCTCAATGCCTCTTTGGAGCGAATAAGCAAGTCTATTAAATATGCGGAAAAGAATTTATTCATGCAGGGTCTCCTATGAGCAATAGAGGTAACCACAGGGTGTAGATACCGACTTATGGAGCTTTGTTTTAATTGGTAATTTGAGCATGCGTAGAGGCGGCCACCCAGAGGTGCTGTGGGAAGGCACGTGTGCCCTGGTTGGCTCCCTGTATTAAAACCAGTGGTTTGCTTTCAAACTTGGACTACAGCTAACCAGCAGGACTCAGAAAACAAGGCCCTCTCCCCCAACCCCGACATCCTCAACTTGAATTGTATACCCAGCAACTGTGCTGTTAGGACATTTTCAAACTATGAACTATTGCCCACATGGTGTGATTTTGGACTCTCATAGGTCTGCTACTGGAATCAGCTGCGATCACAGGAAAAAACATTTGGAAAAGAAAGAATGCTGTACTACCATAGTCAGTGGCTGTCAAACAAAGGAGGGGCATAACGCAATTCCAGCTTCCCACGTCTCAGAAATCGGAGCCTGGGAAAGCCCTGGCAGAAAAGTCCAGCATGCGGAGTTGGGGGTGGGGTGGAAAAGGTAGGGAGGAAACTCCGGGCTCTGCTTCTGGAAATGACCAGAGTAAATTTCTCTGCAATTTTCATGTTTCCCTAAAAACAAGATGATTGGTTTGCCCGGTAAAAAAACGACAGTAACAACAGCAGCAAAGTCTAGAATGGGCTACGACAATACATTACGCCTGGAGGTAAGGCAGGCTTGAGCTGCTGGGTATACAATCTTTTCATAGGAGATCACTGTACCTGAAATGCAGATAGTTATAAAAATGGCATTAATTTGCTTAGACTGAGAGATTTTCACAGGAGAGCAACTAGCAGAAAACATTATGAAAATGTCCGAGAGGACTGGTAATTGACTTGATTAGTATGACCTTGGTTATGAAGGTAATAGAAGAGAGAGCGGTGCTTAGACTGAGTTATAACCCTGTTCCTGGTTCGGCGACGGAGTGAAGGATGTAATTTGTTCGGGCTGACGCGGGGTAGCCAAGCCTCCTTTGACAAAGTAATACGCTGACTAGCCGAGCTTGGCCCGCGCTTTTACCCTGACAGAGTAAACAGGACAGGGTCAAATAAGAAATGATGGACTGGGCTCGTGTGCTGGCTCGCTGCATAGACATTTGAGGGGCAGAACCTTCTGGACCATGAGCCCCGAGAAGCATTAATTCACTGCCTCTGAAGTAGCAAAGAGGGAAAATAATAGAACTGCTCCCCAGCTGAAACAAGAGAAAGCAAAACACCAACATAAACAAAGAATAAACATCCCGAGAAGGTCTGTGCTGAATTCGCTCTGGCTCTGTTTTTTGTATTTTTTATAGGAATTTAGGAAGCAATATGCCACTGGCTGCCGTGGGAAATTTAACTGCATTAATCATAAGAAAGGATCCTGTGTCTGGCCCCAAGCCCATGTTCTTTCCGCTATACCTGCTTAAAATAGGCAAATTTCTCCGAATCACGTGTGCACACACACAGACACACAGGAGCCAGACCCCCCAGTGATATATTCAACAGTTGTCTACTGGGTGGGTCACGGGTGTCCAAAACCCTTACACCGAGTCTATGAGGTCACTAGCATTGTAAGGATTTGTACAAAAGTCCGTGACCTGGGAGTTCTATGTATTTCCTTAACTGTGATGACCTTCTTCATCAAGCTCACTGTAGAAAAGATAGGATCCAGAGCCTGGGATGATGGAGAGGCACTTCGGACACAGCTGTGGAGCCCACAGAGACCCTCAAGAACAGGTTAAAAGTCTGTACACACAAGTCTTTATCATTTCACATTTCCTATGCATAATGCACACATATGAGATCTGAACTAGAGAGTTATAACCAGTGAATAACAACAGGGCATTCTCACGCACACTTCGTTCCCTCTCGGGGCGGGGTGTGTGTGTGCATGTGTGTGCACCCATGCACGTGTATATTTGTATGTTCCACCATTCTCCGATTTCAGGGCTGGGGCTACGCAAATGACAAAGGGCGCAGAATCCCTTGTCTCCTTGCCTGTGTCACCATGCCTGCTGACCCTCTAGTGAAAAGGATCTGACCACCACATGCGAGTGGAATAAATTATCGCTGACACTCCAATATTTAATTATGCAGCTGTCAGAGCGGCCCTTTTGAAATTCATTTTAATAAAGTGGGAACTTTCGCTTTCAAGGTTAGAGTGAGGGGAGTCACCTTTGGTGTCAGCCGAGGTCTCCACCATGAGCTCTGCATTCTTGTTCTGGACGCCTGTCACTTGGTCTGATAGAAGGGCCTGATAACAGCTCTGATGCCTGGTGGCCTCCCCCCGTCCCTGCCTGAATGAACATCCTTCATTTAAACCCACAATAATGAGGACCTCAAAGTCAGAGAGGCGGGCACAAGGGCAGCCTGGAGGGGAAAAAATGGCTTCTTATTATAAAATTCACTCAATGTGGAAGCGGTAATCTAAAAGCAATCATGGTCATCTCCCTGTTTTAACTGGTTAACTAGAAATATTTAACATGGTGGAAGGGAACAGAAGACGAAGGTAATCCTGGGGGGAGGTAGGGGTGCCCAGACTCTGGCATTCCTTCATCTTTGTGTCTCCCAAACTCATGAAAGAGACGTGAAAGCACCGATTTCAATTTTGCTATACAGCAACAACACAAAGGGTATCGTAGTTTGGTTTCTGGGCCATAAAGTTGCACCGAGGAAAAGCTTTTTACATGACACACTCCATGTGTGAACACAGTCCCGCCTGCCTGTTGTGGATGTGCCTAAAGTCTGTGTTTAGCTGACGCTCCTCTGTGTTTCTATGTAAACCATGCCTACAGCAGCCTGAAGAGAGGGAATCACGGCTGGGCTAGAAAAAGCAGACCTAACTCCGTATATACAGGCAGACTGGTGCCTCTCTTCTCTCTCTCTCTCTCTCTCTCTCTCTTTCCTTGATTTTTCACTCTACAATCTCTCCCTTGCCCTCATTTTTATTTTCCTCTCCTTCCCCCCTCTGCACTCCTTCTTTCTCTTGCTTTAATAACATGATTAATATTTATTGATTAGTGACTGTATGCTGGGCATTGTCCAAAGTTCTTTGTATGCTTATCTCTTGTGGTGCTCAAAGCAACTCTATAAATTAGGTGCCTTAATGATCGCTCCCCCCTTACAAAGGAGGAAGCTGAAGCCCAGAGAGACAAATGGTTTTACTCAAGATCACCCAGTTAGTGGACAGCACAACAGAATCCAGGCAGTTTCCAGAGCATAGAGATTAAGCTACTCTGCTCTATTAATGTTGCCTTATTTTCTCTTCTGCTGGTCTCTTTCCTACTAACTCTCTCTTACACTTTCTTCCCCCCTCGCTCCTTCCTCTTTTCCCCAACTCTCCCTCCGGGGTTTGTATACACCGTGTCTTTCAAGGAATACACAACAGCTCCAGGGAAGCGTGCAGTGACCGCCTCATGCATCGTACGCTAACTCTTGTCAACAAACTCTGGTTTGGGAAAGAGGCCTTGCCCTGTGTGTGTGCGCGAATAAAGGCCTGAATTAATACTTGCGCGTGACTGTTGAGAGGTGCTTTCTTTAAACCATAAGTAATAACCAAATCTGTCCATAAGCACTTTTTCTGGGAGAGAGCATCAGGCCCTTCCCAGAGGCTGGGAAGGTCGCTCACGAGATGCTACGGAGAGACAGGAGGCAGAAAGAAACCTCTTTGCTTCTATTCTGCAGCTCTCCGGGGAGACCTGCTTTGCAGAAGGACAGGGAAAGACCCCCAGACTCAGCCAGGGCCTATGGCCAGGTCCCCTAGCAGAGACTCAAAGTGCAGCTCATTTGTAGGCTGTCCTTTTTTTTTTTTTACCTCTTGAACTACTTACTATGGGACTCATGACAGCTGAGCTGAGGCCACAAGGTCCTGAGGACCAAAGTGGAGGCCACGGCCCAAGGGTAAACTATTTATTCCTCCCTAGGCCTGCTCTTAACTGTGTCCTGCCCCAGTCTAGGGCCAACCCGAAGGGCATCCCTGTTTCTCAAGGGCCAGTGATAACTGACCCTGCCCCTCCATATTTGCCATCAAAGTTGCCTGTTAGGGAAACACCAATGGTACGGAGATAGCTGGAGAGTTAGTGTCCAGGAGTCGCTTGCCTTGAAGGAGACAACTGGGGGTCCCTTTGATCCACAAGACATTAACTCGAAACTTACAAGAAAGGAAAGTGTGCTTCCAGGAAGTAAGTGCCTCCTTGGAGCCCCCTACCTCTCACGTAGGGAGCCCTCCATGGTCATTTACTGAATGAATAAGTAAATGATGACTCATATCAGCATTCCAACAACCCAAAGTCAAGTACAAAAACCTCTCTCAGCCTGTGAAAACAACTGTGTAAGACCAAATACCTTTGTTATAGGTACGAATGGTCAACGAGAGATCAGGGGATGATTTGGGGCTGAGCCACTGACCAATAATCACTGTGAACTTAAAACTGTTCCCTAGAAAAAGACAAACTATAGGAGACAGGTCACTGGCGCCTGGCTACTGCCAACTTCCTGAGATCCTTTGTACAGGCTGAGTCACATCTCTAGGCTTTGGTTGGCCTCTCTGGCCCCTAAGAGGGAACGTCAAGGATTAGAGTCTCCTGCTTACAGGGACAACTGCAAAATAACCCAGGGAGGTTGTAAAAGGAGCACTTGTGAAAGTGAACAATCTAGATATAACTTATTCTACAACTTTTTCAGTTCTATTTCTATTTGGCCAATAGTTGTTGGCTGTTTGTTTTACGTGCCAAACGCATGCTATGGGCTCCCCATTTCAGCCTTACAATGGCCTTGGGTGGAAGGGAGGCACTATAACAAACTCCCTCGTAGAGATAAAGAAAGTGAGATTTAAAAAAAAAAAAAAAACCTAGTTCAAGGTCATTTAGCTGGTATAGGGCAGAGGGAGGATTGAAGTGAACTTTGCTGAACTCCAGCAGCAATGCTCTTAAGCACGGTGCCGTGTTTTGTTTTTTTTTTTTTTTTTTTAATTCAAATACATGGTACTCCTCTTTTCCTTATATTCTGGGAGCAAATCCAGGATAGTCTCTATCTAACTTAGCAAACCTGTTAAGTGAGGGCTGTGTTAAATAATACACAGAAAAATTTTTTGGAGGGACGGGAAGTGGCCTCCTCTGTCTGCAATGGTGACGGTCAGAGTCATGGATATAGGAGTGACAGCAACAGTACTAAGAATTAGGTGCCAGGAACTAAGCATGTGCATGCATGTATTGCACGTGCATGCCACATGTGTTTACATGTGTATATTCATGTGCATATGTGTGTGCTGTGTGTGTATATGAATGTGTATGCATCCGTATGCACCTAATTTATGTAAATTATATATACATGTATATTATGTGTATTCATACACACACTTTTTTCTCTAATCTTTACTAATATTATGACTCCCATTTCATCAGTAGGTAAGCCAAGGCTCAGAGAGTTTGAACATCTTGCTAGGCTCATAAAGAAACTAACTGGTGGGCCAAGTTTGGTAGACAGATCTGACCCAAAGCTATGGGTCTTGAAAGAAAAAATAAATTAAATAAAATCATTCTATAATGCCTGGACATCGCTTTAGAATTTATATGAGTTTCAAGTACTTCATTTTATTTAATCCTTATGACAATTTTATGATGGGCTGTTACTGACATCAGTACTGAGTATTCATATGACCCCTACCTATCTTATGGACAATGAAATCATGGGGCTGCAGGTAACATGGCTTGTCTAGGCGACCTCAGCGAACTAAAACCAGCCCCTCGGACTTCCATCCGTCGAGTCCCATTGTGTCTACTTTCCTGAAAGCAGAGTAGCTTGTCTCTCTGCTCGGTGGCACTGTGCACCAGCGACATCCGTGCCTCAAGACGCTTCTCCTGCTGAGGTTTTTGGAACTGACAGCTTCCATCGTGAACAAATAGACTAGTGTTCATTTGGATGTTCTCAGGCTCACATGGCACCCACTCCAACAGCTCCTTGCTGAGTGAATTTAGACTACGTTCTTGATGCCAGTTCTCTCATTGCAAATGGGAAGAGATTTACAAAGCAGCTGGCAGCAGCCGCTTGTCATGGGTTTTGCAGTCAGAAATAATTATGGGTCAATGCCTCCAAATCCCTGAGCTGCCTTGGGTACGTGTCCCAGTGCTGGGGGGCCAGAGCACCCCACACCAAGATGGTCCTCTTCGGAGAGCGAGTGTGGCATACACCCCAAGCAAAGGCTAGGAGGCTGGAAGGGAGAAATAAATCCCGAGTCAACTAGAAGGATTAAAAAGTCACCTACCATGAGGAGAATTCGCACTCCACAAATTTTTCTCGACTGAGTAAATTTAAAGAAATAAAACTAGATTGAGCATGCGTTTAATACTAGCTGCTATCTTTTGCTCTGCTCTGCTCAGTGGCTTGTTAAATATAAAAAGATTTGCCCTGCAAGGAGACATGGGGAGAAGCAATCTCCGAGGGACCCACCAGCCACCCTGCCCCTCCTCCTTGTAACCCAGGGGAGACAGACAGCCCTGTTTCATTCCAGCACCCTAGTGCCCCGGTCTTGTGTACAGGCCTCACATGTGATCACTGGCATCCCCACTGTCTCTTAATAGAAGGTGAGATATAAAAAGCTCATTCGGGATGCCAGGAGCTTCCCTTTCTGACCCTGGCTGCCTGAGAGGCAAATTGCATTAGAAAAATGACATGCCATTCATCTCGCGAGTACTTGCAGGAACATTTAGCTAATTAAATGATTAATAAATTTAACACTGCTTTATAATTTCATTTAGCTGTGTTGGAAATCACACGGTGAGCTGCGTATGCACCGAATGAGATTAGGTGGGAGTGAGGGTTTCGGAGGCTGCCCTGGTAATTGAGATTAGTCTATTACTACAGTGACCTTTTTAACTTTTATATTCTCTTGTTAAAGCGAAATAAAATTTTATTCACTTTTAAGGAATATTTACTTAGAGAAATTTACATGAAATTAAAGAAACACCAAGCCCAGAAGCCTACTGGGGCCAGAATCCACACACTGTTTCTTTTTTAATTTTCAGAAGCTCTTTAGGAAATTGTTCTTGAGCTAGCTGGAGGCACAGTGCAGAGCAGCGCGGCTTTAGACAGTTCATCCATTCATTCAATCAGTAAATGCCTAATTTCGGGTGTGTTCTGCACACGTCTCTAGGCCCCAGTTCTACAGCAGTAAACGCTACCTGGATCCCTGCTTCCCTGGAGTTCAGGTTATAGTGGGAAAAATAGAAAATGAGAAGCAAATAAATAAACAACAAAATAACAGACAGTAATAAGCACAGTGCAGAGAATTAGAAATAATGATTCCTTTAGACTGGGGAGTCCAAGAATATCTCTCTTCAATGATGACCATTCAACTGAGATCTGAATTATAAAAAGCAGCCAGCCATGCAAAGCTCGGAAGGAATAGCACAGCAGAATAGAGGAGACTAGGGGTGAAGGTCCCGAAAAGGGAGGAAATGGATTTGGTGTGTTCAAGGAACAGAAGGAACAGGGGGTTTGGGGAGCTGGTGAGTTGGAGATGATGTAGTGAATGTAGGATCAGCCTAAGGAAGTTCATGCTGGTCACAGGAAGGGGTTGCAGCATTTTTTATAGGTGCAATGGGAAGCCATTGGAGGGTTTTAAGCCAGGCAGTGACACCACCTGTCAAGTGACTCCATCTAAGGCAGGTGTTTCTGCAGCCACAGTTAATGGTGGGACCATGGGGACCTTCCTGCCTTTGTTACAAGAGGACTGACTCAGTTTCCTTCACCTTCAGCCTCCTTTGTCAATTGTGCTTCTTTTTTCCAACTGAAAACTATAACTACTAGTTATGCTTCTCTCTCCTTTTCTCAATATATAGTACTTTGTGGTCCCATGCATTCTGAAAATGTTTTCAATTATCCCCAATTTTTGCTATCCTCATCCAAAAATCCAGAAGCATATACATTTAAACTTTCAGAGGTCTGTGCTTGGGTCTCTCCTGTATTATCCACTTCTTTTATTTTCCATACCTTGAGGCTTTGACATCTGGGGCCTTGCTGATGCCGGAGACATTCACTCCACCTGACAGTCAATTCCTAGAGCTAGGAAACAACTCCCCTGTGCCTCGCAAATGCAAACCGACCAATCCTGAGCCCACACCCCTAAATCGCCTTCCTTATCAGGTTCTCACGTTCCTGGTTCTAACTATCCTGTCCTCACTATCTACCTGCTCTAATCACCCCAGGACCAGATGCCGGACAAGGGCAGATGCCTGCAGTACTGAGCCTGCTGAAATCATTCAAACTAGTTAGTTCTCAGCTTACTTTCCCTGCCTTGCCCATTCCTTCCTGCAGAAACCACAATAGAGGTTCCTACCCAGGGTCCCCTCTGCCTCACCCTCCCGACTGAGACAGTCCAGATGCCTCCACCATGACACAGTGTGTCCGTTTCTAGGGATCTGTGAGTGTTGCAAACTGTCTTTGCAATGGCGACCATCTCTACATCTATTCGTCTTACCATACCTAAATAATAACAAAACTTATATTGTAAAACATCTCCAGATACCAGCTTCATTGCACACCAGCTAATAAGACCTATCATTTACTGAGGTCTGACTCTGTGCCTGGTACTTTTGAGACATGGCTGACTTTAACTGACTCTAACTTAACCCTCCCTCCCACGACACTGCAGAGAAGATAGTGTTGGGCCATTTTATAGACGAGGAAACCGAGACAGAGTTTATGGGACTTGACCAAGACCACTTGGCTCTAAGTGTCAGGATTACAAGTTAACCTTAGAATTTAGAGATGATTCATAAGTTAAGAGAAAGAGCAATTTCCTTCTGATGAAATGAACTAACGGCCACACTGGACAGACCATCTCTTGGCAGATGCTTGGATAATTCTGTTCCGTTTGCTTGCCTGTCCAGCCAAACTGGCTCGGAATTGGTCATCACCGTGTGTTGCCCAATCACTGTTTCTCTTGTGCCTCCTCTGCCTAGTTTCTCATACAGGCATATTTATGCAGAATTCCACCGTTTCTCCTAACCCCTTCTCACAAGTTAATATGAATATGAAGAGAATTTCTGGAGAAATGTCCAGGGGCATTTTACCAGGAGCCCCTTGCCATTCTTCCAGAAGGAAGGCCAATTCCTCAGAGTGTTGGCAACAATCATCAAAGAACTTAGCTCTTCTGATGCTAATTCACGTTTTGCAAAATTACATATTCAACATTAGAAGTTTTTGCTGTTCCCGTTGGTTTTTCCCCCTACCAACCCATAGAGAAGATGAAATAAAAGGTCTTCCTTTCAGTAAGTGTTTAAACTAAAGAAGTTTCAATTTCAGGTAATTATGCATACATCCCTCGGATATTCTTAAGACTTTGAACACACACACACCTTAAATTTGAAATCCTGTGATACCTGCTGTAAACCCTAAAATTTGTGAGCAATTACCTTTGTAAGCAGCATTTCTGGAATATAACATCTGTGTGTGAGTCACACTTTTTTTTTTTTAACTTGTAAATTGTCTGGTTGTTAACTACGAATACTAATCTTACGATGCTTAAGAATTCATAATTTTCCTTCCACTATCTTCTACTTGGTGTGCAAAAGTTGGGCACCCCTGTGTAATGAAAATATTTTCTGCTTAAGAAAATCCCAGTTCTTATACCTATAGACAACCACATTGGCACCTGTTAGTAGTAACAGCTGAAGTAACGAGCGGCAAGTACATGCACAGGTCCAAGAAGTGGGGACCTGCCTGATGTTTAGAATTGTGAACTCAATATTTTACTCTTACATTTCTAATAATGACATAACCATGTGAGTTATGAGAGCTTAGATGCCTTAAGAATTTCCTTCCTCTTTGTGAGATGTTTAGAAATCATCAGAGGTATTTGTGTCTAGATATTTTTAAGCTGGAATTCTTCTTGCCTTCCTCCCTCCTCCTCTTCTCTCTCTCTCCTCTCTCTCTCTTTCAATGTATTAGTCCACTATGAACCTGACATCATATTAGGCACTGTTGATAAGACAAGAAAAACAATTTCTGGCTTTCTAGGAATTTATAGTATAATCCTTTCTAGTCAAAATGTCTTCCATGGTCCATGTGTAGTAGCATCTCTTTGGAGCTTTTTAGGAATGCAGATTCATTCACATCAGATTCCTGACACTCTGAACCCAAATGCCCACTTCTAGAAGAATGTCTGGGTGACTCATGCACATCTAATTGCATAAAGTGCCTAGATCAAGGGTCTGCTATTTCCGGCAAGCAGGTAAAATCCCGCCAGCTGTCTGCGTTTGTTGTTCCTGTTATTGCTGCTTGTTTTTTACTGCCCGTAACATAAGAATGGCATTTACATTTTAAAATAGATACAGTCTAAAGAGCTGCATGACTATGTACAGAGTAGCCTCTGCTTTGTGTCTTAGACCACACACTGTAAAATACTTACTATCTGGCTTTTTAAGCCAAAGGTTTCTGACCCCTGCTCTATAATGTAGAGGAATCTAGAACCCAAAGTCTGGATAAAGCATACCTTTGGAAACAAGCAATGATACTATGACTCTAGTTCTGCTGAAAATATTTGTTAAACTATCAAATGTCAGAGGAACAACTATGTTTTTGTTTTTGTTTTGTTTTGTTTTTGGACAAACCATGACATACATTTAATCAGAAAATGGGCACAGAAAGCTTATGTCAGAATCAAGCTTGTAGAAGCCACTGGTCTCACATGAATTTCATAACTCATGCTTAGAGATCGGTCAGCACCCACAAAGCAGTTATCCTCGGCCACATAAGAACCCAGAAAACATCAAGAAGGGTGCACCTGGGTCTGTCCAGGTTCACTGTAGACACGATTGGCAGCACACTGAAGATGGTTATTTTACCACGTGTGTCCGTCCGCAAAGCCGCCATGTTTTTTTTTTTTACATGTTGTGAACTTTTTCGTTTTCTCAAATCAAGAATATACCAGATCACCATTTACTATCCTCAACATTTCAGAAAAAGAGTGGTTATTTCTTTCCAATGGAATGAACTGTCTTGGGCAAAAGAGTTGTATTTTATTTTTTCATAAGGAAGTATCCATGTCTGTCCTTGAGGGGCAGGTTAGCTAAGGAAATGTGATGTGGGGCCAATGATGAAGATGAATATGGGGTAAAAAGAGAAGAGGAGACAAGAACTGAAGTCAGAGAAAAGGGGGAAGAAGAAGCAAGATCAGACAACCTTCAAAAAAATAAATTTGAATAGGGAATATGAGTCTGTGTTTCCCCAGGGACAGTGACCTGACCACTGTCCGGTTGCCATAAATAAATAAATACTTGTTGCACTAGATTAAGTTAAGAGGATTGAGTGGGTGTTGATTTGCAGTGGCAAGGCCCAAGTTACCTACTTTTCATACCATGTAGGGTTTTGACATTGAACAAATAGGAACCTGTTATTTGAAGATCATCTGTGATACATCAGTTCAGCTGGTTAGAACAGGGGCCCCGAGGAGCCATTAGTGGCTCTGGACTGCAGGGCGGGAAGCTTTGCTCGGTCTTCTCCCAAGCTCTAAATGTGTGTGGAACACAGTCATGGCCGGCATCAGGGATGACAGGACAATGGTCTGGGCAGTCCAGCCTGGCCCATCCACAGGCCTGGAAAACCCATTCAAAGCTCAGGGGCTGTAAGTGAGCCAAGCACGTCTCTCTTGAGTGTAGGTTACAAACCTGTTCTCTATTTGAATGCATCGCCCTAAAGGAGCAGGCACTTAAGACAAAACAGAAACAGATGACAGCAAAGTCGGCTTTGGCTAAGTTCTAAGTGGTAGTGGGAGGAATAAAACAGTGTGCATGATGAGATTAAAGCCTTCTATGATTCCCAACTTATCATTAATATAGTGACCATAAAAGCGAGAGGCCCTTTATTGTTTTTCAGCTGGGCAACTGACTGTGGGCAGGTATTATCAGTACTGTCGCTACCCAGGCTAATACACAATCCGAACTCCCAGAAACACAGTATTGTGAGGTGCTCTCTAGGGGTCTCCTTGTCGTGGTAAAAAACAAAACAAAACAAAAAACTACCTGATGGTATCTCTCCGACGCCCTAAATAAATACCCACAGACAGAGAAGGACTCTGCTTGCCCTCCCTCTCACTGAATGGGTTGCTCAGAATGTCTAATGGGACTCTAGACCCTCCAGAACACTTGTGCGGAGGACTTCCCAAGCCAGAGAAGGGAAGCTGGCTGGGGCTAGGTTCGAATCCCAGACACGTTGTTAGTAAGCCAGTCCACCTCTCTGCGTGTGTTTCCTCCTCCTTAAGTAAGGATGGTAAAGCTGCTTGTCAGGCTTTCCAGAAGGTTCGATGAACAATACAGCAACAACAGCTGGTGTGTGCTCAGCGGATTTTGTTTTCTCATATTGTGCTTCCTAGAAGCCAGGCCTTCGCTCTTGGCGTGCACTCTGCCTAGTGGGCCTGCTTTCCCACTTCGCCAGTTATTCTGCGTTCCCCTCTTCCCTGGTGTCACCTCCTCCAGGAAGCTTCCCCTGATATACTCTCAGGCGAAGAGCAGTCCCCTTTTTCCACCACCCTCCTGAACCCTGGGCCCACTTCTATCCATGCTCTTAGCTCAAAGAATGGAACCAAACGCCTCCTAGTTCTATTTCCCTGGGGTGAGCTCACAAGGGCCGTCTCTGTCTTCACCTCAGTGCTGGCCTGTCGCTGACACGTGGACGCTGCTAGAGGTGAGCTCATCTGCAGAACAGGCCCTCTGCTCCACATATGATACACTGCCGGTTAAGCCTGTGGCTCTCTGTGGTCCTGGCCACGGAGCTGTTTTCTAACGCTTGGGTTTCTGCCACATGGCTTTGCCCAAGACCCACTTCTGCTCTTGATTCAGAAAGGAGCCTGTTAAGCCCAGACCTTCCCCGCCCCCCCCAACCTCAGGTCCAGGCAGCTTGTGCTCTTCTCTGTCCCCATCCATCATCCAACTGTCAACATGGGTCAGCGAATCCTGCGCCTTGGGGCCTCTGGCCCTGCACCAGGTGGAAGGATGCAAACAGAAGTTTGAAGGCAGTGCTGAGAAAAATAAAATTGCTAACCATCTTCATTGTACAGGGAAAGAGAAGCCAAACCTTCTCAATGGCAGTGGAGATTTAAAGCACAGTAAGATCGAGGGCTTCTAGGCTTCCCCGACTCAGGGTTAATACGGTAACAAAATCTACTTTCTCTCCCTATAAAAGGGACTATTTGTTGCCTTTTCAAGACTCAATCTGGATACGCTCAGCTATTCAAATGTGATATTTCATGCCTGAAACAACAACAGAGATAAATAAAGGCAATTCCCAAATCACAGAGAAGAGAATTATAATCACGTTAGAGGCAGAACTTTCCAAAAGGAGGCCAGGCTTTTCCTTGCAGGTACGGTAACTCTGGGATCACCCAGGACCCTGCATGGGGTTTTGACAACAGCACACCCACAAGGACAAACACTGTGGCAATTTCCTTCTCACCTGCCCTCTGTCATCCTGAACTTGAGGCATGAGCTCCATGTTCTACATGATTTCAACGAGAAAGTCGTACCATCAGAAGCAGACAGTGAGTACCCGGTTCTTTTCCCTTTTAAAGGTCAGGTAATTGCATGACCGTTTGTATAAGCCTGAAACAAGCCCTCAGATGCACGATGGCCACATGCAAAACCATTTGTCTACAGCCTGGATACCAATCATGTGGAAAGAACCAGTAGTGATTGCTGTCCTCTCCCTCCATAGCCTCCTACCAATGCCATGCGGTGTCTGGCCCAGTGGAAGCAAAGAGAAGGTGAACATACTCCCGTGTCTAGGAGAAATGAGAATGTACGGACTTGGGGCGGGGGGCCGCCTGGGTGGCTCAGTCAGTTAAGTGTCCGACTTCAGCTCAGGTCATGATCTCGCAGTTCATGGGTTCCAGCCCTGTGTCGGGCTCTGTGCTGACAGCTCAGAGCCTGAAGCCTTCTTCGGATTCTGTGTGTGTGTGTCTCTCTCTCTGCCCCTCCCCCACTCATGCTCTGTCTCTGTCTCTCTCAAAAATAAATAAACATAAAAAAAGAATGTATAGACTTGGGAGAGTCTACCTGCTCGGCCTGTGTTTTTAATGACCTTCAGGTGCTCTCTATGAAGGATTCTTCATTTAGAAGAAACCTCAAAGGAAGTGACATGTCAACAATCACAGGACACAATGTTCTAGATTTCCAATGATTAAAAGAGTTGTGTATTTAGGAAGTGATGCCATTTTTATGGTAACCATATAATATATACAAAGCAGGGGGTGCATTTTCTGGGGGAATTAGTCTTTCCTCTTGAACACAAAAGAGATAGATTTATATATTTATTGGACGTGCCAATAGCAGGTTGACGTGTATAAAATGACAAACTTTAAAAAGGAGAGATAATTCACGTGCAATGCCACACAGAGCCTCAAATCAGGAAGAAATGCAAATGTAAGGGAAAAATTTAGGCAAAATGGTGTCCTACAGGCTGAATCTGGCCCATAGATATATTTTATTTGGCTCCCTTCAGGTTGGCTCATACAATGAATTCATTGCCAACATTTAAAAATTGGATGATTCTATGTTTTAAAATATATATGTATATAACTACCAAGGTTCTCTGGAAAAATTCTAAGTTGTGGCAAAATTGGATCTAATTTCCACTTGGCAACATTCAGTTGGAATTTAATAATGGCTGCCCCTATCACAGGGCATAGACACAGCCCTGACATGGACACTTTCTATCGTCTTCCCTGCACTGGGGACTGGGTCCAGTGCCTGCCATTTATCATCTCACACACAGACAACTTCATTCATTTATTCTACCTGCCTGGTACCTAGAGGCATCTTCCTTTGCCCTGTTCTGTACTATATAATTATTACTTATTAATAGGATTTTATCTCCGAGTTCCTGATGTATGAGTCAAGATAAACGAACGTTCCACTTCAGTGCAAAGTTCCACATCTGGAAAAATGAAGGCATTAAACGGCAAAGTGGAAAGCTACTGTTTGGCAGTTTCATGAATCGATGGTTTGGGAAAGGACCTTTTCCACCAGTAACGAGAGCAGCTTTCACTTTTAATTTTCAACCGAAAGTAGCCTGCGCAGAACTAGTCTTGGTGAAACTGGACCATCATCAGTGAATCACACCTGTGTGTCTTCTCAGACATACCTGTGTGTCTCCTGAAAATGAGGAGCCTAATCAGAGAGGAAAGTCCTTGACCAGGAGAGTAGCTCTTTCTTATATTCTCTTCTGTGAATCCCGTGTGATCTGTTACACTCATTTTGCAAGGTGGTTGTTTGAGTGTGAAGGGAGCATCCACACCAAAGGAACTGAGTCGTGCACACTAACCAACGTGGTCAGCACTGATATCTGGCCTTTTGCCCTGACCCACTGGCTGTGGGCCTAAATGCAGTCTGTGGCTGACTGCCAGCTGAGGAAGAACACACTTAACTATAGGTAGGCAGATTATTTATGAGATGTGAAACTAAATGCTTACTGGTTTTTACGTAGTTCAAGCTGAGCTCCACAGGGACTGATGGGGACCCAGTGGAGACCAGTACATAGGCAGGGACCTGAGTTTGATCCTCATACTTTCCTAACCACAAAAATGGAACCCAACCAACAGCTATTTAGTAAGTAACCTCTCCATGTGAGGCATTCCACTGAGGCTGATGTTTGCTAAAGAAAAGTCGAGGGAATGATCACAAAATAGTGGCTAACAAAATAGTGAACAATGTATAAGAAGACTTACATTCTGTAAATGGGATTTATCCCAGACACGCAAGGCTGGTTCAACACCCAAGAGCCAATCAGCATCACTGATTTAGTGGTGTGATAGTGAATGATTTCCCCCCAAGACTGAGACCAAGGCAAGGACTTCTCTTCGTGCCACTCTAACTCAACTTCATGAGTTCTAGCCACTATAATAAGGCAAGAAAAAGAAGTAAAAGGCAAACATACTGGAAAAGAAGAAATCAAACTCTCTATTTGCCTGTGAAATCACTGATTATATAAAAACTCCAAATAATCTAAAAAAAAAAAAAAAACAAACCCAACATTTCTAGAACTAATAAGTAAGTTCAGGAAGGTCACAGGATTAGGATAACACACCTTTCTGTATACTAACATGTGGAAATCGAAATTAAAAACACAGTATCATTGATAATCACTCCAAAGAAAATGAAAACTTAGGAATACACTCCGTAGTCACACACTAAACAAATGGAGTATCAGCCCGTGTCCATGGATTGGAAGACTCAACATAATAAAGATGTCAACTCTCCCCAAAGTGATCTACGGGCTTAATGTGCTTCCTATCAAAATTGTAGCAAAGTTTTTGGTAGACATAGACAAACTTCTTCTAAAATTTATGTGTAAAGGCAAAGACCTAAGAACAGTTAAAATGATCTTGATAAAGAAGAATACAGTGCGAAAAATCATTCTACTTCACATCAAGACTTACTGCGCAGCTACAACAATCAAGACAGTGTTTGATTGGCAGAGACTCAGACACACAGGTCAATGAAGCAGAATAGAGAATACAGAAATAGACCCACACAAATATGCCCAGCTGGGTTTTGATAAAGATGTAAAAGTAGTTCTGTGGAGGAAGGATGGAATTGCATTGTCAACAAAAGGTGTTAAAACAAGTAGACACCAAGAGGCAAAAATTATGAACCTTTGCTGACTTCACATCTTATATAAAATATAATATAGATATTCAATTACTCCTGTTAAATTTATTGTTAAATATTTTATAGTTTTGGTAATATTTTGAATGAAAGCTTTCTTTTATTTCCATCTTTTGTTACGGCTAGCATAGGGAAGGTCAGTTGATTTGCAGATCTTTATCTTATATCTGGCCAACTCTTCAAATTATCTTATTGCTATTAATTTTTGTGAGAATATTTTAGCTTCTCTAAGATTATAATAACATAATTTTTAAATGAAGTACATTTTGTTTCTTCCCCACTAGTGAAGTCTTTTGGGGGTCTTACACTATCTGTGGGAACTTCCTGAACAAATTGAATATTGATGGGGATAGTGGACACCCTTATCTGGTTTCTGATTTGAATGGAAAGCACTGTTTAGTGCTCTCACTGTTTAAGATATTTGTGGGAGATTTTTAATAACATCCTTGAGCATACTGGATGAATTTTCTCCTTCTACTTTACGTAGCAGTTATAGTTATTGAGTTTGGTTGGTGAATTGGTTGATTTTGAACAAATGCTTTTTTGGCCTCATTGATAGAACCATAAAGTCATTCTTTAATTTGTTGCTGTAATAAATTACACTGATAAAGAATAAAAACAATAAGTAAATAAAGAAATGACATGAAAATTTAATATGTTCTAGTAAATAATGCATTAATACCCTTTCACAAGCTCCAACCCATAGCAAGTGGCAACCTTCAACAAGTCTAGAAAAGCTCTCATTTATAGGCAAAGCCTCTAAGGAATATTTTTAAAGATTTTCTTTAGCATACAAATCAATAATAGTTTGATGAGACTCTAGAAGAGATATTATGAGTGAATTTAATATTGAAAAGTCAAAAGTATTCATTTCCCCTAAGAAACATCCCCGCTTTACCGAAGACTTTTTTTTTTAATGCCTATGAAAATTCAGTAGCCTATCGCTCAAATCATGTAACAAACAGGAAGCTGAGATAAGCAGTAAAGAAACTATCATCTGTGTCCTATCCAAGTGGCAAGATGGTGCCAGGTCTTTCTATGTATATGATCCCCTTGGATCCTCAGAATATTCTGGTTCTCTCTTTACATGGGCATGAGGGCAGCTAACACCTGACAAGTGATGGGGGATGTGGACCTCATGGGTCCAGCAGACAGTCTTCCCGGGCAGGTGCCATTAATTTTCTCCATGTGACAGTTGAGGACACGATTCTAGAATGGCCAAAAGATTATCCAAAGACACAAGGCTGGTAAGCGGTGGAGCTGGAATGCAAATCCTCGTGTGTCTGAGACAAAAAGCTGTTGTTGTTTTTTTTAATTTTTTAATGTTTTATTTATTTTTGAGAGAGAGAGAAAGAGACAGGGAGACAGAGTATGAGCAGCGGAGGGACAGAGAGAGAGGGAGATAGAATCTGCAGCAGGCTCCAGGCTCTGAGCTGTGAGCACAGAGCCTGACGTGGGGCTCCAACATGTAAACCACAAGATCATGACCTGAGCCGAAGGCAGAGGCTTAACAGACTGAGTCACCCAGGCGCCTCCCCCATTGCCCCCAAAAAGCTGATCTTCTTTTAATGAACACTGGTAGTCATCTGGTGGCCAAAATCATGGGCTTCACGTCAGCAGACAGGGACTTGAATACCTGCTCAGGCCCCACTGGCTGTATGCTTTTGGGACGATTACTTAACTCCTCTGTGCCCCAGTCTCTCATGTATATAATTAAGACAACCCAGCACTCCATCACCAAGAGGTTCAAATGAGCTACCACACCCAAAGCCTAAGGCATGGAACATAGTAAGCCCTTAATACCTATTGGTTAATAGTCTATTTATTATCATTATTATTACTATTATTTTTATCATCCTTGAAACTATTTTTCTAATGGCTCTGAGTAAATCATCACTGATATCAAGAATAAAACTCCAACAGAAGCCACTCAAATGACTCTCTGTAGCTAATAAAACCTAATAAAGTCAATGTAACCACTTAGCCAGGCCACAGAACACACCGCTGTTCACGTAAGTCATAAAGTCTTTCCTGCAGCTGTTACAATGATTGATCCTCAGGCACAATTAAAACTCAGGCGATACATTGACATTTTAATAGAACAAATAATTTAAATACATGCCATGTGTTAGGCGGGAACCGTTTTTGTAATATATACCGACAGATTTGGGAAGTTCTCCCCCAAAAACATGTAGAAAAAGTCTTCGTGCAAGGAGGTGAGGAAGGCAAAGAAAAGAGGGTTGACGTTCTTTGAGGAAACCATCAATCGTGCAGTCGCTTGGATGGAGCAGTTAGTTTTGAAGACCAGGTACTATGAAAAACAGTCTCTTAAATATCTATGCGTTTTTTTCTCTCGGTTTTTTTTTTCCTGTCCTCTCCTAAATACCATTAAAGATATATGACAAGGTACTTCCTGTGTTTCTATTACTCATAAAAGAATGTTTTGAAATAAACGGATTCAAAGAGAATAACAACAACAACAACAAAACCCAAAACAAAACAATTTTCACGGTGAGAGTCCAAAGGAACATTCTTTCCAATAAAGAGTGAGATCAGTGGCACCGCCTCCTGTCTGCATTCCAGGGGTGTTCTGGTAACTGTTTAATGATCATCTCTGGTGGGCAGGAGGGAGCCCTGGTTTGTAGCACTGGCCAATTTCCATGGTGTAAGTGTTTCCACCGTGGCTGAATTCAAGCAGATGATGCGATGCCACCGAATGTGGGGGATGGGTATAATGTGCTCCTGCGGGCATGGCGTGGGTGCCATTTCTACCCCAGATTTCTGCAACACTGGCTTTGAGGCGTCCATCATTACCAGAAATCATCTGACATGTTTGTTACTGCCTTGCCTGCCGCCTCCATGGCGATCAGAGCAAGAAGTCCTTGAGCGTAAGGGACGTCCGCTTGGCCACCTCCATACATTCCCACGGCTGCTCCAGACCATGGCTGGACACAGCAAGCATTCACTAAATATCTGCAGAATGAATGAATAAGTGGCGTGGGGTTGGTCGGGGGAGGAGACGGCGAAGAGGAAAGAGCCGAGGCAGGAAAGGAGGAGAAGATACACATAAGACAGTTTTGTCAAATCCTGTCCTTGCCGCTTTTTACTTTCACAGGTGACCCAACAGTCGGGCCAGCTCTTCCCCACTAGTCAGGCTTACTGGGAGAGCCAAGTGCCAAAGGGTAGACCCATGTGACACACCTTCTTTCTGGACAAATATGGACCAGAGATTTTGTCATGTTTTGTTTTGGGGGGTTTGTTTTCTTTGTTTCTCGTTGTTGTTTTTTATCCCAAACTTTTCTGGAGACTTTTCTTTTAAGTTGTTATCACGACTAAAAGTTCATGCTGACAGGTCCTTTAAACAACATCCCATACAAGTCCATGCCTATTTTTTTCCCTGTTAATTTTGACTTCCTACTGAAGTCAAGACTACGGAAGCCAGAGGTCCAGACGTCTGTATTCTAAACCCCAAACATCAGCATCCTTCCTAGCGGATAAATGAAGGAGTGCTACGTAAAACTGATGTGTGAAAATCCTCTGAGTGATCAGGAGAATCTGTGGCTAAATATGATTTTGTCCTTTTTCGGGCTGATGTAGAAAAAGAGCCTCTCCCCTTGGGCAGAAGTCTGAACGTCAGCCTCACCAAAGAGCGAAGTTCGCTGTCTCTGCGCGACTCATCTTGAAAGCTTACGTTTAAGAGACAAAAGATAATGTCCCGCTTCCGTGAAAGTGAGATGTTCTCTGAAGGCTAGTGGCTCATAAATCTAGATCTACAGAACTTGGGGTGGTGTTTCTTCATCACCGCGCGGCCAGCTGCCTGCCTGGCGCTGTGCGCCCCTTCAGCACAGTCAGGGAGAGATTTGTGAAGTCCAGGGGAAATCGAGAAGCCTCAGCATTGTTCTCTGCTGATTTCCCGGAGGGAGGGAATCTGCTGAACTCTAAAGCAATGGGCTTCTCAGGTGCTGGTGCTGCAGGGCACGGAAACTGCAGCTAAAAACTCACCCATCATCAAAGAGCAAGTGATTATAAGAGCTGGGGGGGGGTGCCTGGGGGGGGGAGGTGAGAGGGTTGCTGGGGTGGGGGAGTTGCCTCTGATTCACTTTGTACCAACAAAGGGAGGGGCCAAGACCAACCCCACGGCGCATGTCACCTCTCAAACAACCCAGTGGTTCTAAGAAGTCATGGGCCTGCTCCATAGTGGGCTCCGAGCATGTGCTTTGGGGAAATGGCCAAAAGGCCATTTTTGTTCTCACTGCTGAGTGAGGCATGACATTGGGCAGGACAGATGTACTTTGTCGGTTTCTTGTGACTGCAGGAAGAGTTCTTCACCAAAAAACAACAACCGCCTCCCTCTAGATCAGGTAAGGAGCTTAATGTTTCCAACGGAGTTGCGACCATGGGGCACTGTGAGTATGAAAAATCCAAAAATGCTTTATCAGGCACCAGGGCGCTGATAGAGCAGCAAAGCCCATTTGGAACCGTGGTCAGCTGCCAGCAGTGAAATCAATGTTGGTGCTAAAATGATAAGAAACATAAAATGTAAAACATAACTCCCCCAATGGTGTGTGTGTGTGTGTGTGTGTGTGTGTGCGCGCGCGCGCGCAAACTGGCTTCTCCCAGTTTATGGGGAGGGTCTTCGGTGCGTGCTGCTATGTGTAACACAATTAATATTGGTTTTGGACACTGTCAAGTTATCTGGGCCGATGTTTCAATGGGCCATTTCTAACTCTTTTACTCTACCCCTCCTGTGATGGGCGCAAACCTTCTGATGAAAGTCAGCTTTCATAAGCAAACACCATAAACCTAGTTTATTACTTGGAGAATTCAAAAACACTTCAACAGAATCATCACCATGTTTTGCTTTGTTTTGTTTTGTTCCCTGTAATTCTTAAAAAGAGAGAGAGAGAGAGAGAGCGCCCACATGATTTCCACAGCTAGATTCTAAAAATCATGTTTGGACATCAGTAAAAATGATGGACAAATCTTTTTGCAAAAATTCCAACCTGGCTTGCCTTGAAAAACATAAAGAGGCTCTCTGGCACTAGATGTCAAATTAATTGCAGGCAAAGTGTGTTACAGTAATTCACTTGGCAGTTTAAGCAAAACCAAGGGAATGGCATTAAACTGGGTCCCCATATGCCAACGGGGCACCATCGCTTTGCTGCAGTTGATGAAATTTGACTGTAAATCTTTCCTGCCTTAACTTGGTCAGCATCGGCACAAGGAAGATCCGTCCTCTCCGCATTGTGCAAAATGGTTTATTTGCCCTCTTAGGAGGCAGGCTGATATATAAATCCCAGGTATGATTATTATTATTTTGGACTATTATTATGAGTTACTATTATTGCCTTCCTGAGAGAGTGGAGGAAACGGGGCATGGGAAAGCGGTGGATGAGACAGAACTGTGTGCGAATGCTAAAGGGAGGCTGTCTGTCTTTGTTCAGGGCTCTTCCCATAATATTTCAGGAGAGAAAAAGGTCATCAGTATTAAAGGGGGTTCATGCACTGTGTAGACGGGGCAGACAGACTCTGCTTGGGATGGTAGTGCCTGTAAGCCTCCCCCGGGTTGAACTGCCATCGCCAGCCAGCCTGTTCTGTTCTCGCCTTGTGGGGAACTGGCTTCCTCCAAGGCACTCGCTCTGCTACGTTTGCTGAGTACCTACTGTGTGCCTGGGTCTTTGCGATGACTGGAGAGGCATCAAGGAGTGAGACACGAGTGTCGCCCCGCAGAGGCTCAGTTTCATCAGCAGCCGGGTGGCGACGTGCGAGGAACATGGCAGCAGGTGACCCCGAGAGGCTGTGACAGTAGCTCTTGCTCAGCAGGTGGATTGTAGCCACTGTGCGGAGGTCTCAGGTGAAGGTAACTTGCTCCGGTCCCACCAGGGAGGGTAGAACCAGGATCCTTAGCCAGGTGAGCTGTAGGGGGCGGTAGTCTCTCACCTGTCTACCCCAGAGGGAGGCTCAAAGGGGGTTAGGAGGCAGTTCCTCTCACCTGAAGGAGGTGAGGATCCTCCCGCCAGAAGGAGGTGAGGAAAGTGTTGGAAAAGCCTTCGCAGAGAAGGTGATATTTCAGCTGCATCAGGAAAGTTCCGTCAAAATGGGGAACGGCATCCCGAGAGAAGGGAGGCACTGCGCAAGGCCCCGAAGCGTCCCCTTGTGACTCCCTAAAAGGCCCCTGGGCTGGGAAGTGGACCAGTACCATCCCCCCCCCGCCCCCCAGGCGAAAGGCTCATGAGTAATTACACATTTTCCTATGAGGACAGCACCTCGCTCTTAGAACGAAAAGCCTTCCCAAACTTTAATGACTCCCTGAAACAACTTCTGGCCTTTGGAAAGTGGGGCATCCAAGAAAAACAATCAAGGATCACTTGAAGGCACACGCTGTGTGCTCGGAGAATTATTTCTGGCCGTGGTCTCTGCCGTGGATCACAGGCCTTGGGCTTTCAATCACAAGGTTGAAAGGTATTAACAAGAGCTCGTGCGGTCCAGGCTAACTGTTTGTGTAAAACGTTTTCCTTCCTTGGAATGTAAACGGGTCTGTCTTCATCTAGAATTATTTTTACTGATTTCTTCGTCAAAGCTTCAAAGTGATTTTTCCCCTGGTGTTATACTTCTGACGTGTCCCCCCAATCCCCCCCCAACTTTGTCTTGTGTTTGTGGAGGGTACGGACTCAGCACCCCGAAGCTGGGGCCCAGGAGCTTGACCACAGGCGCACCTGGAAGTCATTAAGGATACAGGAGGAGGAGGAGGGTGGTGGAGGGAGAGGGAGAGGAGGAGGCGAGGGGGGACAGGGTGGGAGGAAGGGGAGAGGGAGGGAGGGAGAGAAGGAAGGGGGTTGGCGGAGGAGAAGAAAATCCTTCCTTTTCCAACACACTGACGCTGCTTTTCCACTATGGAGAATCTGAGCCAAAGGTGAAGATGTTCAAAACAAACAGCCAACAGACAAACAAAAACTTTCTAAAAATTCCACAGCGGGGCCTCGGGATAATGTCAGGGGTCAAACATGTCATTCTCGGAGAAAGGGGGCAACCTCAACAGTGACCTGAACTTGATGATATTCTAGAGCATTCTTGAGTGAATTATGATATCTGTCATGCTTAATTACCAAAACTTTCCCAAGTTATCAGCGACGATAAAACTGGACCCCAATAAAACCCATAATAATGTAAGTCTAATGTATGTGAATTTTCCTCTGATAAGCCTTGCTAAAATTGTCAAGCTCCTTAGCTCCTGCTCAATTTGACGCCCGCCCCCCCTTACTTTCTGAAAGGAGGCAAGGTGACTTTCATCAAGCCGGTCTAGGAAAATACACACACGCCATAAGTATTAGTGCTGAAGGTTGAAGATAGAGCTGCCTCGCTCCGAGGAGGGGACATCAGATGTTGCGTGGCCTGCTGCAGAGATCTGTAAAATTCAGGGAATTTCCTTCCTGAAGCTTGAGGACATTCAAAGGAATGAAACTGGAATTAGCCGGTAGATGGAGAATACTAACCAACCCTTGGCAATTTATGGAAATAAAAATATCACAATAGTCTCAACTCAGGTATAATTCCATGCCCCCTTCTCACCGTCAGAGCTCTATTTTCCTACCTTTTCTCTTTAAGACAGGGAAAGGATTAATTTAATTTTACTGATTCATCTAATATCTCTTACCATGTGGACATTTTATGCATATAATTTCAAATTACGTATTGCAGATTTCATCGTACGTATTCTGGAAACGCAAAGAAGCTCCTAGTGTATCGTAGGCATGTGCCTGGCAGATGCCAGTTGAACTGTGTGCCCTGAGAGATATCATTATTCCCCTTGTAAATCAAGCTGAGGCTGAGCCCCATTTGGTTTTGTGTCCCCTATCACACTCCTAGAAAGGACTGAGGTTCAAGTGCTGTCCATCCATCCAGAGGCAGAAGGTCAGCTTTCCATTATTGGCCCTGGGCTCCTGTTACTTTTTCTCAGTGACGATCTCACATGAATGTGAGTGAGAAGCGGTGTAAGTATGACAATCACTCCCTCGTGGCTTGCCTGATTCTCACCTGGATACTTTCAGGAGCAAATATTTCCTGTTCAGGGGAGACTGGTACTCAGACACTGATATGCTTTTGAAAATGCAAGAATTAAAAGGAATATTCCCAAACTCACTGCAGAGTCACCCATATTTGAATACAGAAGATTAAAATGGCTGCATGGAAGAAAAACATTACACATTTGAAAACAAATTAACAAACAAAAAGAGTATTTATGACAGAGGGAGATAAACCGGTCTCCTGAAATTTACACAGAGCTTTCACTAAAAAGTGAGAACAATTTGGTAGAAACTGGATCAAGAACATGGAAAGGTAGTTCAGAAAACAAGGAATACAAATGGGCAATAAAAGTATGAAAACTGGCCTCACCTCAACTGCGTCCATAATTAAAAAGTAAAATTTAAAAATAATGGTGAGATATTTTTTTCACAGGACTTATTACTACACATTTTCAAATTTTATTTTATTTAAAAAATTTTAATGTTTATTTCTTGAGAGAGAGAGACAGAGATAGAGATAGAGATAGAGAGAGAGAGAGAGAGAGAGAGAAAATCCCAAGCAGGCTCTTTGCTGTCAGTGCAGAGCTGGACATGGGGCTCGAACTCACAGACTATGAGATCATGACCTGAGCGGAGATCAGAGTTGGATGCTTAACTGACTGAGCCACCCAGGCGCCCCCAGATCAGCCTTTTAATTCACAGATTTCTTTCCTCATTACAACCAAATCTCTGTGGCTATGGCGGTCATGGTCAGGATCAAACAAACTCTTCCTCCAGGCTTGCTTAGACCATCTGGCCCAAGACCCCAGCTTATTCATCTGCTCCTGAGGCTTTTTCTTCTCTAAGATTCATTCAACGTGATCAAGTTTTATATTAACCCTTCCCTGGAAAATGCTGACAACCTACCCTCGTGATTTTTGCTCATTCTCAGTGTCAAGTATCTGGGAAGAGACATTTATAGAGGATCGGCCAATGCAGTCTCATTGCTTTCCGTGTTTCACCTCGATTCTATATGCCTAGTTAAATAATATGTTTGCCCGGTTACTGTTAGGAAAACTTCATGAACTGGTAGAACACTTGCAGGCTTTTAAAATTACTGATACAATATACAATCCCCCCAGTGTGGGCCATGGACAAGGACATTAGAAATATACAGCACTGCTCAGCTTTTATAAGCCTGCATTCCACCTCGTCAAAAAGACTGCACCTTGCGCTCCATTAAAATAATAAAAAAAAAAAGTTGAATGAAGGGGAGAGGAAGGCCTGAGGAGCTGAAGTTTAACTATATTAAGAGGAGAAGCACCTGTTTCATACCTCATCCTTGGAAACCACACTTCTTCTTTTTAAGGATTTCTCATCCCTCCTACCATTACAGCCGGTGTCACAGTTCACCAGCGGCTGCAATCTTGGCATCCATTCGAGAAGCAGATGTTAGGGTTCCCTGTTAACTTTGAGGGGGCCCTCAATTTGGAAAGGTGTAAAGTTGTTGAGTGGCTGAGCGGTCTCATTTAACATCCGCAAAAGCAAAAGGCTGTGATCTGAAGGGCAAGGTCCGAAGATGAAGGGCAGAAAAAAACATGAAATGAGTTTCATTAGATCAATAAAATGTATGACTTCACTCACTTAATTACATAAAGAAAGTTGTTAAAAAAATAAACTCGGGCACGTACTGTGCTAAATTAGCGGTGGCTTTATGTAAGACCGTGGAAGTAGGGGAAAAAAAAAAAACCTGGAAAGGTCACTCAGATGTAGAAAGCGTCATTGTAGAAGCTTCATGCAAAGCCAGGAGGAAAATCTCGCAGCGTGATGTGCCTGCCAGGATGGGTAAGATCCAGGCTATAGAACAGACCCAGGGATACCGAGGGGGCCGGGGCTTGGGATCAGCCAAGACGCTCCCCCACTAATCAGTTCTCTGTCCATCTGTTTTAAATCACGGTTTGAAGCATATTTATGTGATAAAGAATTAAAGCTGTTTCCCTTGGCCATGGAAATAATTGGGCCACTCTCTTTTGGAAAGCCACTGACATTGTACAACAGGCATATTCGAAACCGAATTGAGGATTAAAGAGGCTTGAGAGCGCTTACCTTTTGGAAACATGCTAGAGACCCCTTTTAAAGTTCTTTTCCTTTTAAGACAATGCAAATAATAAATAACCTACCAAGGCCCGAAAGGACTTTCTTTTTTAAAGAGACAAGGGATGCTGGAGGGGCAAAGAGACAGAGAAACCACAGGGAGAGGCAATGAGAACGTTGCTGCTAGTGAGCCCCCAACAAATAAACGTGGAACATTCCAGAAAAGACCTTGCCCTTTCTCCAAAGCATGTGAAATGTGGCAAGTAACTGTCCTGAATAGATTCTATTGTTTTAATAATGAAATACCATTGATGTGTCCCCTACTGTGGCTTTATTTATTTAGATTACCTCTCATAAACAGTTCTGCAAGGACAAGATTATTCTGGGGCAGGAGACCCTTGGTTAGGAGCCTCAATGCCAGCCCCCACCGCAGCCCTGCCCCAATGCAAGCCCCACACATACCCTTTCAATTCTATCACGCTGCCTTGTTATAAAAAAGAACTGTAATACATAAAGCCAAATGGAGTTTGGTTGGCAATGATATAATATATGATCGCTCCCTGGATACAGGGATGCATGGACGTGGATGTGTGTTTCTGCAAGTGTGGGGTGGGGTTGGGGGGGGAAAGGGAGGCAGGCGACATCATCACCCATGCCCTGGTTTTGAAAAGTTAAGACGCCCTGAATTAATTCACCTATGCCGAGACCGTGAAAAGAACAAAACCTCAATATATCCTTCTAGTGTGACTTTAAATATGACAAGGTTATCATTTAATATACTATTGTTCAAGCATTGATTTATGGGCTTCTGGGTGTCCCCCCCCACCCCTAGACTTAACTGGAATTAACGGCATCCAGGGATATTTGTTACAATTTCATACATTGACTGAAAAGTATTTGCTAGATCTAATGTCCACGGAATAATACAAACGACATTTCAATGTTTTCCTCTGGGTTGGGAGTCTAGATTCTGAACTACGGAGACCTGTAGTCTTGAACTTCCCCCTTTTTTCCTCGTTGGCAAGCTAACGACTTTCTAAGCATACGTTTCACTCAAAGGCTCATGACCCTTTGGAGCAAAGCATCTTCTTTTGCTGCTGCAATTTTGTGTGTCTCACAAACAGACCTGGAGAAAGGGAGCGGCCAGCAGCAGTCGTGCTGGGGTCATTTTCCGCGTTAAGTTGAGATCATCCTCACTAGGGAAGGAAGACCAGGACGGGACAGGAGGGGTGAGATAAGGTCTGGCCAACTTGTACCCAAAGGCCCCCCTCTTTTTTTTTTTTTTTAGGAATGAAATCAAATAGAAAGACATGCCTGCTGGCCATTGTATGGTCTGTTTGTGATAGAATCTCATCCAGAAAAAGAATTATGTAAATGTCCTTTTTATGAAATCCTACACATCCCAGTATTTCCACTGGTGGCCAAGAAAAGAGTGGTCTCTGGTTGGCATGCAGCCTTTCTCCCTTTTCTCTTCCAAGGGCAACGGGTCTTCTTGGCCAAGGCATCAGCGGTAGCTCATCTCTGTGCAGAGGACATGGGAAGCTGTAAGAACGGCCAGGAAGCATACGGACATGATCAAAGATTGCGCCTACACCCCAGAATGCGCGAGCCTGGAGAACGTCATCACGCTTAACTGGTTCTTTCTGGCCACACTGGGTTAATTTGTGTTTTGCTCCCTAAATGCTGAACCATAGAACTGCAAATCCCATGAAGGCAGCGTCAAGGTTCTCTGGGTGTTCTGAGCATTGCTGGAGCACCAGTGTGTGGTACACATTTGCTCCGCAGTCTTGACTGGGCTCTGGCGTCTCAGCCTTCAGCCCAAGGACACCTTCCCTAGGAAGCCTTTATGGAATCGCCCTGTGTAAAACTGACCCCCACCCTCTGCCACACCTGAACTTGGCTTTACTTTGCAGCCTTTTGTCCCCATAACACTAGTGCACTTACTTATAATTAGTGTTAACCAGCATGCTACATATTATTTAATATTTAATTAACTAATGGAAAAGAAATCTTTTGAGAGCTAAGGGGCAGGCATTATACTAAGTTAGCTCTTCTGCCTTAGGTGCTGCTAGAGGTATAGAAAAGTGCACGATTCCGGGGTGCTTGGGTGGCTTAGTCGGTTAAGCATCCGACTTTCGCTTAGGTCATGATCTCGCAGTTTGTGGGTTCGAGCCCCACGTCGGGCTCTGTGCTGACTGCCAGCTCAGAGCCTGAGGCCTGTTTCAGAGTCTCTACTCCCTCTCTCTTTGACCCTCCCCTGCTCACATTCTCTCTCTCTCTCTTTCTCCTAGGAATAAATAAAACATTAAAAAAAGAAAAAAAGAAAAAAAAGAAAAGTGCACGGGTTCCTAAACCAGGCTCTGGGTTGGAAATCCTGAGTTCACCGACGGGAAGCTGTGAGCTCTGGCAAGTCCCTTTCCTTTGTGATCTCTTTTCTGCAGGTAAGGAAACTGAGACATAGGAGGTCAAGCGATCCCCATCAAGACCCAGCCTGTGAGCAGTGAAGCCAAGACATCGCTGTCTTGTTCCTGCTCTTCACCAGTGAGACCCATGAGTCCTTTTTATACTGGCCCATGAGCAATTTGAACAGCGAATTGCCCTTGAACCACAGAGCCAAGCATGGAGTCTGACACATTATAGGAGCTAGCTAATAATTTAATTAACTGGTGAATGAATGAATGAACATATTAATAGCTTTAGATTCTGATAAACAGTAAGCACAGGGTCAGGCACAGAAAGCAATGTATAAAGGACTATGAACGGCCCTGAAAACTTCCCAGGTGGAAGTCATCCAAATTATTTAAGCATAAATTTTCCAGCCTTTAAAAACAAGCTGCCATGTTCTCCAGTCTAAACCTAACGTGTGTAGCTTTTAAAAATTATGCACTCACTTTATTATTACTTAAAACAACTTTTTTCTACCCACTCTATGTGGTTTTCTGCTTTTGATACACCCGATTGTTCCGTATGAGATAGACTGTACAATCACTGAACGTTAAGGCATGTGCCTACATGCATGGTCTACACACCAGAAAGCGTGCACCCCTTATTAGACAGTCCATTACTGTCGGTGAGCACGCTGAAATGAAATCTTAATTTTGCGTTGGAGATTTTGCAAGTGCGGGACGGGAAGTTTTCTCCCTACTGCCTATTAGGTTCATCTGGATACTTTTGAAGGTTAAGGGCTAGCACAGTCCCTGTTGTGATATATACTTGGCAACATGTTGCAACTGGCATTGTTCAAGAGCATTCCTATCAAGATCCCAACTTGCAAACTCTCAGCATAGAAGAAGAAACAGAGCTCTTTGTCAGGACAATGAACTTGGGCTGTTGTTTACCAGTGAATGGAAAACAACATTTCTAACCCAGAGAAGTGACACTCAGCCCCATTTGGTGACGCCTCCGCTCCCTTCACGCTGGGCCACAATGGCGCCTTTGTGCGGGGTTGCGGGAGCACACCCCCTGAGTCAGGCCTGCTTGCCTGGGCAACTGAATGACCACCTTCATACTCCGTGGCTTTTCCCAGTCCCATTCAACTAAAATATGTAAGGAGACTGAGCCTCCACCACAGGCTCTGTTATCCCCAACTTCAAATCGAATCCTACTGGCTCACAAATGGACTTTTCAAAATTTGGCAAATTTGCCCCAACACTTCAGAAATAAATAGGATGCTGTTAACAGATTAGAATTCCACAGTCAAGTAAAATTAGCCTTTGGAAACAAACGCACAGACCCTTCTGTCCCACTGAATTTGCCACTGAAATCAGTAAGTCATAAAGCTCGAGATTTAAAGTTACCTTGGATCCAAGCCTTGGCACCATTGCTTAATAGCTGTGTGACCTTGGCCAAGCTATTTAACCTCTCTGAGCCTTGGTTTTCTTTCTTGCCTATAACAGAATGATGGTGACTTTGCAGGGTTGCTGGGAATATTAAAAAGGCACTTTTGGGGCGCCTGGGTGGCTGTCGATGAAGGGTCTGACTCTTCATTTAGACTCAGGTCATGGCCTCGTGGTTCATGAGTTCGAGCCCTACATCGGGCTCTGCACTGCTTGGTATTTTCTCTCTTCCTCTCTCTCTGCTGCTACCCTGCTTTTACTGTCCCTATTTCAAAATAAATAAATAAACTTAGGAAGAAAAAGGCACTGTTTTCAAAAGCATCTAAAATCTTAAATCTTTTTGGCTCTTACGAGATTTTGAATTATAAAATTAGTTGCTTCTTCAAACCCACAGGGACTGAGAGTGATAGGAAAGACTTCTGGGTGGGATCAGGAAAAAGTGGAATTGCTACAACAAAGAACTTTGAGCCCCTGCTCAAATGCTTCCGGCGGGGGTGGGGGGGTGCGGGGAGGGAGGGGGCGGCCATACTGTCATCAAGCCAAAACCAATGTCTTCTTCCTAAAAACTCTTCCTGCCCTCTGGTCCCCTATTAGATAACAGCATCGAGGAATGCCAAAATCATCTTTAGGATTTCCCTGCTCATTCCTCACAGCCGGCCGCTCGCCCATCAGTGACGCGTCTCTGCAGTGCCTTGGATCTCTCTTGCCCCACTCAGCCCAAACCCTTTTCTAGTCTCACCTGCATTACTGCAAGCTGCACTCATCCGCTGCCCTGAGTCCAGCCTTTGTCGTCTCCAGACCAACTTCTGTGCTCCCACCAAAATATTTCTCCTTAAAGTACGTTTTGGGAGGGCATTCACTTGCAGTGTCCCATCCCCATGTCGTCTCCGTCCGCCCCTCCAGCCAACTATACGCAGTTGAAGTTCCGCCTTAACCCTTGTATGTTGCTCACTGGGAGCATACATCAGAACGACCTCTGTGGAGGGCAATCTGGCAGTATCTGTGAAAATGCCCCCGTGCATACTCTCTGAGCCAACACGGCTACTTGGAGGGCTCTGTCTTGCAAATACACTCACGCACGGGAGGAATGATGTCGGCACAAGGTTATGTGCTGCGGCACAGTTTGTGACAGCGAAAGGCTGGGAACAACCCAAATGTCTATCAATGGGGAATTGGTTCAATGAATTATTAAGCGTCCACACAGTGGAATACTCAGCGGTTGTTAAAAAATGAAGAAATCATTTATATGCTGATTTGGAACCATCTCTAAGATGTATTGTCAAGTGAAAAGAGCAAGGTGTGAAGAGTGCAGTGAAGGGGAGGGTAAAAGAATATATGAACATATTGTCTTGTAAATGCATAAAAGTGTCTAGAAGGATACACAGGGAAATGATAACATTGGTTCAGGAGAGGAGTGAGGTGCTAAGGGAAAAGCGTAGAGGGAAATTTGAAAATATATGAAGAAAGAAGTACATCTCTGGATGTGAGATATATATACATAAATATCTATACATACACACACCATTTTCCATCTTCTACTTTTGACTTTGAACCGCGCCAAGGTATAACCTATTAGAAAGTAAACAGTTTAATTGCGCGTATGTTTTTAAAAATCGAAGTTTAAAAAAAAATCTCACATAAAACACAAAGGATTACCACATAAGCCAGGCGCCGATTTCCTGCCTTCTCTAAACAGGAAGACACAAATGGCTCCCCAGCCCCTCTCCATCTCGTACCGGGGTTCCACACTGACCTCCCTGCAATACAGCTTTGAGGACAACAGATTCCCGTTCAAGACGCCCCGCATTCATGGACCCACCCCGGACCCCGCCCGCTTCTCCAGCCTCTCCCGCCCCATCTCACACCATCGTTCTATGCCTGGCTCCCAAAGCCACGTTACCTACAGTGATCTATGTGTTTCCACCCGGACTTCCCTTCCCTCCTTCCACCCTTCCACTCGGAATGGCTTGCCGCCACCCCAAAGCCCGAGCCCTACTTGATTCTAAACCTCAGTCCAAATCTTCTTTCTCCGTTAAGTCACTTCAGAGTCCAGAGTGCTAACCGTCATGCTATAGAACCCCATGTGCCATTAAGTCATTTCAGAATCCACCACCCAACCTCCCATCCCCTGGCCTGGAAGAAACTCCTTGTTTTTTGAAACCCCAAGCACATTTTTCTCATCTTCTTATGGTATTTATCACCTTCCAGGGCGTCACAGGTCATTTTGTATGTGTTTATCCATTTATCGGTAAATGTTTACTAGACACCAACTTTATGCCATGAATAGAAAGGGGTGACGGGGACACAGGAGAAAGCCAGAGCAGCTGGACCCCTGCCCTCACGGAGATTACAGTCTTCTGAAGAAGACAGTAAACAAGACACCAAACCTTTGATGATCACTTTCTGTAATTTCTATCTGGAGAAGTAAAAAGCTTGTTCAAAATGCTAATTGTTTGCCCAAAGGGATACCTAGTCCTGCAAAGGCTAACAGACCCATTTTTAATTTTTTAAATGTTTATTTATTTTTGAGAGAGAGGGAAGACAGAGTGTGAGCAGGGGAGGGCCAGAGAGAGAGGGAGACACAGAAGCTGAAGCAGCTCCAGGCTCTGAGCTGTCAGCACAGAGCCCAACATGGGGCTCGAACGAACCCCGAGATCATGACCTGAGCAGAAGTCAGATGCTTAACTGACTGAACCACCCAGGTGCCCCCCAACAAGCCCATATTTAAATCCCAACACTGGAGGCGCCCGGGTGGCTCAGTCGGTTGAGCATCTGACTTAGGCTCAGGTCATGATCTCATGGCTCGTGAGTTGGAGCCCCGCATCTGGTTCTGTGCTGACAGCTGGGAGCTTGGAGCCTGGTTCCGATTCTGTGTCTCCCTCTGTCTCTGCCCCTCCCCAGCTTGTGCTCGCTCTCTCAAATATAATAAATAAACGTTAAAAAAAAGGTAAGAGGGCACTTGTGGGGATAAGCACTGGGTGTTATATGGAAACCAACTTGACAATAAACTATTTAAAAAAAAGTTATAAATCTCAACACTGCCCCAAAGCTATGTTACTCTGGGTCAGGGTTTTTCAACCTCTCCACAAGAGACATTTGGAGATTGCTAATTTTTGTTGCCATCAGGCCAGCTGTCCTGTGCATTGTAGGACACAGAGCAGAGTCCTTGACCCCTGTCTACTTGATGCCACTAGCACGGTCTTCCCAGTGCCCAATGTTGCCCAGCAGCGGGGGCAAAATCACCCAGTTTTGAGAACCATTGCTCTAGGCAAATTCCTTAACATTTCTGAGCTTTAGTTTCTTCAGTGCCTGGGTTTTTTTTTTTTTTGTAGAAAAACCCAGTAAACATTTGAAAAATGAAAAATTTGAAAAATGGAAAACGGAGAGACTACTACCAACCTCAGAAGATTATGATAGGAATTAAATGCAAAACCATGTGTTTAAAATGCGTACGGGTGTTTTTTTTTTTTTTATCAATAAGGATGCCAACAGAGTTGGCTCGTTTGTTTTCCCCTGTGACCTTAGAAGCGTGGACGAGATACCTTCTCAGGACCTTCTCGGTCCAAACTAGTGTGAAGTCCAGGACTGCCCCACTTGCGGACATGATTTCTGTTTGCGTCCAAGAGAGCTGGACTCTAGAATCATTGCCCAGAACTCTACTCCCTCGGGAGGATGTAGGAAAGGTCTCGTCGGGCCGCCTTTCTTTGCCAGACGGATGGATTCGACTCCAGGCAGAGTCCAGGCTCCCGGCACTTGGACAGAGAAGCCGAAATAAACACAATCTAACGCTGGGAGTTCTGGATCCTATAAAAATGCCACATTAAGGATAGCGGAATTACCCGGCTATTATGATGTCAGGCTATAGAGGACATACTCTCTTCAAAAGCTTTATTTGCACATCCAAAATCATCCTTGTAAACCATTCGCTTTCCCTGCTGTTGGGTGCTGTGAGCATTTAGGAAGCGTTCTCAGGGCACTGGGAATTAACAAGGCAATTAGGGAGGTTTTAAAGGAATAAAAAACCACAATCAACGGTGAGGTGAGGTGGAAGTGTCCACCGAATTCTCGTCCTGGCAGATCAACACTGTAAAGTGCATTTGTAAGGAAATCTTAAGATGATCTTAAAATAAATATGCACCGTTCTGAATTCCAGGATTTATTTTCAAACGGGGAAACAGATCAAGTGAGGGGCTGCCCCTAACAGGATGCCTAGATACTTTGATAAAAAGTTGTTCCTTAAAAAAATAAAATAAAAAGAGTATTTCCTTAAAAAGACAGGAAAACATTTTTTCTTTTGGTTTTGGGGCCAGACAGACAAGGATTATAATCCCAGCTGTGTGACAAAAACGGGGTGACCTGGGGAAAATCATTAACCCTCTCCTTCCTTCAGCTTGAAAACGAGGACAGCAATGCCCCCTTAAGATAAGGGAGGCGCCCGGCAAGGCGTCTTTGCAAGGCTTCCTTTTCATTTCTCATCCCCTTTAGGGAACAGAGCACAGAGAACACTGGTTTATATTTTTATAACACCTGCAAAATTGCACACTTTCTAACCAATTTAGGGTTCTCTCGACCAAAACGCTTTAAGACACAAATGTTCTGCATCTGGTTTGCGCCACGAACTAAAGTTAAGCCCAGCCCGCCACCTTTCCTTGCTTGGCACCTCTGGTGAGTTTCCCTTGATGTCCTGGGCATTTCCACAGGAGCTCTCTCTTACGATCAGCGCGTTTCTTTCTGGGGCCGGGGGAGGGCGGTGGGGTACACTTGGGGCAGACTATGAGGGACACTGAATCAGAATAGGAACCAACTCTGTCCTTCCTGTAGGAGATCAGCTAGAACCATCTTTGCACCGCCCTACACTCCACCATATTCCTTCTTGTTCTTAACATCTCTTGATAAGAAAACTCAGTCATGTTTTAAGCAGCACGATAATCACTTCTATTTTCCTACGGTTTCCAATAAACCAGTGATTTTTCTTTTTCTCTTCTCTCTCTCTTGTTTTTTTCAAAAAGTCCATGAATAAAACAAACCCCGTCACCATTGGAGATGCATTTCCATGCCGGCGCGGATGCTTTTAAGACCATTTGCTGAGCGCTCTGCACCGTTTGACCAGTTCTGGGGCAGGGGGCACGCTCTAATTACTGATTGTGGAGTTCGGTATCTATAGCAACAGGCAGAATTGACAACAGGAAGCTTCACCCTCTGGGGCACCATCAGAAGTTTATAAAATCAACTTGAGGCCAAGGCTATAGTTAATCAGGAGGGCTTTCAGAGTGCCAGGACTCCGAGTCCACACTTAAGAGGCAAAGAAATTATTTAATAAGACAATCACGGGGCTCGGGAAGGCAGAGTTTATTTAGCTTGGCTTTGCAGTGGCTCTTGTAGTAATTTATCCTAATGGTACCAATTCGCCTGTGATTTGATACAGCAGGAGATCAAGGGTATCGGTTTAATCAAACCTCGGCAAAGGCTGCCCGTTTCTTAACTACTGTTGCTGTATATCAATCAGTTTCATTTGATTCACTAATCGGATGGGACCAGGATATGAATTTTCCCAGGACTCAGGGAATCAGGTTGACATAATTCTTTATAATGTGCTCTCTTTTAAATGGCATTATTTCACCCCACTGACATTGTTTCATGTTCCTAGGTGAAGGGTCTAGATTCTAGGAGGCTGTGGGTAAGGGCTATAGAAGGAAAAGAGTCTGGAGCACGGTCGTCAAGCTATTTTGATTGCTGGCTTCGCTGCCTGTTGGATGTGACCACGGGTGAGTTACTAAACCTTTGTGGGTCTCACCTGCCTTACTCATTAGCCCAGGACAAGAATTTCTAAAGTGACCGAGCTATCGTGAAGCATAATGAACGGTATGCAAATGAGCCTAGCACAGTGTAGGGAAACAGGAAACAGGACCTCATCAAATGCGTTTCATCCCCTGTCTGCCCTCATCTCCATTCCAGAGGAGAGCGAGAGGATGTAGCTGCGCCATTTTTATAAGGTATGATGCTAAGCTTTCTAGTGTTTTACAGGCCTGGTCACACACGCTCTGATAATCCAAGGCGGGCATCTAAGCTCTGCCTCGTTCCTGGTTCTTCCGTCCCCACCGAGGCCAGGAATTCCCACGAGCTTGAGAGCCTCCGAGCCGGGCTGGCTGGGAAAGGTAACAGAAGATCGGAACTCTCCCTCACACCAAACTGCGCTTGGTTGCTTTCCTGTCCCCCTTTCTTTCTTATACAGCAGGGAACCCGGTCCAAAACAGTGTCTGGGCACAGATTAGAAATGATAAGATCAGGCCTTTTCCCCTGGGAGGACAGACCACGCACAGAAAGGACAGAACTCCCGTTGGCACGTATTGCTCGAGAGGGAGGAAGAAAAGTGACAACGTGCATCCCAGAGTTGGAGGCAATGACCATGTGGACAAGGAGGCCACTGGAGCCATTTAGTTCCTGCTTCTGACACATAATAAATAGTGAAGGATGGCCCAGGTGAGCTTCATCAGGATGGGCTTCAGCAGCTGCTTCTGTGAAATGGGTATACAAAGACCTTGCTTCGCTGGGTTGTCACTGCACACCACGTGGCGTGAATGTGGTGTTGCCTCCCTCCCTAAGCAAAAATACACGAGGTGCTCTGGTCCCTTTCCCGCAGGGAGACCTAGATCTGGGCTTTCCACCATTCAGCTTGGCTGGTCACATTTGCCCTTAGGGACCTCGCCTCTGGTTTCTCCTGCAGATGGACGTGACCGCTAATTGAGAAAGGAGGGCGAGAGTGAAGAAGGCAGGAAGGAGGGGAAGGAGGAAGGGAAGACGGGGAAAGAAAAAAGAAAAGAGAGAGAAAGAAGAAGAAAGAGAGAGAAAGAGAGAAGAAAGAAGTGCCCAGCTTTGTCACACCTTTTCCGTGCTCTGTTCCTGGGATTCTGTGTGGCGTTTGGAAGCTTTATTGTTTCAATAGCTGGGGTAAGGAGGTTAATGCCGCCTTAACAAGGGAGTCGTTTCTTCCTCCCTCCCACCTTCTCCCTTTTCTTTTTTGGCTCAGCCTAAATTTCTAACACTACCTGATGAAATGCGGTATACAGCTTTTAATTGTGCCCAGAGGCGGTACAACTTCATAGAGGTTTTTAAGCAAGTGGCAGAGGATTTGAGACAGCTGTGTTGTGAGCACATGTGCTCCGAGGTGGAACAGCCCGTCAGCACCTGTACCCGCTGAGCACACACCCTCACACCCTACATGCGTGTGCACAGCTGGGACCCATCAGGGTCGTAAGGAATTAATACTCTTAACTTGGTATTTTATTGTACCTAGAGGAGCCTGATGCTATATTAAATCCGTAGCACATAAGTAGGATTTTGCTCAATCTTGGAGTTCCTGGGGTGGGGGCTTGGTGGGATATTAAACACACACACACACACACACGCACACACGCACACACACACGCGTGGTCAGCCTCTTTTCCAATGCTGAGAACGAATTGTTTTAATATCTCCATGTTTGGTTTATTTATTATTAGGAAGGAGTGACCGCCTTTAAAGAGTAATGGGCTTTTCTCGGCGCTAACCTAGTTTTCCCGATTGAATCTCGCGCGGACTACTAGAAATTGCGAAAAGCCGCCAGTGCGGATGGTTTTCTCTGAATCACTCCTACCGACATCCGGCTTCCCTAGGGTGTAAGCCCCCAAGACACACGTCCCATATTTGGGGGGGGGGCGTCTGGATTCAGTCTTCAAAATCCTACTGCCCCCTACCATTCTCGAAACAGCGTCTCACGTTAATCCCCGTGGATCCCCAGCGAACACCCGGAGATCAACAAGATGTGTGTCCCGTTTTATAGTCATGCAAACAGAGGTTAGGTTATGTGCCTCGGTCAAGGGAAAAACGAACCTCAGACCTTGGAATTTGGTCTGCTGACCCGTAGAAAACACTTTCTGTCCAATGCATGTTGTATATTCTGTTGTACACACAACATGAAAAGATTATCCCACAGTGGCTGGCACTGAGCGCGGGCCACGGGACAGGTAACATGTTAGGGGTTTTCACAGATATTAAATTCATGTGGTCAGCAATGAACTTGAGGGGCCGCAGCAGGCAGAAAAACGACCCTCCAGAAGTTATCCCTGGACTTGTGGATGTGCCCTTATTTGGGGAAAGGGTCTACGTAAGTGTCATTAAGCCAAGGATTTTGCAAAGTGGAGACATTCCTGGGTTTTCTGGGTGGGCCCCCAATCCAGGGAGAAGAGCCCTTATAAGAGAGACGCACGCAGATAGAACGGGAAGAGGCCATGTGACCAGGGCGGCAGACTGAACCCCGGCAGTCACTAGAAGCTGGAAGGAGCAGAGATTCTCCCCTAGAGCTTCCAGAAGCAGTGTGGCCCTGTCAACACCTTAATTTCAGACTTTTGGCTTCCACAGCAGTGAGCGAAGAAATACCTGTTGTTCTAAGCCACCAAGTTTGTAGCAATTTGGTACAGCCATCCTGTGGTTTTTGCTTTGGACACCATGTCCGATAGATTCTGCTGCTTATGGGGTCTCTTGTCATGAAGGGTCCTTATATTTTGGGCACTGGTGACATGTGGAAGGGATGCTGGTGAAAGGAGAATGGCCACACTGCCCACGGGGGCCCAGTCCCGCCCCACTCTGGAGGAAAGAGCAGCTCAGCATCACGGAGAAGTCAGCTACCGTGATCCTGATGGACAGCAAGAAGGTGTCAGAGGAAGGTTCACGGCAAGACAGGAAGTGCAGTGTCCTGTTTCCACCCTGCTGCACCACTTTGGACCTGTGTGTGTGTGTGTGTGTGTGTGTGTGTGTGTGTGTGTGTGTGTGTGTCTTAGGCAAGCCACTGAATCCATGTCTCAGTCACTTCGTTGGCAAAATAAGGTTCTCAATGTGAAACATACTTTGAAAACCTGTAAGACATGTGAATGGTGGGATTTGCTTCAATACACATTTATAAAGCAGCTACAAAGTATCAGACCCATGGAGCCCCAACCGTACTGGGACTCTCAGAGAGGAAGCATCCCTGCTAGGTGTCATTGCAAAGCTCTCCAAAATATGCTTTCTCTTAAGTATTCACTTATCATCCATTAATATATGGAGACTGCTTTAGAAACCGCCCGATCCAAAATGGTAGGTTAATGTAGTCCATAAATTTAATTTCTGCTGTGTTTCATTGGATTCTCCAAATGTGCCTCTTTCAAGTGGGGAAAAATAAGACTGCAAGCCAACAATAACATGCTGTTTGTTTGTTTATCATATTAGTAATGATTCTGTTTAATGAGCACTTGATACTAGTTAGAAGAAACTGTACTCGCAAATGCTGCTTTTGATCATTTAAATCAGCACAAACCTTTCGGAGAGCAATTTGGCAATGCGTCTCAGGAACCTTTAAAAAATGTGCTCAACCTTTGACCTAGTAATTCCATTTCTGGGAAACGATCCGAAAGACATAATGGGAACTTTGGAAACTGCTTTATGCACAAAGATGTTTATCAGAACACTCTTTCTGATGGCAAAAGTATTTGAAACCATCTAAATGCTCAGCAACACAGGACTGCGTACATCCACGGTGATGCATCCCCTCCATGGACCATCGGCCACTAAGAACTGCAATTAAAAAGCGTTTATGGGGCGCCTGGGTGGCTTAGTCGGTTAAGCGTCCGACTTTCGCTTAGGTCATGATCTCGCGGTGCGTGGGTTCGAGCCCCGCGTCGGGCTCTGTGCTGACTGCCAGCTCAGAGCCTGGAGCCTGTTTCAGTCTGACTCCCTCTCTCTCTGACCCTCCCCTGCTCACACTGTCTCTCTCTCTGTCTCTCTCCTAGAAATAAATAAAACATTAAAAAAAAAAAAGCGTTTATGACAACGTGCCGAATCGTATAACGTTAGGGAAAGACGACGGCTGTGTGCTAAACCGCACGTGGTAGTGATCGCAATGTGACATGAAAACAGTGCACCGCAGAAAAAAGACTGGAAGAAATGCATATAGTGTCACCTAGAGCCGGCAGAATTTTGAGTAATTTTTCTCCTTCTCAAAGATTTTTAAATGTTTCTTGACTGAACCTCATTACTTTGAAACAGAGAAAAACTCGTTTGAAAATAAGAGCTCTCCTCCCCGCCCCCCGCCTCATGCTAACACATCATGATTGGATGGTGGAAGCTTGAAGCACATTCTCTGTTTCCTTCGTGACTTGGTTGATTTGGATCCTTTTCGGTCTTTTTTCTTATGGCTTAAAAATTCTGTACCAGGTCAGAGCAGTCCTCCAGCTCAGTCTTATCATTAAGTGGGCCCAGAACGGGGATTGGAAGTGGCCTCATGGAGCCCACAGGAGCCCAAAAAGCTACCTGCAGGCACATGGCCCTGTTAGTTTGTTCATGAGAAGATCAGCCTTTTCCCGCATTACCGGCTTGTTCTGTGTTTATAGATACCATAAATTGCATAGATGATGGTCTTTCCCAGCCCAGGGGAGGCTGCCAGGAGGCTTGAAGACAAGTTGGGGGCTTGCGTGTGATAAAAGCACACGTGGTTTGGGGTCCTGGCCTAACTCTGGGCTTCGTGTTCATTTCCATACCCTCCGTGTCTTTCCTGCTTCCCGACCACCTGCACCAAATCCTGATGGGCTGTTTCAAATGCTTGTTGAAATGAGACAAGGTAGAAACCCTTTTCTTTATTATTATTTTAAGATGAGAGACTGGCTATGTGCATCTTTATGGACTGTGCTCCCGTTGATTGCTGGAGAGAATTCCGGTAAAGGCAGGGGCCAATCAACGAGAATGACCCTACTTGAATCCACCTTGCAACAGCTGTATGCGCTATTGAAGAGAGTGAGGAATAGGAAGGAGTTAAAACCTCGAGGCGGCAGAGGGTGGGAGCCGGCAGCATTGAGGGACCTGGTCCCTTCCTGCACTGGAGGGACACTGGGTCATCAGGGCAGGCAGGAACTTGCACTTGGCTTTGCTGGGAAAGCAAATATTGTGCATATTGCAGTGTTCCTGTGGGCGAGCTAATTGTCTAACTGCCCTTGAGATGTACATAATTTTGTCTGCATCCCACCTCCTCCCTCCGTGTCATCGCCAATGGGCCGGGAAACATGAACCACAACATCTAAGCACATTAAATGAACGAGGCAGGCCACCTGGGCCACCCACCGCCCCTACCTGGGGCGTCCGGCTGCTGGGCTCCTGCCTGGGGGGCGGCTGGTTCACTGGGTTAAAGGGCACATCTTCGGACGCCTTTGGGTAAACTGAGAAGGGGTGCTGCGTTAGGTCCTCCTGCTGCCGTCACAAAATGCCACAAAACTAGGTGGCTTAAAACACCCGCAGTGTATTTTGTCACCGTTCTGGAGGCCAGCAGTTCAAAATCAAGGTCTCCAGAGGGCTGTGCTCCCTCCAAAGCCTCTAGGGTAGGATCCGTCTTGGCCTCTTCAAGCCTCTGGAGGAAGCTGGTGTCCTGGGCCACTAGCCCCAAGATTTCAGGGTCTTTGCGTGGTGTCCTTGCCTACGAGTGTGTGTGCGCCCAGGTCTCTCCAAATCTCCCTCTCGTGTCCCTTATAAAGGCAGCGCTCATTGGATTTAGGTCCCATCCCAATATATATATTACTGTAAGAACTCTTAACACAAGCTGTGCCCTCTCAATTTTAAGTGTCCATCATGGTTGACTACAGGTCCAATGTTGTACAGCAAGTCTCCAGAGTTCATCTGTCTTGCTCAATTACCTCAACTTAGTTTGACAGCACCTGCAAAGACCTTATTTCCAAATAAAGTCACATTCACAGGCACAGGAGGTTCAGACGTCAACCTGTTTTCATGGGGGTTCAACCCACGGTATGTGTGTTTGATGATAAAGCGGCAGTTGGGGACACAGGCCCTGGAGTGGCCCGTTTCCAAATCCTCGTTCTACCCCTCACTACAGGCCACCTGACCACTCAACACCCCAGGTGCCCCAGCTTGGAAAATGGGCCAGACACAGTACCTATTGCCATCGTGGATGATGTGAGCCAGACATAGAAAGTGCCCATGAAGTATGAGCTGTGACCTTAGAATCATCATCCAGCCCCACTGCCCCAACTCTAAAGTCACTTCCGGGCACTGAGAGACCCTGGCTTCAGGTTTAACAGAGAGCCAATGATTATTAAGTGGGCCTGGCTCTCTACATGCAATGTGTGCTCACCCGGAAGTCTTTCCTCTGCCTTCTCCAACCCTCTTCTGCCTCCTCAGGTGAGAAGCTGGCTCCTTCCCAGCCTTCAGGCCTCGATTTGGTTGACACCTGTTCCCAGAGACCTCCCCTGTCACCCTGCTGAGAGCAGTTGAGTGTGGCTCCTATGCTCAGCAACCGTGAGGCTGGGGGCCTCCTCTGGCCACGGGTGATGCTTGGTCCATCTAAGAGCACCCACGGGGTGGCCCCTGGGCTGCTCAACAAAATACAGGATGCTCAGTTAAATCTGAATTTTGGATAAGCAACTAAAATTTTCTGAGCATCAGCCTGTCCCCAGTATTGCAAATATCATTCCAAGGTGCAGGCCAGATGTGCTTGGACGCCAGCACCCTGAGAGTGGCTCTCAGCGGTGACAGGTGGGAGCCAGGAGTAAGCACCCCACTTCCCCCGGCCCTCACAGACGAGAACTCAGAGGTGGTGTGTTCTTTGGGGGAACCCTTCAATAAAACATCCATGTTAGTAGCTCTCCTTCCCAGTTAGCGACTGAATGTCGCCCCTTCTCCCAAACTCATATGCTGAAATCTTAACTCCCAGTTTGATGGTATCAGGAACTGGGGCCCTTGGGAGGTGATCAGATCAGGAGGGGTGGAGCCTCATGAAAGGGAAGGGGTGCCCTTATAAAAAAAGGGACCCCAGAGACCTCCCTTGCCCCTTCTGCCACGTGGGGACACAGGAGAAGTAGGCAGTCTACACCCGGAGGAAGAGGGTCACACTTCCAGCCTCCAGAACTGCAAGGCAATAAATTCTGTTGTTTATAAGCCACCGGGTCTGTGGTCCTTCGTTACAGGAGCCTGGCTGAGACACCTCCCACCTCCGTTCTCCACACAGACCTTGTTTATTTCCTCCGGAGCCCTTATCACTCTCTGTAATCACATGTGCGCACGCTTAGCCTCGCTGCCCCACTCGCCCGTGAGCTCGGTGTCCTTCCCCGCCCCACCGAGCACCGAGCTGGCACTTGACGTACACTTGACAGAGAACAACAAAAGAGGAGAGGGCACAGGAATGGGGCTGTCTGGGCCAGGGAGGGGCACGATGGTTTTCAGCTGTGCACAAGTGCATTCGGAGGAGACCCGACTGTGGGGCCTTGGCGGGGGCGTCTCCCAGTCTGCCCTTCAGCATTTGACCTTGGGCGGCTGCCAGGGCGGCTCCTCACCTCAGTTTCCTCATCTGTAAAACGAGGAGCCGGGACCAAATGATTTCTCTGGTGTCTTTGGCTCTAAAATTCTATGACTCTATATTCTAGGTAATAAACTTTACAACTATGAATAAATTAATGGAAATGAATATTTAAATGATGTGCAAACATTCGTGCAAGTGCTTTCTTTTTTTACTCTTTTATGTAGTGGGAGAGTGAGGAATAAAACCGAGGTACCAACGATCAGAAATCCTTTGTTGGTGGAAGTGTGGTGCCTTGCTTCTGTTTTTCTGGGAAGAGTATGTTGGAGAGTATTTACTGAAGAGGTCGCAGAGGAAGAGGGGTCGCAAGAAAATCAGGCACCTGGGAAGCTGGAAACCCCCAGACGGGAGGCGTTCCACATTTGGACATTTGCGGAAAAGTTTCCAGGGCCCAGGCAAAAGGCAGAGGAACAGGGCCCACCTGCCCGAGTCTCTTTGTGCTGCTATCACAAAATACCACAGACTGGGTGGCTTATAAACAACGGGAATGTATTTGTCACATTTGGTGGTGAGGGCACCACCGTGATGGGCAAGGGTCTGCTTTGGGGTCACAGACGTCTCAAGGTCCCCACAGTGGGCAGCAAGGGGTCTCTCTCAAGTCTCTTTTCTATGGCATTAATCTTACTCGTGAGGGTTCTGCCCCCCAGAACGTGATTATCCCTCAGAGACTCCACCGTCTCAGTCTATCACATGGGAGGGTAGGGTCCCACATGCAAATTCTGTGGGGAAACAACATTCTGTCACAGCACTGTCTGTTTCACTCTGTGGGTCCGTCACGAGCTGCGGGAATATTCAGCATTAAGGGGATGGGGCCTTGACATCAGAGAGCTTTCTTTATTTATCAAGATGATTTCCTACCTGCAAGTCAAATAGAGAACACTTGATGGGTCAGTGGACTTGAACCAAAAACCTTGATTTTGATGTGTACAAATAACAGAAAAGAAGGAGGCACTAGTTATGTAAGGGGATGCCACCCAACTTCGCAAGGTGGTAGCAAGCTAAGGAGGAGCCACGGAGGTAAGAGTCTCAGACGAGACCTGTGCTGTGTCCAGTCTTGGGCATCAGGCAAGTCTGAGCATCAGCGAATGGCTGGGGAGCTCACGGGGGCACCCGCCAGATGCAACAGCCTTTGTGGGAGGTGCCTCACAGGGTCCAACGAGATCGTTCACCCTCAAGAGGAAGAGAGGCACCGGATTAGCTTGACCTGGTTACAGAGCTTGAGGTGACGGTTCATGGGCTGTTACACAAATCTGTTCCTTATCAGACCCTAAGGCTTTGGGAATTTGTGGTCAGTAAATGAAAACAATAAATGTTCTTTGGACGAAACTCTATTATATGATGAGACTACACACTTGTGCCACTGTGACACCTTGATCTTCTGCACTTTCCTGGACATTACCCATGCTGCTTTGTCCTGGACATCCCCCACTGCCTTTCTTTTAGGACTCTGCAGGGCTGTTATTGTTTTTAACTTCCTGGGATGAGTCCTACATTAGGCTCCTTCAGAAAAGTACTTAAAAAAGTAAAACCCTGGTAACCATCGATTAATGAACTGAAAGTAATATAGGGGGCACCTGGGTGGGCTTAGTTGGTTAAGAGTCTGACTCTTGATTTCAGCTCAGGTCATGATCTGATGGTTTGTGGGTTCGAGGCCCGTGTTGGGCTCTGTGCTAATAGCGTGGAGCCTGCTTGGGATTCTCTCACTCACTCTCTCTGCCCCTCCCCCACTTGTCTGTCTGTCTGTCTGTCTCTCTCTCAAACTAAATATATAAACATTAAAAAAATAAAAGTAATATAGAATGTACTGATCACATGATCTCAGGTAGGTTTAAATTTTCATTCCTAAATAATACAGACAATGGAGTATCTTCTTGCCCATAAAGGACTGGTCTAAAGGCCTCCTGAATACGAAACTCCTGTGAAACCAGGTGTTCTGTCAACAAGTGGGTTGGACTTCCTGCTGTTTTCACAAACAAAAATAAAACCTGAAAGACACAATGAAGAAAAAATATGCAGGTACCAAGTGACTTCCATGTCTCAATGCCAGACTGCTTATAAATCATGCATCCTTGTTCATATGACAAAAGACGCATGAACCAACGGCATTGGGGGATACTTACATGATCTGTCGCATTTACTCATTGCCACTGAGCCTTGGGATACCACTCCTCTGTAAGCGCTAAAGGGACATGTGATCTCTTTTGGTCAACTCAGTCCTACACATATTTGCTGGGAACTTCGTAGGTACAGGGTGGGGACATAAGGGAACAGCACTACCATTTCGTGACCATGTTGAGGGTAGACGGTGTACCAGGTGCTTCTCAATGTCCTACTTTTCATAATAACCCCCCAAGACCAACAGCAATGTTCTCAGGTCACTTCTGCAAAAGCTCAGGAAAGTCAGGTCACTTGTCCAACAACACTCATCTGACAAAAGGTATGGGGATTGAAATTAGGAACTGTCAGAATCCAGAAATCCTTGCCTTTCCATGCTAGCCTCCCTCTCAAAGCAACACATGCCAACTTTTCTTGGGAATTGTTGAGTGGTCCTCATTTTTCTGCCCGCAAGAAGATAAAATACGAGCATAAAAGCAATGCAGAGACATGCAGTCGAGAGAGAAGGGGTTGGAATGGAGTGTGTGTCGGGGGGTGGAGAGGAATGACTGCTTCTCTCCCTTCACACCGGGAGGAGAATGACTTGGGGTACCAGCCATTAAGTCTCTTCGCCAGCCAGAATTGGGTCAGATATTCTAGCAGCGAGAACAGTCTGTTCTCTGCTCCAGCTGTTATCTGAGCTGCACAGCTGGGGGGAGGACTCCAACTTGCTTTTTGGGCTCAGAGCTCAAGGCTTCCGCAGCACTCCAAGCAGCCCGTGCCGGCCTCTCCCAGCAGGAGCTAGGAGGACGGAGGCAGGGGAAGAGAAGAGAGTGAGACGGGGAGCCGGTGGAGGGGAAATAGAAGGGCATGCATTCTGGCTTCTGGTGGAGCCACTGATTACCAGGTTAGATGGAGCCACAGGCTGCAGAGTTGCCAATCACTGAAGATTTCCTGCCAGTTGTTTCTGGATGAGAAAAGGAAGTCTTGGCCCGAGAACTCCGAAAACAGCCATGGGGGATGCTGATGAGATGGGGGTCCTGGGTTCAAGGAGATTGCTGTGATAAAGTCTGAAAGTCCTATGATGGGTCCCCGGCCTGAGCAGCACCTAGTGGGCGTGCAGTGCACTGGGATTTTCCAAAGCCCTTCAGGCGTAATGGGCTTGCTCTGGAGGGCAGGCACCTACATTTCCCACATTTCTAGATTTTAAGCTCCCATTCCACTCCATTTAAGCTGTTTCTAGACAGTCCTGATGTACACAAGGCCAGCCCTGGGATCCCACCACATCGGTGGCTTGGAAAACCTCCTTCTCCATGCACGTATTGTTGAGTCTCTCTTAAATGCAGTAGAGAGAATTACTCTGATTCCCTCCTACTTATCCGGATGTGATCGCTCCCTATTTCTGGGTTCTTAGCAAAAAAACAAGGAGTTGTTATATGAATTTCATAATTTAGAGATAAATAATGAACACCAAACTCAGAGCAAAATACCCTAGTGTTCATTTTATTTAATATTCTCCACTGGTGGAAATAAATTAAAAATGAACAAGGCTTGTTTATGCCTGTCTTGCATTGCTCTCCACTTTTGAATAGCAACCGCATATTAATTTGCCAAGATCCCATAAATTATAATTAGCCCGGAGGATTAACAACATAAATCCTTGAATTTAAAACCAACCTGCCCGGCTCTCTCTTCCCTATGCCCTAAAGTGAAAAAGAGCCATAAAACCTATCACCGCTACTTGATCCATTAAACTCCGGAGACATTCTTATTTCAGCTTAGCTGGTGGAGGTAGTCTTTGTTAAATCCTTTTAAAGTTACAGTAGCTCCAGAGGAACCAAGAGACTGGGGGGCAAGTATCAGCATCGACGGTCGGCCCCGGTGCACACTGACTCTTGGGAGAAGAGTGGAAAGGAGGAGAAGAGAAGGGTACGTTTTGGTTCGGCACAGTTGTACACAGCGCCCTGGCACAGATCTGAGATTAAAAGTGGCCCCGACTCTACGCTGTATGTCATATATTGTCAAGAGTCCCAGAGTAGTTGGAAGATGTGAATGTGTGCATGCACACGCACACATACACACACACACACACACACACACACACACAAGTCATGGGCTGAGCTTGCATCCAGTCAAGCTCATGCCAGGCTGACTGGGGAAATGAGGAAGGATAAGGTAACTGAAGGATTTAACACAGACTGGCAAATTTTAAGACACTGGCTTTTGTGGTGGTGGAAATGGCTGAGTCCTTTGACTTGGCCTATAAAGTACGTCTCTGTCCGGTCCAGCCTGGACGACCTCTCCTCCTGAAGACACACCTGCATCTTGCGGTCACTCATTCACACCCTCCTCTTCCCTTTGGGTCTGCTGCAGTGGTCAGCTGTTCAGAGCTGGTTCCAGAACATGCCGGTATGCGGTTAGCTCTGCATTTGGCATGCCACTCAGCTGTGTGGGCGGCCTCCCTGGACCTGATGTGTGGAGAGGAAGGGGAGCAACTCGAAGGAAATCCTTGCCTTCCTTTTCTTATTTTTCAGGCTCACTCTGTCCGCTCTGTTTTCTTGGCCTTAACTTGGGCTCCCAGTCGCCCCAGCCTATCTCAAGACTGAAAAGATGTGGAAGACCGCTGAAGACTCCAGAAAGATTCACTTTTAACACGGGGCCTACAATGCACGTATCACCTACTACCGGGGGTCAGGTAGGGCTTAGCTGGAGATTTGGAGAATGTGAAATACCTGCCCCAGAAAACAAATGTAAGGCTGGTCTTTGGAGCAACTAAAAGGTGAAATGGGGAAAAGTCACCATTTCCCATGTTGCTTGGGCCTGTGCCCAATGGACCCCCGAGGAGATTCCTTCCCCTTTATTCATTAAAATAACTAGGGAGAAAAGCAACAGCAAGCATAGGAGTAAAAATAACAAATGAAAAATCTTCTGAGGGTCACGAACTTTTTGAAAAGCTGATAGGTGTACTTTCTCTAGAGAAATGCACCCAGATTTCAAATGTTGCACAAGATTTCGAGGTCTTGGCAGATGCCGCAAGTTTATTCTTGAGTCCCTTAATCTAGATTAAGTCAGTAGAATTCAGAGGTAAAGAGGGATTGCACTTCGCATGAGAAGTCAGAGGGCATGATGTATAAGAGTCTGAAATCTAACGATTTCTCCCTCAGACTTCAGTGAGCACAGGCAAAAGTTTGAGGTCCCCGGCCACAGATGCGAATGCGCTCCGCTAAGAATCACCAGGGAAGGGAAGTTTGCTCAAGAGTGTTTCCCAATGTTACCAGTTCTCAGAATTCCGCTGAGGGCTTGTTCAAACACAGACTGTGGCCCCCACTCTGTGGGGTCGGTAGGACTGTGGGTAGGAGCCTGAGAATCTGTATTTCTAACAAGTTCCCGGGTACTACTGCCAATGCTGACCTTGGAAACACACTTGAGGACTGTTAGTTTAAGCTAATTACTGAAAATCGTAAAATGGGGTACTAGGGGACCCCTGGAAGTGATGCACGATGATATTTCCTGGCATAGAAAGGTATTTACATCCTGATAACAAAAGAAATCAGATTATATAGAATTATGTACAATATAATCCCATTTCTGTTTTTTTTTTTTGTAAAAGCAAGAGAAATCATATGTGCATTTATATTAATATCTTAACATAGAAGTTTAAATATCAAAGCGGATTGCGGTAAAGGTATAGATACGAATACGGATAAAGATAGGGATATAGCTATGGGTACACCTATGAGTGCAGAGTTAACATCCTTTTCTCGGAGTTCTGAGATTACAAGTGTTCTGCTTCTGCTGTGTTTGCTTACTTGTATCTTCAACCTTTTCTTTTTTCATTTTTTTCAAGTTTATTTTTTATTTATTTTGAGAGACAGAGGCAGACTGCCAGTGGGGGAGGAGCGGAGCGGGAGACAGAATCTGAAGCAGCTCCAGGCTCTGAGCCGTCAGCACAGAGCATAATGCGGGGCTCAAACCCACGAACTGTGAGATCATGACCTGAGCTGAAATCGAGTCAGACGCTTAATCGACTCAGCCACCCAGGTGTCCCTCTTCCACCTTTTCAAAGATCAACATAAACTGTTTTCAGAATAAGGGAAAAAAAAATTTCTTTTCACTGTGAGAAATTACAGCAGACTGCCATTACTGGGGCCCTGCTCTGGCAGGTGCTAACCTTGGGGAAATGGGAACTTCATGAGAGCAAAGTATTAGAACACCCTGGAATCCTTTAATGAATTAGCAGCATGTATTTTTGGTCTATTTTCAGTGGGTCCCAAAGTAACTCTCTGAGAACCACTCATGCTGGGACAGTGACCTTGTTTTCATTGATCAACACAGGAACAGGGATCTAAAGAGTGACATGCGCTTTAAAATGTGTATATGTACATATACACGTGTGTCTATACACGCTGGTATTTACATATATGTAAATATACACATACACATGTGTATTTTACATGTTTATACACACGTGTGCCTAAACACACAGGTATTTACATAGGTGCATACGGGTGTATAGATATTTAAACATGTAGACACTGATGTCAAGTTGTTAACTGACTTTCCTTAGGAAAGAACTGTATTCTATGCTGAGATTACGTCTTTTCTATTTTCTGGCATTAAAACATTGTTTAATTGTAAGATGGCCGAACGGATGGATAAATGCATGATAAAACAGGGTAAAATGTTAATGGTCTTTCACTGTAAAATTTTGGGGGGGCTTTGATGTATGTTTGTGAATTTTCATAATATTGGGGCGAATGATGTTTCTTATGAAATAATGTTTACAGCAGATTACTGAGGTTTGGCCAAAATTGTGAATGGCTTTACATTCCCCAATAAGATGCAGGCACCCCTATGTTACTCCATTAAAATTTGTTTTTCCATGATGTTTCAGGGTATGAAAACCAAAGCTCCAGCGTAACTCCCACCTGTGAGAGTGGGGGTTCTTTTAATTCTAGCTCCGAAGGCTCACGGGAGTGAAACAGTGACATTTCTGAGGTCTTGGGCAAGGTTGTTTTTCCAGCAAAAAAGGTGGTATTGCAAGTCCGTTCCTATCTTTTCTCAGGAAGTTTATGGCCTCCAAAGCCTGAATCACCCCATTCATGGACTTCTCTCTTGGAATTTCACACATCATTTTCAATTAAGGAACTCTTTGCCTACAGGACAGGGCCACCTGGTGTGTCCTACAAAGTATGTCTGTGGACAGATGTGTAGACAAGTGTCTGATGTCAGCAAAATAGTCGTGCTCAGACAGAAAGCTCCGATTTGCAGCTTACCTTAACCGTTTTTCTGGGCCATACAGAAATGGATGTCTGTGATGGATTTAATTGTTTAAATAATATATCTGGTATTAAGAAAAAAGAACTTTTTATGAATACCTAGTCTATAGCTGGACTTCCCATGTGGTTTAATTTTTTATGTTTATTTATTTACTTTTTGAGAGAGAGGGACAGAGAGCAAGCCAGGGAGGGGCAGAGACAGAGAGAATCCCAAGCAGGTTCTGCAATGTCAGCGCCAAGCCTGACGCAGGGCTCGAACTCATGAACCATGAGATCATGACTTGAGCTGAAACCAAGAGTCAGCATTTAACCGACTGAGTCACCCAGGCACCCCCAGGTAATTTTAAATGTTACTCGATTTGTTAAGATCTTAAAAATGGACTCCATTAGCAAAGTTGGGCTGCATATTAAAGCAGACGGGACCGGCTCTCACTCTCTCCCCTGTACTGTACTGGTGTGCTCCAGCTAAGGTTCCCCAGGTTGGGGTGGGGGGCGTGCTCAGTAAATGGGAAGAGAGCCTTCAATCCAGGGAGAGGCAGATCCCAGTGGCTGACCAACAGGCTGCACTCTGAACACTTCCCACTACTGCTTTTGCTTTGTCACACACTGAGCGTTTTTCCTTACAGAGGATTTCAGCCGCCTGATTCCCCTAAAGGTACTTTAATACCTGTGCTGGGAGCAGAAGAGTCACTTCATACAGAAATTAAATACATAAATTAATAGATGCCTCTTTGGAAAGCCTTTGAAACAGGGAGTCCAGCTGCTTCAGAGACTCGGTAGTCAATAGGTCAAGGCCTTGGTTAATGTACAGGGAAAGGCAGAGGAGGGATGAAATTGGTCAGAGAGATTCAGCAGAGAACAACAAATACGTTCTGAGACTTAACCACTTAGGTGAGTGTTTGCCTTTGTTGGGAGATGCCTATGAACATAGGCTGAGAACCTGCCCAAATCAAGAGGCGAGTGAAGCTCGGATTGTCGTCAAGGTCTTGCTTGGCTGGCCAGTCCAGATGGGAGAGGAGGAGGAGGAGGTGGGGGGAGGAGGAGGGAGAGGAAGAGAGAAAGGAGGAGGAGGAGGAGGAGGAAGGGGAAGGGAGAGGAGGAGGAGCTACCAGCCAGATTAGGTGGGAGCCTAATCACAAGGGATCAGTCTGCCCTTTACCCTTCCTCTTCAGACGTCACAAAAGAGTACCACTCCCTGAGAATTCCTCTAATACAAGTGAGCTGGAAAGACTCCTCAAGTCTTCGATGAAAAAGAAAAAAATTTTTAAATGTTTATTTTTGAGAAAGAGGGTGGGAGTGGAGGAGGGTCAGAGAGAGCGAAGGACAGAGGATCTGAGGTGGGCTCCATGCTGACAGCACAGAACCCAATATGGGGCTCAAACCCATGAATCGCAAGATCATGAACTGAGCTGCAGTCAAACGCTTCACCAACTGAGCCACCCAGGTGTCCCTCGATGAAAAACTAAATTCAGACATGGGCCCTTTTCCATTCAGAACCTCTGAGATCTCAGAATTGTATCCCAAAACCCAATATGGGGCTCGAACCCATGAATCGCGAGATCATGAATTGAGCTGCAGTGGAACGCTTAACCAACTGAGCCACCCAGGTGCCCCTCGATGAAAAACTAAATTCAGACATGGGCCCTCTTTCATTCAGAACCTCTGAGATCTCAGAATTGTATCTCAAAGCCTTGAAACCTTTACCGAGTGGCCGCCATGTGCCCAGGTCTTTCCTAGGCAGGCATTGTGTACATGCTTATCCTCTAACGAGATCATTTTCAAACTCTTTCAGCATCTCTTCTACCTCTCTGTGAAGTACCAAGCTCCAGCATCCCATTTCCTTCAATGGAAGTTTCCAGCAACTTCAAAAAAGTTTGAGAAAGCATGGTGTTTGCTAAATGCAACAGACAGCAGGCATTCTCCCATAGCCCCTAACCGAGAATCTAGCACCTAGCAGCTAGATTCATGGAGTTCTAGGATGGAAGGCGATCTTAGGTGTAGAGGACCCCCCACCAAGGGTGCCCATTTGACCAGTAAGTTCTACAGCAGAACACCTACCTCCTGGTCTAAAGTCACAAGGTGCCACTAAATAACTGAATTAAGCACACAGCATGCATTTTAGTTTCATTTTTTTGTGGGCAGATTATTTTCCAGAAGGGATATAGAGGCGACGTTCAGAACGAATTGTGGAAGTTGTACCAGTTTCCTCAGGAAAAAAAAAAAAAGTAAGCACTCAAGTACAGTGTTTTACTTGTTCATTTTCCATCCTTATCTATCGGAGGGACACGGGAGGGGGTACCGTGAGGTCCCAAGTCGGGCGTCAATTCCAGGTAAGTCTTCCAGAATTATCTACTTGCTCCATCTATAAACGTCTTCCATGCCAGCCAAGATGCTCTATTTCTTGAAGACCAAAGCCCTAAAGCATGTTTCTCTTCTAACTCTAATACTTCTAAAAGCATCCAGAAAGTTTGATGCGGAAAGCAGTAACTAAATATTAGCACTTTATTTTCTAAAGGCACGTATTATGGAGGAGAGAGAGACGGAGTGAGAAACCATCTCAGGTAATTTCCTTTGGAAAGTTTCCATTGTTTGCTTTTTCTGGAAAGCACAGGGTTCCGTGGTCATTTAGTTCAGATCAGTACTTCTTGCATTTGCCTGAACGAAAAGACTCACCAGGGAACATTTGTTAAAATACACATTCCTGCCTGCGTCTCATCTTAGACGGACTTCACCACATTCCCCTCATCATAAAGTAATTTTGGAGAATATACCGAATTTCCATCTGCTCGAAGCACCTTACCTGACAAACCAAATCCCTCTGATACTTGGAAAGGGTCTTGTTTTAAGGAGTGACACCACATTGAATCTGCATCTAAAACATCTCTTGGGATCTCTCTTCACCCAAGGTCATTTCGAAGGAGGCCAATTTCGGGCACTCTTATTTATTTATCTTTCCTGTGCAGAATTCAGAGGCAAGGATGCCATGTCCGACTTGCCGTTTGGGAAGGGTGGCTTCTAAAAATGGTCTTTGCCAAACTCTCATCCGTGTTCCCTCCCTCCCGCCCCCCACCCTGTGACCTTTCCGCAGGTGCTAAGTCTACCGGAGGAGAAATTATGCTCAGCCACCGTGGAGAAAGCCCCATCGGGCACAACACGCCTATCGAGCCATTTCTTGCGAGTCGACGTCTTGTTAATAACGTCCGCTGCCCTCCACTCTAAAAGGGAGATCTTGAATCTGCTCTGCAGGGGGACTGGAAAGTGCATCGTGCGCTCCAAAGGGAAAGAACGACTATTTCTGCAAGCCCAGCCCCAGTTCTGAATTATTTTAATTGCAGCCTGGTGATGCCAAGGTGCTAAAGCACCCCCTTAGGCTGAGTGCTTAGCCAAGAGGTACTGAATTAAACTGTCAGAACATGCAGAAAAATTGCAACTCGGCCTGTCAACAACATTTGTTAAGAGACACGGGCGAGGCTGGTGACTTGTGGAGGAAAAGAGCTGCCTGTGCAGAGCCATGAAAGCACAGTCTGGAACTAATGGCGTATTCAGAGGCCTTGTTCTACTTCATTGGTCAAAGCCAACACAAGCCTGTAAGATTTGGGCCCAGTTGCTGTTTATTACTATGGTAATAAAGGCCACTTAAAGATACAAACCCATCTTGTACTGGCACAGACCCAGGGCTTCTTTTCTAAATCGGATCACAAAGGCCTGCCCTCATTTCTCAGGCTCTTTAAAATGATCTCCTTTTTTAAGGGGGGAAAAAAAAGAAAGGGAAAAAAATTAAGACTCTTGTCCAAGGATGACATAGGGGTCTTGATCTTATTTATCCTTGGCTGTTTTTTTTTTTTTTTTTTTTTTTAACATCTACCCTGGGATGGCCAGTTTTATGGGTCATCTTGGCTACGAGACAGATCCCTGCTATTTAATGTGACACTAATCAAGGTGTTGCTGGGACCGTATTTGGGAGATGTGATTAAAGCCCATAGTTAGTTGTCTTTGGGGAAGAGGGATTTTCCTAGATCACCTGGGTGGGCCTGACTTAATCAGGTGAAAGGTCTGAGGCAGGGAACTGAGCATTTTCTGCAAGAAGAGCCTGTGTTAGGTCAACAGCTTCAGCCCTTGCCTAGAGTTCTGGGCTGCCTTTCTCAAAAGTTCACAGCACGGAGTTAGGGCATTCCCAGGAAGCTTCCAGAATCGCATAAGCCAATTCCTTGCAATAAATCTCTTAACATATATCTCTTACTGGTTCCACTGTCCTGGTTGAGCTCTGCCACTCAGTCCCTTGTCACTCACACTTCAGTTAAGTATCTATGAATCAGAAGTCTCAAAGTTGAGGGGCGCCTGGGGGGCTCAGTCAGTTAAGCATCTCACTTTGGCTCAGGTCATGATCTCATGATTCGTGGGTTCGAGCCCCACATCGGGCTCTGTGCTGACAGCTCAGAGCCTGCAGCCTGCTTCGGATTCTGTGTCTCCCTCTCCCTCTGCTCCTCCCCCACTCACACTCTGTCTCTCTGTCTCTCTGAAAAATAAACATTAAAAAAAGAAAGAAGTCTCAAAGTTGAGGCCCATGAGCTGCAAGGTGCCCTGTTCTTTTTGACTCACGCCGGTGTATTTGTTACAATATGCTAAAGGTAAAAATAAACTGAATTAGTTGCCAATATTTAAAACTTTGAAATCTCTTTCTCTCTCTCTCTCTCACACGCACACATATACATATCTGTGTTTCTTATTTCTCTTAGAAAAGAAAGAAAAAGAAATCCGAGGATCTGACTACCCTGGATCTATATCCCCAAATGGCAATGATCAGCCAGAATGGAAGGTGACTTCCTCTCTGTACAGAGTATGTGCCTTACAGTTCACCACACTCTCCACTCCTCCCTGTTGTCTCCCTCAGCAGTGAGGGACCTGAATATTGTTTTCCTTAATGTAAACAGGAAAGTGAAAGATGCATCATACCATTTGCTCTGTCAAACGTAGAAATAACAGATAGATGGGGCGCCTGGGTGGCTCAGTTGGTTGAGCGTCCGACTTGGGCTCAGGTCATGATCTCACGGTTTGTGGGTTCGAGCCCCGCATCAGGCTCTGTGCTGACAGCTCAGAGCCTGGAGCCTGCTTCAGATTCTGTGTCTCCCTCTCTCTCTGACCCTTCCCTGCTCATGCTGTCTGTCTGTCTGTCTGTCTGTCTCTCTCTCTCTCTCAGAAATAAATAAAATTTTAAAAAAATTAAAAAAAATAACAGATAGATGGAGAGGCTACATGTTTCAAGAAAAAAGGGGAAGGTATATATTTCTCTGCAGAAATGAACGCTATTTTTGGGTGCCTGGGTGGCTCACTGGGTTAAGCATCCGACTCTCTGCTTTGGCTCAGGTCATGATCTCCTGGTCTTGTGAGCTTGAACCTTGCATCAGGTTCTGTATTGAAAAAATCCCAGTGAAAGTTTGCTCAGTATTTAGGGGCGCTCTGATAATTGCCTTTTGGGGAAATTTACTGAAATGCAACCAGAGGTCCGAGAAGGGCTTGAAGAAAGTGAGATTTCATTGTCCCTCTTCCAAAGCAATTCTTACAAATATTCTCTGATCTCTGGGGGTTAGCGAACGAGGTTCCCCAGGATTCCACATGGTCCAGGGAAAAACGCCACACACTGGGGGCCTGGGGCTTTGTGTGCAATCCTTCCACTCTCTATCTTGCAAACTGAGACTCAGTTTCCCTATCTGTACCATCGCAGGGGTCCCCACAGGTGTGGCTCCACCCCTGCTTGGAGCATCCTGGGTCCAAACCTATGGAAAATGAATGTGTGTCTTTGGAAGATGAGGCTCAGGAGTCTGTATTTTGTTTTTAAGCTCCCAGATGATTCTGATGAGCAGACAGGTTTGGAATTTGCTGGAATAGAGAGTGTCTCAAGTTTCTTCCAGCTCAAAAACTCGATGTACCTAGGAATCAAATTCTGCAGGCGCCTCTCTGAACACTGGACAGGCAATGTTCCAAACGTATTAATGCTTTTGGGCCACTGGGATATGTTTTAAAGACTTGACGCAATGCCACGCTGCCTTAGTCACCTGGCAGGACCTGACTTATCATTTTGCCCGTAATTTATGTTGCCTGGTGGTTTGGAAATTCACCTGAGGTTCGGATCCGAGCAAGATCCAGTGGTCAAAATCAATAGATTTGAGCTGTGATCGCTGGACGAAAGACCTGAAGCTTCTCAGTTTCCAGTCTGAGTCCCCTACACTCCTGTGTCAGAACCACCCCTTCTGGGAGATGATCACCTTTCCTGAAAAAAGGGAAGAAAGCGTCCTGTACTCTCCAAAGATCATTTGGAAATTGAATCACACCGCATACTCCTCACCCCTACCATACAAACCGAGCCCCTTTCAGAGTACATTCGTGAACGCCATCTCTCTTGAAACCTGAGAGGCTCTCTCTGGTTCTTAGTGGGAGAGGGTTATGGTTTTTTTTTCCCCTAACGCAAACAAAAGACACGAGAAAGCGCAGTGCCGCAGTGCCACGGTGAAAAAATATATGGATTTTGCTTTTGTAATGTGTGACTATTAGATCATAGTGTTGGTTGCAATAAATTATCACTTTCAGTTCCTGCTAATTGCTAGAATCTTCTGCCATGGGCAGCAGTGATGTGGGCCAAAAAAAAAAACCAAAAAACAAAAAACAACCCACACACGCACAACTTTTTTTTTGGAGCTAGATACAAATATGCATCCTTCTGGATGGTGAATGGTATCTCAGATCTTGAATACATGCCTAAGGAAACAGCTGGGGACGAGGGCCTGGGAATCAAAGACGTCATTATGCAATTATCGTGCAAAGCAGGCTCTTTACAAAGGAGAGTTCTGATCTCTCTGTGAATCCAGTGACCCAGGGCCGTCTGCCCTCCATATAGCGCTGTCAGTCATGAAGACCTCGAGGGTGTGGCATAACCAGGTGGGTAGGTAGGTAGGTGACCTCTTAGGGACGTTCAAAAAGAAAGTTAAAAAATCCAGTTTGGTCCCTTCGATGAAGAGATCCTTCTATGCCTCTGCCACAGAAAGTGCAAACCCCACGACAGACAGCGAGCCCTGTCCTGGGTGTCTCTCTGGACTCCTGCCCAACACCCTCCGACCCCAAAGAATCCCCACGCACCGCGATCCCTTCCACTCCCCAGTGAGATCTTCTGAACACAGAACCCTATTCCAGGCTCCTCGTTATTCTGCAGCCCTGGGAAGAAACCCACCGTAAAGAGACCCAGTTACGAGCCGGGCACCTGGTAGGTTCCTGGCGATGGGGAAGCAGCAGAGAGCAGAGCAGATGGCGTCCCCTCCCCCACCCAGGGTGCATTTTCACGGAAGGGGAGAGAAAACGGATGGATGGTCCCACAGGAATGGCATGTGGGGAAAAAACAAAGCCCGTGAGGGCAAAGGAGCGCTGAGGGGCACGGGGGAGGCCGACGAACTAGATGTGAGATGCGGGGAGAAGGCCTCCTCCGAAGGCGCAAGGCAGGCCCGCAAAGGTGAGGCCTGTGGTTAGCGAGGGGGCGAGGAGAGGCTGTGAGGCAGAGCGTGCCTGGGGCACTTGAGCAGCACGGAGGCCGGCTTGGCTGGAACAGAGTGAGTGAGGGCGAGAGCCCAGCAGGTGCAAACACAGAGCCTGGGAACAGGGGAGAGAGCAGGAAGGCTGCCATAAGCCATGGTCAAAATCAGCTGCCACGAGGACTGACATCGCGAAGCTTCTGGATGGTTCTATGCAGGGGGAAAATGTGATCCCATTTATATTTTCAAAGGAGATTCTGTTGAGGAAAGACCCAACGGGGGAAGAGCGGGGTGCCAGGAGACCATGAAGAGAACAGGGCGGAAGTCTGGGTGGGGGGACGAGGCTGGGCGGGGGGAAGTAGGGCTTTCTTAGGTCTGCAGTCCTGCTCGTGAGGTTCGGAACCCCCTACATATTAACTCCACTGAGGCACGTCTCTGGTCTGTCTCATTAACTGCAGAATCCCCGAGCCCAGCACAGCGCTCCCTACATGGGACGCTTCCAATGTTAACGGTCCTACTGGGAAATCCTGGCGGGTCATAGTCCACTTACTTGCCAGGAAGACTGATGAGTGATGGCCAAATCCGCCCCCCTCCACTCTAGCACCTCTGCAATTTGAGCTCCTTCCCTCCTGCTCCCTCTCTCTCCGTATCTGAAGAGGACAGTCTGACCGATGGCCCAGGACAGATGCCAGAGGCCACCCCGCCTCTTCCACTGCCTGGCTCCCTGACCTTCCCCATGCCATTTATTTTGCTTGTGCCTCAATTTCTCCATCCCGAAAAGCAGAATACTACTGCCAAGGGAACATTATGAGGATTAATGAGGTAATAAGGACATGCCTGAAAGCAGTTTGAGCGCCTTGAAGAAACAGCTATAAAATAGGGGGCCATTTCCCCCTCTCTCTTCTCCTGCTAAATAAAACTGCTGGAGGGAGAGGTGAGGGTCCTGGTGGCTGGCGTATAGTGGAAAACAAGAAGCAGACAGAGGCAAAAGACATTTCCTAGGCCAGGATCACCTTCAGAGGATTCCAACGCATGCGGAAGCCTCCAGAAGGGGTAACACTGGCAGTAGAAGGGGTGGGGGGCAGGAGAGAATGTCCAAGGAATTGTGAGGATTATTTTGCCCTAGTTAGGGGACCGGAAATTACCTCAACGGGGCTTAGACACAAGCCAGAACCATGTCGCCCCTCCCATGTGCCCAAAGAATCCAGAAGCTGACAAGGCGATCTGGCAAATCCCCTCGGCAGCAATGCGAGGGAACAGTTACCCCAGACGCCCATCTGGTTTGGGCTGATGGCACTCCTGGGTGCACGCAGTATAAACTTGTTGGATCAATAAATATCGGGCTCCTTTTAATGAAAGAAACACGATTATTTTCCTCTTATTGCCTCCCTGACTGCCTCTTAAAGCTTCTTTAAATGAGGGAGACTTGTTATGCCCCACTGGAGGTATAGCTTCAGATGGTCACTGAGTTTATGCATTCGCCTTTGTATACATTTCTATTTTTTCAAGGTTTCTTTATTTATTTTTGAGAGACAGGGAGAGCAAGGGAGGTCAGAGAGAGAGGGAGAGAGAGAGAATCCCAGGCGGGCTCCGCGTTGTCAGCATGGAGCCTGATGCGGGGCTTGAACTCGCAAACTGGGAGATTAGGACCTGAGTCGAAATCAAGAGTCAGACACTTAACCGACTGAGCCACCCAGGTGCCCTGCCTTTGTCCATATTTTATTCCAAAACTTTTCGAGAACGTCAACTTTGTCTCCCCCCCCGCCTCCCCCCCCAAAAGGCATTAGACCTTTTTTAGAATTTTTTAAAAGGCTGCTCTAACGTGGTGCGTTGCACTTGTTTGTTGTTGTGGTGGTGGTGGTAGTGGTGGCTGTCTGCTCTTTAGAATTCAGGAAGCACAGATCAGAGTGCTGGCAAAAATGATAAGGAAACATGCCAGTGACTTTGAAAGCAGCCCGGCTGGCAAGCCCATCTGTACTTGACCAAACATATTTTGGTATTCACAGCATTGAGGGGTGAGGAGGTAGGATGAGATATGCATGGGCAATGTATCTGTCTAAATCATGACTACTTTTGAGTGATCTTGGGTATTCATTCATTTACTCACTCACTCACTCATTTATTTACTCATTCATTCACTCAGTCACTCATTCATTCACTCACTCACTCATTCACTTACCCACTCATTCATTCCCTCATTCATTCCATACCATTTGCTCAAGTCCTTCTCCACTGAATACTGAGTGCTAGAATGCTCTGGGCTTCCTCCCCTTCCTCTTATGGAAGGAGGTGGCCAGGAAGCTGTGGTAACGCCTGCGCTTGCTGAGTCAACCGTTTCCCCTTTCCCCTTTCTCCTTCAAACCTGTCATTCTCTGTCAAAGGGCACAGGGGAGGGGAGGCAGGAGACAAAACTATCAATGGTCTGAGAAAGAGGAACAGGACTAACTAATATCTGATTGTCCTTTTGATGTTCATTCAAGTTACCAAATGGGCTGCAGTCTCTTCTTTGGCTCTGGCCGGAAGCTTGTGGTAAAATTTATGTCACTGTGTCTGCTGTGGGTGTCACCCAGCTCTTGGGTAAACAGGAGCCAGCTCGGTGCTCTGCCCACTGGTTGCTGAGCTGCTGGGATGGTAAAAGTGGTGGCTTTTTCATTAAAAAAAAAAAATCACCATATGCATTGCAAGCATAATTTTCTTGCAAATAGAAGTTCCATCTAAATTAAATGCACAGAAAAAAAGCCACTAAACATTTCTCTTTGATCTCATAATTAATGTACCCATTTTTTAAAATGAGAAAATACAAAGAAAAACAGATCCAGAGCCTCATCGCTCAAACACAGCTATTGTAAATAAGGTGGCATTTAGTGTTTTGGTGTTTTTTTTTTTTTTCCCATCCTAATAAGCTCCTACCCTCTCCCAGACATTTTGTCTTTATCATAGACATAAATACAATTTTTTGCCCTGACTTTTTTCTTTAGAAGTATCATTCTTTCTCCTGATGTAGAAAAGGGGAAGTGGCTCTTGAATGGCCATGCCATAGTGATTTCACCCATATCGTTGCATCTTTCTTTACAGCTGGTTGCATTTCTAAGTTTAAAGGAGAAGGCAGCAGGGGCGCCTGGGGGGTTCAGTCAGTTAAGCATCCGACTTCAACTCAGGTTATAATCTCATGGTTCAGAGGTTCAAGCCCCGGGTTGGGTGCTGAGCTGTGACAGCTTGGAGCCTGGAGCCTGCTTCATACTCTGTGGTTCCCTCTCTCTCTCCATCCCTCCCCAACTTGTGATCTCTCTCTCTCTCAAAAATAAATAAACTTAAAAAATTTTTTAAAAGAAGAAGACAGCATTACACCCTACAGTATCTTTAGGGCCACAGGTCACATCTCCATTGGCGAGGATGGGCACTGTGTCAGGTTGAAACCCATCCTCTACTCCTGTGGAGCCACTGAAGAAAGTGTTTGTAACAATTCCATCAATTCCAGCGAGATCTCCAAAACCTGTCACCTTTGTGTCCAATCCTGGGGAAACCAGGTCTCTGAAAAGGTACATAAATCCATCTCTGCTTCCATCACAGTTCATTCCCTATCGACCATTTCTGTAACTGGACAAAAGATGTTGCCAGACTGAATTAGATCAGGCTAAAGGCCAATTACGAAAAGCAAGGGACAAACATGGCAGCCAGTCTCTTCCCTGAGCTGCTGCTGAAACTCCTAGACCTAGTTCCTCACAGACCCAATGCCAGGAAAGAGATTCCTGCTCCTGGAAGACATGAAGGGTCTGTATGGTGGAGGGAGTCAAATGAAAGAGGTCCACATCCCCATCCTATGGCGAGCCAAGCATTTGGGGACAATTGAGCGACACTGCCTCTGGCTTTATTGAAGTTAAGTAAAGAGGACAGGCTAGATGGCTGCCATCTTGCTGTTCTGTTTTCAGGCAAGTCGGCACAATTGATTCCTTGCCCCCGAAGGCTTCCCTCTCTGTTATCTCTTTGGATTTTAATATTGTTAAAGCCTTATTAATAGGTAGGCTAAACACACAGGTAATGAATCCCATTAGTCATAAAGAGCTCCCTGCACCCAAGAAACCCAAGGAGGAAAATGCTTGCGCACGCACAGCAAACCTTCCTAATTCACACAACCTGGAAGGGAAGTGCATCTGAATTATGCATTTTCTTAAAAAACAAAAACATCACACCAAAGGCCATTGTCAAATATGTGCAGAAAGCCTTTTCAGAAAACCAACTTTTATCCAGCAAAGACCTTAAAAGACTAGGTAAGAATATCCTTGAGTAAATAGGACTCTAAAATGTCCAATGGTACTTTAATACTGCTTTCTTGCAAAGAGTAGACTTACTCCAGATTGTTCTGGAGTACTCTTTGCTTAGTAAACCCTTTCTCCAGGGTGAGTGCATGGGTAAACCTCAAGCCAAGTTCTGAATCCAATGGATCTTAAACTCCAAATTCCAGAAGTCCACATTAACGGAGGTTGGATATAATGGGCACCCTGGGGGGAAAGGTATATGTTGCTACCGCCTGTTAGCCTTCAAGTTCAATTATACTCACAAGAGCAATGGAAGGGCTTCAAGGCAGGAATGAAATAACAAAAATGTCTAACATTGATGTCAGCACATAGCAAGAAGTGAGAAAAAAAAAAAAAAGAAGAAAAGAAAGAGGCATATAGCATTCTTGAAAAAAAAGAAAGAAAAGGCAGCCCTGTCTGCAACTTATTGAAGGAGATTTGCTGTTGCTTTTGTTTTTCACACTGTTTTGTTGTATAGGAAGAAGAAAGTTTGACCTTCAAGACCTCCAAATCAGGGCATGGCCTGCACCTTGGTAACAGGTGCCTTCTCTGGTGGGACTCATTGGTCTCTCCCATTGGCCTCCTTGGCATTCCAGAGCCTTCCTGAGCACATGCCTGCCCCAGGGCCTTAGTACTTACTATCCAGTAGCACTGCTCATCTCAAATCTTTACTCAGGTGTCTGTTTGCAGGCAACTCATCAGAGTCGCACAGCCTCTTGCCCTTCGTCCCTCTGTCCTCTTAACAGCTGCATATTACCTTCACGGCGCTTTACTTTTCCTGACATGTCTTCAGTTGTCTCTTTCCCCAAGGAGAGTAAAAGCTTCCTGTGGGCAGGAGTTTCATTCCTTTGCTCACTGCTGTATCACCAGGGCTTGCACACAGAGGGCCCTTGATAAACATTAGTTCACTGAATGAACAAAGGAATGAATGAATGGATGGATGGATTAGTAACTATATGCTGAGGATGATTCAGGACACCTGTGTTACACTTTAGCTCGCTCGCTCTCTCTCTCTCTCTCTCTCTCTCTCTCTCACACACACACACACACACACACACACACACACACACACACACACAGAAAGGGAATCTGTAGGGACAGCTTCTGGGAGAGAATCTTAACCTGACCCCGCCCCACTCAGACCCACCAAGTCAAGAAACAACTCTTTATGTGCCTTCCAGTAACATTAATTGTTGGTCATAAAACTTCAAAGAAACAGATATTTATAGCTTGATTAAAGCCCTTTTTTCCACACACACTCACCACAGCACTTTCCAACTCAGTTCCCATGAGCGTACTGAAAACAGTATTTTCTGCCCACTTCCTGTTGAAGCCGGCTCCTTAACCGCTTCAGTCCTGAAGCTCTCTCTCTCTCTCTCTCTCTCTCTTTTTTTTTCCAGTGTTCGGGTCTTTCGGTTTCTCTTGGGTTTTCACAGTTGGGTTTTTTACTCCTTTTCTCAGGCACCCAAGCCCCCATTGAGCCGCCCCCACAGCCACCATGACAACAGGGGCAGCGAAGACAAAATCACTCCCCAGGTGTGATGTGAAAAACCCCTTCCCGGGAAAAAACGAGCAGAGGCCGTGAAGTTTTGCGAGGTCCGGGCAACTGAAATGGTCATCTGTTTACCCATGCCTGAAAATCTGAGAGACTGGGAAATATTTAAAAAGTGCCCCAATTCGAAGAAGTAATTCCTGTTCGTATTTATAAATATTGGGTACCTTGAATATTGGAGATAATGATCATTTGTTATCAACTACTTGCCCGAAACTATAGATATTATTTCTAATCAGTTCAAGGAATCTTATAAGATGGGTAACTAACATCTCGGTATTACACAGAAGTGGATAGGTTCCAAAAAGGTTAAGAGAGCTGTCACATAGCTACCCTCTGTCCCCACCACACTCTGCCTTCCTGATGAAAAACTGCATTTACAATTCTTGGTATGGGGTACTGGTAGCAGAGAATGTATGAATTACACAAAAGAAAGGACATGCAAGCGCCCTAATTCTGGCAAAATAGAACTGCTTCCATTCCTGATGACAGCTATATTCAGTGTACATGAAGTTAATCATATACTCCCTTATTACAACAAACATCAGGATGAAAAAAATAAATGGGTAATGTTCTAACAGGCAGCATATTTTGGGAAAGAACTGATCAATATGTTCATTCAGACTTTTTCTAAAGTTTATGTATTTATTTTGAGAGAGAGAGCAAGAGAGAGAAAGAGAGAGAGAGAGAGCGAGAGAGCACATGCATGTGTGTGTATGTGTGTGTGTGTGTGCGTGAGTGAGCTGGGGAGGGGCAGAGGGCCCCTAGTACCCCATTTTATGATTTTCAGTAATTAGCTTAAACTAACAGTCCTCAAGTGTGTTTCCAAGGTCAGCATTGGCAGTAGTACCCGGGAACTTGTTAGAAATACAGATTCTCAGGCTCCTACCCACGCTCAGCGTGGAGCCCAACTTGGGGCTGGATCTCACGACTGAGATCACGACCTGAGCCGATAATATCAAGCTTGGATGCTTAACCGACTGAGCCACCCAGGTGCCCTGTGTACGTACAGCTTTAAAGGATGGGGGTCAGGTTGTATCCCGGACTGATATAGCCACTGCTGTTTGGTAGGCTGTGAATCCCCTTTGACTATTCAGGGTAGATCTGAGATAGTCCTAGAAGCCCACAAAAAGTACTAATTGTGGTAATTAATAAGTATTATGTGGTTGTAGCTGCAGTGAAAGGAGTCCCTCTCTAGATGTTATCATCTGAGAAAAATGGAAACTAAAGTGGTCTCCACAGGATCAAGTTAGAAAACCCCTTTTACTTTCAAAAAAGAAACCCCCAAAGAAAGCACTGTGCTTCTTCAGGTTGTCGTTTCTCTGACTCTACATACACGCAGTGCATGTATGTATGTTTGTAGATAATACTTGCTTATGACCGTGAGGCTGACATCTGCATTGCTCACTAATAGTGAGGCTATTCATAAATGCTTCCCACTGCCCCAGAGCCAGACCCACAGTGCTTTGCAAACCTTGTCTTTATCTACTCTGGACCTAAAAGTGAGGCTCATAGAGGCAACCGAGGTGCAGAATTCCTGCCACTGTATAGTGTTTGCATTGCTGTGCTGGAGAAAATATCCAATATACTGCCATGTCCTGCTTCCTCTCAACCTTCCAATGTCCCATTCGCAGGCTATGTTTAGGATTGCAAGTCTAGGTTGCTTGGAGGCCACCACTTGGACTGTGCCCAGAGAGTCCACAGCCTGGCTAGGGACCAACGGCATGGCCTGGGAAGATGAGCCGACCCCAACAGATTTTTCTCTTTTAGGAATCTGATGGAGTCAATAGTGCCAGATGAGGTCATACTATAGAGAGGGATCAAAGAGGCCAAGAGTAGGATGTATAAGTCAAATTTAAGAGCAAACAGAAGAATGATGAATAAGCAGAAAAATCTAGAATGTAGAGGAGCCACAGGGAGCTGGGCCACATTGTGGTGGACTATTTGTCTAAAGCTCCAAGATCACCTTGTGTTGAGGGTCCCTTAGGTCTCATCGGATCCAGAACATCATACCACTTCCTGTCCCTTCCAAGGCCTGGCTCTTCACCATCTCCTGGTCCCCATGCATAAGCATACTTACAAAGGGCTGCACATTATGTGAGGTGATTGGAGTGATACCCTTGCAAACCAGAAGGCAGAAAGATTGCCAGGTTCCAGAGAAAGTGCTGGTAGAAATAACTGAAATCTCCCTTTTCAGCAGGACCACACACCCAAAAGCCAAAGGGCCTTGCCTTGGGCCAAGAGCCAGCTGTAGGTCACTCTTCTCCGTGCCTAATGTGAAGTCAAAACCCCTTTGCTCAGAACTTCTTGTCCAGCAAGGAGTCCTATTCTGGCTTCCTGCCTCTTGGCCAACTACTAAGTTTGTTCTTCTAGCACAGGGATGAGATGAGGAATCCTAAACCAGATATTCCAGGCTTGGTTCAGTAGCTCTGAAAATTGAGAGCTGCCTACAAACTGTCCAGTTTGACTCTCAAATACAGTGGTGCTTGCTGAGATACGTTCTCTTTGATATGTGAGTGGCCTTCTTCTCCTCTGCCCATTTTGCTCCTTTCCACCTATCTCCTCTGAACATAGGAAGAGCCACGCTTCTTCTGAGAACACTGAAGATGTCTATGTGCTTCATATGCTTCTAGTTGGAAGAAAGAAGCACCAGCCTGTGTTACTCTTGAAGACCCAACCAAACGGCTTGGAATCCAGGAATCTCCCTGGGCTATTCTGTAAAGCTCATGAATTCTCTCCTTACCAGGATGCCCGCTCTGTCACTTTGAAAGTGAAGACACCCACCCCACCTTTCCCACCCCATCCTGTGCCTAGTAGAGGGGCTCAGGGGCCATCTGTGCTATCAGGAGGCCAGAGCTGCCTTAGGAATCCACCTTCCCTGGGATGTATCTCTTGCCATCCTCCATTCACACAGGGGGCTTCCTAGTGCTCTGAAGAGTCTATAGCAAAGAGTTGACTTGTACTCTGACAGGACACAGAGAGACTCCTCATCCACACCCGACAGTCAGGGCCCTATACTCAGAGGAGAGATGAACTCATCAGTTTAGGATTTGGAGAGTACTGATAATGTGTCCTGATTCTGCCACAAGGGGCGATAAGTTAATTTTCTTTCAAACAGCAACTTTAAATAAACCTGAGTTCCGAATCCTCAGAAAGTATCACAAACCAGCAGAAGACACTGCTTCACCTCTCTAAGCTTGCATACCCTTGTACAAATTTGACCACGATATCCTGATCAAATTAAATAACAATGATTTATACTTTAAAAAAAAAAAACTAAAACTTGCATTTTTGCTATCTGCCTTTGGAGTTTTGCAGTAAGATTTGGAAGAAGTTGCCTTACCTTCTCAGGAAAGGGCACTAACATTTATTAAGCATCTACCACATGCTGGGAACTTTTACATTTACAGAGGAGAATGAAGTAGCTATGGGATCATTTTAAGGAATGCTGAGAATGGCCACAGTCCAGAATAATTAGTTTGTTTTCTTTCTTACTGACAATCTCTCTGCTGATACATCGGAATCCCTCTGACTACGAGGGAACTGTGAAAAATCAGTAATAAAATGTAGACTATGATGTGCTTTCTAAGTAAAAACAGTCACCATAAAGATGATATAACTTTGGAATCAAAATTTCAAAATTCTCTTTTTACCAACTACCCTGAGTATAATCAAGTTTTAGGAAAGAAAGCTACATTTCCAATGGAATTTCCATTTCCGTGAGTTAGAGTTCTGTGTGGTGAGGCGGCAAAGGAGAAAAACATACAACCTGAGTCTGTGCCCACATCTGCCTAGGGAGCTGGGAAGCCAAGCTCTTTTCCAAAGATCAGCAGTGTAGAATGCCCAATGGGAATGGCCCTGACCAGTGAAAAGCACCATTTGTATACCGAGCACTAAGACTTGGCTCAACCTCACATCACTCACTTGGCCACTGTGGTCACCATAATGACCCAGACGGTGGCGTGTTGGTGCTGGTCAATGGGAAAATCTGAGAGACATGCAGAATGTGGGGACCAACGCAGCTCCCAAGGGAGCCCAGAGACAGAGCGAGTGCGCGTTTTCGGTGCTTTTTTTCTTTTTTTTTTTTTTTTTTTTTCTTTTTTTTTTTTTTTTATTCTAGGAGAGACAGAGACAGTGTGAGCAGGGGAGGGTCAGAGAGAGAGGGAGTCACAGGCTGAAACAGGCTCCAGGCTCCGAGCTGGCAGTCAGCACAGAGCCCGATGCAGGGCTCGAACCCACAAACCGCGAGATCATGACCCAAGCGAAAGTCGGACGCTTAACCGACTAAGCCACCCAGGCGCCCCTGTGCTTTTTTTCTTAAACATGTACATCTGGACATATGTACATATCAGTATGTAAGCAAATGAATAGTTGAATGAACAAATGAGAGTGTTTGATTTTATATCATTTAAATACACTCCTTTTGTCTTTGTATAAAATATAACAAACCTTAACTCATGGGGTTACTGTGAGGATTAAAAGATGTTTACAAATTACTTACTATAAGCTGGTACCACTATTCACCTTAGAAAATTTTTCTTTGATGCATATTATTTATTTTGGGTATCATTGATTATTTGTATTACTTATTTTTGCTATTATTTCTTGACCTTTACATGTGATTATATTTAGATTTATATATCTGTGCATAAAGCTCCTCACACATGAGGTCAGCGTCCGTTTCAGGCTCTTCCCCAGGAACAAAAACAACCATATGCACGGCTCACTTCAAGCTGGCTTTCTGGGGGCCAAAGGCACCCCAGAGCTGCGGCCCAGCTCTCCTTGGGGCTCCCAAAACAGCGCCTTCCTGTTTCTCTCTGGCTTCTCAGACACTCTCCACCACAGTGTAAATCAAGAAGTTCATGATGGTTGGTTCTGCCTGTGGTGCTTTAAAACTGAAGCGAGTGGTTAACCAATCCAGGCCCCACAGAAACTGCAGGGTGGGCTCCCGATGGGGAGTCAGAAATTCTTTCTATGAAAATGCAAAGTACGACCTCATAAAAGAAACCCACTGCGGGAAGATGAAGAAATGTCAGTTTGCATTAAAACAAAATAGGAGCATGAACATTTTAACCATCTGGCAAAAGACCTTCCTATACAAATACATAAAAGTTGCCAAGGAGTTAGACAGGAACTCCACACAGCTCCCTTGGTGCCTTTGTGAAAACTTTGAGCAAATTCAGGGCCGGGTGTTAGTGATTGGTTTACTGTAGCGGTATATTCCCTCTGTGCCAGGCAATTGTCTTTGTTTTGCTTTGAACCTAATTGTCTTATCATGCTTCAGAGCCTGTAATACATTTGGAAGGAGGCTGAAGTCATAAACGTGTAGAAGCAAATGAATACAACAGTGCTGGTGTCAGGTTTTATGAGACACGGAAGGTTTGTATTGGGCAAGATAGGCTAGGTTCTGCAGCGATAACAAATAGTTCTAAGATCTTAGTGATGTGACATAGCAGAGGTTTGCCCCTCACTCATTCCCTCCAGATTCTATGAAGATCAGCAGGAAAGCTCTATTGACTGTTTACCCAAGGAGGGCCGAGGCTCCACTGTGCTCTTGCTCCCTTGACTGCCAGAGCAATGGGAAGGAGTCAGGGTGAAGGCACCGGCTCTTAAAATTTCCTCCTGGAAGTGACACTTGTCAATGTCACCTCCATTTCATTGGCCAAAGCAAATCACTGGCCACGTCCTATTGTCAAGGGAAGCAAGGAAGTACACCTGTACCCTGTGCCCTCAAGTAAGGGGACCACAATGTTTGAGACTAGCTGTAACAGCTCACGCAGAGCTCCCGATTACTGGGCACCCATATGTGCCAGGCGCTTCATTAATTATCTTGTCTACACTCATACTGAAGATGGAAATGGCCAAAAGCAATACACTCGGAGTTCTAGTGTTTTCTTCGGTAAGAGTTTACACAGGTGCTCATATCACTCTCTGCAATCAATTTCAAACTTTTAAGGGCCATCTTCTTGTATCCCTGGTCTCCCCAAATGAGCCCCTCTTGAACTTCTTATTAAGCACACCTACCACCGACTATGTGCACCACACTGGGCGATTCACTGATCTCTGTAAACCTCAGTTGAAGGACAGGGTATAAAGCCGACAGCACAAAGCAAAAGCTCAAGACATTATCAGTCCCCTGTCCCAGTTCTCTTATCTCCTTCCTTAGCAGTTCGCATCAGATGAACATTTCTGGACTCAACGTATTGACTGCAGAGGTGCTATATGCACCAGTAGAACTCGCAAAGGCCAGCCTATGAATCTGAAATAGCATGTGACTGTATTTAAGTGGTGAAATCAAAAGACAGGGGCCTTTTCATTTTCTGTGGTTCATGAAAACAGATGTATGGGCCATACTGTTACAGCCAATAAGGATGGGGCAGGTCACAGTTCCTTGGGGTTACTTTGGACATCTCAAAGCTCTATAAAATGGCCAGGTAAGAAGCCATTTCTGAGCTTCTCCCAGCCCTGTGCAGGGCAACCTCATAGTCCTCACTTAATTTTATCTTCTTAACAAATCCATGCTGTCGGTATTTCCTGCATTCTACCAATAAGGAGATGGAGGCTCTGGAACTCAACTGAGGTCCCGGTAGTAAGAAGCAGAACTCAGTCTGAGACTAAAATCCATCTGATTCTTCTTAAGTCTTGGCTTTTTCTATTCCTGCCTATCTTTTCTTGAGATGAACATACTTTAATATTGCTTATGATTGTGCTTAGGGTTATTTCAGGTGATTGTCAGGGAATTGGACTGGTCACAACCTCCCCAGTGTTTAACACACTAGCTCGTGCTGAGTTAGAGGTTCCGAGGTCTGGAGATTCTAGTTGATGATGCTTTATTTCCACCTGGCATTGAATAGCTTCATTCCAACAGACTGATTTTGACATAAACCACACTCCTGTGCTTACGGAATTTCTCACGAGTGGTCTTCTGGTTCTGGGGTACGAATCTGATATGAACCACGCCTTTGCAGTTAAGCCAAACCCTGAGGTTTTGCTAAGGTTTCACTTTGAGTGAACTTGCCAATCAGAGTGAAACTAGGGTAGAGAAAGGGGTCGTAAGCCACAGAAGTGGGAGGAAGCAATCTGCTTTGTCACCCAAGCACACAAGCTTTCTGCCAGAGACCAGAGGCAGCCAGATGCCGGGGAAGGCTAGCATGAGAGAAGCCCCCACTCTTGATGGAAAGCCCTTACACAGCCTATATTTGGCATAGTCTAAATTCCTGCAGCTAGGGCTCCTGGCCATTCCTCATGTTGGGAATAGCCAGGAATCTCAATCCATTGATACGCATCCCATTCCAAAGTGATGTTGTGAGAAGAGATTTGACCGAGAAAACTAAAGCTCCAAGGGATCAGGATTCTTATCCAGGGCTCCTCCAGTAGCAGATAGCAGAGTTGGCAAGGTCTGATGCCAAAGTTCAGGGTCTGTCTCACTACACCACACTGTCATGAAGAGGACTATCAGAGCAGGTGACCAATGACAATGATCAAGTTAGAGTTGGCAGAAGTAGCCTAGTCCCAAGCAGCACTCCACTGGGACTCAACTTTCTTATTTTTGTGCAGGGGATGGAAACATGACCCCTGGGAATCATGCCTCAAAAATTCTATGACAGGTGTGTTCCAATCTACAAGCGAGAAATAAAGAAAATCCTGTGAGGGCATGTGTGTGTTCGTGTGTGTGTGTGTGTGTGTGTGTGTGTGTGTGTGTGTGTGTGTATTTGGAGCTAGAAAAATCTTTTGCATTACCATATGAGCATACTGGAAATACTGGAAGAGTTGACTATGGTATCCTATGGGACTCTCCTGTATCTTGATATATCATCATACTCTTTCCTCTTCCCCAACTTTTTTCTTAAGTTATCTCAAAAGATTTCTATTAGTTGCAACCAATGGAACCAATGAAGACTTCTGTTTTGTGCCCTGCTGCATCCTCAGGGCCTAGAATGGTGCCTGACATATAGAGGAACAACTCCCCAACAAATACATGAGAAATAAAAAAAGAAATAATCAGGATTCTTAATCAATATTCCTGGGTTATGAAGGCAAAGCCCTGAGAATCTCTTGTAGCTCATTTTCAGCTTGCCAAATTTTCTATATTTGTGCAATGGGGCAAAGCTATGCCCAGAGAGGCATATGTGGTAATCATATTTGTGTCTACCCCCACGTCCTCATCCCAAGGACATATGCTTGCAGAATTTGTTTTGTCTGCAAAATCATGATCTAGTTTCCTGTTGCAAAGACTGTGTTAGACATAAAGAAATATGTTGTAATCACGTTGCAATCATTAAATATATAAAACGCCATAAAATAGAGAAGCAAGATGAGTGAAGGATAGTGAAATAGTAAGTGAGCAAGAGGTCAAGGCCGAGTGGTTAAGGAAAATTTCAGAGGACTACAGGCAGAAGCTGAACACCAGGTGACAAGAGGAAGTACTAAAGATGGGAACCTTATGGTTCAAGAATGCAGCAGGGGAAAGTGCAAACAATCTGCAGGGAAAGAGCCTGAATCTAAGAGACAAGAATGGATCTAAGAGCCTGGAATGGATGGATAGGGAATGGAGGGTGAATAGATGGATAGACAGGCGGATGAATGGATGGACAAATGGGTGGATGGATGGACGGATAGTGAAGAGATGGGCAGATGAATGGAGGGCAAAAACTTTTGTCATATTTTCTTGGATAGCTCTAGAAAAAAAGAGGCAACAATTGGATTGGCATGAAATAATTACCTAGACGGACAGAGGAAAGGAGGCGAGGTTATGCTGCTGGCAGGAGGGTCTCATGATGTGGAGTCGAAGTGATGTATGCTCTCTAGAACAGTGATCCTATAGCCCGTGTCTACTGACGGACTCATCATCACAAAAAGCTTTGCATAATCAAAGAGTATCCCAATGGGGGAAAAGTAATGTGTCAGCAAGATTCACGGCTTTGTGACCACCAATATTCATGTGGAGAAAGAAAAGAACTACATTTTGCTTTAAAAAACAAAAGTCACAGTTGTTCGTATTGCAGAGGTGCTGGTGGACTACCAAGGCTCCTTTTTCATAAAGTAGAGGCATTTCTGGGACACTGCTTCCCCATCAAGGTATACCTCTGTGTCTACATTGAGCCACACAACTACTTCTGGTCATAGTATGGTGATCAGAAAGTGACATGAGTCACTTCTGAGCTGATGTACTTATGTACATCATTAGCATACATAACATTAGTGAGAAATGACCACTTCATTTCTCCCTTCTCTCCTACTTTTGTTGAGACCATGGAGGTCCAAAATAAAGATGGCAGTGAGAGAAGATGGAGCCCATGTCCCTAAATGTCTACTTGGAAGAAAGCCTCACAACTGGATATGTCCATACTGGATGTTTTATGAGCAAGAAATCATCTTGTATTATGTTAAGGCCCAGATTTTAAAGTTGTCTGCTTACAACCATTAGCCTACCATGACCAAAGCAAGTCAAAGGTAATATATTTGAGCTTCTCCACTAGTTTCTCTGTCAGATTTTGGGGGAAAAAAAACCTTCTCAGACCAACCCTCTTTGATCTCTGGTTAGGAGAGAAAAATAATTGAAGAATATATATTGAGCACCTACCATGAGCTGCCATGGGGATTAAGCACTTTCTATGGAACATATAATTTGGTTTTGATGATAACCCTTGGGGGTAGGTCTCATCTGCTGCATTTAACAAAATGAACGCTAAGAGAGGTTAAGTGATTTAATTCAAGCTCTTCACAGCTTACATAGAAGGATTTAGCAGGCATGATTGCAACAGAAAGTAAGGCTTCCACTTGAGATGAAAGAGTCTATGGCAGTTGGAGTCTAAGAGGTGGGTCAAGAACCATACAATGGGGTCGAGCTGGGCTATAAACTGTTCATCCCCCTGCATCCATCAAGTCTTTTGTAAATACTTTCAACTGATTTGGTTGAATGCAAATAATGCTTATAAAGTTTTTACTCACACCAGGGACTGTCCTAAAGGCTGGGGATTTTCTTCCTGATTTGGACTTACACTTCCTACCTTCCAAGTTGTTCAGTCTCTCATAGCGAGATGATCAATAAATGCACGTGATACTGCATAGTCAGGGTTAGAAACAGAGCTCTGGACAATGTGCAGAGGGAGCCTGGGGGAAGAAATGTTCATTTGCATCCGTGGGACTCTCCTCCGGACTCCTGCTGCCCTGCATCATCTCACCAGCACACGTCACATGTTCACATTTTCCTTCCTGAGCCACGAGAATCAGAAAGTGATTCCAAAGCCACACAGGCCCAGGAGCAGGCCTTGCTGTGACAGTTGGTTTGCAAGTGACAAAAGCCCAACCCAAATGAAGGGAAATTCATTCATCTGTGGAATGCAAGTAAGAGTTGAGTAACGGAACCATGGAAAGGTCAGGAAAGCAGCCAGACCTAAGGGAATATGGGAATCAGGGGCTCAGCTGTCTGAATGTCTGCTGTGTCCTCTTGCCACGTGGTGGGAACCCCAGATGCTGGCAGCTGCCAGGTTTAATCCCATGGCTTCTGCCAATGGAAAGACACTGAAACTTCCGGGTTCAAAAACCCTGGGTGCGGTGGGGGGCGGTTCTTGGTTTGTGGGAAGGTTCCAATGGGCAGAATTTAGATGCATGGGGCCAAGATAAAAATGGCACCATTGGAGAGCAGGTGGGAATAGTTTCCGGGGAGGGAGGGGAAACAGGTGCTGGAAGGCAACCCTATAAATGTCCACAAGAACTCGTGAGAGAGGTTAGTCAGGAGAAGGATCCAGAACATTTGTGAACATTCTTTGCACAGGGCTTCCTTGCACGAGTTTGGGGGAGTGCAAACTATAATCTTCAAAAATGTTTTAAAGAACCCTACAATGACTAATAATAGAACCAAAGAATTTGGGAAAATCATTATTTATTATACTTAACAGGTTATCTGTGTTTGATATTTCAATATATGCTTCAAGAGATATGAATCCTGTGCTTTAAAAAAAGAAATGGGGCCATTTGAGGACACTGGGTGAGGCCTTTTCCACAACAATGGAACTTTAAGTACTTGACAATTTGTATGCTGTCAGTATGTAAGCACTGAGCCTCACAAACCCCACAGCTGCATGTTTACAGTTTAGACCATCTCTGTGAATTGCATCCTTATGTTCTGTATTTTAAAAGGCCATTTTCGGCTCCTACTTAGCTTCCACTCAGAAATACCATTCAAATCAGGTCCGTGTGCACGCGTGTGTTTTCTCAATCCACACGTTGTGACGATCGGCCATGGCAATTTTCCCCTTTGTGTTTACTCTGGATACCCTGCTCCACGTTGAAATTCTGAATTCTGATGTCTGTCAAAATGCAGAGACCCGGGCTGAGGTTCAACTTGGGTACATTTTAATGGTGGGCAAGGATGGGCCAAAAGAAGACAAAAGAAACAGACAAGTTTTAAGTCTCTGAGGTCTGCAAGGCATGGTGCTCAAGTATTTCAGGGTTCAGTTAGTTTAATCCCCAGAAACGTGGGCTTAGGGGTTGGATAGCCGTTGGTTAAAATCCTGGTTCTACCAACTTTCCTCTCTGACACCTGGGCACATTATTAGATTGGACCGTATGAGATTGATAAGAGTTGACCATCTGTACCTACAAAAATGGCAATTTCATCCAGTTCAACCTAACAGTTGACCTCTTAATCCTCATCCACAAAATGGGAATAATAATACCACCTGTCTCCTAGGATAATGATAAGGATGACACCGGGTTATATAGGGAAGGTGATGCATGCCAAACTTGCCACATAGTAAGTTTCTGATACATTTTAGCCATTGTCATTGTTGCTGTTATTTACATCTGTTAGGCAATTTCATCTTCATAACAACCCTGTGCGATAAGTATTACGGGACCCATTGGGCAGAACAGGAAACTGAGGCAAAGAGTTGGAAAGAAGATGATCACAGTTTTACAACCAACAGGAGGTAAAACTAAGCACTGAGTCCAATATGTCAGACCCTAAAGTCTGTGCCTTTTCCATGGCACCTCACTCGTCACAAGTGCAATGAATCAGTCACTGTGACTGACAGCCACGAAGAGGCGTGAGCAGCCTTGGGTCCAGAGGCTGCGGCACACGTGGGAGTGAGCTGACACGGCTTCAGACACGGGGGGCTGGCCTGGAGCCTGAGCTGGGCCACCGGTGACCCAGCAGCACCATTTTAATTCTCTGAAAAAGATGTGATCTTCAGTCTCCCATAGATTCAGAGAAGCTTCATGGGATGCTGATGTAGAAGTGTGAGAGCAAGTCCTCCGCTAAACAAAACGAAAGCCTGCATTTCTGAGTTTCCAAGAAGACCTGTTGGATTGTAAGAAACCAAGTCACCCAGCTACTAGGAAAAAGTGATTCTTTTACTTAGATTTCTGGAAAGGGCGCCAACATGCGACTGTGTGTGGTTATAAATAACCCGTAACTTTCTCTAACGTGTGGCCGTTGGTTCCCTAATGTAAAGCTGGGATGTGCTTCACGATATCCCTTTGGGTAAATTGTACTCAGTAAGTGATGGTGGTAAGTCTCTTAAAAATCTCAGCAATGTATCAGTGGCTCAAATTTTTTGGCCAAAGATTCAATTTTTAAGAAACATTAAAAAAAAATAAGTCTATGTATAGAAAGAAAATAAAACCTACTTCAATGAATATCATATTTATGATATTGAAAATTGGGAACTCCACACTTAATCCAACATTAGAGCTGAAGTCAACTAAATTAAAGTCTGCCATTTACAGCCCAAAGCAACAAGAAAAATATGATTATGAAAAATAACCTAATATAACTTTTGCTGTAGTTGTAAGCGAAAGAAGCAGGCTGTCAGAGGGTACGTATATTATATATGTAAGCCTCTTCTGGCCTTAACTTCCTTACCTGCAAAATGGGTATAATAATACATACCACGCAGAGTTGTTGAGATGAAATTAACGAACACATATAAATAATAATGGTAACAAAAATGATGGCTATACTATATTATAAATAAAAACTTATGGATGGGGGAAAAAGACTAAAAGGTAATAATTCAAAGTCCTAAACGTTTTAGCTTAGGTGCTGGGAGCAAAAGAGATTTCCCCCGTCCCTATTATTCGTTAATGTCTTGAATGTATATGCATTAGTTCTATAACAAACAAAAAATAGATGTGGAATAAGTAACACTTTGTTTCAAAGTTTCTCAAACTTTAGGGCTCAGAAGAACCACCTGGGATGTTTGATACACCAGACTGCAAACGTGCAGATGCTAATTAAGTCAGTGGCAATCTCCTGAGTGACTCAAGAGTAGTATTTTGAGAGACATTGACTACCGATCTCTCTGGATGCGTACAGGCTGAACCTTAGCTGGAAGCGTGGTCTAAATTTCTCTTCATTTCAGTCCAAATGCATGCCAGGAAACAGCTACATATACTCTAGTTTTGAAGATACACATTTGAAAACAAGAAATCAAAGACTCAGCATGTGCTAAATGCTAGGATTCTGTTGTAAGATAAATATCCGGGCAGTCTCTCAGGAACTGCTGGGCGATGTAAGGGAAAAGGAGAGGCTGTCCTTGCTCCTATGATGAGGACGGGGATGATGATGATGATGATGATGATCAAAAGTTTTGCTCATTCTTGCCATCAACAATTCGAGCTTCAATGATGATAATACCTAATATTTGCAAAGCACTTTTACAAGTACAGAAAGCTTCAACTTTAGAAAGCACATCAAAATTATGGCAGATTAATAAGATTGGGATGAATGGTGGAGCTTTTCTCTGCCCCGAAAGGACTCTTACTACATTCCCAGCACATGCGCCGAAGTCTCTACTGGAAGAGAGCAACAGTGAGGTGCACACCAAGAGCACGTTCCCTGTTCGGGGACCTCCGTTCTGCGGGAGGCAGAGCAGCTCTGCAGAAAATGCGACCCAGGGCCTCCTACAGACTTGGAAACGTATGTGATAAATAAGTTTACATTAAGAAAGAAAAATGAACGTGTGAATGAATGAATAAGTGAACAAGCCCCAGAGACCTTGGCCACCTTACCACCCAGTGAGACCATCTGGAGGACCAGACGTGGATCGGGCTGTAACACCACTCACCACCGTCTCCAGAGAGATGGACCTCCCACCAACGCGCTTGTCCCTGGGCAGAATCCGGTTCAACTCCTACCCCTGAAATGGAACCACTCACTTTTAGGCCAACAGATCTTGGCCTTGAAGTAATCAAGGGACCGAGTTAACGGGCTACGTTTACGAAGTGAAAGGGAATGCAGGGCTGGAGGCCAAGAAGGACCCACGAGCGGTTTAGGAAAACTGTCGGAACTACTGAACGCAAGCCTGTGACTGCGGCGGGGCGGGAGGTTTGCGGAGAGCCAGGAAGGCCTTTCTTCGGACTTGAAGGACCCGAGACAGCTCACTCCCAACAGACAAGGAGAGACCAAGCAGTAAAAAGCCCCGCTTTCAAACTGGAGAGAAAACAAAATGAAATCAGCTTTGGGCAACTGGCGAACCCCCTTGGGTCACATGGCTCTGAGAGGTTGGGGGGAAGGACACATCTCTTCCTGCACCGCACACAGAGATGGTGATGGCCACACACGTATCTCCTCTGCTCTGTGATCAATATCGAATCCCGGGTTTAACAACATGCCAAACACTTGGTTTGTGCTGCTTTAAGGAACCCAGTCACACTGTAAAGACGGTTTTTAAAAATGGTTCCTTTGAATTATCAGCTTGAATGTTGCACTTTTGACTAAAACCATACGCCGGAGCCCCGGATTTCTGCCCCCTTTGGTTTTATCTATCATGACTTGAACTTCAGCGCCTCCCTCTCCCTGCCATTCGGACAAACAGCTTTACTGCTGCACTGGTCCAAACCTATCCTTCTGCGGCTCTCATGTGCCAAGGAGTTTTGCTCATTGGTTGTCCAAACGTGGTTGAAGCCACAAGTTCTACCCTTCCAGACTATGGGAATTTTCTACTGCGGGTAAGTAAAAATCATAGGAGTCCATCAAGAGATTATATATTTAAAGCATCTAGAGTGATGCCATTTCCACGGAGAGCCAAGATACCCATTTAGCTGGAGGCCACTTTAGAAGTACAGTTCACTTCTCAGAAGTTATCATGACTTATGGCCCTTGCCAGTTGTTTCTGACAAAAACAGCAACACAAACAACTAGATATACATTTTTAAAAACATGTGTTCCCTGGAAGCCAGTGCTGAATCCCGCATTTCTGAGTTTTCTGAACCCTAGGTGCCACAGCTGGCCCTGACGGCCTCAGCATTAGGGAGAGAGCTTCACGTTTCTCTCTGGAGTCCATGTGGTCCGTCTCGGAAGGATCATTCTTTAGCAGACACAGTCAAAAGACATAAGGAACTTACTGTATTTGCATTGGGATAGGAACCAGAATCTTCTTTCACAGGTGTTTCGTGACAGTTCTAGATGCTTGAAGACACATTCCAGAATTAGTACACCTCGAATAATGTGACATAAAGGCTTGGGTAACTCTTTGGTCATCTAGGGGTGGGTGGGGGTAGCTTGAAATGAGAGGCTTTTCAATGAATCGGTCTGGTAACGAGCGGAGGATGGTAGAGAGCGCCACTTATCAAGGTTCAGGTTAAGCCCAGCTTCTGCACTTTCCCCGACAGCATCGACATGGGTTATCTTTGCCGACCACACGCTGTCTCATTTAACTCACTGCTGTTTTCTATTTGCGCGCTGACATTCAGAAGTTTTATTTTATTTTTTTCCAGTTCAGAAGCTCATTTGCTTCCATAATGGTTGATAACAGGGTCATTCCCATTAGGACTGTTTAACAGCCTTAAGTTTTTTTTTCAAATAAAGATTCTTTTTTTTTTTTTTTTTTGACACAACCCTTCTCCCAACAATAGGTTGTGATAAATACGCCAGCCCTAAGTTCTAGGTTAACATAAATATGAATGACTACAGTAACGTGTGAACGAGACAGAGATGTAAAAGGTTTTTAAACCACACTTTAACAAAAAGGTCCTGTCTGTCAATGAAATAAAGCTGTTTTGAATTTGTTCCCAATCATTTGGCTCTTTCGCTGGAAGCCCGTGTTTGCTTGGTGGTGATTAATGTGAAGCATGAGCCGCCTTCCCTGAGTGTGGAGAACTGGAGGCTCCAAACGGCATTCATCATATTCGCCATCAGGCAGGTGCCGCGAGCTGAAGCTCTCCTTATTTTCTCCGCTCCAGGTCACGAGGAGGCTTAGGTACACCTCCCCTTGCCAAGTTCAGCACGGCGAGCCTAACTGTCCTGGAGGGGCACGTCACACAGGCTGATGGGCTAGGTCACCGTCTCTCTCTAGTCCTGTACACCACTGATCCAATGACCCTGAAGCCCACTGAGCAAAGTTGTGCAGGATATCAACAGCCAGGTTGCAGAAGCACGCCAAGATGGACACAGGTCTTCCAAAGACGAGTGGTGTATTAAATGTACCTGCTGGTGGGAAGTGGTTCTGGGTGGGCATCTGCCCCAGTGAACCCTTTCTTCAACAGCATCCTCCAGGCTCCTGTCTCATGGGCTTTTTTATGCATGAAATGCTGTCTGAGGACCATGTGAAGCAGGGGACGAGGGGTTCCACGTGGAGGAGGGAAGAGGTAAGGTGGCAGGAAGCCGCCCTCAGGATCACTAAGGTCCTGACTTGGCTACTCACTTCTAAAGGACTCCAGCAAGTCGACACATAACACATGCCTCAGTTTCCCCAACTGCTTCACGCGGAGGCATAATCGCCCTCACCCCCAAGACAGTAACAGGTCTCAACGGTGCTGGACTGTGAGAAGCTTGGCACAGTCCCGCCGTTCCTCGGCAGTTTATAAATGTCAACGGTTACGGTTGCTACTATTTTCGTAAGGATGACAGGGAGGCTCACCCAGTGCTCTTTCCTCAGTCACCCTGATCAGATTCCATTAACACGAACAGCGAGTCTGCACTGGGCTAAGGAATCTTCCGCCACCACCCTCCCTGTCCCCGGGCACTTGAATGGGCAGCTAATAATGCTGAAGACTGTGCGTGGCCAACGCAAAGGCAGGGAGATCAATTAGAAAATCTGTGGATTCTGCTTCTGTGTGGGTTCCTATCTCGAGGCTAATTATTTATCGGCTCCCTTAAAGTCCTGTGTCTGGACTGCAGGCACTCCCAGGAGAGGCTATCTGATGAGGCTGGCTTCCTTGGGAAGCGGCAGACGGGAGGAGAAGGGAGGACTTCTCATTCACAGGTGGCCTGTAGCACTAAGTCAGCAGCACATGCATTCAATTCAGCCGACCAAGGACAGGTTTTCCTAAGCACTTCTCTGTGTTCCCCAGGCACTGTCGTAGGCACGGGGAACGTAGCTGCGAATGAGTAGACCATATAGTTGAGAGGACCAACCCAGAATAAACAAAAATATATGATGTCTACAAAGAAAAAGAAAGACGGATAGAGAACACGAAGGTGAGGGAGGCATTAGTTTAGACGGTGGTGTTCAGGGAGGTATTTGAGCAGAGACCCCCAGCAAGGAGGTCACAGCAGCTGAAGCAGAGGGTGCGATGGGGACAAGAGACAGCAGATGAAGTAAAGGGGGCAGCAGGCTCTCAAGCCACGAAGGGGTTTTGGCTTCCCCTCCCCCAACTTTAGAAAGCTTTCATCTGGCTTCCGTCTTAAAACAATGGCTCTCGGATTTGGGGGGACGTGACCTGCAGTGGACTCAAGAGGCACAGACTTAGTGACAGAGGATGGAGCCTGGGTCTTCGCTTTTCCACCAAGTGCCTTAGTGGATTCCGCTCGCCACCAAAGTTTCGGAACCAGGTTTAAAAGATCTACCCTGGCCGATGGAGGGAGGACAGACTCTAGGTGGCTGGATGCAGAGGCACTGGATTCGGGAATCCAGCTTACACAGCGGACCATAACCTGGACCTGGGGCAGCGAAGGCGGCCATAGGTGCTCAGAGGCTGGTTATAGTTTGAAAGTAGAGTCGCCTGAAGTCACTAACAATGGACGGGGAATGGGAAAAAGGAAAACTAGGAGGGAAAAGTCCCAGGCTGTTGGCCTGCGCAACTAGGAGATTCGGTTGGTATCCGTTCTCTGAGATGGGAAAGATGGAGACTGGAGAGAGTTCAGGGTGGGAGCAGGGGCGAGAGATCAAGTTTGGTCTCCAGATTTGAGGAACTTATTGGGCAAGTAAGTGAAGAGGTTAAGCAGATGGATGGAAATACACATCTGGCGTTCAGGAGAGGCCTGGGAGGGGAAAGCCCGTTTGGAATTTACCCGCCTGTGGATGGCATTTCCAGCCTCAAGGCTGGAAGAGATCACCTGGGAAGTGATATAAGGAGAGGAAGAAGGTAGACAGAGGCTGAGAAACGGGCACCCCAATGTACAGAGGTCACCTGGAAGAGGACGAACTACACAAAATGAGGCAGCAAAGTGATGCCCCAAGAAACAAATGGGGAGAATGCTCTGGAAGGGAGCCAAATGTTGTGGATGGTCTGAGTAAGATGAAGTGCCCCCCCCCACCCCCCGAGTGACTGTCAGGTTGGACAGCGTGGATCGGGGTGATCTGTGCGAGAGCAGGTGGGAAAGAGGGATGGAAATGAAAGCCTGATGGGAGAGTTTAAGACATCAGGAAAAGAAAGGGGGGTAGAAAATGCAGACCATTCGTTGGAGGAGTTCTGCTCTATGGGGGGGGGTCAGAAAAATGGGGCGGTAGGAGGGAATGATATGTAACAGAGAAACACAGTAAGGAAGGTGTTGCCTGCCTACTGATGCTATATCCTGTGGACAGACTCACAACATCCCCAAAGATAAGACCTCCCAGCGCTCGGCGTGCAGACAGAACAAGGCACGATGGGGAAAGCCAAGAAGGAATAAAGGTTCAAAAGATGAAGTATCTATTTGCTTGATTTGACTTAAGAGGGACTATTTAATAGAAAGCTAGGGTATTCTTCCACCATTTGATTTTAATGTGATCTTTCTTCATTACACACACAGACACACACCTTTTTCTTTTCTTTCTTTTCTTTTCTTTCCTTTTCCTTTTCCTATTTTTGCTATGTGATGGTGACAGCCTAGTCAAATGTCTGGTCTCTCCTAGACTGGCTGCTTGCTTGATAGAAACATCAATGTCTTCTGACAGAATGTACATAATGGCAGGGGTTGGGGAGAATTGGACCCAGGGAGAGGGAAACAGTGAAGGCCACTTTGTAATTTATCCATGTCCGTGTTTTAAAGAAACAGCAGAAGCGGAAAGATTAAGAACAGATTCTGAGGTAGGAATTAGGAGTCTAGCATTTGTTAACTAAATGACCTAGAAATAAACTAATGCCCACATTACTCTGTCACATCGCTTCCTTTAAAGGACTTCTTGTGATAAATGGCTAGCACTTACACAGAACTTTTCTAAATGCTTTGTATTTTACAACTCATTTCATGTTGACAACAGTCTTGTGAGAGTGGAACTAACATCCTAGTTTATGGATGAGGACATTGAGGCACAGAGAGGTTAAGTAACTTGTTCAAGGTCACACAGTTAGTAAACTGAAAACAAATTGTAAGCGTATAAGTTCCCTCCCTTACTGTCTGTCCCCCTCTTAAACTGTAAGCCCCTTGAGTGCAGAGGACACATCTTGTCTTATTCACGTCTGTGTACCAAGCTCCTAGCACAGGAGCCCATACAGCACCAAACTGATGCTTAGTGGATATTGGTCAACAGAATGAATCAATAAATTGAACAAAGATCGGTCTTTTTCAGGGATTATCTCTTCTATGAAAGGGAGACTTTTGACTTTTTAAAAGGAAGAGCTGATCTCCACTGTGAATATTTGCTTTTCCACTGCGTTACAATGATGTTGCCTAGAGAAAGGGGAAAAGTTGTGCCTGGGAAGCGTAAGTGATGCAAAGGCAGGCTCGAGGGTCATTTTCATTCAGGCTCTTTTTTTTTGGGGGGGGGGGCTTCCGTGCAGGTGGTGGAGACACAGGTCCCCGGTGCATGGGCCACCCCCTCTCATTGCCTTGCGCAGTATGAACACATGACCACGGCAGGCACAAGGCGACCCGGGGATCTGGGGTGGATGTTGCCCGGCCGTCTATGCCAGCGAGCCAGCCCCATCCGCCTGTGACCTTTTCAGCCGCAACTGGAGTCTGATCTGAAATAAAACCAAGGCAGCAAAGACTTGGGGAAGTGAAGGTGGAAAATGCCGCTAAGACATATTTGTAAGGTAGTTGGAGCTGGACTGTCTCCAGGGGGCAATTGTGCAAAGAATAAGGTCCTACTGGTGGGGGGCGGGCGGTCCCTGGAGGGCGCAGGCCCCCGTGGCAAGGAGCCCAAGGAATCCCCTTCCTGAAATAGGTGGGCACAGGAGCCTGAGAATCTGCCTCTATTGTTCATCAGCTCTGCTGCTGGGGGGTGGGGAGGGTTAGTCTGCAATAGGTTTGTCTTCAGGTATAAGAGGGAAATAAATGCAATGAGGTTTCCTAGAAGTCATTCATTCATCAACAAATCCTATGTTGGGCACAACTGTGTCGCTGACTCCACACTTGATAATGATGTTAAAAGAGGGGGCGCCTGGGTGGCTCAGGCGGTTAAGCGTCCGACTTCGGCTCAGGTCATGATCTCACGGTTCGTGGGTTCGAGGCCCGCGTCGGGCTCTGTGCTGAAAGCTCAGAGCCTGCAGCCTGCTTTGGATTCTGTGTGTCTCTCTCTCTCTCTGCCCCTCCCCTGCTCATACTCTGTTTCTCTCTCCCTCAAAAATAAATAAAACATTAAAAAAAAAAAAAAAAAAAAAGGAACCAGGGCAGATTCCTTCTCGGCCGGCCCGGTTCAGAAATAGTGAATAAGTAAAATAATTACTATCTGCGCTAAGTGATGGAGGAACAGGGTCCAGAGGCTGAAAACAATCGAGGGAGCTACAGAAGACGGGCTGGCGGAGGCCTCTCTGAGAAGGACACCACAGCCACACGGCAGAGCAGGGGTGGGGACCGGCACACTACCCTGGAGGGTTCCTGAAGATCATTTACGCAATCACCCAGATGTGCTGCGGTAGTGCTTTGTTGAGCACTAGAACATTCTGTACACTTGCACCTCCTAGAATACACAAATACATGGCGACTTGTCCTTCCACAGACCTGGCTACGGAAACCTCCGGGAGAATCCAGGTTCTCATCCAGCCAGCGTTCTGGCTGACCCAACACTGCCTCTGTACCAGTCCCGTCTTGTTTGAAAGCCCTGTGTAAAAACCAGATTTCAGGGGAGCCTGGGTGGCTTAGTCGGTTAAGCGTCCATCTTTCGCTTAGGTCATGATCTCGCGGTTCGTGGGTTGGGGCCCCGCGTCGGGCTCTGTGCTGACTGCCAGCTCAGAGCCTGGAGCCTATTTCAGAGTCTGTGTCTCCCTCTTTCTCTGACCCTCCCCTGCTCACGCTGTCTCTCTCTCTCTCCTAGAAATAAAACAAACAAACAAACAAACAAACAAACAGATTTCAGGTTGACAGGCAGCCACGATCACCTGGCTACTTAGGCTTTGCAACTCCTGAGATCCCACAGAAAGGGAAGCCTGCTCTATTGGAGAGGTAGTTTTCTTCTGGCTCATGGAGGCCGTGGAATTTTCACAGAGGTTTTCTGAGGTGCCGGTATGTCAGCCAGGGAGGGAAGGAAAGTCTTGTTCTTGTGGGCAAGGTTCAATTTTCCTAGCGATGGTGTCCAGGCCAAAGTAGACCCAGGCTCGTTTCTGAATCAATGCTTGGAGTTCCCCGTTTGGCTTCGCAGTCGTTCCTGAGAGGGCACAGACCCTTCAGGCTTTTTGTTTGGTTTTGTATTATTTCTCGCTTTTGTTTTAACGGTTGTAATTCCTCCTATAGCTGGGGCGGACTTGTTTACATAACTCTGCCTAACATTCCCTGTCCAGGTTGGCAACCTATGGACGGAATTCAGCCTGATGTGAAGCGAGGGGGCCAAGGTACGCACGCTGGGAAATGTCCAGATTTCGGAACCAAACACAAGAGCGTTCTTGGAAAACACTATTAAAAAGAGCAGAGGCAGCCTGGGCTGGGTAACTGTATCTGAAAAGCAAATGTGGTTTCTTGTCCAAAATACCTTGAGGTCCGCTCCACATAATGCAAGCTATGTGGATATTTCCTACTCTGCCCTCTTTGCCAAAATGAATCCTTCTTCATCAGAAGTGGGGAAAGAGCCCAGCAGTACCGTACGGATTTGCTCGGGGCTCTGGTGCTCGACCATGCTTATAACACTGGGAAGGTTGCTCGACCTCCCCCACTAACCCCTTCCTTATGCATTCAACAAGCAGCTTACCTGCCAAAATCCGGCTAAAAATACCCCCCTGCATCTGTGGCCCATCAACTGTCTCTGGCTGATCTGGGTGGGTAATTGACCTTTTGAGCAGGTGGAGAGCCAGAAATTTATTTTTTCCTGGATTGAGTCTAAGTTGACTTAAAACAGATGTTCCCCCAAAGCGGCTCGATGTTTATAATGGAAATACTATTGAGCGTGGTTCAAGGGGCTGTTCAAACCCAAGCCAAACGACAGAGGAGCCTGAGGATACGGGACTCAAGGAGTTAAGTCAGGCCACCTTTTCCCTCTGGCTGAAAAAACAAAACCAAATCGGGAGGTGCCTCAGGCAGGGGAAATAGGAAAGGAAGCTGTCACTTCGTATTTTCAGGTTTGCAGAAAAGCCTTTTTTTTTAAATGTAAACATTCATTAAACTAATTTGAAGTTGTCATTACTCCCCACCCCTGCTGTTTTATATCAGATTATTCCTAAGTGCTTGGTGAAGAATCCCATAAAGCCACACTCGATTCCTCTGCAGGGGATAATCGCATAGTTTGTGCTGTGATTTACGCCGTGTGGCACAGGGAAGTGTCCTCAACTTTGAAAGGCCCTGGTTCCCTGGCAAACAGTCCCTTGCCTTCCCCACGGAAATAAAATTCCAATGGTCCCTCCACGACTATTATGAGGTCCCCATTACCTTTTCTTCATCCAACTGAAGACAATTAAAAGCAGTTCAAAGCACACGCCAGAAGGTATTGGGCATTTTATTAATAAATGAAGAACCAAGAAAACGGTACAATCCATTATGGTTTTAAACCGTAAGACACGCTTATGTTCCCTTCTAGCTCGCTCACTTGCTCTCTCTCTCTCTCCCTCTCCCTCTGCTCTCCCCCACCTTCCGTTTAAGGCAGCCAGGCATTCTGGGTTACGAGATCACATGCTGCAGAAAGGGCTGTTCTACCTCGGCACCTTCCAGCACCTTCCGGCTCAAGCCCTGGCTGGAAGGGCCTCAGGGACCCATGTCCCTTTCCCTAGGAGGAGCTGATTCTAAGGCAGGGAGGTGCCGGGAAAAGGATGTAGGCCCCAAAGATGAGCGCCAGAATCCGAATTCCCGCTTTGCCAGTGGGAGAGCCACCCTCTGTTACCATGTGTCCCATGGATGCCGTGGGAATGATGCCAATCACGGCTCTGAAATTGATGGGGGTGGGGGTGGGTGGAATCTGCCCAGAGTCTAGTACCATGCCTGCAGGACACGCGGGTCCATTAAGATGAGTTCTGCTGCCAACTTGCTCAAGGCCCTAACCCCAATCCTAAGGAAGTAGCCCCGAGCCAAATTAGGGAGCCACAGTTTCTTTTCAGAGCAGCTACAACTTCTCCTTTCCGCCTCACTTCCAGGAACCAATGCCCTCATGGATTAGTACCCACACAGCCCCAACTTACGTGTCCTCTGCCCCAACCTTTTCAAGTTTTGCTTGCTTGTTTGCTTCCTTCCTTCCTTCCTTTAATGTTTATTTATTTATTTTGAGAGGGAGAGAGGGAGCGGGAGAGAAAGAGAGTGTATGAGAAGGGGAGGGGCAGAGAGAGAGAGGGAAAGAGAGAATCTCAAGCAGGCTTCATATTGTCAGTGCAGAGCTCAACATGGGGCTCAATCTCATGAACCTCTAGATCATGACTTGAGCTGAAATCAAGAGTCGGGGGACGCCTAGGTGGCTCAGTGGGTTAAGCATCCGACTTTGGTTCAGGTCAGGATCTTGGGGTTTGTGGGTTCGAGCCCCGCGTCGGGCTCTGTGCTGACAGCTAGCTCAGAGCCTGGAGGCTATTTCAGATTCTGTGTCTCCCTCTCTCTCTGACCTTCCCCTGTTCATGCTGTCTTTCTCTCTCAGAAATAAATAAAAACATTAAAAAAAAAAAAAAAAAAAGAGTTGGATGCTTAACCGACTGAGCCACCCAGGCACCCCTCCAAGTCTCGCTTTCTAAATAAACTCGTGTCTAGGTGTGCACGGCCACTAGTCACTGAATGTGCGTCCCCACAGGTAAAATTTGCATTTTTTATTTCAGAGCTTCAAATGCTTTAACCAGGGATGGCAACTGCTTGGTACACGTACCCCTCCCATGCTCGGGGTGGGCCTCGATCATGGGACTCAATCCTTTGAAAGCCAGACAAAACTCCTGAGGCCTTCTTAGCATTTCTGGCAGCCAAGGCAGGCTTTGGATCTGGCACACAAAATAAAACCTAGGTATCATTTCTGCCTTAACCTAAGGGAATAGTGAGGGATTCCAAACACCGTGGCAACGGAACATACTTCCCTTGCATCCAAAAGGCGCATTTCTACAGAGGCTACGTGGTTGGCATAAGAGTTTGTGAGTCTGGGGGCACCTGGGTGGCTCAGTCGGTTAAGCGTCCGACTCTTGTTTTCAGCTCACATCATGATCTCACGGTTTGTGAGTTTGAGCCCCACAGTGGGCTCTGTGCTGATAGCACGGAGCGTTCTTGGGATTTTCTCTCTCCCTGTCTCTCTCTGCCCCTCCCCTGCACACTCTCTGTCCGTTCCCCTCTCAAAAAAGAAATAAATAAATAAAAATAAACTTTAACAAGGTTTGTAAATCTGAATACCAGTCTGAGTGCTGTGCCTTTGACTGCCTGTGTGACCTTCAGCACACTCCTTAGCCTCTCTGTGCTGTGCTCATCGGTAAACAGTTTTATTTCCAGAGGCTTTTGACTGGATGGAAGTTTTTCAGAATGTTCCTTGGCCCACAATAAGCTTTGACCAGCCAATGTTAGTTGTATAATTAGCCACTACCCCTCAAATCACAGCGCACACCTCGCTCCCTGAAGCTACCTACTGAGAGACCAAGAATCCCAATGAACAGAAAGAACCCAAGAGCGCCCATGTCTTCACTGGTTATGTTAAACAAGGACGAGAAGATAGCCTGGTTTGCAATTCCGGTTACAAAATGAGACTAGGAAATACTCAAGTGCTCAGTTACTTGTGAGTAGGTAAGAGATTTTTTTTTTTTTCCCACTGCATTCTTTTTGGTTTGCCAAGCCCTTAGACAGAAGGGAGTAATCCTGGTATTTATTACCAGCCAGGACTGGTCGTATGGAAATGAGCATCTACTAAAGCACAGACTGAAAAAACCCAGGCTGTACCAGCCATAGCTTGAGCCTTCCATCTGCTTGCGGGGGGGGAGGAAGGGGGAGGTCAGCAAAGAAGCACAGGCATCCTGACCCTGACCAGCACTTGACGTTCTCACCAATCCACAAGCCGTGGCTGCAAGTCTCGGCGCAGAGAGGGGAAGTGTGCTGTTCTGCCACCCCCAGACTGTGCTCGCAATGCAGCTGGCGGAGAGAGAGCTGCAGTTTTCTGCGTTTTCCAAAACTATTTTTGGAAATTACTGCGGCTAGAATCTCCCCCAAGTTCAAGGAAATGAACTAGCAGAGAAATCAGGCTCGTTTTTTTTTTTTTCCCCTCCAAGTATATAGGTGAGAAGAAGGGGGGGCGGTGGTTAGCTGACACAGGGGCAATGATGGATTAACTGCACATCTGGTTTGTATCCAGAAATATAATCAGTCTGAGCTTGCTCGGTTTCACGTATTTATCAGCTTTGTATATATATTAAAAAAAAAAAAAAAAAGGAACCTGTTCAATAAAAAAAAAAAATTGCCAAGGACAAACTTTAAATGAGTGAACACTCAATGTACCAAAAGCAAAATTTCTGGGGGAGGAAAAAAGTAGCTGAACACCATAACTTACACATGTGGTTAAGAAAGCTATTTTTGTGTGTGTGAACCAGTCCAAAGTAAGGTAGTGAGAAGGTGATGTCTTCTGTAAATGTGGCAGAATTATTAAACTAACAATTTTGTAAAATTGTTTCAAGCTCACTCCTTTGTCAAGGTCTCCATATCTTTGCTGGATAAGAAGACTAGGATGGAATAGCAGATACTGTGTGTCTATTTCCAGATTTCAGGTGTCAGGCTCCCAGCCATCTCGGGGAGCTGGTGGTTAAGGTATTTGAGAACAGATAGTTGACAATATAGTCGATGTTCTTCCTTAAGCAATTACACACTAGATCAAGGACTGTGACGCGAGGGTGTCTTTTCCGCTGTATTTTATGGTTAAGCGGTGCATTGCAGGATGACAACAAACTGTAATAGTGTATTCATGTAATTTTAGGATGAAATCAATTCTTGGAGACACGATTATTGTTACATAATTCTCCCACCTGTTTCGCCTCCTTGAGAATTAACTTAAAATGTAATTTCACATCCATTTAAAATGTCCTTTTCAAAAGACGGTATTTCCTAAAAAGCAAAACGCTGATAACAATCTCCAGAAGTCCGAGTGTTATTGACAAGAGGCCTAGAAAATGTGTTCAGCAGTTACTGTGTTACTTTAAAGTCAGGTTTAAGGTGCTATGTGCCACCTTCGGATTCCAGCGTTTCCAGATTTTGACAAATCCAAAGCGTGCGGAGAAGGTTAAACCCTCCTCTAGTTGTTCGGTACATAAGATTGCCAGAGCCAGCCGCGGAAACTACAGCATCCCCAGCGAACTCTGAACATCATTTGTAGTCTAAGCAGGTCCCAAACATTAACATGAGACATATACTAAAAAGGGGAATACTTTCGTTTTTATTTATTTTTTAGTATAGAATAAAGTAAAAATTTAGTGTAAGTGTGCCTCATGCAGTATTTGGGACATACTTATACTAAAGAATGATCCATCGGGCACCTGGAATTCAAATTTCCCTCAGCGCCGTACATTTTAATTTGCAAAATCTGGCAGCCCTCTCTGTGAACCTTCATCAGAACGGTTGGCAAAGGCAGGGCTGCTGTCATCATCCTTGGGGATCTGTACATCTGGCCCTCAAGGGTACGTCCATAGATGCTCTGGATAAACCCAGGGATAGAAGTTAAGCTCAGGCAAAATAAGATTGGTTACATAAATCTTATGTCCATGGACAACTCTTCTTCCAGGGATCAGGCCAAATGTGTAAAGGTCATGTTATTTCATTCACCATGAAGAGATGTGAGTTTCTTTTCAATTCTACGTATCAAGCCTGATAAACTTCCTCCCTCTCTCCCCTTATTCCCTTCTTCTTTCCTCTCTTCTTTCCTCCTTTCCTCCTTCTTCCCTCCCTCCACTCACTCATCACTCATTTTCAATGAACAGTAAACATAACAATAATCACACAATTCAGAAGAGTCTACATTTACTGAGCCAAACATGATACTACTGGCAGCTTGTTTTATCCGCACAGCAACTCTGGAAACTAGGAGTTATTCCCTCCCCGCCCCCCAACACCTCATTTTATGGCAAAAACAGAGGCCTACAGGTGGGCATTAAGTTGCCCAGCATCACATGGCTTGAAAGTGAGGTAGCACCCATGTCTGCCCGGCTCTCTATAACCACGTACTTACTCTCTCCTGGACCAGCACCAAGTGAACAAGAAGGAATAAACAAATTAATAAAGTATATTTCTCACCCTGGCTAAGCTCTCAGATGAGTGTGGGAAAGAGAGATGCTTTCAAAAATAACTTTTTTTTTTTTTTTTGCAGAGGGGGATTTGCGATCGCCATTCGAATAGCATCATGAAAGCGACTAAGAGCCAGGGAAGAGGCTGATGCAAAAAGCAATCTGAATGATCCGGCCATTTATAAAGATGATGTATCTGCATTTTTAATAACACGGAGGGAGAGCCATGCCACATTAAGGACATGGAAAGAATTCAGATGATAAAACAGGTGAGGGAACAAGGCTTTGCAGAACTTGGTGAGACTGCAGAGCTGGGATGGGGCAGAGTGGGATTCCAGGTCTTCCTGACCTTGACTCCAAGTTCTTGACCCCATGTCTCCTGCCTCACTTAGTCAGAGCTCCCTGGGAATGTAAGCCATGGGCTGGCCTGTAAGCTTCAGCAGGCTGGTTCCTCTGACTCCAGCTGAGCAGAAACTTGGGGGCAAGCCAACTTGTCTTTCAAGGACCACCGCACTTGTACTACCACCCGCCCCCAAAGAGTCACCAACTTCCTGAAGGAGATGAAGGAGTTAATGTGGATCGAATTCAGTTCAGCTCAGCCACAGAAAACAGGATGGCAGTAATAACGGTGTTTACAGAAAAATTCTGACAAGAGGGCGCCCAGGAATTGAACACATCACACTAAACTAATGCTTAGCAAAGGTAGTTGGTAAAAACGGTATGGCCAGCGAATTACAGTGGTCCTCTTTTCTCTCTGATAATTCGGGGCAATTGCATCCAAATGTTAGTCCATTGATTTCCACTCCAATTCATGCCCCCATGCTGGGGTGAGCCGGCTGGCATAAACATAAGTTTGCCATTGGAAGACGGGTGATGGACTCTGTAAGAGACCCAAGCAATTCTGCCTCCACCATTAAAAACAGAACTATGATGCCACTTCACACGATCCACTAAAGTACTCTCGGCGTGTTAGAGAGCCTGCTGGAGCACTCCCTAAGCAGTCATAACAGATTAGCGGGTTAAGCTCTTCAGTTCAGCCCCCTGGCTGCAAAAATCACTTCTGGCATTTTCTAGATCCTTCATATTTCTCCTTCATGCTTGTAATGTTGAACGGTGATATTGACAATGATATTCTCAACAGTGATAGATAATCGACATCTACTCCCCATAAGCACACTACTGAGCTCTTCTGAATGTTAGCACCACTTTTTCTAGGCTGGATGTGCCTAGCCCACCTGAAAGGTACTTGTTAGCTTTGAACTGTTCCTATAGCATTTGGAAGGAAGTAGACATTTTTCCTTTAAAGAAAATCAAGTTCAATTTCCTCGTATGTTCAAGGTCACATAAACTTAGCAAGAAAGATTTGTTGAGTCGACCAGGTGGGGGGAGGGAAGAGTTACTGCAGCCAAGAAAGTCAAGGGAGAGGAATCTGGCAATGAATGCAGACAACTGGGGGAGGGGATGCTACTGGCATCTAGTGGATAGAGGCCAAGGACGTTGCTCAATACTCTACAGCACACAGGCAGCTCTCACCACAGTTATCTAGCCCCAAATGTCAATGGTGCCTTGGCTGGGGAACACTGGACTAAAGTCAACTGAATAAGCTTATACCCTGACCACGTAATTGTCAGCCCCCAGTGAAATGTGCCTACCCTTAAGTCATGGGACTCAGCTCAGACAGCAGTGACGAAACCATTCTGTGCACAGGTCCAAGGTGGGTCCTACCTGCCTTATAGACATTCTTTAGTCCTATTCTTCAGGAATCCTGTTGCCCACTCCCCAAGTTTGAACATTTCTGGGGTGACAGAAATCCTGCTTTTCTTAATCTAGTAAGAGTCCCGCTATTCAGTACTGAAAGACTGAAGAGGAGAAAACTTCAGTAAAATGATGGGTAGGCAGTGATAGGTGGTTTTACACGATGGGAATTTAATAGAGATAGTGGGCTTTCTACAAATTGAGCCATGCTAAGCTAAGCTATTAAAATTAGTAATTCTACAATTAAAGGCTTCTATTTCATGGAAAATGCTGGCTAACTAGAAGATTAGGCCAACAGATCAGAGAACAGAAGAATTACCAAAATGGAGCTCAAATATTTATGAGAAATTTACATTTGGGAGAGTTCTCTCTTTTAATCCCTGCTTCCAAAGGGAAATCTGTAAAGAGAATGTAAAGAATACAAAGAGCAAAGTTTAGCCCTCAACATGTACAAGCCTAAGCAGTTCACCTCGCTTAGCATTTTAGGAAAGGAGAGATCTTTGGGTTGCTCCAGACACTCTATTACCACAAAGCCAAGAAACCGATTCCACAGGCCCTGCTGAAAAATTTACCATTCACGATTACTTGCCCTGGCGTGTTTGCTCTGATTATCTTTTCTTCTGTAGGAAACAACCCCAAACATAGTGTCCATTGCGATAGCACTTGTTTATTTGGCCCTTGAATCTGCAGTTTGGATGGAGCCTTGTGATGGGGGATGGGAAGTGACCCATCTCTGCGCCCCCCAATCTGGGGCCTTAACTGGAGTGATTCCCAATGGCCAATGGCTGCTGGCCAAGCATCTCAATCTCCACAAGTTAGTTTGGGCGTCCTTCAACATGGCACCTCAGGACAGTCAGGTTTCTTACCCCATGGCTCAGAGCTCCAAGGGCAGCATTCCAAGAGAGCTGGACAGAAGCTAAAAGCCCTTTTATGTCACAGCATTGGAAGCTCCAGAGTATTATTTCTGCCCTATTCCATTGGTCAAGCAGACTGCTACTGTACAGCCTACATCCCGAGCGCAGAGGAATTCAACTGAATTCTACTTTACCTCCCGGTGGGGAAAATAAGAAAAAAATTCGATTCACCTAAAGATGAATCACCTATCACAACATTAACTCAGCTAATGTATGGTGTTCACCAGAAAGGCTGGCTACAGGGGTAGTATAAGCCAAAATAACCACAACAAAAAGTCAGGACCACAGCGACCCTTGTTACTGTTTGCTTTGTTCAATTAAATGATGCACGTCTGAGAAGGGATTGCTTTCCATCTATTGGATGTTTCTCAAACTGATTATATGGCTTCATATTCACTGGGTAATGTTGGGCACTTATGCCATTTGGTGATTCTGATGAATATTGATACATTCCCCTGGAAAAGCTGTTTTCAGGACATTTCTCTAGCCTTCGGTAAGTGGCAACGTCTTGCACAGAAACTCTCAAAACGTGGAAAATTTCACTTGATATTTGTCCGAATCGTTTCTAAGTCTGACTACTGCATTTTAGGACATAAGTTCTTTGGTTAAATTTTCCATCACGCTTTTCAAATCTGTAATTAGTTCCCGAAAATAATATATTTGGCTTATCAAGACTGAATTCCAGTGACTGCCCTTTGGAAACCCTCCTCTGTACTGTCATCTTGAAATGGAAATCATACCAAAAAGATTTTCTCCCCTTCTTGAGGAAGGAACTGAATACTCTGTACAAAAGCCTGAAATTCCTGAAATGCCAAGTAGGAAAGATGAGGTGCTGGGGTAGCCAGGAGATATGTGTTGCACTCCTAACTAAAACAATAGCGATTTAAGTAGCTATCATATAGACACTTGATGAATCCTTTTATTATCGCTGAAAGATTCCCCCGGCTTGCAGCATGCTTTTGTGGGTAAAGAGCTCTATATTGGTCCATGCAGCTCATAATTATGTCAACCTAACCACAGCTAACATTGACAGCCTAAAACATTAAAGATTTTATACAGCTAGTGCTGAATACGGCTTCTTTTATTGGCTCAGAGAACAGGTATCAATTATAATGAGGTAATAAAATTTGCAAGCACCACTCTGATTTCTTTCCCCTCCTTAAGATAATAAGAGCTGGAAAAAAAGGAGAAAAATCCTCTTAGCGCTAACTTATCACTGATTCTTCAAAAGCTCTCACTTTGTATGACTGGAATGCCATAAAGCTGTTTGTTTCCTTGGGTCTTCATGCTGGCAAACTCTTCCTTCCTAAGCAGGAGCTGGAAGTTCCTAAAGCACACCTTGCCAGTCAGATAGGGGAGGCTTGTGGGGGTGGGGGCGTGAGGGGGGAATTAATGGATGTCATTTGCATAACTCTAAACTTAAGGTGGCCACCCCCAAGCCTGCATCTTCTAAATTGCACTTACTGATGAGATGCAAAATCCTCTAAAAGGGTTCCCCAACCTAAACCAATTTGTAAAGTTGTTTTGTTATTTAAAACATTAAAGAAATTAAAGTGATCGGAATATAATTAGATTAATATTCATATCTTCCAAGCTGCTTTAATTCTAATATTAAAAAGATTAAATATCCACTCAGAGGATTAAGCAAAAAGTCAAGCAGTAGCAACACATTTACATTACCTTACTGTGCAAATTATAAACCTAATTAATCTAAAGTTTCCTACAAATTGAATTGGATATTCATTCACAGTCCGACACAACTTTAGGTACTTAAAATTCACTTCAATATTGTTTCCTTATGTGTGCACTGAGGAGTAGGGCCACGTTTCCGTGATGTATGAATCACATTAGAATGGCTTCATTTGGGTTCTAATTGGTGGAAATTAAATCTCAACATAAATTTACGTAGGGAAAAAAACTACAGACTTGGTAATTATGTGTGTGTGCAATAATAAAACACACTCTGGCCTCCCAATCTAGTCGCTGTGGATAAAATAGAAAAAGCAATCCACTCGCCTCTTCATAAAAGCTTCGGAGTTCATGTTTTTTCCCCTTACACCACAGAAAGCATGATCCAGAAGTTTTCTCTTTTGCTCGCAGTCCGCAACGGAGGGCATCTAGTGACTCTGGTCTGTAGCTGTGTCCCCACCAACTTCTACTACCTCCCTCACCCTGGAAAATGTGAATCATGATCCCGGGGTCTCCCTGAATCGGGCCAGTCAAGTGTCGATTTCCGGTAATTCCAGACACCGTAGTAATTCTCTTCTTGCCATCCAGTTCTTAAGATAATTGAATAAAAATGGTAACACTGAGGCACTTCCTGTATTCCCAGCTACATGCTCTCCCTGGATTACCGAGGAAACCTGGCTGCCATTAGGAGGTGTTCCAGAATGCCAGCTTTCTCTTCCCAGGCACGTGATAGGAGTTCACCTCCCAGCAACTGGAAATGAGGTGTGGTCATCCAACTCCTTTTCCCCAACAAAATGTGATAAAGGTTTCTTTTAGGACCAGAATGTGCTTTGTCATGTTCTCTTTTCCTCTGCCATGGAAACCGTCGACATGCCAGAAAGTACCCTTTCCATCAGCCTAAGTCCTGGAGTATAAAGAATGACTCACACTGGACACAGACCAGTAGCAAGATATAAAGGTTTACGGTTAAGTCCTGAGTCTTGGGGTGTTATTTGCCACCTCGCAGCCTGTCCTGGCAGATGTGGGCTCTTGGGATACTTGTTGAGACAGGTACTGATGCCTTCCCCATTTCAGAGATGATAAAAGGAACTCCATCTCTCTAAATCTCTATGCCCTTATCTGTAAAATGGGAATAACACAGTACCTTTCCCTACAGCTTATTGGAGGTTTGACTGAGGGAATATATGTGGAGAACCCAGCTCATGAAGAACACTCAAAGAAGAGTAACTCTTATTGTGAGTAGCTCCTTGTAGAGAAGTGAAACAGTGCAAATCATTCACTTGCTGAAAGGAGAGAATGGCAGTAAAGGAATTTCTGGTAGAGACTGGCCAGCTGTTCATTAACCCTGCTTCCTTCTCGCCTTCCCAGAAACACAGTGAACTACAATTCCCAGCCTCTCCTGCAGTTAGGCATGGTCATGTGACTGAGTTGTAGCCAATGAAGCTGGCAAGCATGATATTTCCTGACCTTGCTCCTTCTGAATTGAATAACGAGGCAACCTTCAAAGGTCTTTGTTGATCATGGTGAAGCCACAGGATGGAAGGAGCCTGCAGTCCCTGAACCCCTACTTGGCAGAGAGTAGCTTGCCGATAAGAACACCTGATTTGGATTTTACATCAATGGAATAAACATTTTTATTGTATTTGAGATCATATGCCGTTAGGTTTTTATTACAGTCTTCCACATACAAGCCAGATAGTTCTGGTGAGTCCATTTCCCAAGAATATCATCCTTTTCCACAGGAAACCAACACTCTGCTTCTGAAGACAAGATTTCCTCCCAACAGGTTCAAACTTCGAGCCGCATGTTTATTATCCAATCGGCATGAAACAAGCCCATGAGTATGGGTGAAATTCACAGCTATTTATTTTATTGTTGTGATGATAATAAATATAATAGCTACAGCTTCCTTGGGAATAATCCTGCTATTAGTGATAATGGGTGACAGGCTGTGACGTGGGATCCGGGTGAGTGTCCTGTGTTCATGAACACCATTCAGGGCTGCTAATCTGGGCTGTAATTTCTCATTTCTCCTCAACTGCTTTGCTTTTTATGGAACTTATATTGATGAATGCAGGTGATAACTGTCAGCTCACCTGGTAAAGCCCAGCGTGAGGAGTTTAACGATTTATCTCGCGTATCCTAAAGGCAGTAGGAGAGGTGGGGGGCTCTGGGCCTTGAACAGGTTCGGCCCCGCCCCAGTCTCCGCACATGCCCTCTCAGCCGGCCGACCCTCACCACAATCTATTCTCCTCCACATGTTCTGCCAGATTAAGACTTTTCTCCTGGTAAGTCGAACCACATCACTCCTGTCCTTAAAGTGCTTCAATGGCTTCTTATCTAATTCACATACAAGCAAACAGTCTTCTGCGGGATCCCCAGTCTTCATCTCCCCAGGAGCCATGCCTTTGGCCGTGTCACTCTGCAGTGCTCTCCTCTCTCAGTTCAGCCAGGTGATCTGTTTGGGGGCCACGGAATGTGGGAGAAAGGATGGGCACGCTAGCTCTGGGTCTGGACTTCAAGAGGCTTTATGTGGTTTGAGCCGCTTTCTCGTGCTTCTGACATCATCACGAGAAATTCACACCTGGTCTGGCCCTGCGCTCCCAGGAGGATGAGACGCACATGGAAGAGAATCACCCTCACTCACGTACCCCATCCACGCCTAGCATAGGACAGAAGCCCCGGCTGATGCCTGTACACACCGGCCGGACCACAGACGCAGGAGGAAGCCTCTCCAAGGACACCAGCAAAACAGCACAGCCAAGCCCACCCTAGTTCTGCTGAGCACCCAGCGCTTGACAGGAATGTTTTTTTTTTGTTTTTGTTTTTTTGTGTTTGTTCATTTGTTTTTTGCCGTTAGCCACTCAGTTTGTCACACAGCTACACCAACCAAAACACTGACCTCGGATTCATTGTCTAAGCTCAGGTGACCTGTGTTATATCATATCTTTCCAGAGTTCGAATATGCTCTCCGTCCTTTCCAGCCACACTGGCCTCCCTTCAGTTCCAAACATGACATGCGTTCTCTTGTAGTGGAATCTTTGCTCACAGTTGCCCCGTGACTGTCCCCCACGGCTGGCCACTGCTCAGCCACTCACATTTCAACTCAAATGCAGTGCCCGAGAAACCCCTATGACTATGCCATCTAAACTTGGTCCCCATGATCCCTCTCTCTGGAGTGTCCCGGCCGTGCTGCACGCGGGTGACAGACGTGCTGTGGGTTTGCCTCAAGGCGCCAGCTCTTCCGGGTGCCGGCCAGAGCAGCCCCATCCATTTCGCTCGGCTGTGCCGAACACATTTTCTGTGTATACCCTGGGGCGAAAAAGTTGGCAATTGCTGCTTACGTCACTAGGCTGACTTCCTCCAGATCACTAGCCACAGCCTAAAATTATCCTTTCACCTAAAAACTAAATAAATTTTTTGTCTGTATGCTCTGCCTCGATCCACTAGACTAAGGGCCGGCAAAACCTGACCTGCTGCCTATTCTTACAAATAAAGTTTTATTGGTACATAGGCAAGCCCATTCATTTATGTACGGCTCCTGGCTGCTTTCACGCTGCAATGGTAGAGTTGCACAGCTGTGACTGGGACTTATGGTCCCCAAAGCCCCAAATATTTATTAGTTAGTCTTTTACAGAAGCCGTTTGCTGACCCCTGCATTAGAGTATAAACTGTCAGAGGACAGAACTCTTGTTCGTTTGGGTCACTTCGGATCTCCTGCAGATAAAACAGCACCAGCCGTGGAATAGGGGCTCAGTGCACATTTGTCCAAGGAGTGGATGACTCAGGACTCCAGCAGATTCCTGTACTTTTGACTCCCGTCTCTGCACCCAGGCCATGGGCCCCTTCGTTCTGGGGTAGTTGGCAACAACGTGCCTGACCACAGCTCAGCCCAGAACATCAGGACGGCTACGATGCTGGTGACCATGGCATGGATCTCAGATTTCTCAGACAGGAAACGCCAAGGCTACCTCCACTGGCAGCAAGAGCCGCACTCAGTCTGCGTCTGCGGCAGCCAAGACAATTTGAAAGTTTGAAGAAATGAGAAAAAAACTCAAAGTTTAATTTACTCGAATAAGCAATTGATGCTTTGGAGTATAATTATCAAAAAAAAAAAAAAAAAAAAAGGAAGGGAAAAAACCCAACACATTGTTTAGCATACGTTATGTTAATGGCAGGTTAGGATGGCCCACTGTGCATAATTTAGCGAAACAATTGATACCAAATTTTAATATATATATATGATTACAGCTACAGAAATGAAGCACCAAGACAAAACACAGGAGAGCTCATAATAGGCACACGTGAACTCTGAAGGCCTAATTACATCACGGGGGAGGGTAAACAGTTGCTGCTGAACCAAGCAGAAAATGGGGGTAATTTGTAAACAGGTAGAGTGGCGGTCCAGGTGCACGGCATGTGTGTAGGGCTGAAGGGGCTGGGGGCCCAGGGCTTCCATCTGGCTTTGCAAGGATGGAGAGGTTCAAGATCACTTTCCTCAGCTGAAACTGTGACCTCCAGGCCCTAGACAGGGCAGCTCCCTTCTGGCCTGCCCTCAGGTTCGAAAATAGAAAGTTGAAGACCAGCTTTTCCAAAGAAGCTTCTTCATGTTCTGTGAAATGAGAAATGATGTTCTATGTCTGCGGTTGGAGGCGGTTTTGCTCTGTGTCTTTGTCCAATGCCCTTGAAGACATGAGCTCTGGGCACCTGAGGGAGTGAAAAGAGGCCAGTCTATAGCCACCCTGACTGCAGGACTGATGTTTTCAGGAGCTCTCCCTACAGAGATGCTCTGTACGGGCCTTCTATCTGACTCCCCTCCGCAGATAGCACAGACTGAATTAGATGACTTTTGCTGAGGTACATTCGAACTCTAAGTACGGAGTCTGTGAATCTGAATCAATGAGCTCTCAGACTGTTTTCCCTCCGTGTACACAACTGCAGATCTGCTTATGTCCTGGTCACGCTGTGCCCTGGCATCACACACAGGCAGCATGACCCGGCCATCAGACTGTGACCAACCATCACCACGGGCCTGGAGCCCAGCGGCTCTGGGATATACTCTGTCCACAGACATGGACCAAACAGCCTACATGGTAACCGAGGCAGGTTGAAGACAAAGTCGGCAAGTTCTGTCTCTCATTTCTGAGTCCTTACATTCTCTTAATTCATATCTGTGGGAGTCGGACGTTCACCCAACGGAGCCACCCAGATACACACGCCCCAGAGCACTTCATTCTAATGCATGATGATGCGTAAACATTAATCCTGCCAAAATGTTAGGATTCGAGGCAAAAAACACACTGATAGGAGCAAGTGACCTTTCCAATGAGCTTAGCATCTTCCAGAGCTCATTGGTGCTAATTTTAACACCTACCCTCTACAGAGCAGTTATGATGTATGTATGTAAATCCTTGCACATTTTCTCATTGATTTTCACACCAACCCTACACCATGGGCACTGGCATTAGCCCCTCTTTACACATGGCAAGATTGAGTCTGATGAGGCTGAGCAAATTTACCAGGGTCACAGAGTTAGTAAATGGCAGGACTTAGACTTGAGGCCAAACCCACTAGACCCCAGACTCTAAGCTTCTCAGTGTTCTTCTACTCTGAGTCCTGTCCCCTGCTTCAATCCCCCTCTCCTCTGTGGGGCTCTTGCTGAGAGAGCACTGGCCAGAAAGCCAGTACTGGCAATGTTAGGTTTTCACCTTCCTTAAGAAGAGTTTGTTGGATGACTGATTTGTGAGCCCAGATATACTTCTCTGAACAGAGTAGATATTTGTTCTTTGGAGATTCCTACTGTCCATTTCTCTTTTTTTGTTCTATAATACCCCAATCTCTCTTTAGCAGCTGCTGTTCCCTGCAACTCTCAGGTCAGGGGTTAGGTGGGGCTGGTGCCATTTTCTGGCTACAATAATGAAGCCCAACTCGGACCTTGTCAGTGGGAGTTTTATAGCCCCTGGCCACAATGGTTTGGGGGGACACATGACCAGACTGGTTTCGGGCCAAGGTAACAAAAGGTAGCCTGTCGTTTTGGTGAAAGTATTGGTATTAGTGGCCAGAGGGTAATCTGTTTCTAGAATTTTCTCTGTACATCTTAGTAGGAAGTAAGCCAATGGCTACCACAAGGAGAAAGCATTTCTCAGAATAAAGTTAACACAGAAGAAACAAAAATTGAGCAATGGGGAAATAAAGTTTTCTGATGATATTATTTAAGCACCTGGGTCCAGCTATATCTGAAGTCAGACCAACTGATTTGTCACGATTTGTCAGTTACTAATCCAATGTAGTCCCCTTTTCTCCCTAAATCTGTTTGGATCTGGGTTCAGTCCTGACTCTCACCCTCACCCTTGGTCTTAGTTTTCTCCTCAGAATCCAAACAGAACAAGTCGCACACCTTGGCGGAAGACTTTACATACACCAAAACCCATTCAAAATGTTTCTATTTCCGCTGCCAGGCCACCACCTCTATTCATCCGGTAGCTTTAATTCACAAAGTTCATTGTCAAGTTTCCTGGCACCATCACAGGAAACAAGTAATACATAGATTTTTTTTTTCCTTTTTGTTTTAACTTACGCTGCCATTCGAAGCTACACCTCTCTTATGTTGTGATACAGGTCACCGATGTCAGCTCCAGTCACCTGCCCACGAGTCCAGGAAGCATCTGCCACAGAGGAAATGGCAGTGCCCAGGTGTGATGGGAACTTTCATTATAACAACAGAGGTTATCCCGTTACATCACTGAGCAGAGAGGCTTGGAAGAGTGAACTTAGCAGATAGGCAAGATGGAAGAGAAAATGAGGGGCTCCTTGGGTGTTAGCTCACTGTGGAATTCTAATTCATTAATAGAAAACACAGGGGCACATGAATGGAAGTAGTAAAGGGTATTTTAACCTGAGCTTTAATTCTGTTTTTTGAGATCTCTTTTTTTTTTTTTTTTGTATTTGCACGTTTTGACACTGTTATCAGAGAAGCAGGCATTTGAGAAATCCAGATCAAGGGGGAGCAGGCGATGAAAAACAAATCTGAGTATCAGTTCCCCTCCCACAAATTCTTCCTGAAACGATTCTTGCAAGCCCTTCTGCCCACTGGAACCGTGTGCATATGATTAACTGCACATGAGCCCAACAGCTTGCATATGTAGTTAATTTGCTCCAAATTTCCATGCTGCATTATAACCCTAATGATCACTAATAATAGACAAACCCACATTTTATTGAGTAAGTAATTTGAGACATTATGATTTTTATCATGCGGATAGGATCAGGCTGACCAATTTACACTGGGCAGAGGAAGATAAATAACCAGAGAATCAATCTCTCCAGCAGCAGACTGTTGGCAAAATGATATGCATTGATTGGGCCAGAGGGACAGCTCCTGGTCCTGATAGGCAGTATGGCCGATGAACTTCTGTGTTCCAAACCAGAAGGTCGGACAGGGAGTGAAGGAAAAGACGACTGCAGAGACTGTATAGAAAAGGGTGGGCTTTGCAGTCAACATGCATGGGTTCCAACCCAGCTCTGCCTTCCAGCCACGAGGCGACCTTGAGTCAGTCATTGAACGAGTCCGAGTTTTCTAGCTATGAATACACCTGGATACATATGCAAACAGGTTAACCAAGAGGGCGCAAGTGAAGGCACCTGGCACACAGGAGGCAGGCAATGAATTACTCCCACACATTCTGGTGTCCCAGGGCCAGGAGAGGAGAAGCATCTATTTCACATCCACTTTGCAGAATGAACCAGGGTGAATATTCCACTCATTTCCATAAAAGGAACCACAGGGGTCCTTAAGAGAATGGAAAACGATCACCGGGCTCCTCTAGGCTCTGTAAACAGGATGAGAAAGTGGAGGGAAGCAGAGCCTGGAGTACGCTCTTTATCAATTCCAGAATATTTGCCGGAATTTTGTCTGGAAACTAGAGCAAAGCCACTTGGAATGGAAACATGAAAGCAGAAACTCAAGCCCTGTGTTCAGATCTGCAGTCTGGTCCCCAGTGGCCTGGTATCTGTGGTGACGGGGTCTGTCTTTCTGAGTTGGGAGTGCTCTTGGTGACACTTGAAATTCCGATCCTGCACTTGGGGACAGTGTTCTCCTTCAACCTGGCAGACCTCGACGCCCCCGGCCCCTCTAACCGGCCGGCGATGTCTGTGGACTTCATGAGCTCATTCCTGCTCGGTCATCGGGTCCGTCAGGAGGTGTGGGCCTGACAGGACAGGATTCTCTGAGGGGACTGCAGAAGCCTTCCAGCAGGGAGTAGGCATGTACCTGGGGTGGTTGGGGGAGGTCTGATAGGAGGTGACAGACAAAGAGGGAGAGGTGAGGGGGAAGTGACGGATCCTGCAAGAGGAGAAAGCCAAGGATGAAGAGACATCACACCTGAGTAAGAGGAAGGTGTTTCTACCTTCGCGTTGGTTTTTATTTAAGCTGGGGCAAGACCATGGGGCCGATATTCATATTGCATCAGATACCATTGGAGAGGTGACCTTATGTTATGTATTACATGTATCATGGCCTTCTTGCTCTGCTTCTATTCCAGATAAAAAAAAATTGAGGCCCAGAAAAGTGAAATATACTTAGCTGATAATCTGCTAGTAACTATAGGTGTCCAGATCCACACCAATGTCCCTCAGACCACGAAGTCCACACGTCATTCATCGATGCAGGCTGGCGCCTTCTCCAGGCAACCACCAGCTAAGCTACCTCCTATGATCAGAAAGAAATCTCCAATACAACCCAGGCTGGTGTGTGGCATGGCCTATTAGTGTATCAAGGGTGGCTTCCTGGAGGTAGCAGCTGCTGAGCTAAGTTTGGAAAGACTGGTCTAAATGAGTCAGATGATGAACAGAGGACAGCGCATTTCAGGCAGAGAGAACAGCATGGACAAAGGGCCAGAGAAGAGGGGAGAACAGGTGAAGAAACTGAGGCCAATGCCACTGGAACTGGCATCCTTGGCACACCTGGTTCCTATCAAGAATCTCACCAACTGCAGGCCCTCTTCCTGGAAAGATGGCGCCTGGAACAGTGGTCCTTTGGACATGTTAACCGACGGGCCGACGTGAGGATGCCAAAACCAATGCCAGTTCCGGCATCTAGCAGCAGGGAAACTGGACACCTTGACCGTGAACACAGCCTTGAGCAGAGGGATCGTGCCTGAGGCCCACTCCTCTATGACCCGCCTCTAATGCAAGTAAGTGTAAGTCTTCTCGTTCTACACAGCCACACCCAGGAGGAAGTTACCCCTCTCGTTCCCGCGCTTGGCTGCCCTGTGGCTTCCTGTGGGGCCAGGGGCTTCTAGCCAGCCTCCTCTCAGCTGGTCCTCAGTGAGTCTCCCTTCCCTGTGAGGTGACCTGGCTTCTGCAGACGGGAGGTGAGGGAACTCAAGAGTCCAAGGAGGCTTGTGGCTTGTCCACAAAGACAAAGCAGTGGCTGCAAAGCCAGACCTCAAATCTGCGACCCAGGAGCAAAAGGGCATCACAGTAACTGGGGTCCAAAACGGTAACGTAAGTGTCACCCGGAGAAAGAAGTCGAGCTGCCAGAATGTTAAGTTTTATGTGGTTGTTGTCATTGTTGTTTTTAATGCAGCAAATCGTGTTCAGTTTCTCCATGTTAAAATCAAGAACCCCAACAGAGAGGTAAAACACCAAATCCTCCTAATATAAGCCATTAAAAATCCCCTTTGCAGCAAACATTAGGTTTGAAAAACAATCACACTCAGTAGCAATATGTGGATGTGAGATACATATTTGTAAATTCTCCTCTCCACGTGTTCGACCTCTTTTTTTTAAAAATCTTTTTTTAATGTTTATTTTTGAGAGAGAGAGTGAGTGAGCAAGAGAGTGTGAGCAGAGAGAGAGGGAGACACAGACTCAGAAGCAGGCTCCAGGCTCTGAGCTGTCAACCCAGACCCCGACGTGGGGCTCGAACCCACAGTCTGTGAGACCATGACCTGAGCCGAAGTCGGACGTTTAACCGACTGAGCCACCCATGCGGACGTCTTTTAAAAACACTTATTTATTTATTTATTGGCCTCGGTGTTATCCATACTTAAGAAAACCCTGATAATAGAAAACATTTTAAAAATCATCATGGGGCCACCTTGAGACCAGTAACATCTCTGTAAATTTCATTCCCATCTTTCTTCCCCCCTGTATGTGTAGGCTAACACATGTCTTAGTAATTTTTTTCTATAATTAAAATCTTAAGATTCTCCTTCCTTCATTTTGCACCTAACATTAAATCATGAGCGTCTTTCTCCTTTTGCGTTTTAAGGTATATCTGCACTTTGAAATGTCTTTTTATCTATGTTATCTTCAGAAGGCCATCAATGGCATCTTTATGGGAACAGTCACATATATGAGTAAAGACAAATATTTACAAAGGGCCCACAGGGAGCTAAGTGACAAAATAAAATAAAGGGCAGGTGGCATTTCACCCGGCCCCGAGGCTCACAGGGGGGACTCATCCTTTTGAACTGGGTTGCGAGCAGGAATCTGAATTTACTGTTGAGGCGGCAAGCTGAGGGAATGCTAAAGAGGATGTGCACGATGGGACTGGCAGGGACCGCAGCCGCGTCACCGTCACGCGTTAATTAGCTTTTTCTCATCGTGGAGGCGAGAAACCACACTAGAAAAGAAACATGGGTCCCCTGCTTTCCTCGAATACAGAGCCTGTCCTTTACGCTACGGCTGGCATTTCTGTTGACACAGCCAGCTGCCCACAGGGCAGGCAGAATCCTGATCTCTTGCAGGAAGACCTTGAGGGTGAAATGACCTTGGGGATAAAAAAATGTCCTCGATGACCTTGAAGGGGATAAAGCTACTCATCGTGACCAGAAATGCAAACCTGACCAGAATGCAACTTCTCTGAGCACATTTTTGGCCCTACTGTATGGGGATGGAGGGGCCTTTTTAATAAGCTGTCACTAGGAAGTCAGGCAGCTGGGGGCTGGGAAGCTTTGGCAAGGTGTCCATCCTGCCTCAGCTGCTGGGAGGCGGCAGGGCAGGGCTTCCACTGTGGGGACCTTGTCAACACACAGGTTTGAACTTGGTCTCTACCACTGATGACATTGTGATGCTGGGCAGGTGACAGCCCATCTCTTCCACCAGCACCCATTCCCCAGGCTTGTCGGGCTCTCCGTACAGAACCCCTAGCCCAGGACCCAGCATACGGCACTTGCAGTGAGGACCTCTTCACCTCCGATCTCCTGGCCCTGGAAAGGCCTATCTTCCTCTCTACACCAGACTTGCAAATCGTAATGTACAGAATTACTGAAAACACTGTGCTATGTACCTGTAAGTAACAAGCACTGTATGTCACTACACTACATTGACGACGACAACAATGGAACAACAGTCTGGTGTCAGCCGTGCCCTGGCACTTGCTAGGCAAGGAATGGAAAGGGAGGTCCCCCGTGGAGCCGGGAATAGGACGAGAGAAAGAGCTAGAAATTCCAAAGCAGAGACAGTTACTGCTTTCTGACTGTCCTGACTTTCAATCAGCCCGGTGCCCCTCTCTGCTCCTTGAGGGGTGTAATAAACTGAAAATCACTGATGGAAAGCCCTCAGCCCTGCCCTGAGTCTGAAAGGGGAGCCCTGCATTCTCAACAGGGTACCAGAAAAACAGCAACAGAAACTACAGGTAACACAGGAGTCATGAGGCACCCATCTCCATGCTCGTGTTCCTTTTGTGTGGCTAAATGGAGCTCAGATGACAAATCGAGCAAAGGGGATTTCAAAACCATCACTGCCCATGTGGAACAATTCCTTTGGCACCTCCATTGAACCTGAACCTCTTTTCTGGTGTCTGGTGTCTGACACCAACATCTTCAAGGTCACCTCTTCTGAGATGGGATAAATTCATAGCCCAGGGCAGGTGGTTTGCAGCACTTGGGTCTCAGGTCTATTCCTTCTAATCCTCCACCCACTGCAGACATTGCTAATCGATCCCCAACACTCATTCATTCAAATGTGGACACAGTCTCAGGATTCTCCTAAAAATAGAGCTCCAAGTAGGCACTGCCAATGTAACGGATGTGGTCAGCTGCTCCTAGAGGGACAGATCAAGGTGTACACTTGTCTTTTTTTTTCCTCATTAAGCCAAAGATTCCAATAATTCAGACAGAGGGAGGCCCTGACTCTGGTACTTCCACAGTCACTGCTTGGAGCAAGCGGCACCAGAGCAAGGCTTGTCAAAAGCCTAGCACGTCATTAATAATGCAGAAAACCCAGACATTTATACGGAGATCAATTGGCAATAATTCTGTGGGACAAGACTCAGACCCAAATTGCAAAGTTGAACACGAAGGGCATCGTCTCATTAATGCAGGGAGAGTGATGATTTGGGATTTTTCAGCAAAAAGAGGTGCCATCTAATGGGCACTGCCCGGTGGGAGTCTGGATAAAGAGTGAGCCCCATGATGCAGTTGTTACAGTGGGGGGGACAGCTGTTTCCACCGGAGGAGGGAGAAACTTGAGCCAAAGAAATACACAATTTCTAAATGCAAGGAATCTTCTGGAGAGTGCAGGATACCCAGGGAGCTGGCAAAGGGGAACCAGAAAGAGGGGTAACAGGAAACAGAAAAGCATGGAGCAGTGTCCGTGGGGAAAAGCAGCCCTTTGTGACTACAGGGCATGCTCCAAAGATCAGCAGAAGACAGGTTCATCCCCAAGTACTTCCTCAAGCAAAAAGCTAAGGGACATGGTGGGAATGTATGCATGACCTTGAGGCCCCTGGAAGAATCCGGGGGGGACTTCTTTGAGAAGCTGTGACCTCTTGCTTCCAGACACTCCTTCACTCCCAAACATAAGATATTTAAGGAACAGCCTGGAACGTATCCTTCACTTATGGATGAATCACAAACCAAGAGACCTGTCCCCAGCCCCTCCCCTCACCTTGCTTCTCTTGGTCACCCTCCAATAGGGTCAGCCTTTTGATTCTGGCTACGGATTCTAAACGGTCCGGAATTCTCCTGGATCTCCCCACTACTGGACACCAAAGGGAGGGCTAAGAAGAAACTGGGATTTTAGCCGAATAGCCAGGGCCGACGAGTCTAGAAAGGTAAACTAGCTTAGGTTTTGGTACTGTGCCCCTAGTCAGTATTACTTAGGGAAATTCAGGTGGCATATGCAAAAATGGAAATATCGGCGCTGGAATGGAAGTATTATAGGTTTTTTAAAAATTAATTTATCCGTTTGTTTTATTTGCCTGGATATTAGGGACAATGTCTAATGGAGAAAATGTTGGCTAGTTAAAATAATCAGCAATACAATGAACCCCTGATGAGTTATAGGTGATTTTCCTTCCGATTACATTCTTGTCTTTTCAATCTTTCAATATGCCCACTAGTGGCCTATTTACAAAGTATATTTAATGCTATAGTTCCATTATCTTTTATCTTTAAAATAATAATTTAAAAGACCATGCTTCGCCTAATAGACTGCCCAGGAAAATGGAAGGTATGTTTAGTGATACAATGAATAATTCCTTCGTATAATTTATGGCATGCCAGGAAGCGAGAGCTTTGAGTACTTCAGGTATGCACTGATAGAAAGGCATTTTTGTTTTTAAATAATTAAATGACTTTTTTTTTTTTTTAAAGAAAATGACACAAAATCATTCAATATGCTTGATATTGAAAAGATAAACACCTTTGGGAAAATCCAGGAAGGGATAATCATCCCACACCAGAAAAAAATATCTGGTAATTAAGCCCAGGGCACTGGGGAAAAGCCAGTCTTACGATTATTTGGTGAAGTTGGGGGACAGAATATTAAAGATAGCAGCATGTCTGAACAGAGCCCGAAGAACATGAAGCAGCAGTGTGCACCTCGGAGAAAATGGCTTTTGCATTCTGATAGTTTGCATACAATTTCATTATTTATGTAATCCTATCAAAACATATAGAATGCCCAAATGGATGTCAGAAAAATTATTGTCATTACTAATAATGGTGCTTTTCATTTATATAGAGTGCCTTTTTCTGAGACAGTGAAATATTTTTACATTGGGCCATGAGGCTTTTTAGGAGAATTAATGCTTAAAATATCCCTTTAGTGTGGTGTGTGGGAAGTATTATAGATGGGGGAGAAAAAAAGATTAATATAAAAAAATGTCAAGAGTGCATAATGAAAGGCATTCCATTCAGGTCCATACCCCATTACCACTAGCCCATGCTGACCACAGGGGCTTGGCCACAGTTTTGAGGTGGCAGCTGCCTCTTCCTACCTTGTCTGCATTCTCCAGGACTGAATCAGAGGTCCCCTGAATAGCCCGTTGGCTGGGCCTATTAATGCCACCAAGTGCCTCTGTCCCTCTGAACCAGGCCAGCTACACCTGCCTGATGGTTGAACAGACAAATCTCCATCTCAAGCTTCTGGTTTAAAAGGTAAAGATCGGGGCACCAGGGTGGCTCAGTTGGTTGAGTGTCCAACTTCAGCTCAGGTCATGATCTCCCAGTTCTTAAGTTTGAGCCCCGTGTAGGGCTCTGTGCTGACAGCTCGGAACCTGGAGCCTGCTTCGGGTTCTGTGTCTCCCTCTCTCTCTGCCCCTTCCCCCACTTGTGTTCTGCCTGTCTTTCAAAAATGAATAAACATTAAAAAATAAAAATAAGGGGCGCCTGGGTGGCTTGGTAGGTTAAGCGTCCGACTTTCGCTTGGGTCATGATCTCGCGGTTCGTGGGTTCGAGCCCCGCGTCGGGCTCTGTGCTGACTGCCAGCTCGGAGCCTGGAGCCTATTTCGGAGTCTGTGTCTCCCTTTCTCTCTGGCCCTCCCCTGCTCACGCTGTCTCTCTCTCTCTCTCTCCTAGAAATAAATTTAAAAAATAATAATAATAAAATAAAAATAAAAATAAAAGGTAAAACTCTATACCTTGGGTGAACCTGGTGGACAGTATGCTAAGTGAAATACGCCAGTTACTAAAGGTCGCTATATTATGATTCCACTGATGTGCGGTACCTAAAGTAGTCAAGTTCATAGTGACAGAAAGTAGAATGGCAATTGGCAGGGGCTGAGGAGAGAGAGCAGTGGAGACTTTGTGTTTATAATGGATACCGAGTTTCAGTCGGGGAAGGCGAAAAGTTCTGTCCCAGAGATAGATGGTGGTGATAGTCACACAGCACTGTGAATGGACTTTATGCCACAGCAGCGGACACTTAAAGTGGTTAAGATGGCAAAGCATAAGAGACTCTTAAAGACAGAGAACAGACTGAGGGTTGCTGGGAGGAGGTTGGGGATGGGCTAAATGGGGGATGGGCAGTGAGAAGGGCACCTGTTGGGATGAGCACTGGGTGTCCTATATAAGTGATGACTCAGCAGTACATTACTTACATCATGTAGTATACTACATGTGTGTGTTAACTAACTCGACACTGTGTGTTAACTCGAATTTAAATAAATACATTTTTTAAAAAAGGAACAAAAGTGGTTAAGGTGACACATTTTGTTATGTGGATTTCATCACAGTTGAAAACAAAAACAACGAGGTCAGTCTTTTTTATCTCCAGATAAATCGAGTCTAGGACTCAAATCCATAGGGTGCTTGTAATTTCTGTTTCTTTCTGGACTTGAACAATCGATTTATCTCAGACTTGGAGAATCATTGGGATATGGATCCCAGGGAAATTCAAAGAATCCCTTTCTACAACCCACTTGGATACACCGAAAGCCTTTAATTTTGTGGACAGGCTCAAGAAGGTCCAAAGTGGAAGAAGATGCCTGGAGGCTGTAATAGACTGGGAAAAGACGGCAGTATCAGGAGATTGGGACAGTCACGTAGTGCAAAGTAGCCATACAGACCACATGGGTCCCCCAGGGACCCACTCACCTGTGCACACCCCCCCTGCGGGCCTTCCGGAGAGGGCAAATCAGCAAAGAAGCTCCTGCAAGCCTAGATGTCCCCCGAAGAGAGGACAAAGGCTAGCTAGCGAGCTGTCCTTCACAATGTAAAGAATTCCTAGTGTTTATTATATACTTTCCCACTGGATTCTCCAGAACATCAGAATCTGCACTTCCATCGAGCCGCCAGGGTGTTTGATATTGGCACATATGTCCAGACAGCAAACTGGTGCAAGCATCTCCTGGCCCCGAGTGTAAGGGCCCCAGTGCATGACCCCTCCAAGCCATCCACCTGTTGCAGCAAGCCAGGGTGTGCAGTCTCCCAGGGAGGCCAGCCGGAAAGGGGGGTTGGTGCAGCCAGCCCTCCTCTGCGAGCGGGTGTGTCCTGCTGCGCAGGATCCCATTCTGCCCAGAGTCAGAGCCTCTGTGGCAGAGTTTGTGTGACCTTAAGCCATCACAGCTAATGGGACTGCCCCTGAGCATCAAAGGGCGGGGTTGGTGAACGCTTTGGAGGAAAAGCCGCAGGAGAAGTTTCTGAAGTGCTGGGTCGTCTTGGGGGAGGTCTGAAGAAACACAAAGGCTGCGACTGTCAGCTTGCTTTTCAGAAGGTCCCCATGTGCGCTGGAGGAGAGAGGCCTTCATGGAGGAGTGATACAGTAATTATTACAAAACTAAAAAGGAGAATCATTAGAGTTTTCCTAAGCCACACGAAATCATTCCAGAGGCCTGGCAGACCTGTGCTTTTAAACAAGGAATAGCAGAGAACTGGACTTCATTACTTGTTCATAAAGTTTTGGTTAACACTAAGCTCCAGTTGTAACAGTTTACTTTTATAAATAGCATCCTTTGGGCAGATGCTATTTTTCGGTCATGTAACGTCACAAACAATCGTCTAGGTGGACTGTGGGGCAGACCAGTAGTGTGAATCCTGGTTCACAGCCTTTGCTTACCCACCATCAGGACTATGAAGAAAGTATAAAAGATATAGGCTCTTGGCCCTACTAAGCCATTAAAATAACCATGCGCATTTATATTTCGCTTTAGACTTTCTGTTGGGTTTAAAGCACTATTGAAATTTGAGGATAGCAAACAATGCTTGATGAATCTACAATTTTTCTCCTAAAGAGAGAGTCAAAAGACCAGTGAATCCACAGTGGAGTTAATAATTTAGATTCCTGGAAGTTCTAAATGGAAATATTAAATATGCAAAATCTTGTTGAAAAGCAGAATTAGGTCCATCAATGCCAAAAGTTTAAAGGACAAACTATTTCTCACTAATGTGAGAAATGTCAAATTTATATGAAAAGATGTCACCCTACCTTGTGGGAAAATACCCACCAACAAAGGAACATGGTTTTTCTAGACTTTGCTTTAACCCAAGCTTAAGTAGTGTCCTGTTCCATTTTCGACATCCTTCTCTTCCCCAAGATTCGAAAACTGTCCAATTTCAGATGAGTTATAGCTAAATAAACTCAGCACACATCGGAACCCCTTAAGGGTTCACAGTTCTTTCTTTTTTTTTTTTTTTTTTTTTGACAGTGGTGCCAGTGGCCATCTGGGTCAACTGTGTGGATTGAGGAAATTAAGAGGGCATTTGGACCGGATGCCTTTTTTTCAGTGGCTAACATGTATCTTTCTTCCATCTCACAGCTGAGGATGTAAGAAACGTCCAGTTCTCACAGGAAAAGTCAAAGATGTGGAACAGAGTGGGGCCAGCTGTGACGGAGTGGGGTGGGGTCCCCCTCCTGCATATCTGTGCCCAGAGTCCCAGCCTGGGCCTCCACGTGTGGGCTTCATTCTTTGACCGATTCTGTTTATCTTGCTGCCATCCTGAGATACCTTGGCTGGCCTGTTTGTCCAGCTGAATCATTTAAAATATGTTTCCAGGGTCATCAATCCTTCGGCAGGCCATCCTCAAATAGAACTTTGATTGTACTTATTTTTCAAGGGCATGGTGAATGTTCTTCATGTTCTGAGGTTCAAACACATCAGCATATGTGCTAAGACTGTCCACCTCCCTCACGTCCCTGCTGGGGGCTATAAACTTACATGGGGCATTTTCCCCAGCAGTTTAGGAAACTGTGATGTGATCGCTCACAAGCTTCCACAGTCTGTACATTGGTTTTAAGACTGGAAGACCATTTGCCTGCATCTATGCAAGAAAGCAAATGTAATTATCCAGGTAGCATAAGAAGAAATTAAATCCCGAACCTAATCTTGAGGAAAAAAGTTGAGAATATAAATTTATTCGGTTTGCTTTTTCCACTGGGGGCATATGTGTAATGCCAGAGGAAACATGTAATGAAGCACATTTAAAAAAAATCCTGTTAATTCAGTACAAAAATCTCAGAAAAAATTGGGGAGCTCAAGAGGGAGGGTAGGATGGAGGAAGGAAGGAAGGAAGGAAGGAAGGAAGGAAGGAAGGAAGGAATGGAATGAGGGGAGAGAGGAAAAGAGGCTGGAAGGAAGAAACCATGGTTTAATCTGGGCTTTTCCATCAGTTCTTTGGTAGAGGATCAGAAGTGGCTCATTGGTGATGTAAGCAAACACCGGGGGTAAGCATTCCACTCTCTGTCTGGTGCTCTGTGTAAAAACTCAGGTATGATTCCTGCACTGGATGTAGCTGTGGCTTGGACATGCTTAATGGGACAGTCATAATATCAGCCGAGGACACCCAGTGGGCACTTTCCACTTGCTAGGTGTGGTGCCAGGTAGCAAGGACATGCAGGAGAGCTAAGTGAACTTCCTACCTTTACTCAAACACGTAGGTGCCATCTTGCCCTAACTCTTAAGATATGCAGTGTTTCCATCCTATATTTGGGGTCTTTAGAAGATACCAGACAACCACAACACCATTGGGAGAAACACTGCTTCTTCTGCCTTAGGGCGTGAGTCATGACTTATCTGTGGTGAAGTAGTGAGAATACAAATACCTCCGCGGTGGTATTCCTTTTGAAAGCCTGGCTTGAAGCAGCGATCAGATCCACATGATTCAAAGGGAAGAGAGGTGCATTAATTCAAAACACAGGTTCCTATGAAGAACAGCTGCCGAATGGAACTGAATGGTCCCCAGGACGGGGAACTGAGTTTTTCAAGGTGATAAAATGACAGAAGTTATCTGTCTCTACTCAGTGGAAGGTTCTTCTTAGCGTCAACAGACCTGGTGTAAAATGGGAGGGAGGGAGGTCTAGAGGATAGATGATAAAAAACGGCCTTGCTCCTTGCCACTCGCCTAATGTGAGGAAAGAAACAATCATGATGCTATGGAGAAAGTTGGGATCTGTCACTTTCCATCAAAGCTATACTAAATACCACCACCATCTTTACCACCGTATCCCATCTTTATTCACTCAGGGGTCATCAAGCATTGAGAGCCTACTGTGTGCCCAGGTTGTACTCTCTCCTGGAGGTAGGAGGGTGGGTGCTTTCTAGATGGAGACTGCTGTCAGGAGCAGAAGATGGACGCTGATTAAGGAGCACTTGAACAAGTGTATAACTGGAAACTGGAACGAATGATAGAAGACAAAGGAACATGGTTATAGGAAGGCCCGCAGCAATGGAAGCTGCCCTGCTCAGACAAATCTGGGAGGGCATCTCAGAAGACATAAGATTCCAGTTGAGATCTGAAGGATCACTTGGATGGTGGAGGGGAAAGAGTGTCCCAGGCAGGGGATGTGCAATGGCCCTGTGGTAGCTGATGAACGGCAGGTGACTGAAGCACAGAAAAGGCACAGGGGTGAAAAGACAGATTTGGCCTACTAAAGGGAATGGAAAAACGTAAAGAGGCATGGAGGGTTAACATGATCAGGCTGGTGTTTCGAAAAGGGCAACAAGGTGGATAAGAGTTCAAGGGTCACCATAAGGGATGCGGAGGGTCCCCTTAGGACGTGTCTTATTTCCAAGGGTTGTGTGGTAGCTTAAAACAACAGAAATTTATTCCCTTGGAGTCTGGAGGCCATGGGTCTAAAATGAAGGCACTGCCTCCGGTTTTCAAGGCGGCCTTCTCTGGGTCTCCTCCCCTTCAGGTCTCTACAATGACACTCGCGAATGGATTTGGGACCCACCCAGTTAATGCATGATGACCTCAGTGTGAAACCTTTAGCTTAATTACATTTAAAAAGACCCTTTTTTCTAAACAAGGTCCCATCCACAGTTTTGAGTAGAGATATCTTTTGGGGGCCACTACTCAACCCACTGTGAGCAGCTATGGACAGATGACTGAAAGACTTCCCTTCTAAGCTCCCTGTCTCCAAGGCCAGCGACACCATCTCTGTGAGAAAAAATGCAATCATGTCTTTCCACTGCTCACAAGAACCTGTGTGACTCCTCACTGCCCTCAGGAAAGGGGAAGGAAGCGGAGAGACGCTCTCTCGTCCGCAGGAACCAGCTTGTTGCCCATGGGCTTGGCTCTATTCACCTGCTGGCAGTGGTCTTAGTTCATAACCAGTCGGGGCCCCAGACCTCCTGATGGCCCTCCTCAGCCTCCCATCATGCCTGTCATCCATCACACCACCCATCATAGCATCATGTTTGTTCAAAAGGTGACTCCGTTCATCTGTGAAGATTCCAGGGACATCACCCTCGGGAAGGCACAGGGCTAATGCAATGAGGGTTCACTGACAACGCAGGCGCCGCATCGGAAGTTTCCAGATGGGAGGGTCCTCGGGCCTCAGCCTCCCCTGCCCCCACCCCCATGGTGGCTTTGTGTTCAGTGGGCAAGTGTGCTACGTGTCTCTGTTTGCACCGAGGGTCTTCCCCGTGGCCGGGGTGGGGCGGGGCGGGGGGATGCTCACACAACCAGTTAGCTGTCAGGAGCACAGATTTACAAGCGCACCTACGCCTCCACACTTATTCAGCTCCCCCTGCCACCCCGGGACCTGCAACCTGTCTGGAGGAGCACTTTCGGAGTCTCCGATTTGGGGACACTCCTCATGACTAGGTGGACTGGCACTCACGGTCTCCCCGATGTGTGTCTTTAATAAAGAAAAAAACTGAGACATCATTCACATGCCACAGAACTCATCCTTTTAAAGGGCACAGTTGAGTAGTTTTTAGTGTATTCGTAAGGTTGTGCGACCATCGCCACTACTTCCTTCCAGAACATTTCCAACACCCCCAGAAGAAGCCCCACACCCACTGGGCAGTTGCTCCGTGTCACCCTTGCCCCCGCCCCTGCAGCCACTAATCTACTTTCTGTTCATGGGTTTGCCCACTCTGGACATTTCACACCTGCAGAACCATAGAACACGTGGCTTGTCTCATTCGGCATGATGTTCCGAGGCTCATCCGGGCTGTAGCGTGGCTCAGTAATTCCTCTCTTTTCGCTGCCATTCCTGCTTCATGCAGACCTTTTGGCCGATGCCACTCAGTCACCAGCCTTCTCAGACCGTACAGGGGGCCCCGCGACCAGAGTCCAGGGTCGTGGCAGTCGCGCTGGATATGTCCGGGGCGCCGGGAGGAGTGAGCACCCTGCTCTTTTGGCCTCTGGAACCCCAAGGCGCTGCGGAGTAAATTACTTGAGGAAATCACGCATATGCCTCATCTCTCCCAGAGTTTATAGCGAGAGAATGCTAGAAGCGGGTCGGGGTCCTATAAAGCATTCTGAATCCGGCGGAGAAACGCAATGCATAAATGCAAAGAGAGAGAATAGTAATTCTTGCATTGCACTGCCTGGGAAGCTTCAAGAAGACAGACGGTTGTGTTCCCATCCAATTGCTTTCAAGCTTTCCATTAGCTCAAGGGTGTGCCGTATATCCAACGAGAAAGCCCCCGGGTCACATCCGCTCTCCTTACACTGAACGCGTACTTGAACACATTGTTGTCACTGTGCGTGTTAAGGTCGTTGCACGTGTTGTTATTAGGTTTCCAAGGATTCAATGGGCACTGAGCGCTCGCTATCTACCAGGCGCAATGCTACACTCCTTCTTCCGATGCTATTTAATCCTCCCCAAGCCTCCTAAGCCACAGGTATGATGATCAGATGCGTCTTCCTTCCGATGAGGACATTAATGCTCAGACAAGGGGAATAAACGCCTTGCTGAAAGGTCACAGGGTGGGCAAAGCGTAAAGCTGGGACTCTGTGTCCAGAGCCAGGCCTGCGGTGTCACTGCCACCTGGCCCCTGCGTGCTTCTGAGAAAAGCCTCTGACACGTGCCGCCCCTGTTCCGGGCTTGGGGGGGTGGGGTGGTGCTGCCTCTGCTTTTCCCCCCCTCTCTCTTTGGGCTCCAGCCCCTCACATCAGTGCTTATTATTTGGCATAAATCAGCCCCCCAATTACATGAATGCCACAGCCACGAACACTTGTAATTAAAGCGGGGGCTGACATCCTGAAAGTGTGTTCCCTTCTCTGTCCCTCTTTGTCCTGAAAAGATATTATTGGAAAGAGAAGGAACATTCATTGGGAACATATGCTTTCGGAATATAATGGGGCTCCGCTCCGAGGAAGAGAGGCTGTAAAAGCACGTCGGGATGAAATTTAAAGTAGGCAGCTTTATTTACTAGCTACAGGGGCAGGTCCAAGAAATTACAGATAAGCCAACAGACCTGGTAGTGACGGGGGCTGCTGGGGGGCAGATGGCCAGAAGGTTCTCTCGCCAGCCCCCTCCCCCGACCCCCGCCAGTCAGCCGCCCTCATAGGCAGCAGTGTCCCAGGCACTTGCCAGCTAAGTGCACTGGACGCCGACGCCAGCCTAAGCTCCATCCCTGATGCTTGTGACTGTCACCCACCCATCCTCTCCCACTTCATTCTCTAGCAAAAGCAGGGTGCACCAAGCTCCTTTGCACTCAAAGTTTCCCCTGCCCGGGGCTCCCTGCTCCCTGCATCGCTCTCTGTCTTTGCCTCTCCCCCTCCTGCTCATACTGTCAAAGCTGGTCAATAATAACGGCTCCTAGAGAAGAAGCACCTACTATGTGCCTGCAGTGAGACCTGGACATGCGCGTTTGTTCTCAAACATCGGTGACGCGGGCGCTGTGCGGACCCCGTGTGATTCCGGGCTCCAGGTAACTGCTTCCTGACCCCCTGTACTGGCACCTTTTATAGGTCCTTCCGCCACTGCGCTCCCATGAAATAAGCACAGACTAGAAATAGGGTCCTTAATCTGAGCGTTGTGGATACACTTCTCGAGAGAGAGAGAGGGTGTGCCAGCTGGACAAAACAGTACATGTTCGTTTCATTAACCCCTAACTGAAATCCACTGTTTCCTTCATGTGGGCGACTAACCGCAATGACATTTGAGGTGTCTGCGAGTTTATCATGGCAGAAATCATGGATATTTTTCACATGACAAGAGGGTGGTAGCTGATATCTCAAAATACCATTTTCAACCACTCCTTTGCTAATTAGAAGTTAATGGACCCACCACTAGATGAGTTATTTAACGGGTTAATCAGGAAGAACATTTATTACTAGATTGCATGTTTTAATATTTGGATGGCTATATTTCAATCTAATTGGTTTCTTTTGCGATTCTCTATAGTTTATATCAGGCATTTAAAAACATTCTTCTGGGGGAAAATAGTAAAAAAATAAAAGACATTATGCTGAGAAGCGGTCTATAGGCTCCACTAGGGACCAAAGTTGTCTGTGGCTCAAAAAAGGGAAGAGCCCTGAATAAAGTGTGAGCTTCTCCCCCAGAGCAAGGACCTCACCCCTCAGCTTTGCAGCCAGCAGCCCGTACCCAGGGCGGCACTCAAGTCCTCCACACGTGCGTCGATCAAAGGAAGGCAAAACGCCTGAAAGTGGACTCTATGTACACAGATCTGTGGGACGCCTTTCACTGTCATTATTATAGACCTAGCATTCACCCCTCCCTCGCTCCATCCACTCACTCATTCATTCATTCAGTCATTCAATAAGTATAGAAAAAACATCTTTTATGTGCCCAACACCAGACCAGCATTAGAGACACAACTTTGAACCGAACCACAGCAACAACAAAACAAATACCACATCTTCTGAAGCCCCTAAGAACAAAGTTCTGAAGCTTCGGTATCCCCTTGGGCTTCTATCCTTGCTAGACAACTTGGGGTGCTCCACTTAGTTTCCAACCATTTGATGTCAAGAATCCCCTGAGCTCCTTGTCAGGCTAAGCTCATTAACATACTCCTTCACTTAAAAAAAATCTGTAAACAGCAGGCTACCTGCCTTTTATACTTTTGTGGCAGAAGTCAACCCACCAAACCTAAAGACGGCCACTAATTTTCAGAGAGGTTCCAAAATGGCAGGCACAGAGAGGAGTCTATGCTGTGTGTGTGAAGATGCACGGATTTAGGCATTGACACCCCTCCCTCAGATCTGCAGACAGCTTGGCATCACAGCACTTTTTTTGCCTATTGATCTCATTACCTCATTTGCCTGCAGTGTCCCAGCTCCGTCTTTTCACCCAGCGAACTGGAACACTGATTTACTAATACGAAGGATAACTAGCATTGATGGGGCGCCTGGGTGGCTCAGTGGGTTGGGTGCCCAGCTCTTGACTTCGCCTCAGGTCGTGATCTCACAGTTTATGGGTTCAAGCCCCACGTCAGGCTCTGCACTGACAGCGTGGAATCTGCTTGGGATTCTCTCTCCCTCTCTCTCTGCCGCTCCCCCTCCCCCTCTCGTGCACGCCCTCTCTCTCTCAAAATAAATAAATAAACTTAAAAAAATAACTAGCATTTATTGGTCAGTTTCTTTGTGCCTGACCTGTCTTTTAATGCTGCCCCTGTATTACTGATGAATTTAATCCCCCCGCTACCCTATGGTGGGTATTATCATCCCCACTTTATGGATGAAGAAACTGAGGTGCAAAAAATTAAGTTACTGCTCATTGCGACACAGCTGGCAGGTGACAGGTGTTCATCAACTGTCTGATGAATACTGACTGCGACGGTACATGTGAGATAAGGAAGGCGGCCCTCTTGCCATGTTTCAGGTGAAAAATGTTAGCAAATAGTTCATAGACACAGCTATCCCGTGAGTTAAGTATGCTTACCTCCATTAGGTGGGTGACAGAACACTGAGGATCAGAGAGGTCACTTAACTTGTCTAAAATCACCAGCTAGTTACTGGTCAGACTGGGTTTCAAATCTGCTGTGGAAGTTAAAGTCAAGCCCTGTGCTTTCTACCTTTTCCCTTTCTACTTGACCACTCACCAGGAGCTAAAGTCTGCCCTTCAGTGTGGCTGCAATGCAATCGCACCCTACGAGAGCCCAGAGTCTCCCTTGCTTATCCAATATACTCGTGTAGTGTTTCCCGAGCCCACAGACGTGGAGAATACCAGCTTGCCACAGTTTTGGTTTCCTCTTTCCCTCCTACAAGGGACTATTGGAGTCTTATGTCATTCCAACGTTTGATTGGAATATTTCCATCCCCTTATTTGCATAATGAATCACTGCCCTTGGGTCTATGGGGAACAAAAAATCCAAAGCACTGTATTTAGCACATAAACGTTTGCTAAAAATGGGAAAGACCTCAGTTTATAGCTCTATAGAATCAATCACTTTCTGGTTGATTTCATGTGGAGAAGGCAGCCAACATTGATTGGGTGTGCATTATATATTTGAAACAATCTCTTTGGCTTTGAAATGGTGGTGTCTTATAGACATGACCTCAATTCTGACAATTATCTATTTAATTGGATCAATACAGACAGCCCACTCCCCCAAACCACTGATTCAATTAATCAGACCATCATCAAATCTCTTCTTCTCTCGGGTCTGTGTAGAAACAGACCAAGTGGCAATTCCTCCCAAGATAGGCATGGAAGTCAATAATCTGCTTTTGGAGAAAGTGTCTGATCACTCACAAATTATACAAATCACATTGATTACTGACAAATCATAATGTTTGTGGAGCACTATTTGGCTTTAGCTCCCGAGCATGACTAGGTATTTAATTAACAGCCGTCAGATATAATTTACACCATTACAATGACCAGAAAATGGCTGATTGTTGATTTTACAGAGTAGAGCAAATACTCTAAGGCTAGCCTTGGTGAGGGCAAAATAAACGGGGGCTCAACAAGGGACAATGAAATCAAATTTCTTTACCATGTTTAACTCAGAAGCCCATGGCACCTCCACCTCCCATGAAGAATTAACTTCTTTTCGCTCTAATGGCCAGTAAATGGTGTTAATTACTTTGTTTCCCTTTTTGCTTTGGCTACCAGGAAACTCAGAGCTAAATCTTCAGTTCAAATACATAATCTTTTTGGATACTGTGGCCTGCAAATATGCATTTGCCTGTATTTTTGCACAATTTTTATTTTTACATATATTTTACTTATATATAATATAATATATAATAATATTATATAATATATAATAATATATAATAAATTACATATTATTAAACTCCTTGGCCAGGCTTCACCACACTATGTCTCACAGGAAAAATCTAGCCTACCAGCCTGTTTATGGATAGCCTACCTATGATTTTCTCTACAAATAAGGGGGTTGGAAATAGCCAAATTAAGACATGGGATCACAAAAGACTCAAAGGCTTTTATAGAATGGCTTTACTCAAAAAATTAAAAGAACATCATTTCTTGACACATAAAAATCGAATTTCAGTGTCCATATATAAAGTTTTATTGGGGCATAGTCTTGCTCACTAATTTATGTATTGTATATAGCTGTTTTTGTACTTCAAGGCTGAGTAGTTTCAACAGATACCATATGGCCTGGCAAGCCCAAAACATTTACTATCCAGCCCTTCGCAGAAGCAGTTTGCTGATTCCAGCTCTAGTCGCCTCCAGTTTTTGTGGACTAAGGCATGGGATGTACGGATGGAAAGCTAACATAGCTAGGTAACACAGAATCAAATGATCTACCCAGCCTACGGTGAACGCCTGTGTCTAAAGTATTCTTTCTAATTAAGCTTTGGGAGAAATACCCACCAGGGGATCCAAACTCCATGCTTCTGAGACAAAGTGCCACTTTAGGAGAAATATACAACCTGTCATATCCATTCTCAAGGTACTGAGGGTAGCTACTTTGGTCACTCCAAATCCTGAAAGGAAGTGATAGGCCCACCGCTCCAGAAGGCACATGGGTTGACCAGACAGTCCTTGGGCTAGAGCTGGGCAGGGCAGATGATGGGCATATCAAACATCAGGAGAGAGAATGAACTAAATCAAGCTCAGAGGTGGAAGTGCCAATTCTGGAAAAGACACAATGATGAGAGGGTGTGGAGGATACAAAGATGTGAACGGGGGACTTCACTGAAATCCCGGTCATATGACCTGAATCTTCTGTTAGAAGCAGGAAGTGAGACCACAATGGGTCAAGGTAGGTCTGGGGACTTGGGAAGATGCGAGGTTCTGAAAGGGGGAGCTCTTGCTCACAGGAAAGAGAGTTCCCTTGCGATGGGAAGAAGATTCGGGGGAGGGGGTGAGTCCCCCAACCCTCATAGCACCTCCATTCCTCCCTGGAGTGGAGAGGCTGAACAGCAGTGTCCATCAAAATGGAGGAGACAATCTCTAATGCTATTTCACTACACCCCCTTGCGGTAGGAGGTGTTCTAGAATGTCTCAGTCTCTGCCAGCAGACCCTTTTTCAGCCATTCAGGGCCTGCTGGAGGCAACTGTTAGCTTAATCAGAAGATGAAGAAGGCAGCTTGGAAGAGAGAAAAATTTAGGTGTTTCCAGCTCTTGATGTAGATGACAGAACGGAGCCCGACCAGCAGTCCCTGAGCTGAGCCAGGCTCTTTCCCGAAGGCATCTTCCCAAACCATCTGCTGTGGCGTTCCTCTTGGAAAAGCGACTGCTCATTGAAAGGAAAAAGAAATAAAGACTTTAATGTTTACTGAGGACTTATTTTATGCGGCAGGCAGATGCTTGGGTTAACTCTCGAATCTGTGAGGCCACTTGAAAGGAGGCGGAAGTGTGTGGAAAAGCAGAAAATCTGCTGAGGTTTACACAGCTGGAAAAATGAGAAAGCGGGAATTTTGCAGCCAAAGTTTACCTGACTCCAAAGGTTTGCTTCTACCTCTTAGCTGTAAGGCCCACGAAGTCAGGCACCTTAGGGGATTCATTCCCTATATTTCTGTTTTGAATTTTTATTTTAGGGAGAGAGAGTGAGCAGAGGGGAAGGGCAGAAGGAGAGAAAGGGAGAATTTCAAGGGGGTTCCACTTCCTGCACAGAGCCTGATGTGGGACTCGATCCCATGAGCCTGGGATCGTGACCTGAGCAAGAGTCAGGCGCTCAACTAACTGACCCGCCCAGGTGCTTCCTTCTCTGTTTTACCTCCAGGGAGTTAACTACACCTACACTCCGAATATGATAGACACACAGAGGAAGCACTCCTTCCTGTAACAATCCAATGGCAAACTACAGACAAGTGGACAGAAGCATCCAATGACCTCTTAGACATCAACATTTGGGGGACAGAGGTCCCGGATGACAGTAGATGGGAGAAGAAGCTCCTCACGGGTCTCACTTGGTCATCAGATCTGTGCCTTTCAGGCTCTGATCACTCAAAGGTAACTTTGGTGCATCCATTCTTCTGCTGGTTATCGTAGGGCATCGTCTCTCCCTCCTAGGTGCAATCAGGGGTTACTCTCTACATAAATGCTCATTGGAAACAGGGGGTGCCAAATAAGAGCTCATCGGAGAGAACTGGGCAAAAGTCTGTTGAACGAAAGTAGGAAACAGGAAGGAATGCAATGTGTGACCAGGAGCCATGGAATCAGAGAAAACTGGATTGGAACTCACTCCCTGGATGTATCCTCAGGGGAAAGTGACTTCATTCATTACTTTTCTCAGCTCTGGAATTAGGACCGCCCCGGCTCTTTTGAAGGAATGCTGTGCGCCATGATCGATAATGTATGCAAAGTCGCGGGAATTCAGTAGTTGCTCAGAAAGCAGTGGTAGATCAGAAATAAATAAAACATTAAAAAATTTAAAAAAAAAGCAGTGGTAGGAATAAGGTTTTTTTTTTGCCAAGTCGGGGATTCTCCAGGTGAAAGCATCTGCAGGGCTGCAAATCTTAAAAAGGTTTGCAGCAACTGCCAGATTCCCTGAACCAAATGTAGCAACATTTACATTTTTCCGTACCATGGAAAATTAAGGGATGATCCAGGAAAACACAGACATCTTGAGAAAATTTAAGGGCTCCAAAGTGTTTTTCCATTCAGGGACAAGAGAAAACAGGAAAGCATTAATAACGTGTCAGTGTCTGACTGTGGAGCGGAACCCTCCCCAGGAAAGTATCTCTTGGTATAAATCACAACTCGGGCACAGCATTCCCCAGCCCGACGTGTCATAACAACCCCTCCCACGACCACCAGCTTGGGAAGATGCTGAAAACCTATCGAACTTGACGAAGCCCAGGGCCTTCCTTAAATAGGACCGTCCCTTCCCAGAAAGAGACCTCGCTGTATGCCAGCTTGGACCCGACTCCAGCTGAGGCGAGGAAATGCAGCCCGTGTCTCTGCTCCCCAGCTGCTCTCAGAAATTGACAGTCTCCAAATTACTGCCCGAGAAACATATCGCACCCCAGCTGACAAAGGGAGGGGAGGAAAAATCCTTACAGATGACGGAGCATCCTCTTCTCCTCTCTGGGGAAGAGGGGTTTGGTGCTTGTGGCATCGGACCCAGACACCAAATGAAAAAATACGTGATTGCATGTACCTAGGAGGAGGCAGCGAAAGAACGAAAAAGGAGACTAAAGAAGACCCCAACCTTCTTCCCATAGAGCAGGCAGTTTGGATTTAAAAAAAAAAAAAAAAAGATGAAGACATGAGATAATAAAAGTCACAAGTGAACCTGCAATTGCTTTGCTTCCGGGAGCTCCCACCTGAGTTCGGATTGGTTCTCCAAGTAAACTTGGGTGGATTCATGCATCCCGTGATGCAAGCCAAGCTCGGGGGAACGACACACGACTCCAAGGTGGATAAGAGACATCAGAATGGAGGAGGGACAGGATGGGGTGAGGGTGGGGCTCAGGGGTCGGAGGGATCCCAGCTTCACTCTCCACGCCCCCGCACAGCCTGAAGGTGGAGCCGACCTCTACGAGGAGACGCATGCATGCTTTCTCGCTCCTTCAGGAGGGTACAGAGAGGGGACGCTCTGGGGCTGGAGCTCAGAGTAGCTGGAGCATTGAAGGCAAGGCCAGGAGAAGAGGGGCAGTTGAGAAGGTGAGCCTCCAAATTACTGCTGGATGGAGGGGACTATCTTTATGCTTTCCTTCAGCCAGCCTTACACAAAGAGTTGCAATCTGCCATGGCCATGTCGGGAGGGGATGTGACTTGCAGGAAAAGAGAATCGTGCACCCAGTGCCTGCCTGCTCCGTGCCAGGTGCCAGCTGGCCACGGGGGGAGGAAAAGTGCAGGCGTATTTCCTGCTTCATGGAACATCCAGCCCTTTGTATACATTCTGTTCCTTCTGCCTTGTTTCCCACGTCCCCTGCCTTCAACTCTTAGTCACTGACCAGTCGCAGCGATCTCTCAGCTTGGACCTGCCCAGTACAGTGGCCACTAGCTACAACGGGCACTTTCTTTCTTTCTTTTTAATGTTAATTTACTTTTTGAATAAATAAGAGAGAGAGAGGAAGACACAGAATCTGAAGCAGGTTCCAGGCTGTCAACACAGAGCCCGACACAGGGCTCGAACTCACGAGCTGCGAGACGGTGGCCTGAGCCGAAGTCGGACGCTTAGTTGACTGAGCCACCCAGGCGTCCCACACAATAAGCACTTTAAATTAGTTATGAATAAGTCACACAACGGGCACTTTACATTAGTTATGAATAAATAAAATGCAAAGTCAGATGCTCAGGTGCACTCAGTCACGTGCCCAGGGCTCAACTACGGCGCTACCATAGGGGGCAGTGCAGAGAAGGGAGAGGCCCTCTTGCCACGCAGCAAGGCCCACCGGGCAGTGCTGGCCAGGACGCTGCCAAAGCCTCCTGGCCGGTGTCCCTGCAGCCAGCTGGGGCCACCACGGCTTCTTCTCAAACAGTAGCCAGAGAGATCCCTGAACTCCTCCGATATGCCAAGGTCACGAGGCCAGAGCGATGGCAAGGGAGTAGCTCTAGGCAGAGGGAGACAAGGAGGGGTATGAAAACCAAAGGCACCGTGCCCCTCAGTTGGATTCTGAATCAAACTGGAGCAAAACTATAGAGGGTGGGCAGGGAACAGGTGTGGAAAGCCGAGCACAGACTGCACGTTAGGGATCATCGGGATGGTGGTAGTTTTCTGGGGTGCAATGATAACGGCGTTGCGGGTGTGAAACGGTGACTGGGGGGACAGGTCTGCTCCTGCTCCTGGGGGTGCCTGCTGGAGACATTCGAGGTGAACGGTTGAAAAGTGTGGATATACACATGATATACAACCATCTGTATTATACATAAGGACACGTCATCCTGTGTGTAAGGACGTATGAAGACATCTTTACATGTTGAGAGATGATATGGTTCTTGCTGGAAATAACCATCATCACAAGCTGATCCTGCCACCCTTCTATGCCAGGCTCTGGCCCGTTTCTGTTCCCCTCAGTGCAGAAGCCCGGCGTCCATCACCCCCTCACCCCCACCAGACGGTCCTCCAACCCCGGAGGCCTGCTCCCTGGAGCATCCATGTCCCTTCTGCTGTGAAGGCTCTGTCGGCCACTGAAACCTTCCTTGTGGGGGGCTGTCCTGACCACCTTGTGAAGACATGCAATGCCTGCCCCTCCTGCCTCACTTAATTGTTTTTCTCCATGACACTCCTCGCCTCCTACACTCTCATATTAGTGACCGGTCTGCTTCTTTGCCCCGCCCCCAACAAAGTGGGCTCCTGAATCTCCTTGGCTCTCCGGGGAATCCCCAGGCCAGAGCACTTCCTGCTGTCACTCACAGACCTGTCCGGTCCCCAAACCCCTGCTCAGGGCCAGGCCGTGCTTCCCCTAATTAACAAATGCCTCCAGGTGAAGACCGTGCCCTTGCAAAAGTCTTGCTGAGTTAAGAGCCCTGGTGTCTGCATCTCAATGCCCTGGCATCCGTCTCTCAGCACAAGGTGCTCCCCGATGCGATGGTCCCTCTCTTTCTGGCCATTCTTCTCATCTCTGAGTCCCCAGCTCCTCACATGGCAGGTGCTCAGTAAAGCCTCTAGGGAAGCCAGACTCATAAACAGACATGTGCCTCGTGGGTTGATTTTTTTTTTTAATGTAGGCATGAGCACATTAGAGAAGACATGTAAGAGAGTGTTAAAGATAAAAACAAGAAGGCTGGGTCAGCCTTTTCCAGGACAGCAGCTTGCTTAATACTCAGCATGCTCAAGACTCATTATTTCTTCCACTCCATTTTCTTCTGAAGAGGACACTGAGGTTCAGAGAGGCTCAGTGCCTTCCCCAAGGTCACAGGTTCACAAATGATCCAATTCTGCTTGTAACCTGAGGAATGCCAGATCTCAGGCAGCTTATTCCTCTTTTTCTCCAACGAGCTTTCCAGACGAGGTCACCACTCCAACAGGGGCTGCCTCACATGGATCTCTCCCTCACAGCTGTGCCTTGGGTGTGTTACGACATGTCCTTTCACAGATATCTGATTGCTTGGACTGACGTCTACAGTGAAAGCCCCCGGAGGGCAGGCTCTGTGTTTCCTTATAGCTCATCACACTCTTGCCCCACTTAGAGGCCAATGCCCATTCGCATGTTCAGGTGGGAGGAGCCTCAGGACCACGGAGCCTCGGCCTCCTGGATTCCAGAAGCTGCCGTTCTTCTGCACAGAGCAGGGCACACTGCCAGGCTTTGGGCTCAAATCCCTTACATTCGAGCACATTCGAGCACACTGGCATTCCTATCGCACTGCTGCTCTCCTTAAACAGCTCCGAACAGTCTGCGTAGCAAGTGGGCCTTCTTAGCAGGTAAAGTGATCATCTCCTAAGTCTGGGAGAGCATGGTGGCTACAGATACCAACTACCCTCTCTGCCAGCTCCGTTGCTTGCTCTAAATGGTAAGAGGCTTGTTTGTAACCAAGTTAAAACATGTTTAATGAGGAATAAATTTGATCCTGAATCAGGATGATTGCATTAGCGTCACGGAGCTGACTCAATACCTGGCCACATCATCCCATTTTTAGAAGGTCAGGGACATTTTTAGCTTGCCGTTTTGTGCACGTGACACTCATTGTACAAATACGGCTCCGCTTAAAGGCACTGGCACTTGCTCCGTCCTTTCTGCCCTCTGGAGGCAGGTGGAAGCTTGAGAAGCTGGAGGACAGCACCCAGGACAGGCGCAGCCACCTGCACTCCTCTGGAGGCAGCAAACGGCAAGGTCAGCACCTTCAAGGGGAGCCCGGGGATGGGAGTGTGACGCCCATACAGCCTGGTGCTGGAAGCATGGGGTCCTGACTTGATGGGCCCAGACCTGAATCCCAGCTCTGTCGCTCCACGGCCTGGGGCAAGCCGCATAATACATCTGAGTCTTAGTTACAACATCTGTGAAATGGGAATTTCACAGACTGCGGTTGGCAGGATTCCAAGAAGGCCTCCAACATTCCCACCTCCTAAGATACACATGTGCATAGTTTCCTGGAGCGTGGACAGGGTCTATGAATATGATGGGAAGACTTACTCCCACCATTACCCTATCCAACAAGGAAGAGGTTTTGCACAGGTTGTTAAGGTCCCAAAGCAGCAGCTGACTTTGAGTCAATCAAAAGAGAGTGATGATCCTGGGTGGGCCTGACCTAATCAGGCGAACCCTTAAAAGGAAAGGGGGCCCTCCTTGCAGAGACAAATTCAGATTCTCCGGTGTTGAAGGAGCAATGTTGTACCACGAGATCATGACCTAAGCGAGAGTCGGACGCTTAACTGACTAAGCCACCCAGGCACCCCGTTGTAAAGGCATCTGTGGAAAAAAAGGCGACACAGCCAGAACCTGAGAACAGCTTCTAGGAGCTGAGAGCTGCCTGCCCCTCCCCCCTGACATATGAAAATGGAGACCACAGCCTTACGGTCATGGAGAAATAACCTCTGTCAATAATCACAACTTCTGAAAGGATCCCAGCCCTGGCTGACACTATGATTTCGGCCTCTTGAGACCCTGAACGGAAGACATAGCTAGGCTATGCCCGCGGGGATGTTAGACAATGTATATGTGTTTTAACCTCCAAAGTTTGTGGTAATTTGTTGTGCAGAAACACATAGCTAATCCACGGAAAATAACTACCTCCTGAGGCTGTTAGGAGGCATTATCTGCATGCAGAGTGCTTGGTAGAGAGCCTGGAATATCAAGTGACTAATAAAGGGCAGTTGTTATTCTGATTTATTTTCTCTACTATTATTAGTAAGATGATAAATATTAAAGAGCTTCTGTATCCTGGAAGGAGCTGTCAATTCACATCCTGGTTTTGTCGCTGAGCAGCTATGGGATACCGGGCAAGCGAGCTGGCTACGTCTGGTTCCTCATCTGACAATAGTACCACCCCAAATCGTCTCCCTTTAGGTGAACTCTGCAGTGAGATTTAAGCACATAGTAATTTCTAAGGCCTGAGCCTATTTCCTAGGGTTCATACATGTTTATCGCACTTACTGCTCTTACCATCATCTGGCCCAGAAACTGCTAGTATTTAATGTTTATTTATTTTTGAAAGAGAGACACAGAATCAGAAGCAGGCTCCAGGCTTTGAGATCATGACCTGAGCTGAAGTCGGATGCTTAACAGAATGAGCCACCCAGGCGCCCCTGAAACTGCCCGTATTTAAAGGTGGCGTCCCATCAGTTGGGAGATGGGAGGCTGTAAGATGGTGTCCCCTGGAGGGGAAAACTCACAGGGGCACGGAAGCAGGCAAGCCAAAGGGAAATTTCCTTTCAGTAAGACAAGGTTTCAGAGATTTATTTTTAAGAAGTAATGTTAACTGAAATATCAAGCCTCTGAGTTTTCTTGTCCAATCGGATGGTGTCAGCTACCACCATTCACAGAGGATTCCCACATTAATATCAAGTATTTGTTCATTCATTCATTCATTCATTCATTCATTCATTCAGTGCCTAACATGATTCAGGCCCTGGGCTTCATGCTGGGTCTCCAGATGCACACAGCCATGATCTGCTGGGCCTCATCCGTTCGCACAGGCTCAGCGTTCCACAAACTAAACTCTCTCTCCCCCCTCCGCTTCTCTCTCAGTTAACAACACCATTCCCCACTCGGTCACCCACGTAGGGATCGCAGGCTCGACCCACATCCTTGTCCTCGACTCTGCCCACACCCCAGGGGACCGCGGTCTGCCCATGTCAAGGACTCCTCCTCTCTGTCCAACAGCACATCCTTAGCAGGGCACGTGAGCTTCCTAGGGCCACCCTGACAGAAGGGCACAGACCTGGCAGCTTAAAACAACACAAGAACTCTTGGAGTTCTGGAGGCCAAAAGGCTGATACCAGCTGCACTGGGCTGAAGTCAAGCTGTGGGCAGAGCCAATTCCTTCCGCAGGCCCTGGGCCGGGGGGGATCAGCTCCCTCATCTTTTCCGGGTGACAGAGGCCTTTATTGGACCCGCGATTCCTTCTCCATCACTCCAGCCTCTGGCTTCTGTCATCATGTTTGCTAATTCTGTGGTCAAACCTCCCCCTGGTGTCTCTTATGGGGACCCTTGTGATTACAGTAAGGCCCTCCGAGACCGTCTCCTCATCTCAGGATCCATCACATCTAAAAATGCCCTTTTGCCATATAGAGTAACATCCGCACATTTTGGGGACCAGGGTACGGCTACCATCAGGCGCCATGATTCCATCTGCCACACAGACCTTTGGCGTCTTTCTCCCGCATCACTGCAACAGCTACTAGCAATCGCCCTCACTCACCTTCTCTGATATATTGTATAGAAGGAAGCCGGAATGATTTTTCTAAAGGCCTCGGGGCCGCCGTGTTTGCTGTTCCTTCTGCCTAGGACATTTTTTCCCAGTGCTTCACATGATGGGCCCTTTCTCATGCTTTAGGGTTCATCAGGACGCTCTCCCTGATTATTCTATTTGTGTAAGAACTTCCCATCAGTATTCTCCATCATCGTACCTTTCTTTTATTATTTCATACATACCGTTTGCACTTCCAGGTATTACAGTATTTGCTTGCTGACTTTTTCAACGCCCTTCACCCCACTAGCACATAAGGTTTATGGGTACAAGGGCCTTGCTGGTATCATTTACTGTGCTTAGCACAGTGTCTGGCCAGGTGACAAGGTGCCTGTGGAAGGTGGAATAATGACCCCCCCCCCCCAAAAGGCATCTACACCCTACATCCAAGAACCTGTAGACATGTTAGGTAACAAGGTAAAGGGACATGAAGATTGCAGATGGAATTACTGTGCTGATCAGCTGATTTTAAAATGGGAAGATTATCCCAGATTATCCAGTGGGCCCAATATAATCATAAAGGTCCTTAAAAGTGGAAGAGAGGGGCACCTGGGTGGCTCAGTCAGTTAAGCGACTGGCTTTGGCTCAGGTCATGATCTCACAGTCTGTGGGTTCAAGCCCCGCGTCGGGCTCTGTGCTGGCAGCTCAGATCCTGGAGCCTGCTTTGGATTCTGTGTCTCTTTCTCTCTCTGCCCCTTTGGCACTCATGCTCTGTCTCCCTTTCTCTCAAAAATAAATTAAAGATTTTTTTTTTTAAATGTGGAAGAGGAAATCTGAAGAGAGAGTCAGAAAGATGTCAGCGTGAAAAGGGCTCAGCGCCACATTCCTGGCTTTGAAGATGGAAGAAAGGGGCCCAGAGCCTTGCAGGAGATCTCTGGGAGGTGGGGAGACAGACCTCTGGGAGGTGGGAAAGACAAGAGAAGGGCTTCTCCCCTGGGGCCTCCAGCCAGGACATGGCCTTGACCACACCTTGATCTCAGCCTCCAGGCTTGTGCTGGACCTTTGCCATGTGGAATTGCATGATGGTAAATCTGGGTTGTTTGAGCTACTAAGCTTGTGCCAATTTGTTACAGCAACAACAGAAAACTAACACAGGGCTTCGGGAACATTCGGAGTGATGTATCCACAAGCCACAAAAGCCAAGGTTTGCTGGGAAACACGAGAATCTAGGAAGAATTTTCCCCCAGGATTTCCGAGAGAATGTGACCCCGCCAGCAACACCTTAGTTTGGCATTTCCAGCACCCCAAACGGTGAGACAACTAATGTGAGTTGTTTTAAACCAGATAGATACCTTGTAGCACTTTGTGGAAACTCACACCCTGGACCCTTATCCCTGGCTACAGGCTGTGTTGTTCTGTGACTTTGGCCTTCAGCTTGGGCTCTTAGTGATATCGGGGAATCACGTGTTCCTTCCCCTCCATGGCTCAGCAAGCAGCCTTGGACTTCGGCCTGGGACAGGCGCTTGGGGACCCTCACTGGAGTGGGAGTAGGGGGTGTCAGGAAGCCCAAGGTCAGGTCCACAGGCAGAGAGCAACATGGCGTTCAAAGCACAACGTGATCCACCGTGAAAGGCAGGGAGCTTCTCAGTTTGCTGGGACCCACTCTCCTTCAAAAGGGGGCATTCACCGCACCGGAGCACCCAGCTCAGGGCCTGCTACCGAAAGGTGCAGATTTGTACTTCCTTCGCACCCCCCGCCCGCTCCCTTTGCTTTTCTTAAGTTCAAGCGGCAGGCAAACAACAGTAACTACTTTCTGAAACGCAAGAGGAGACCTGGAAAAGCATAAAGGTTGGAATTAAGCTGCGGAATGAAACGACCGACCAAAAAAAAAAAAAAAAAAAAAAATTACAAATAAAATCTCACCTAGGCGCACGGCCCCGGCAAACATAAGGCAAACGCAAGTCCCTGCTGTGCCTTTTTATTACTTGAGGTATATGGAGTCTTTAATTTAAGGCTAAATATAAAACTAAAACATACACAGCTGGACTTTCAAGTATTTTCAAAACACATTTAATACCTTCCCGTGAAACTCCCAGAATCCGAGCAGCCCTTGCTCTGCACCAGGATAAACAGAAGTTGGGGTGGACTGAACATATGGGCTTCAAAAGGATATTTAAGAGGGGAGAGGGACGCACAGTGAGGGGGGATCTGGAGGGATGGGTTTGCTGACGCGTGCCCGCAGTCACCCGGTGTCCTCTGCCGCACCAGCGCCATAATGAAAACCAGCAGACCCCGGCAGATGGGGCCAGGGCTGACAGGGTCTGCCTCCGACCGCAGCCTCTCCTGCCCCCGTGTACTTTCTGGCTCTGCTCCGACCCTCCAGGGCCAGTGGAAAATTAGAAAGATTCAAGGCTGCCTGACAGACGTGAATAGACTCTCTGTTATCCCAGGAATTCTCCTTGGAGGAGGTAGCATCCAGGTACCCGGCACCGTTTGGTACTGTCCCCGGGCAGTCTGTTCATTCGGCAGTTATACACGAAGAGTCGTCTCTGTGCTAGACGGAGCCCTGTGTAGGCACCGCGGCGGGTGAGCAAAACAAAAGCAGGGTCCGTGTCTCTAGGAAATATCTGATGTGGGTAGGGAGGCAATAAAGTAGTGAGGCTGACATGCAATCAATCACAGAGGGGTGTGCGGAGCCAGGGCACGCGGGGAATGGGGCACACTCAACATGGATGGGCTCTTTGAGGCGCTAATGGAGTGTTTACGGGGGGCAGAAGGATGCCCCCCCCGAGAGGTCTACATCCAAATCCCCAGAACCTACAGATGCGTTAGGTCGCAAGGCGAAGGGAGACTAAGATCACAGGTGGAATTATGATCAGCTGACTTTAAAATAGGAGCATCGGAGGGAGACTTGGGGAGTGAGTTGCTCCCAGCAATGGGGAGATTCTGGGAGAAGACTTTTTCCTACAAAACAAAGGGCAGAGGCCCCATCACAGGTCTAGAATCTGGCTACAGATTCTTCGCTATGCATTTTATCAAGAGGCAGAGTCTGTCCCTCGGAATCTGGTGGGTCTGGGACTGCTTCCCCCGCGAAGTAGAGGTGACAGCTTCTGCCAAAGGAGTTCAGCAAAAGCGATGCCCTTTGGCCTCCGAGGCGCGGCCAGAACAGCCACGCAACTTCTGCTGTTTGGGGGACAGGTGCCCCGCAGGGCTCCAAGCACACTGAGCCCACATGCCAGAGCCTGGCCAAGCGCACCCTTCCCGGCCATCCTGACAAGGTGCTGGATGTGTGCAAAAACCATTGTAGACCGCTGAGGCCAGCCCTCTCGTCACCTGATCACCACTAAGTGACCCCCGTGAGCAGCCCAGGGAACAGGGGTTTCCACCAGCCAAGACTTATCCAAAGTCCTGAGCCAGAGACTCGTGATGTCTTACGGCACAGTTGTCCTAAGGCAGTGAGTTGAGGGGCGCGTTGCTTCCCAGCCACAGAGAAACGAGAGAGGCCCCACACGGATAATGGGAAGATGAAACGAAACCGTAGATGGAAGGTTCCTGGTACAGAGCGGACTGTCAGCAAATGTCAGATCACGTCCCTGTGTCTCCTGTTCCTCGTGACAATAAAGGTTGATTGCCTTTCAGTGCCACTGCCTAGTTTGACACTATGCTGCATTACATCATAAATTACAAGCAGCTTATCCGTGTCTGATTCTTACTAAGCACTCAGTTTTACTGGGCTCTTAAAGTCAGAGGATGAAGAACGTGTAAATTGGAGTGGGTACTCTGCTCTCCGCAGAAGAGGGTTCTATGGGAAGGAGGTTCTTCAGCAGGAGAGAGTGGGGTCTGACAGTCTTGATCCTGACGTGTGCTTTGAGGCGCCGTGGTATGCTCTCCGTGGTGAGCCAGCCGTGTGCGCCAGCAAGTTTTCAAATGATTTTCTGAGCGTTATCATTTTTCTTTCCTAAACAGCATGTATTGGTGAGCTCTAACATGCTTCTCCCTTGGCGTGTTTCACCGTGAAGCTATTTCTCAAATCAGCATCTAGAAGAGATGTATACCTTCCTGATTATGGGCACATGCTTTGAAGCCAGACGGGCCTTGGTGTGAAGCCTCAATCTCGCCCTTATCGACGGAGAGATGCTCAGCGTGTGGTTCAGTCTTTACAAGCCTCAGTTTGCTCCTCTGTGAAATGGGAAGAACCCCAGCGCCTCCCTCCTAGTTTGCTTGTGAAGACCAAACTAGATCGTGGGAAGCGCCTTAACAAAGGGCCCGGCAGAGTGTGAGAGCTCAAAAGAATTAACCCGCTACAGTGATTTCATCGTGTTAGTTCTGCTGTGCAGAGTTGTTCGATGTAGCAAATAAAACCACAAGGGGCCCAGCGATATCCGAATTTCAGATCAATGATGAATAATTTGTTAGTAGGGTATGGCTCAAATATTCCACGGGATATACTTATCCTAAAAATCACTCATTGTTCATCTGAGATTCAAATGTTACCAGATGCCTGGTACCAGTTCCTAGATTATCCATCGAATCTGGTGGGTGGTGACCCCTGGCCCCTTATCATCGCAGCCTCTGCCCATGTTCTCATCCTTAATAAAACCCTGCATCTTTCTTGATCCCTCCAGACTCACTGTGGACAGCTGGTAATTAAGATAGGCCAAGAGGCTGTTCTAGAAAGACGTGCTCTGTAACTTCTCCTGAAGTGACACCGCTGCAGCCATTATGTAAGTGCCTCCCGGCAGCAGCGTCCTGAGCTGTGCTGTGGAGATGTTGCCTCTGGTACCCGGTCCAGCCTCCTGCTGCAGAACACGGCCCTCCCCCACGCCCCCCTCCCTCCCTTCCTGCCTGAGGTCTGGCTCCATCTGAAGCCTCTCCCCCTACCATGGGCTCATTCCCCCCCCCACATAATATAGTGTGCTTTATTACATAAGTGATTTATTGCACGCACCTTAATGTATAAGGGGCAAAACTTGTTTAAAATAAATCCAACTGAGAGGATAATCTCTACGGGCAAAATGTACTTCGACTTAATTTCTCTACTGGGTATTACACACTATGTAATTGCCTTAAACAGAAGCTGCACACACAGATTTAGCTTGGCACCGATATCTGGCTTTGCAGAACACTCAAGTTACATGCTGGGTTTTGCTACAAATCCTTCACTCCAACAGAAGAAACTCCACAGCATCCCTTAAAGAAATATTCAGCTTGACTCCTCTGTGGAGACTGAGGTGTGGGGGGTGGTGGGGAGAATGGGGGGCAGCTGAGGGTGTGTTTGATTTGTGTGTGGGGGTGGGGGGGGAAGGGCTTTGTCTCGAGAGAGGAGGCTGAGCTGCCAGCCGCTGTCTAAGCAGACTGGGCTCGCGGGATGGTGTCTTCACTCCATATTCAGAAGCGGGCTCAGCAGCAAATGAAACTGCTCTTCCGTCGCTGGCCCCGGATGTGGGGTCTGTGCTTCCTCACAGCTGGCGGAGCCTTGTCCTCCCTTCTCCTGCGGAATCATTAATGGACATTCGTGGACTCCACCATGCACTCATTTATTCGTTACTTCTATAAATGCCGAGCTCTTCCTAGGCTCCGGGGCGATGGTGGGCCCCGGGTTCTGGGGATATCACAGTGGAGCAGAAACTATGGCTACCCTTGCACGGCAGACAGTGCAATGGCGGAGACGGGCATTAAGTACATAATCACACAAATAAGTGTGTAATGACAAATCGTGTTGGGTGCAGTGGAGGAGAGGCGTGAGGGGCACTGAGAGCCCCTGGGGGAGGTGGGAGCCGATCTCTCCGAGGGCGGGGCTTTCAGAGGGTCCGTCAGCTGCCTGTGGCTGCTGTAACAAGTTGCCCCAAAGTTGGTAGCTTAAAATGACACACATTGGGGCACCTGAATGGCTCAGTGGGTTAAGTGTCTGACTTTGGCTCAGGTCACGATCTCACGGTTTGTGAGTTCGAGTCCCCCGCGTCGGGCTCTGAGCCCAGGTCAGAGCCTGGAGCCTGTGTCGGATTCTGTGTCTCCTTTTCTCTCTACACCTCCCCTGTTCACCCTCTCTTTCTCAAAAATAAACATTAAAATAAATTAAAAATAAATATGGCACAATGCTCTCCTATCACTTAGACTTTTTCAGTTTTATACTTAGTGCAAAAACTTTTAAGACACCAGCGGCCTCCGTTTTTGTCACAGATTGACTCTTCTGCGTCTGAGAACAACTAAGTGAGGAACAAATGGTCAGGCATTCCTACAGTTTCTCCATGTGGAGTAAAGGTACTGCTCTCCCCTGAGTCAAATTTAAACTCCGAATCGCCGGTGCCCGTAGTTGTCTGCATGCCATCACCTTCTGCACCACTGAAAGCATGCGTGGTGCTGCCTTTCTGAGAAGAATCTTGTAGAAAAGGAAAAGCCATTGGCATCGGGCACTTGCGCGAGCTCTTCGGTTACGGGAAGTAGGGAAGCCTGCTTGGGCTTCTCATTTCTGGAATGCAGCCAGACCCACCTGCCCCTCTGCCCCGACAGCCCTTTGGCTCCTTGAAAGGCAGGTGCTCCAACATTACGTCTGGAATTTTGCTTCAAAGCCGTTGACACCCACCCCTCAAGTCAAGTTCCATCGCTGGCGCTGTGGATGTTTACGTGAGCCAAGGTGGTGACAAATCTCCTATCGTTGCTGCCTGCCTAACGGGGACTTGGAGATGTGCTCCGATCTCAGAGACGCTAACAGGAGAGGATTTCAGAGATGTGCCCTGAGGTCAGGATCAGATAGGTGCTTTCAAAAGGTACTTCAGTTGAAGCAAGACCTGTTTCCACATTTCAAGGTAGATGATGTTCTCTGTTGATCACGGTTAAATGGCCATTCATCTATGCTGGGCACGGTACAGGGCGATCTCCTATCACATTGAATCACTGCACTTGACCCATGAGTTCTGGAGGAAGAGCCCGTTATTATTAGAGCCATCGTACACACTGAGAAACTGAGGCTGACTTACACTAACGGGTGACACCCAGATGGTATGCCATAAGCCAAGATTTGAACTTAAAAGGACTCCAGAATTAGCCACTGTGCTTAACCACCTCTATTTCTGCTCCTGGCTGAATCCCTTCTTGGAAACGTCTCTAAAATCATGGGCTTCTGCAAGTGCATTTTCACGCACACATGAGGGGCACTTCCTGTGCAGGCAGCGGGATCTGCTCTGGACCCAAGGACCAAACATAAAAACCCACGATCCTTCACACAAAGAGCTTGCAGCCTAAGACAGAAGGCAGAGGAGGGCAGCACCTCGGACTGATGTGAGTCCCAACACATCGTGGGGTACACGCACAAGAGGAAAACGTCCCCATTTTACTCACACTGTGCATTTTTTTCTTAAAGAATTCTGGAGGCTAAGCATTAGGCTGCAAAACATCCAGAAATTCCCAGGAAGGCAGCGTGAAATGTGCATAGAAAATCTCTTCCGGCCTCTATCCCATGGCCAGTGGGTCTTACCGTTGCTATCACCCCTCAAGCCAGCCTGAATATTTCCTTCTAGGGGAAGAGTACAGAGAGAGGGTATAGGTGGAATGGGAAGGGCAGAGAGGGGGGTGGGGGGGACGGGAGGGAAAGGGAGAAATAAATACGAGTACCAATCTGCCACACACTAGTCTTCTTGATGTGGTCAGGAATACAAGAGTCACTTGTATAGGCACCACTGTATTCACACACTATTCTTCAGGTGAAAGTCAGAAAGACAAAGGACTATGGAAGTCACACATACATACACACACACACATACATACACACACACACACACACTAAAAATCTGGAATAGCGAGGTCAAGGTGCCTATGGATATACAGAGATAACAGCAAACCTTAAAAACAAAACAAAACAACCCCCTCCAACCAAAAAACCCCAAAACCTCTGTTGAATATGGCCAGGATGAGAGTGAAAACAAGTCCAAGCTACGCAACTCCTGGACTACTACAAACACAAAGATGTTTGCCAGGAGATGACCCCGTCTGGTCAAGTTTCTTACCAGGAGCGCTCACTTTGGACACCTTTAACACTGGGTCTCAGTGTGGCCTGGGGCTTCCTGGAGAAGTAGGCAAGGGCAGGTGTCTCCCTTCTCCTCCCCCTCCCTCCTCTTCCTTTTCTCCTTCCTCCTCTTCCCCTCCTCTTCCTCTTCCCCTCCTCTTCCTCTTCCCCCCTCCTCCTCTTCCCCCTCCTCGCCTCCCCTCCTCCTCCTCCCTGTCCTCTTCCCCTTCTTCCTCTCCCCCCTCCTCTTCCCCTCCCCTTCCTCCTCCCCCTCCTCTCCCCCTCCCCTCCTCTTTCTTTTCCCCCTCCTCCTCTTTCTCTTCCCCCTCCTCCTCCCCCTCCTCCCCCTCCTCTTCTTTTGCCCTCCTCCTCCCTCCTCCTCTTCCTACTCCTCCCCCTTCTCCCTCCCCCTCTTTCCCCTCCCTCCCTTTCTTCATCTCCCTCCGCATCCTCCTCCCCCTTCCTCCTCTCCCTCCCCTCCCCCTCCTCCTTTCTCTCCCCCTCCTCTTCCCCCTTCCTCTTCTTCCCCTCCTCCTCTTCTCCTCCTCCTCTTCCCCCTCCTCCTCTTCCCCCTCCTCTCCCCCTCTTCCTCCTCCTCCTCCCCCTCTTCCTCTTCTTCCCCCTCCTCCTCCTCCTCTCCCTCTTCCTCCTCCCCCTCCTCCACCCCTCTTCTCCCTCTTCCTCCTCCCCCCCTCCCCCCTCCCCATCCCCCTCTTCCTCCCCCCCTGGAGAAAAGTACTCCGCATCCTACACACAGCCCCCTTGAACATATGTGTACACTGACGAGCAGAAGATAGGAAAAGCAGATGGTATAATGACTCCGGAATCTGACAGCCCGCTCTGTGGCGGTGCTATCAGCAGACAGGACTTGCCAGAGATGCACATTCGAGCGAGGGGCTGCCAAGGCGAACAGATCCGCTCCTCGCCCTCCGATCCGCGTGAGACGCTTGTGTTTGAAAACAAGCAAAAAGCTTTTTTTTTGCGGGAGCCTACGTGAGGACACAGCTCCACTGCAGTTCCGGCGCATATGCTGGAGACGGGGGAAATGTGCAAGCAACGGCTCTACCAACAGGGCCTACGCTGGGTGTGCTCCACAGGAGGCAGGTGGGAGGCGGGAAGGGAACAGTCGGGAGACGTGCAGAGCAACCTGTTTTCATGCGCCGTTGACTTTCTCTCACTGTACCTGCCCGTTTGCCTGATGCACATGCTGGGGTGTGGCGCGCCCCAGAATCTCCCTGAGTGAACCGCACCTTAATTCTAGCCCGAGTCTGCTTGTACACTGACCACCGTCTCTTCATCTCCTCCTCCTCTCCCTCCACATGAGGCAGGGAGGATGCAAAGGGGTGAGGAGAGAGGGAAAAGGGGAAAAAAAACTCCACGGAGCTGTTACGGGTCTCTGCCCATTGGTCTGGCCCTGTGCTAAGCGATTTATGTATGCACTAGCATATTGCAAACTCAGAGCAAATGGTTTTACCACTGGGGAAGTTAGGTGGGGGGGAGTCAAGCCTAAAGAAAAATTTGGCCAAGGTGACATAGGATTGGGAAGAGGTGACCCTGGCCTTAGAATAGAACTCTTGTCACATTTTCAACTCTAGTCTTCCACCTAGCACTCTCCAGGACGGTGGAAAAATACCCTCAGGGTGACCAAACCACATAGCAAGATGTGCCTTTTAGGGAGCACTCAGCTGGGAGGGTGGGGAGGCGGGTCTCTGGTGCTGTTTACTACGGCTAAATTCTGTCCTTCTCAGGATTACTTCATAGCCATGAGTCTTCAAACTTCCAAAGAGAAATTTTCTGTAAAAATGATGAGAGTTTCATTTAAAAAAGAAAAAAAAAAAAAATCTATGCGTGAGTTGACTTTCACTGAAGGGACCGATTTCTAATTTCATTTTGTCCAAACAACATTCAGGATCTGGATTCTGAATCACTAGTTTCCCCTCTTCCTTCCGTGAAATGAAAATGTCATTCATTCAAAGCCACGGTTTTAAGGGCGATGCCAACCTCCACCTCCCTGTGATTCGTGGCGATCTCGTTAATAAACTAACCCAGCTGTCACAGAAGTATCAATGCAAAATCATTCAGAAATGGTCCCATTTGAGATCACACAATCTCCAAAACCCACTGCAACATTTTATAATTCCTGCAGGCCACCCCAGGTCTCCTTTAGACTTGCCATGGTGCCCCTTTCCATTTGCATTTAAAAGACAGTAAATTGCAGGGTTCATAAACATTTTTATAGTGATTTATTGAAGACTAAAATGTCACTGCTGTTCTTCACACTTTAGCGGTCCTGAGAAGCAAACGCTGGCTGTCTATGTAATCTTGCTGTCCCCGATAACCACGTACGAACAAGCCAGTCAGGAGCGTTATCTCTGTTTCTTTCCTTTCTTTCTCTCTCTCCCTCTCGCTCTCTCCTTTTCAGACGGTAGTGGCCGTATTTATCATTCAGTTACAAAAATGTGCATTTTAATCAGCCTCCAAGTCCCAACTTGGGTTCCGTCATTTACAAGAGAACTTGGCTTGCCCGTGGCCGAGGACCAAAAAAGTAAGGCTTTCTTTTCGTCTTCCCATTCTGTGCTCTGCCCCAAGGAAAGCAGCCCACACGTACCCTTCTTGGTGGGGGTTACAGACAGACCCAAAGCTGGCCACCGGGCTTCTGGATGCCTCTGTCCCCTTTCTTGCTAAAAACTTAGGGCAAAATTAAGGCTTGGGCTTTGAAATCTCTTATTTGAAAATAATGTGAGCAGAGAGGAGCTGAGGTCAGAACATACTTGTGCTACTTTCCAGCCAGCGAAGTCACAAAAGGAGGTGAGCAGAGCCAAGAGAAACTGTTTATCTAAGGGCACAGTGAACTCCTTGGCACTCTTCAGCCTTTTTACCGGGGGGAGTCTAACCCTGTCTGAGCACATTGTGCATAAACGCAAAGAAGAGAGACTGAGAGTTTAAAAAAGAAGAAGAAGAAAAGAAGGGGAAAAAAAAAAGGCTTGCACCTCATTTGCCCTTCGAGTGTCCAGAAGGGAGTATTTCTTTACACCTTTTTCACATTATAATAATGGCTTCACAGCTCCAGAAAAAAGCCGGAGTGCAAAGGCAAATGGTGCATGACACGGCGAAATCCTGGTCTTTGTCACACCAGCTCCGCTACGCAGAAAGTCCTTCTCTGCCTTCGTTTCCCTGCCATTAACTGAGATGAAATGAGTTTTTCTCCCTTCTGATTCCACCCCCCACTGTCTATTACAGTGTGACGCGATGGGGCTTCCCGGCCCATTATTTCATAGAGGATTCTTTTATTCTGGTTTGGGAGTTCGCGCCTGCAAGGTTATCTGTGCACAAAGCAACGTCTCAGTCTTGTGTTCATTTTTGAAATCTGATCTCATTGATAAGAACAAGACCGTTCGCCTTGCATTTGTCAGATAAGGAGCTTGGGTGCCAGACTCATAATTTTTGTGACTTCAGCCAGGGCTCCCTGTTAAAATATGTCAACTGATAAAAATGCAAGTATTATAAAAATAACCTTTGTATCAAAAGTGTCGGACTAACTCCTTCTTTTTTTTTTTTTTTAAACACATTATGTCCTTTGCCGTATCAGGTACCTCTTCATACTAAGATGTCTATTTCCTGACGTACATTTTTTTACAATTATTTCCTAAGTGGGCTTGCTACCCCATGTCACCTTTCAGCATGCTGGGAAGAGAAAAGAAACAAAGGGTTTAGGAGCAAAGAATCAATGTAACTAACGCAGTTCTTCCGAGAGGGGATTTGATGAATTTCCCTCCAGGTTGATGGGTAACGCTTCCTGATCACAAGGAGTAAATGAATCAAGTCCAGAGGCGTTCAGATCCCGAGCAGAGTGGAAGAACACTTAGGACAGGGGTCCAGGGTGCCCCCCGTGGGAGCCCCTGGGGTTCTCAGGGACAGGACTGAGCCGCCAGCCGGCCAGGGAACAATTCGGCATTGTTCCCGCACGGGAAGCGGTCAGATACACTAGGAAAAACGCTCACACCCAACACACACGAAAAGTACGGGAGAGACCCACCGATTCCATCTTGGAGAGCCGCCTTCTGGCAGGGTCTTATGCCATCAAAGCCCTCCCCTCCCGCCCCTGAAAAGCACCCCCCTCCCCGCCCGACTCAGGCGACGGAAGCTGGCGAGTGTGTTATATAAATATTAGCACGAGGCAGATTGCTCGAGCCCCTGTGTGTTTCCTTCCCCCCCCCCCCCGCCCCCGGGTGGCAGCTTCACAAAGACACCAGTGACAAAACTAAGCGACAGCCACGGGCTCACGAGAGGCCTGCCAAGGCGCATGGTGCAAGGTCCTGTCCCCGTCCCTGTTTGGGGCCCCGCACACCCGGGCCTACAGCTGATAACACTGTAATAGTCCTCTTTTGAGGACAGAGGCTCCTGCGTGCTGATTAGTCATTTATCACACCTGGCAGCCCTGCTGAACTATAATTACTCTTCTCTTATCCTGCTGTACTGTCATGTCCGAGAGGAGAGGCGAGGCAGAGTCCCCAGTTAATGACACATTACCCTCTTGACAAGCACTTAAAGGTTTTATTGTAAATATTCAAGATATAAAAACATCTGAGGTTCCCTTTTTAATTATAAAAAGCAATTTCAGGGCCTCCCTTCCCCAACCTCCCTCCCCCCCGCCAACCCCGAAGAGTAAAGTTTTGGAGCCTTATCCTCTGCTTCCCCTGCAAAGAAACTGATTTTCCTTTTGTCGCGTAAACTCATTGCTACAAGTTAACTCAGTATCTCTCCGCAATTATCAGACATATTGCCTATGAAATTGGTAATTTAAACACACATCACATTTCCACAAAAGTTAAATTTCCGCCCCGAAAGAAGGGGAAAATGTGCATTTATATGAAAAATTATATATGAAAAAAACCCTAAAATGCAGCATAAATAGTCCGGTTTTCCTCATCGGAGAGAGGGAGGAAATCATTGAATGATTTTTTTTTTTTAAGATGAGTCTCTAACTGAGGTTAAAAAAAATATGTATATATTTTTTTCATAAACTAAAAATTGGAAATTTGTGGGTTGTTAAATCCTGATTGCCTACTTATAAGGTTCGGGGAGAAAGCCAACTTAGCATTAAGTGACTCCTGGGGCTATTTTTATGCCTCGAGGGGTATTCAGAGGACCAAGGAGGTCTGCTTCACCTTGCCACCTCCCTGGTGATTTTTATGAGGTGATCTTTCTGTTCTGTGAGCCTCGCTGGATAGGTTGGAGGCTACCGTGGGCCAACTTTGGTGACAGTCATTAGGAGGGAATAATGGGAAAGGACAGGGAGCTGGTGTTAAAATCTTTCATTCTGACAGAGGAAAACCACACCCCACACAGATACATACAACCACATACACACATAGGGGTGCATGTGATGCAGAATGAGCTCATTTGAGCCCAGCTGAATTTATTCTCAGATCCACGTGGACAGAGACGGATGTTCAAGTGTGCTGGGTTCCATGGGTTTGAGACCATCTTGTTCCAACTGGTTGAGTGTCATGGCGCCTAAAGGCTATTGGAGCATGGGGCCCTTGGGTTTGGAATCCAGGGTTCAAATGGTAAAGCAGCCGGAGATGATACTGGAATCCTTTGTTGCAACAGTCATTCGGGTTGGTCTTTAGGTGGGTGTCTCCTTCTTCCAGCACCCCTCATTGGCTGCGTTTCCAAATGATTTCATTTAAGAGCATCGCCTTCCCAGAGAAAGGTAGGACTTCCATTGGGGTAGTTGAAGTATAGCCAAGAGTTAAGAAAGGGAGCTGATGAGCATTCAGAAATAGTGAATAGCAAGACCCAGGAAGGCATATGGTGGTCAAACCAAGGATATGAACATAGAGACATCCTAGAGCCAGTGTGGAATGATCATGACTCCCTGCTTGCCTTCTAAGGAGACTGGCAGAAGTCTTGGGGGGTTGGAGGGAGATGGGAAGAGCAGAGAGAGGGTAAGGGAGCCAACAAGATGAAAAGGAAAGACTCACACTTGCTTTGAGAAACCTAAAATGGAAGCACCTTGCATTGCCATGGTAGGCTACTCTCACCTCACAGAACACCATCCTGGCAGTAGAGAGAGCTGGTTGTGCAGAAGAGGGAGACAAAGGCACACACAAGAAGTACACTGGCTTGGAATTTGTGGCCCAGAATCCCTGGAAGCTTCTTTAATTATAAATACTTCTTATTCACTGCTGAATCTTCAGTAACTAGCACCTTGTAGGCACGTTAGTTTCAGGAATGAAAGCATATACGCCCAAGGAGAGCCCAGGCAGTGGAAGGTCCATAAAGGTAGTTTCCCGGTCACCTGATTTTCATTTTCTTCACTGCATCCACTAATGAATACATCTTGAGAGTTATTTTGTTGCAGGTATTATGAGAACAAAGGAACCTTTTGATTGCAAGGCTCTGGAGCCGGACACGGACAGGAGCCAGAAGTGGGTGATGCTGGAAATGAAGACAGAGACGGTGATTGTAGCTAAGGTCTGCTGGACGGGCGAGGCAATGTGTTAGACTCTTCAGGAGGCTAACTTTTCCCCTTCTTGTACAATCTTCACATCAATCCCTGGAGGTGTTCTTTCGTGGCTTATATTTCACAGAAGAGGACATCGTGGTTCCGAGTGGTGAAAAAAAAAATCTGCTGATGCCCCACCGCTGGTAAGTGGAGGGACCTTAACTGGGCTCCATCATCCACGCTCCTAACTCCACGTCTTGTTGCCTCATCCCCTGATGAAAGATGGTGGGAAAAGTTTCCAAGATTTAGTTCTGAGTGACTCCCAAAGCGCAGTGGCGAGAATTTCTCCAAGATTTCCTCTTTGACTTTGATTTCAGGGACTGAATCTGCCATCGCGGACTCGGTAAAGTCTTTTCCTCCACTTCTCCATCTTAGCTTCTCTTTGGGAAGCCGAGGGCTGCCATGTTCTGACTTGTCCCCAGAGTACCCTGTTCTTTTCAAAGGCACTTTATAAATCTAATGAAATAACCAGGATCCAAATAAGCTATCCTTCCCGGTTTCCGGTCCCCAGAAAGTCTCCCCTTGAGATTTGCTCCCTTTTCACAGTATGACACTTCCCTCTCTTAAGGGAAAACCATTTGTACTGTGTTAATCACCTGTTGTGTCTCCTTTTAAAAAATGCCAAATGGCTCTGGAGACAAAGGACCAGTAAGACTGTGACAGAGGCTCAGTTGAGAGTGGAGGGGTCCTGGCCGGTCTGAAACCAGATGTTACCCTTCCTTCCTTCCTTCGTTTCCCTCCTTCCTGCCTGCCTTCTTTCATTTTATTTTCTTTCATTTTTTTAAAATTTTATTTTTTACTGCACCCTGGTCTGTTCACGAAGCCGGCCCACAACTTGGGTGGTGATGGAATTACCCTGGGGCTCTGGGGAGCTCCCCGGTGTTAACAAAGGGCTGTTGTCAGAGTGATGTGCATTTTGGCATTGATAAAACACAGCCCACAGCATTTGCAATAACACAGCTGTTGACCTTTGGTAGCTCAGGATTCTGAAAACCCACTGAAGCTGGACAGTCACCTCCCCCATAGCTGGGGCAGTCAGACTAGCTGAAGTGCCTTCTGCTGAGGACGGAGCCCTTCCCAGGTAGGCTCCGGGAAAACAGAGCCATGGGTTAGAAATCTGGGGGCAGAATGGAGGTCCTTGGTCTGAGAAACAGGTTAGGGTCTCAGTATCTCAATCTCTGTCACACACACACACGCACGCGCGCGTGCGCACGCGCACACACACACCCTGTGTCCTATTTTGCTTCCTCTGGCTCCCTTCCTTCTTCAGCATCTCACCTTCCTTTCTGCATGCCTGTCCCATTATCTTCTCTATGGAGCGGTTTCCTGTCTCCTCCCTGGCTCTGCTCTCCCATCACCTCTTCCCTGCAGCGGGTCCCGACCGGATGTTCAATCCCTGAATCTACATTTCTCCGTTTCTATGTTTATTGCCAACTGGCAGGTCTTTTCTGTGCTTGTTTGTTCTGATCCTTGCGAATTGAACACCACAACAGTGCCCTGCTGGCCCCGCTAAACTTGACCAGCAGGGAACTATACGCTGTGGACAGGGAGCCTCAGCCTAAGGGCAGGTATGGACTGATGGGCCGGATGAACTGGTTCGTGGTGCTGCTCTGACTGTGTCCTGTGGTCTGACTCTGATGCAGGGCCACTCTATCTCAGGGATCCAAGCAAAGAGAGCTGAGTTCAAGAGACCTACATGTAAGTTATTCAATTCCTGCTAATAAACTGATCAGACTAACTTTTCTTAGTTAAGGCGCCAAAAAGAAGTCTCAAAGCTCTACAGTTTAAGTGGCTTATTTTGCGAGTCACCAAACTCAGCACTGATAACTTTCTTCTTGCTTTTACAGAGAATTTAGGTAATCCCCTGGCTAGTACCTGACAAAATAAAACCCATTGCACAAAGCTACAAAGAACTACGCACATCTGCTTTGCCTAACTGCCCACTGGGCCTGTATTTCCAGTCATGGCCATGACAAAATGGTACCCACGTATCAACACGCCGGCCCTGGTAATGGACACAGGACAGAGCTGGGAAACAACAGATTGGGGTAAGACACAGACTGTATAGTCTTTCTCTGTCTCTTGGCTAACATGACGTTTATGCTGGAATCTTCCATTTGCCTGGCTAGATTTACTCTCCACCCTTTTGTCCTCATGCCTAGGAAGGTCGACCTATATGAGCTACATCAAGGAGTTCCTCTCACCATCTGGTTTCTAGATGTGTTTGAATAATGGTGGAGAACATTTATCACCCTGGGGTCTTCCCTGGGGAGAGAAGGGTAACACCAGATTCAGGCTGAATTCCTTGGCGGAAGGTTACAGCTCCTTCCAGGTGGTTCTTTTCATTCAGATACCCCCACGTGGTTCCTTGCTCCTTTGGGCATAGGATGGTCATAGCCATCCTCACCACTATCCCTGGGAAAGTCCCTATCTCTCATGGTTGACCTTCACACTGACCCCACCTTTATAAATAGTCGCTTTATTAAACTCTCCTCAAATTACCCTATGTGCGTGTATCATTTCTTTCCTGCCAGGACAAGGCCCTTGGCTTCCTATGGGCAGTGCTCTAAGTAGCAGAGCCTACCACGCTGGGCTCTCTATTTAAACGTGGGGGAAAGTCCTGCTGGAAATTTTTGGAGAGTACATTTTTAGAGAGTTGCAGAGTTCAGCAGCCCAAGAAAGAAAGGACACGGGGCGTCTCAGCCAATATACAGCAGCTCTCTCGTTAGCACAAAATGAATTCGCTTTACTTGGCTTTTGAACATGGAGGGCTCTGTACAGAAATAAAGACATATGTACCGTCATCCAAGAAGTATCTTGAAACATGAGAGAGTACAAGGAGAAGTCCTTGAAGAGCTCTTTTCTAATTTTTCTCCACCTACATGTTTTATGGGAAAGCCCTAAACTCTCACTAAAACAATGGATTAAAAAATGAGATACCTTCCGGTTTCACAATTCATTTGTTTCCCTCCCTTCAAGATTGGCGTGAAACAGGGATAAAATAAGTTGCAAGGGTTCAATGTGAACAAACATGAAAAATCTCGCCTTTGCCGGGAAAATATTTTTAATTTTCAAATGCATTCCCACCTACTCCTGCTGCAAGGTAGAAAAACAGCACTGTCCAAAACTTAAAAAGAGAAAGAAAGAAAGAAAAGAAAAAAGAAACAAGAAAAGGAAGCTACGATCATGGTGTCCAGGACAACAAAGTCAGAACTGGATTAATCAGCACAGCCCACTTATAAATGGATTCATCTTTCCGCGCGTGATACAAGGAGATACCGAATCACAAAGGCTTTCTGCATGCTTTAGGGAAAGAGGCAGAGACCTTCTGGGCCCGGCAATGCTGTGCAGTTGGGAGGCTGGTTCTCTGTGAAAGCTGTCCTTGAAGACCCACAGTGGGCGTGTCCTTTGAGAAAGCCCCGGATCACCTCCCCAGGAAGCCTTTGTCCTCTCTGCTTGCTTGTGGATAAATATCACTACACAGCACTCCTGGACCATCCTTTTTCTACAGTCTTGTGGCATGACCTTGAAATACTGTGTTTTCCTGAGTCCCTGAGGTCCAAGGGAATCTCTCGTTCACCCTGAGATTCTGATGCTTAACGTAATGCATGCTATCGAAGAGATGTCCAATGAATCCCTATGCAGTTGATCTCTAATTCACAAAAGTAGCAACATCAAAATACAGGTACTTGAGACTCTCCTCCAGGGTTATCCCGGGGTGGCAAATAAGCTTTGGTGCGTATACCACGCCTGGTCAATTGATAACTTCCTGGGGCACTGAATTCGCTAGAGTTTGGGAGTTATATCCATGTTCGGGTGGAAAAGAACGATCCATGAGCTAACGATGGCTGCCATGGACCCAGAATTGGGGAACGATGTCAAGTATATTGTGGGTTTGTCGTCCCAGTTCTAATTCATCCTTAATTCCTGCAGGTCACTTATGTGCAACAATAATAAGAAAACTCGCTAAAATGCAAAGAATGGTCAAATCAGCACAGCTCCAACCTATTTAGGGTATTGTGGGCCTAGAGTCTAAAAAAAGAAACCAGTTCACGTCCAAACCAATTGTTTTTCATGGAACACAGAGAGCATATTAGGAATGTGCCATAATAAAGCTTTGAGTCAGACCCGTATGCTCCAGGTGACTTTCAAAACTGTACAGGTCAGAACGCACCTCCACCTATGGCGTCTTTGTAGAATTGATTAACTATTTTCAATAAGTTTTTCTATCATCCCAGGTTGAAAATTGCAAGCACGTTGCATATGTAAAAATATAAATGTTTGACTCATCTCGCCTGGGGAAATGCTGACCAGGCCAGAGGTGAGCGCGCTCCTGTTTTGGTAAATGTCTCCCTAAGCCCCAGTTAATCTCGACATTTCCGCCATGTTCCCATGCCATCTTAGACAAGCTTGCATTGGATATCCTTCTGACCCTGGGATGCCCCTCAAATCCACTCCTCAAGGAGAACTGGAGGTCAGCATGGTGCATTTTTGGCTGTTTGCCACGACCTTCTGACACGGCATCCGCATTCCTTGGTGAGTCAAGGTCTTTGTTTCACATGGATCCTGGCTGATTGAGTGTGAGAAGGCAGCCGGCTGGAACTCAGGCGTCAGCTGCAACTTCGCTACTCCTACTGGAAGGATCCAGAGAATTCAGCCACACCTGCTCCACCAGTGATGGGGGGACATCTGTACTCGCCAGAGAAGGCAAGTGATCAGTGGCACGGAGACCCCGACACCGCTGTTAGCTCTGTGGTGTTGACAAGCCACGTTCGAGACAACACAGCACCACACCCTGTGTGCCAGTGACACAGGTTCACAGGCTGAACTGCTTCCTCTTTCCTGACAGAATATGCTGTGACAAGGTAGCAGAACAGACCGTTTTTGCGTGTGTATGTGTTTGCCCAAATATCAGGCTGTGTTCTCTTGACATGGCAAATAAAACCAGACTTTGATACTGGCAGCTTGATGAGCCAACTGTAAAAACAATAATAATCGATTCTCCCCTCCTCTCTCCATGTGATCCTTGTTTTTCCTTCTTCCTTGCTTCTTCCCTTTTCTGTGACATCCCTGCACACACTCATTACCCAAAATGCCAGGTATCGATGGACAGACACCAATGTGGTGACCATGAAAAAAGACAAGGAAGGTCTGGCCACTTTTCATTGAGGGCTGTTATGAAAACACGAGAACTGGCAAGACAATTTTGGGAGAAGGACCCTGAGGGTCGCCTTGTACGTTGTTACATAAGCCAGCTGACTCATTTGAGTAGAAGCATATCAATATCACTCTGAAAAAAGTTGATGCCAGGATTCCTCCACCGTGGGTCATCACACGGGGGTAGATGTGGGCAAAGAGGCCAATTCTAGCCCGCCTTGCCACCTGTTTATTTTTTATTTATTTATTTTTTGAGAGAGAGAGTGAGCGAGCACAAGCAAGTGGGGAGGGGCAGAGGGAGAGGGAGAGAGAGAATCTCCGCTCTGGGAGTGGAGCCTGATGCAAGACTCAATCTCACAACTGTGAGATCATGATCTGAGCCGAGATCAAGACTTGGCTTAACTCACTGAGCCAGCCAGGCCCCCTGCCACCTGTCCTTATGAATCAGGTTTTATTGGCACACAGTCAGGCCCATTTTGTCATATACTGTCTATGGCTGTTTTTAAATGTTAACTGACTGGCTTTTTATAGAAAAGGCTTGCTGACCTAGAGAGTGCTGCTTTTGTGCGGGGACCTCCGAGTCACCTGCTAAAGCTCCTCAGATCCTCAGCTTCTGCCATCTATCGGCCTCTGCTAAAGGCCAGACTCATAGCAAGAACAAAGGACAGCTCTCAAGAAAAGACGGAATGCTTCACCAGTCCCACTTGTCTATTACCTAACTCTACCTGCTCTAACAGACACACTTCAAGATCCGGAGGCTTAATGCAAAAGAAGTTTTTAATCTTTCACTCCTGTAAACTCTTGCCAGAGGAAGGTGAGCCCCACAACGTCATTCAGGGATCAAGGCTAGTTCCATGCGGGGCTCATCCCTTCCGTTAGAACTCAGTCACATGGCCAAATCTAACAGCAAGGGGATGTAGGAAATATAATCTGGTGGTGTTGGCCAGGAGGAAAGGGAGACGGGCCAGGGAACGCGTAGCTGCATGCGCTCCCCCTCCCCTCCTGCCTCCCTGATTCACAGCATCACGGTGTCTCCTAGAAGAAGATAAGGCTCTTGAATGATAGACACATGAAGGGTTAATCTTCCAAGGAGGACGGCCATCCTAACATGCTTATGTAATGCCGAGCTCAAGACGCCACAATGCGGCATGTTAGTTTTCGTTCTAACTGTTTACATGTTAAGGATCTGTTCTGGGCAAAGAACGCGGTACATAGCCCATGTGGTAACGCAGAGGGGCAATTTTCCTATAGTAACAAAATTATCATGGGTTTTCACTTGCAGCCTCTCTGCACGGTAGTGGTCATAATTAGTACTTTTTGACACTGAATTTTTAATTAGGAAAGAAACCCAATTCTAATATTTTTCTAATGTGTTTTTTAGGTGTTTTTGAGGAGTGCCCTGGGGCCAAATGGCTAAGCTGCTTGGATCAGGTTGGCTTAAAGGCATCACGCCCTGTAATAGCTCGGCTCCAGGTGGTTTCTTTCCAGGCCACCCAGACTTCTGCAGGTCTTCTCACCTCAAACTCTTCAATTCTACAACCCGCAATACAAGCTCCGCCCTCGGCCCGTCCACAGGAGGGACGATACTAAAGCTGGCCCATCACTTGGGAGGAACCAGCAAATCAATTATAAATGTTACAATCTTTGGCAACACATACATTAGAATAGCTAAGCAATACTGAGAAAGGGAAGGGAAGGGAGGGGAAGGAAGGGGAGGGAAGGGAGGAGGGGAGAAAGGGAGGGAAGAGAAGGGAAAGGAAGGGAATGGAAGGGAGGGGAAGGAGAAAGGGAGGGAAGGAGAGAGGAGGAGAGGGAAGGGGAGGAGAGAGGAGGGGAAGGGAAGGGAGAGGAGGGGAGGGAAGAAGAGGGGAGGGGAGAGGAGGAGAAGAGGAAAGGGGAGGGCAGAGGAGGGAAGGGGAGAGGAGGGGAGGGGAGGGGAGGGGAGGTGGGGTCATGAAAAGAACCTAAGACCAGGATCGAAGAGACCCCGGTTCTAGACCCTGCTCTCCCGCCAGGCCATCCCCCAAATGCTTCCCTTTGGCAGCCTCAGCTCCCCTGTTGATTTGCGTGTCACACTTTGGGCATCCGTGCTGTATCATTCAGCTCTTTCTGACTCTGTGATTCTGCAAAGAAATCTCTCACGGTGAAGTCTGAGGTCTCGGTGGGAGCTAGGCTTGAGAATGTCATTCTCAGCATCAGCCCACAAAAGCAAAACACAGTCCACTTGCAGATCAGACTCGGGCTAAAGGAAAACCCATTGCAAATATTTCGCAAAGGAAAACAAAGGAATATATTATCCTGCAGCCAAAGGGAACGATAGCCCCAACTCCTGCTTCTCCAGTGGCGAATGGTTTTATCAGCAATCTGCTCAGGGTAGTTTTATGATTTCAAGTACTCTTCACAACATCACCATGAAGAAATCAAAATTTGATGAAATTAATATAGCCATCACAGGAAGGATACAGGGATGCTCAGAAGGGTATTCATTGGATAAATAAAATATACTTTAGGAGAGAATATTATGGTAATCACTATCAATGCAAACTTCTTTAGGCTTTGCAAGACTGAAGTGCACATCTTTCTCCTGACTAAATAAACATACATATTTGAGGAGACCGGTTGAAAACGTTAACAGTCTTTTTGCACCAAAAATATTAATCCTTCCCCACCCCCCTTTTCTGCCCGGTTCTGTCAGGAAGCCACAGAATGGACACCGGCAGCGCCTAGCTAACCATGTAATTGATAACTCCCTACTTGATTCACTGTGGGAATCTGTCAGTTAAGGTCTAAAGATACATACACACCACTTCATGAAAATGAACTTGCACAAGTCTGTCTGCGGACCAGGCAGAGCCTGAATGCAGTCGACATTTTGCTACTTAATTGGTTTGGCCGGTTTACCAGCACACACGTGTATTCTGGCAATGCCTTGCTGTACTGTGACTCTCTTTGACAGACCTATTTAGTGAGCAGGAGGTATTCCCCCCCACACCCCCAGATAATTGCTCAAAATCATGTTTTCAAAGTCAGCGTGATTCAAACTTGCCTGTCTATATTTTGCAAATACACAAGTTGGAAGGAATGCAAATGCACACTCCTGTTTCTTTTTTTTTTTTTTTAATGTTTTTATTTATTTCTAGGAGAGAGAGAGAGAGACAGCGTGAGCAGGGGAGGGTCAGAGAGAGAGGGAGTCACAGACTGAAAACAGGCTCCAGGCTCTGAGCTGGCAGTCAGCACAGAGCCCGACGCGGGCTCGAACCCACGAACCGCGAGATCATGACCTAAGCGAAAGTCGGACACTTAACCGACTAAGCCACCCAGGCGCCCCAACACGCACTCCTGTTTCTAAGGTGGGCGCAGAGTAGAGGCTGCTGTTTCGTGTTTGTGTTTGTGTTTGTGTTTCCGCCTCAGAGCAATGGAGGAGAAGGAATTCGAATCCCACAGCACTTAGCCCCAAGCCCGGTGTGGCTTTCATGGGCACGTTTCTGCAGAGGGCATGCCTCACCGGGTGTGGGTCCACGCTGCTCCTCAGCAGAGATGATGTTGAATCTGACATCCCATCAATCAAAGACTGGGGCCCTCGGGGTCCTTTGAGGGCTTCTCCCACAGAGCCCAGGGTTGTGGCCCTCAAATCCAAGGAGTATGTGAAGGAGACACTCCACTCTGGGTGGCGCCTGGCAGAAAGGACGGAGCAAGGACTCTGAGATCAAAGTGCCCTTCTGGAGTCCAGGGGGAATGACTTCATTCCGCTGCTCTGCTGTTCCTCCGGAGCGGGTCATACACGCCTCTCAGGACTATCTGGGCTTAAACGATGTGGCTCCGTGTGAAATAATCCTGCGTGTGGATCCAGGACAGCTCCCTGCTTTGTCTCCATTCCCTCTGTGCCGCCTGGAAAGCCTTGCTTGGCATTTTTTTTTCCCTTTGGGCATTTTTGAATATTCACACGGAGATCATGAAACGGCTCAAGCATTATGCAAGCACGGAGAAATCCTAACGAGGGGACAAGAAAGGGTGCTGGGAGGTATGGGTAAGGCCATCTCAGGCAGCTGAGGCACCCAGGGATGCAGTGTAGACTGCGTGCAGGTTTCAGGAAAGGCCAGCGGCATAGGACACTCCCTCTGAGGAGGCAGGCTTCATGCCAAGGCACACAAATGCACAGAAAGACTTTCATGAGGCTTCAAGGGACCTGGAAAGTGCCATTGCACTACCTACAAAAACACCCTATGACACGGGAGCAAAGAGCCCCGTAGCATAGATCTATACATACATCAAGAACCAAAAGATGGGGCCCCATGTCAGCACCGGTAGGACTCTATTTTCATGTCTCTGAAGGTAAATAAAATGGAAAATGTCACCCCTACATAGTGTCCAGGGAGTTCAATCCTATGGAATCACAGAACCATTCTCTTCATGGTTCTTGCAACCTGATTCTCTCCTTCTCCTCTTTCTCAGATACTGAGAATAAACGCTCTTCTGCAAAATATGTATATAAAAGACAGCAAGTTTAGTAGCTAAACCAGGACTTCTGTCTCCCTGGGAGAACTGAGTTGAGTAAGTAAATCTGGTCCCATTTTCAAGGTCAAAATTTTAACCCTCCTTTGAAATGCCACACATGGTTCCTAGAACTCTAATTATGGAATAATCGGACACGTACATTATCATCATTCTCATTGTCAGGACACCCAAACGGAACCCTGCAAGATGGTGGCAGCTAAGAATGCTTTGTAAACGACTAAATAAATAAATAAACTATTAGTATTTTAATTGAGGCCGGATTGCCAGGCAATCAATTTAATTAACTGCAGCGCAATTAATTGCGAAAATTGAGGTTTGACTCTGACGTTGCCAATTCAAGTGGCATTGTGCAGACGTGGTTAGGGCCAGAGGACGGAAAACAATTCCACTGATGTTGTTGGCGTCAAACTAGCAGTGAGAGCGTTTACCTCAAATTCAAAGCATGGAAATGCCGAGGGAGGGAAATGAGCCATGTTTGGGAAACTCTGCCTCAGTTTCTCCATTTGTAGAATGGAGCTAACATGACCTACTTCACAACGAAGAGTGACCGACCAGATGCTTGGAACGGTGAGAATAACTGGGGGTCAGCGTGGATTTGGGGTGGGAGTCCAAGGACAGGGTGGCCCCGTGTTGACTAAGCCCCTACACTACCTCCAGTTATCAATCACATCTGGATGAAGGCAAAATCACCAATACGGCTGACCTGGTAAGACACTGAGGGCTACTTCCAGAGCGAAGAAAGACAGACAGACAGACAGAAACCGTGGGCCACCAGGGACTTCCCAGGGTCTTCAGCATCCTTTGCTCCATGCATGCCCACTCCTGCCCTGAAAAGCGGGTGCCATGCCTTGTCTTGGAGGCGCCTGAAGAATAAGCATCGGCGAGGCTGTGCACAAACTGAACCCCTTGAACGCTGCTGGTTGGAACGTGCAGCGGGTCAGCTGCTGTGGAAAACAGTCTGACAATTCACCGAAAAGCTGAGGATAGGATCACCAAATGATCCAGCACTGGGTAGATGCCACTCCCAAGTCTAACCCCCAAGCAAGTGAACACAGGACGGGAACAAACACTTGCACATGCGTGTTGATGGCAGCATCGCTCACAACAGCCAAAAGGTGGAAACGACAGAGATGTCCGTCAACGGATGAACGGATAGTTAAAATGTGGTACCAACATACAACAGGATAGTATTCAGGCACAAAAAGGAATGGAGTATCGATGCATGCCACCCCGTGGATGGACCTTGAAAACACTATGCTGGGTGGAAGATGACAGATGCAAAAAGTCACCCGTTGTAGGATTCCAGTGATATGAAATGTCCAGAAGAGGCAAATCCATAGAGACAGAGAGCAGACTGGTGGCTCCCAGTGGCTGAGAGGAGGTAAGAGTGGGGACACAGGTATTTGCAGGGTGAGGTGACATTTTGGAACTAGATAGGAAGTGGTAGCTGCCTAAAACGGTGTATGTTCTAAGTGCATGGGTTGTTTGCTTGCAAATGGTTCATCTGATGTGATGTGAACTTCACCTCAATTAAAAAAAGTATAGAAACACAAACGTGCCTCCAGTTTCCCTTGCTTACGCTGGTGGTGTGTCTGCTGCTTCCCAGAGGGGAGCTTCGAGGGTAGGATGGGAGCATGTGCGTGAAACAGAGCCAGGGAGGGGGTCGGGCAGTGCAATCGTGGCGGCCCACGCATCCGCCCTTGCCCTCTGCTGGAATTCCCCTCCCTCTGAGCACTGCCCTCACCAAGGTCCTTCTATTCCCTCACTCCTACCACCTTTGTTCATGTCAAATTCTCCTATGAAGCCCCTCTGAGAAAGATGAAGAAATTCCCCCAAATGCAGATCTGAGAGGGGTTCGAGGAGGGAAAAATAAAATGGAGCTTGGGGGAGATCATTTAGCTATGCTCCTCATGGCTCCTGGGATCTGACGTGGCCAGGGGGCCAGGGCAGACACGGGGCCGCCCCAACAGCTTCAGTGGTCAGAACTGATTAGGCACCTGAATAGGATCTGGAAGACTCCAGGGCTGCTGAAGATCCTACAAGGACCCCAGGTTCCCACGGGAGGCCATTTGGATTTCAGGGCTGCACCTTTCTGACAAATGCCATCCTCCGCTCTCCTCCTTTGAGAGCTCTTGAGTCCTGGGCCACTTGCCTGAGTCTTACCAAAGGAACAATTTAAAACAGCCTCTTCATTCAAAGATGTACAAGGTCCTTGAAATACCACTCATTTACGGGGTAAAGAGGAGGATGTAATAGCTGTTAGGAAATTGCCTGAAGGCAGCAAAGGAGATGCTGGGTTGACATGTATGTGAGCCTCCATGAACACCCGATTCTCCCAGACCAGGGGGGACTTCCCTGAAGGGTTTATGTGCTAGACTCGAGAAAAAAAAAAACAGCAAAAAGAAGAGAGGGGTGCAACTATAGCCAGGCACTCCCACGCTGGGGGGCCACCAATAAAGAACAGGGCATATGTGCTCTGGGACTATCCTCTGCCCTCTGTCATTACCTCTGAGCCAGCATGGAAAAGACATTGCAAAGGTCGGCACCAAGGTTGGCCTCATGGAAAAAGTCATTTTTCCAAAAAGTTGGCCTCATGGAAGTTGCAGTGAAGACTGGGTTTGGGGAAGAGAGAAGTGTTAGGTGTTGAGCACCCCCATCTCCCCCTCAATACACCCCAGGTATGTTCTCTTTATTTTTCTTTTATTTTGGTGTCACACTAAGCCAGGAGTCCTCTGGTTGGTGTGGACGTTAAGGTCTGGAGATGGCGAGGCCCTGATGCTCACAAGCTGAGGATTCCCCGCATAGATCCTTGACCTCACTGGCTCCTTGGGACCAAGATGGCATTGCAGTGGCCAAGTGTGCGTGCTCTTTCCACTGCGTGATGCAGCCCATTCTCCGCCCTGTGGGTCCCTTCTTTAGAAATTACTTGCTCGGTTGGCTTCCCAGGCTGCTTGGCTTGCGTGCCATGCGGCTGTATTAATCACAAGCCCACGCACATCACGGGCTCCGGATCTGAGGCTCTGACCACACGGCTCCAGGTGCTGGGAGTGTGTGAGGACAGGACGCGCCAGAACAAAAGCAGCCTCATTGGTTCTCATTTCAAAACTACCTAAAAATGCGGATCAGAAAGAAGTAGGTGTGTTTCACAAGATGATGGTTAGATTAAGGTGCGCAAGGAGCTCTGCAAGGAAAAAAGCCCTTAGTCATTCATTCACTCATTCATTCATTCATTCATTCATCAAAAAAAAAAAATGATCGGTGACTTCTCTGTGTCAGTAACTGTGCACGACCTCCAAGGTTGCACTGGGAAGACAAAATCTTTTTTTTTTCTTTTTTTTAATGTTTTATTTATTTCTAGGAGAGAGAGAGAGAGACCGCGTGAGCAGGGGAGGGTCAGAGAGAGAGGGAGTGACAGACTCTGAAACAGGGTCCAGGCTCTGAGCTGGCAGGCAGCACAGAGCCCGACGCGGGGCCCGAACTCACGAACCGCGAGATCATGACCCAAGCGAAAGTCGGACGCTTAACCAACTAAGCCACCCAGGCGCCCCTGGGAAGACAAAATCTTCTAATTTATATTTGAGAGAAATAACATCCCTTGAGGTGACAGAACCCCAGGGCAGGGAACTGGCCAAATGTGCCACTGAAAGAAAGGAAGCGGCATCTCCAGAGAGAGGGTTTCTCAAAGGCTCCCAAGCTGGCAGCTAAAAAGTCAGGAGGATGTCAAGTGCCTGAGGATGAGTGGGGGACGCGGGGGGGTGCAGGTGACATGTGGCTGCTGACATAACTGTAAGAGGAGCTTTTCTCCTATACAGGTAGGTGGGGGATTGGGGGAGACCTTCAGATCTGGGAGCCACGGGTTTCGCCCCCACCCTCCCCAGCCGGGCACATGGCAGCCCAGATTCTTTTAAAAACTGAACCCTATCACTTGCACACGTTTCCTTGCTCCGCAGTCCCAGGTGGGTCCCTGCTGCCTCCAGGCAAAGGCCTTCTCTAGACCTGTGCTCCCGAGAGGGGCCAAGGCTCCTCAAAGTGGGTGAAAGTTGGTTCTGGAGGCCAGGAGAAGAGAAAACCATTTTACCCCTTTCATGTGTAAAGCACAGATATGCACACAGTAGATCTGTGGTATTAAAATCCCATGGGTGGGGGCAGTTAGGAAAATCGGGTCGGAGAAGACGCCAGGAGGTGAGGAGCAGTAACGGAAGGTGGAAACCACGCTGTAGCGGGGGTTCTCACGCTCAGCCCGCTGGACGCTGGGGTCTGGCTTGCTCTTCGCTGTGGGGCTGTGCTGGGTGTTGTACGGTGTGTAGCAGCACCCCTGGCCCCCGCTCCTCGGATGCCAGGAGCACCCCAGCCCTTCCTCCTGAGTTGACAACCAAAAATGCTTCCTGTGGTCACAGATGTCCCCTGGGTGGGGGGCGAAATCAGCCCCATTTGGGAACTCCCGGATTAGATGAGGTCACTCTTGCAAGTGCTCGCAAAATGCTAATTTATATCACAGAGTTTCACAGTGTTGGACTTTTTTGAGGGGGGTGAGGGTGTCCTTTATCGGGAGCAATGAATACTAAGGGGGCCAAGCAGGTCTACAGCTGAAAGACAGAGTGGCAGAGCAGAAGGGGAGACCCAGCGATGCCAGGGTTAAGGGGCTTTGCAAGAAGGTCTCATCAGGAGCTGGGAGGGGCTTAGGGAGAGCAGCCAGTGAGCCTGGAAACGTCCATCTCTCTTTGAGTCCGGAGAGGCCTCATTAAATTTCGTGACTGCGCTGGTGGAATTTGACTTGCAGCTGCGAATTTCAAGGCCTCCCTGGGCCTCTCGTGGACGGGAAGCCAGGGTAATAAATCGTCTCCGCTTCCCGGCCTGGGTTGCAGGCCTTGGGAGGTTACGCCCTCAACGTCCCACTCCAAAGGGTGGAGAGCTGGGGGACCCAACCCCAGAGAGCGAGCGTGGGCCATGGCGTTAGCTGTATGGGCGGTGCGATTTCTAGCGGGTACGGGGGTAACGCTCGCTGCCTTTGAGTCAGGAGTATCAGCCTTTGGCTTCACCGAAAACCAAACTGAGATGATTCCTTGTGCCTCATCATGTGATACTTCTAAAAAAAATAACATATGGTTTATTTGGTTGATCATCGTAACCAAGACGGATTTATCACATCGCAGTGCCTGCGTGGGAGTGATTCGTCCTTTGCTAAGACTCTGGAAAGCTCGTGTAGTACAAGGCATGGGTTGGAAAGAACCCAAGTGCTGTTCAATTAAGATGCCTATAGATGTGACATCTAAAACGCTCCCATTTTATTATCTGGGCTGGGAGGTGGTTATTTATTTAACTGCTTTGCTTCGGTCCTTCTAGGGGTTCCTTTGAGATGGTTTTTCTTTAACAGGAATCCAAAAGAATGGGTCCTCTGATGAATTTGTCTTCCTTCATGTCCTTCTTCCTGCATCCTACTATTGAGGAAGTTGAGTGGCCCTGCTATTGACTGTTCGGTTTGTGACATCACGCTGCACCTTGAGGTGCAGAAGTGGGGCACCTGGATGGCTCAGTTGGTTAAGCAACGGACTGCGGCTCAGGTCACGTTCTCACAGCTTGTGGGTTTGAGCCCCACATCGGGCTCTGTGGTGACAGCTCAGAGCCTGGAGTCTGCTTCCAATTCTGTGTCGCCCTCTCTCTCTGTCCCTCCCCCACTTGAAGTCTGCCTCTCTCTCTCAAAAATAAATAAACATTAAAAAAATTACAAAAAAAGAAGCGGTGAGGGTGCACTTTTGGGTTGCCAGAGGTTTTTGGAAAGGTGAAAGAGTTTAGAAGATTACTTTAAACATTCGCAATCACTGTTGGTGTGAGTTTTCCTTTACCAGGGAAAAAGAACCCAGGCGAACAATACAGTTATCTTGAAATAATCCTAGGGTCGATCCTGTTTCATGAAATACATAAGCTGAAGGGTAAAACGAAAGTCTACACATGTATATTTTTCCCTAGTTGGAGACAGAAAAATACCTAATTCTGTTTACCAGTGGAAGTGGGGGCCCTCAGCTCTAAACCCTGGTGCTCCCCTGCCTTCTGCCCCCTGCCTCTTTGTATAGCAATTTGGACATACCTTCATTTACTTTTTCCTCAGGGAACAGATTGCCCAATCAAACTCAAGATTTTAACTTTCCTTTGCTAAGACAATGCTTCAGAAAACAAAACTAAGCAAAGCAAGGCAAGGCAAACAGAAAAAAAACCTTAAAGTTTGTTCTCATGCAATTTGGGAGACTGAGACAGAAAGAAAAATACGCCCCCACCCCCTGGCCGCAAAAAAGGAGACATGAGGCTTTGAATTCATCAAACATACTATTACAGATGTTTGAAGAAATCAGCAGATACTTTAAAAAGATACAAAAGTTCATTTTCAGTTAATTATTTAGTAACTCTGTTTTGTGTTGTTTAAAAAAAAAAGTGGAGATCATTTGAGAAAAATTCTATTTTTCTTCCTTTATCACCTTCCCGGTCTATCCAGCTGCTCCCACCAAGGAACCTAAGTACCCAAATGCCAACATGACAGCCCGACTTTTGCAAAGCGGCTTAATTACTCATTACGAGATTTCATCAACACAAGCTCCGGTCTGTGGTTTTGTAATAAGGGCCGTTATCTTTCCTTGGATTTTCACTCCTTCATAAAGGGGGATGTGGCAGAGATTTCTGCAACCCCACTTTATATGGGAAGGGAATGAGGATTTTAATGCATGAATTTGATGTCATTAACAATGCTGACAGCTGTTTAATCCCAGTGGAAACAACAGCTGAGTCCCAACTGCAGGAAAAATAATTAACTCTTCAGTGCCTTCTGCGGAAGGGATGATACGAATCAATTAAGTGTCTGATGCCTTACCTGCAGTTTTTGTCAATTACTCAGCCATTCGGTTGGGAGGCTCTGGCACTAATCAAATGACAGGAGGCCCTTACAGGCGCGGAGACTTGTGAAGTTCAGAGAACAGATTCATTAAATGGGCCTGTACGAAGTTTGCCATTAATTAAAATTAAGAACCATTTTTTATGTTTCCACTGAATCACAGAGCATAATGAACTAAAGTAAAAGGAAATAATAAAGTAGGAGCCCTGGGTGACCCAGTGTCAGGGAGGAGACAGTGGCTGAGCTGAAAGGGGAAGAAAAATAGGCTCTGTGGCCGAAACAGAAGCACAGGGCGGGATGTGCCATACCCATGCTGCTTTACGACATGTGCCATTTAATTTAAATGGAACATTTAGACACCTGCCAATGACGGTAAATTTGCTACTTTTTTCACCCTCCCCCACCCCCACCCCCAGAGCTGATTGGCCTCTCCTAGGCTTCAGGTTCCTTTTTTTTTTCTTTCTTTTTTTTTTTTTTTTCACCCCTGCTTGCTGACATCCTTCCGGTGACTATTTCTACTGCTTTTAATTTGTAAAATATTACAGATATAAATAATGTCTGATTAAGATCCTGCTTTGAAATATGTGGCGCTCACTTAACGGCTCCCATCTAATAAAGCACTCCTGGATCCTTTCCATTCATTTATAATGCGAGACTTTGAGCAGATGTCTTAAGTATTCAATGTTACAAACAGCAACATTACATGAATTTAAATTTGGCTCTTTGTCTGAACGCCCCTTCAAGCATGGCAGCTGATGTCCAGGGAGCCCTGTTTCATCTGGAAACGAGGCCCCTCCACCACCTGCCCCAAGCTCCCTCCTCCCTGGTACACGGAGGGCAACCTGCTCTCCCCCGAGAGATCTGGGGCCGCTGGGTGGAAGGGGAGACCTTCCCTCTCATCAGTCTGCCGAAGTGACAGGTGGAGGGAGAAGGTCCTACATCAACAGCAGGTAGATAGACTCCTACCCTGGCCTGGGAAGAACTGTAATGCTCTCTGAATGCGTGCTTGCCATTCCTGATAGATCTTCACCAACAGCCTACGTGTCCCCACTATTTACCCTGATTCTACTGATGAGGAAACTGAGGTTAAGAGAGGAGATATGCATTCGTTCTCTTTTGTTAATAATCTACCTGATTGGAATTTAACACACGTATGTGTGTAAAATCCTCGGCCAAGGTTTGAAGCCCAACATCACAAGAACAAGACACCAAAGATGTAGCTTAATGCCTGAACTTGAAAGAAAAAAATCCTAGGGGACACAGGGGTTAAACCAACTATAGTTTTTCCTATCGGGCACACTCATGCTTTATTTTTCTTCTATTTTTCTGGGGAGCATACTTTATTCCATTTGACTTCTGTGGGTCAGTTAGTGTTCTACTCCCTTTCTGTACATTACCTTTGGTCAGCTAATTAAAGAACCCGTCTCTTGACCACAGTGATTGGTTCAGAGACAAAGCATGTGATCTAAACTGGACTAGAATCTTCCCAGGGATGCATATATTCTGGGAGCAAGATCTCCTTCTTCTATTACTTATATTGCATGAGAATGGACTTCTGGTCCCTCTGGCAGCCATTTCTCCCACCAGGTGCAAGAATGCTGTAGAAGTGAGTCACACAGAGACCACCATAGTCAGAGGATGGAAAGAGACAAATAATCTGGTTATAGATTTGAGCCATAGGTCCTGCTTTGCCTAAAGCCACAACTAATGCCAAGACTTTCTAGTACATAAATGAATATACTCTCTTTTGTCATAAACCAGTTTTAATTGCCACCAAGGATTCTGGCTAAGAAGTAAGCACTGCTCCATGAAAGTTCTGGATATAGCATATCATATACGATCTTTGTTTTTTTTAAGATTTTATTTTTAAGTAATCTCTACATCCAACATGGGGCTCGAACTCACAACCCTAAGATCAAGAGTCACATGCTTTACAGATTGGGATGGCCAGGCACCCCATATGCTATCTTTATAAACTGGGGTCTCAAGTTAATTCCCAGCAAATTTCTCATGATTCTGGTATCATACCATGTTTTTTCTTAGCTCGATGACCTTCCCCATGCTCTCCCTTCTACTTTGACTGTCTTACTCTTCTGCTTTTACTTGGTGATATGCAAGGTATCATTGAAGACTCAGCTCAAACATAAGCTCTTGGCTGACATCTTCCCTGGTTTCAGGAGGTAGTACGAGTTTTCCCTAAATAAGCTGTGAGCTATTTAAAGCAACAATCATGTCCCATTGTGTGTTCTCAACAACAAGTACCATGCTGGGCACGAAGTCGTTGTAACTGATATTTTTAAAATATCACTCATAGTAGGGGCGCCTGGGTGGCTTAGTCGGTTAAGCGTCCAACTTTCGCTTAGGTCATGATCTCGCGGTTCGTGGGTTCGAGCCCCGCGTCGGGCTCTGTGCTGACTGCCAGCTCAGAGCCTGGAGCCTGTTTCAGTCTGTGACTCCTCTCTCTGACCCTCCCCTACTCACACTGTCTCTCTCTCTCTCTCTCCTAGAAATAAATAAAACATTAAAAAAATAAAATCTTTAAAAAAAAAAAATATCACTCATAGTAGATTGTCTATGTGGCCCAGTAGGTTAAGCACCTGACTCTTGATTTTGATTCAGGTCATGATCTTGCAGTCTGTGGGATCGAGCCCCATATGGGGTTCTGCACTGACAGCGTGGGGCATGCTTTCGATTCTCCCTCTCTCAGTCTCTCTGCCTCTTCCCCGCTCATGCATGGTCTTGCTCTCAAAATAAATAAATAGTTAAAAAATTATCACTCACAATGAACTGGAAATTCTGTCCTCAGAAGGTTTATACTGTATTGATGGTTGGGGGGAGACATAGAATCCGATAGAAGGCTTACAGTGCACAGAAGAATTGGATTAAATAATGGAGTCACCATGCTGGTGTGGCTACAAAGAGTTAATGTCTTCCCAGAGAGCAGTCACAGGAGGAGGATGCTTAGGTTGGAGGGGGCTGGTAAGTTCCACTCCAGCTGCTCAGGCCACATCGGGGTCTCTGTCCCAGTCCAGACTTCAATGGGGACATCTGGGGGACTTGAGCATCAGACTAGTTAAATTGCATCACCCTTTTCATACTATTTTTAACAACTTTATTGAGATACGGTTTGCCTCCCATACAATTTACCCATGTAAATGTAAAATCGTTTTCAGTGTATTCACGGAGTCATACACGTCAATTTTAGCACATTTTCATTATCCCCAAAGGAATCCTATTCCCTGAGCGGTTATCCCTCAGGTCCTCCATGCCCTTCGCCCTCAGCAACCACTAATCTACTTTCTGTCTCCATAGATTTGCCTCCTCTGGACAATTCACAGAGACGGAATCACATGGCCCTTTTTGAGCGGCTTCTCTCACCCAGTATAATGTTTTCAACATACTATTTTGTTGCTGTTATTAAAGCGGCAGGAAACCCTTTTGTCAATGAATAGTATCTTAGGTGTAATACAATGGATGATAAATAAAAGAAGAAGGGCTCTGGTTGAAAGAGCAGGCCAGGAGCCCCAAGTTTTACTTTGTTGACATTGTCCCCTGAAGTATCTAAGGCTCGGGCAACTGGGCCACTCACCAGGTCCCAGGCAGCCCCTGTGGATAGCGAGTTCAATTTCCTTGCACTTTTGAAAGCAGAAGAAGCCATTCTATTTCAAATCTTTTTTTTTTTTTTAATTTTAAAAAACTGCCTCCTCCAGGAAGGGGTATTATGTGACAAACATTCCAAGTCCCTTCTTATGGTAATACTGCACTTTGCAAATGGCTCGGATCCAATCCAATTGAACATAATAAAATGAAACAATCTGTGCGATCTCCAATAGCTTTAATCTTTACCATGCTAATGATTCCTAAAACCAGTGAGCACGGTTTAAAATTAAAAGAAAGAAAAAAGAAAAGAGGATGAAAGGAAGAAAAGACATATTCTGCTCTCCTGTTATTATCGGCCCTCCTGGCAGCTGGGGCTAGTGCTTATTGCCACCATCAACAGGGTCCTTGGGAAAAGCCCACCCGCCTGCTTTGAGGTCGAAGTTTAGTGTGAGACCGGTCACAGCCACAGTACCATCCCTCTGCTGGTGAGGGTTAGCAAGGAGATACAACTGCCTCCATCACTGCGACTGCGGCCCCGTTTGTGTGACATCGGCGAGAGCGCGGCCAGGAACTGCTTGGCCGACACCACAACCTGGCTTCTTTGGCAACTGGCGATGGCGCTTTCTGTCCAGCCACACTGCGTGTCCGAGGCATAGAGCACTGTCTAGGGCTGTGAGTCGTGTCCTGATATAGGGCCTGCAAGGTAGGACCATGGGGTATAGTTTCTGGATAGTCTGGAAACAGCCTATGCATTCATTCATTCATTTGTTCATTCACTCACTCACTCACGCGTTCATCTACAAAATGGACCATGTCCTACAGACCATGCACTACGCCAGGAGTTAGAAATGAGGAAATGAGTGAGACCCATTCCTTGCTCTTAGAAAACTCAAAAGAAAGGGAGATTAATTAAGTACACAGACACAGACACACACAGACTCACACACACACACACACACTTAATTTATTGGGGTAAGTGCTAAATGAGAAGAACACAAGACTGGGGGGTGGGGAAGCAGGTTGAAAGAAGCCTCTTTGCTATCTCCTCCTCCTGGCCCTGCTGCTATTATGTTCTGAGGGCGTTATGGGAAGCCGCTCCCCACCTGTCCCCCTTACCCTTGCTTTTATAGACCCCGAATTCGGAGCTGTGTGCCACTGTTTGTAGTGGCCCAAGGCAGCTCCTAATGGTCACAGTGATGCTTCATCCCATGGTGGGATGTATGGATGTGGGTGCCTAACACACACCCAAACGTCACAAGTCTGATCTGTTTGATCCCCATCTTGCCCCTTTCTGTGGTAAGTTGACTTTGAAAGTGTAGGTGGCCATGAGTCATTACTTCCTAGTTGTTCAGGGGTACATTCATCTGCTTGGAATGTATTTAGGACCACGAGACTGCTTCTTTATTTGCAGATACCATTCAGTATTGATGGGCTTCTCAGAGAGGCAGCTAAGCTTGGTAAGACAGGTTGAAACACACATGAGCTGGTGTGTAAATATAGGGAAAGTTCTAGAATGGGAGAAATTGAAGCAGTGGATCAAGAGGAGCCTTCAGATCAAGGGGAGCCCCATTAAGGCAGTAATAGTAGTTACTAATAAAAATAACCTATCATTTTTACTAAGCCCTTATTATGTGCCAGACATATTCTACATGCTTCATATATATGAACTAAAACCCAATCCTCACAACATCTCTATGAAATAGGCATTATTATTTTTTTCCTAATTCATAGAGTTGGAAACTGAGGCACAGAGCAGTTCGGTAATCCCCCCAAAGAAGAACAGGTGATACCTGGCTTTGAAACCAAACCATCATTTTCAATGACATTGACATGTCATTAAAATAACCGTGCTGTATATTTAAGCCCCTTAAACAAGTGTACACTCTTTGACTCAGTAATTACACTTCTGGAAGTCGAATCCTAGGAAACAGTCGAATATTATATATTGTATTTCTTAGTTTCAAACACTCACATGTTACTGTTTAGCCTTATTTATAATAAGTAAAATCTGGGAGCTATCTACATTTTCAATATTAGGGGAATGGTTCAATAAACTACAGTAATAGCCAATAAATGGAATTTATAGCCATCATTAAAAATGATATTCATGAAGAGTCAATAATATCCTGGAACTGTGTTGTAATGTTAAGGTAAAACGCAGAACTGAACCCTTCCTTGGTATGATCAAAATATGTTTGGATGCTGGGGTGGGGGGGGGTGTACAGTGAAAGAAAAGAAATGTTTTCCATTTGGTTCCATCCAAAACAACTATCAGGAAGCAATTTGTTTCTGGCATATCTATTATCTCCTCTTAACCCAGTGCCTCAAGAAAACTCAACCTGGTACTTTTTTTTTTCTTTTTTCTGAGATACTTCACGTGGAAAAATAAATTATATCAGTGGGCTTAATATCTCAGTTGGATAGGTAAAGCTAGGTTCTTTAGCTCACAGAAAAGAAAAGAAACCAAGCAAAAAAAAAAAAAGCTTTGGATTCTCAGACCTGCTCACGCAGTGTATTCGGAATTGATGAGGCGCAGGGATATCACCTGGAGATAACTTTTCCCACTTGTTCTCAGGCTCAGAACCAAATCACAGCACCTCCTTCCTCCTGCTGTACTTTGGAGCAAATTGAGTCCAAATTAGATCACCCGTTTTGTCCAATTGTATAAACCACGGCAATACCGTTTGAGAAAATCTAATAGTCTTAATCTAAGAACTGCTCCTGTGCCCACAGTAGAATCAAACAAATAATCAATAAGCCTCTAGATATTATAACATCGTTGAGTGAAGAGACAGAGAAGAGCAGAGTTTGTGTTTGCAGGGTGCTGCTCGAGTGGAATCAAATCACAATTCAGTGAGGACAAAACAAACAGCAGCACCAGCCAAACCGGGTTGAGTAACAGTGGGCTCTACAGACTTTAACGGTTCCAGAATCTTCTACTGGGAAGTGTGAGATTGTGAATCATTGAAAGGGGCAGGAATTTTCCTAGGCGTTTCAAAGTGTCATTCGATCATCAGTAATAGCTCTGTGGCACGGGTTATTATCATCCCCATTTTCCTCGTGGGTAAATCTGAAGCTCAGACACGTTAGTTCACTGGCCCAAAGTCAAAGAGCTAGTACGCGGCAGAGGTGGGCACTGAATCCAAGCTCTTTAACTCAAATGAACGTGAGTTGTGTGCAGGCAAACTGGCTTTGGAGTCCACCTCCGATCCGGGGCTGATCTGCTTTCTCTATAAACTTAGGCAAATCAATAGCATCTTCAAGGCCCAGTGCTGTGTCTTAAAATGGAAGTAACAATATATGCACACACGTGCTTAGCGCAATGTCTGGTACAAAATCCATACTCAGTGACTGTTGGCTCTTAAGAGTTTTATAATTACATCAGTCTAACCATTAACAACAGCAAAGAACCATACCCTCAACAAAACCAGAGGCAAATATCAAGCTCTGGTTTGATGATACACCTGCCTAGGTGTTTAGGCATGAAGTGACTGATGCCTGCAACTTCTGCCGAAAGGAATCAAGAAATAAGACCAAATGATGAATGGATTGAGGGATGGATGGATGGATGGATGGATGGACAGAGGGATGGACAAATGGGTAAGATGCAAGTAGAGGGAAACACTACTTGACAAATCTAGGTAGAGTATCAACGAGCAGTAACCTGTACAATTCTTTTATATATATTTGACATTTATCATAATAATATAATAATAATGTTGGATGGATGGCATACTACATAGCAGCAAAGAAAAATGAAATACTGTGGATGAATCACACAGCACAACGAAGAGTAAAAGCAGCCAGACACTAACGAGTCTATGCTGTATGATCGATCCTCTTTATATAAAACTCAAGATATCACAACAGTGCTTAGCTCTTGATGGTTATGGGGTCTACTGATTGGAAACGGGTACAGGTGAACCTTCTGGGATACTGCAAACAGTCTCTGTTTTGATCTGGGTGGTGTTTGCACAGCTGTGTAAATAAGTTACACAGGTGTATAAATTCTTTGAACTATCTCTAATATGTGTGCACCTTACCGTTTGTATGCCACACTTCCAGTTAGATTCTGATTCAAGCAGCTCACATTTTCTGAATGCCCTCCTCTCCCCGTGGCTGGCATTCTTTCTAGGCACTTTCTGATGCATTCACTTGGAAAACCATTTCAGAGAATTGTCTGACAGAATACATTATTTAAGCCTTTAAACGCAATGTGAAGCAATCTCACTTTCTTGGAAAATGACTGTCATCCCCGAGAGTAAACTTGGCCTACAAGGAAATCACGAATGTGTGAAACTCCTCAGCTATCTAGCAGCACCTGTCCAGCATCCTTGGGCCCTCTCCTCTCCTTCACATTCAGATCATCCCAGGAAAAGAAAAAAAAAGATGATACCCCACTGACCAAAAATTTCTGTCCTTTGGCATGAGATTCAGCCATCAAGGAGTATGGACAGGTAACCCTCCAAATCATACCACGTGGAGAGTCGCCTAGAGGATGAAGATCCTGGATCCTGGTCGAAGGCCTTCTCTCTCTCTCTAACCTCTGGGAAACATTCCACTTCAGAAGACAAACCTCTCTCCCTTGTTCACTCTGCTATCATCATCCCTTTCCAAAGGTTCCCTGTGGCTTGGCCCACCAGATCACAGGTGGAAGGCATATCTAGGCTTCTTCAGGCTCATCCCAAAAGGAGGTCCTGATGGGACACAGGAGAGCTGTCACTAGAAACAGTGACCTGGCTGCCAACTCTCCCCCGAGTCTCTTCCAAACTGCCTTTGATGGGGATTTGAAAGCAGCACCTCCTGAATGCGGTCAGGATGGAAATACACAACGATCTCTGCAAAATCAATAAAATAGAAGATATTGTAGATACAGAGATGAATTAGGATCCAGGAGGGCAAGATTATGCACACCATGATAACCTAGGGTACTTGTTTAAAAAATACAGAGTCCCAAGTTTCTCTCCAGAACTACTGAGTCAGAATCTCTAGGAATGACACCCCCAAATGTTCTTATTTTAACAAGCTCATACTGAAGATTTTCTTGCATGTGCAAATTTGGGGATCGGGGCTCCTTTGTAAGGATTTTCTTAAGGGGAACAGGACCTCTCATTCATCCCTTTATCCACCCATGCAACATCCATCCATCCATCCACCCACCCACCCACCTATCTATCTCATCCATTCATCACCATCCACCCATCCATGCCTGCATCCATCCATCTTATAGCTACATATCTACTGGGTGTTTTCTGCGTGCCATACCACAGACTGCACCTTCCTTGATGGTCAAAAACAAAATTTCTTTATGCCAATGAGTTTTACAGAGAACACACCAACTTAGCCACTTTTAATTATATGATCATCAGTCTAAGCATAGAATAGTCATTACAAAAAGACATTTATAATGGTAATTTCTCCAGGATGCCTGCGTGGCTCAGTCGGTTAAGTGTCCAACTTCAGCTCAGGTCACGATCTCATGGTTCGTGGGTTCGAGCCCCGTGTAGGGCTCTGTGCTGATGGCTAACTCAGAGCCTGGAGCCTGTCTCAGATTCTGTGTCTCCTTCTCTCTCTGACCGTCCCCCTGCTCATACTGTCTCTATCTCTCAGAAATAAATAAAACATTTACAAAATTTTAAAAAATAATGATAATTTCCCCATTTTTCTCACTAATCTATGTAAACCTATTTTCATATATCATCCACCTTGTATGAAAGGCTGCATGGATTTTAAAGAGAATATGATCTGGAACAAACCATTTTGGCTTGACTCTCTTTTTCAAGAGAACTTGTACAGCTGAGAACACCCAAGTCTCCTGGGTCTGTAGGTCGGCAAGCACCGATCTATGAAGCTGATTACTTTCTGAGACGTCCAATTACAAGTGAGTAATTTCCTTTTCCCCAAAGATACCCTGTGGAGAATATGATTTAGATTCTTTTGTTTCCAGGAAGTTAACAGGATTTGGGCACCTATGCAGATCCCTAGTGTCTGAAGTTCTGTACCTTTAATATAAAGTCTTCAAAACATCAGTGTGTGTGTGTGTGTGTGTGTGTGTGTGCACGCGCGCGCATGTGTGTAATAGATACGACAACTGAGACAGAGATTCAATAAAAGATTATACCAACTTAACACAAAATAAATAAATAAAACGACTAAATTGAAAAGAACTTCCAAAGCTAGATATGGTTCCTTTCGGATTAACTGCTGTATACCTGTGTCATAGATTCATTCAAGCCAGTGGCTGATGACATAGGAATGGTTATGATTGCTGCACGGTAATGAGTTGCTTTATTTAGCTCTCTGTCCCCTCCAGATTGTAAGATCCCAGAAGGCAGAGACCATTTTTCTCTTTCTCACCACTGGATCTGTTCTATGCCTGACAGTGCCTGACTCAATAAATATCCACTAAGTCATGGATGTATGTCCTTCCATGGTAAGAATGTGACAAAATGAGACATCATTGTGATTCTCAATGGCTTCAACCTAAAGCAAGTGAATGATTTCCATTGGGTCAGGGTCTCCTTTCATGTCAAGTAGTGAGGTTGTGAGAGAAGAGGCCTACATGGCTGAAGAATGAGTAACGTCAGCCAGGCAGTCAGCAACAAACACTGATTTGTTGTTGAATGTGCCACAAGGCAAGCATGACCCAAGAAGATAGGAAGCCCTGGTCCTAACATTTTCTGTCATTCCAAATCAGAAGTAAGGGTGTCTTTGACCAGTGACCCTAATTATGGCCAGTTTGGGGGTCAAACATTACAAGTCAGGTATTAGCAATTTTCTACACCAAAATCTGGGTGCCTGGGATTAGTTTTGCTGCCTGAGTCTCATCTCTGTTGTATGATCAACAACATACTGCCCTACTCCTCACTTCTATGATATTTGACCTACCTGTTAAACTAGCCCGGCCCACCTATGCATCACATATCTGCTAGCCAAAGGCATGGACACCACTTATATTTCCTTTAATCATCCAGGAAGATCTCTCTTTACACATGCCCTTTATTCCTAATCTTAGTTGCAAATTAGACTAAGCACCTAGGGAGCTTTTAAAAATCCAGATGCCATGCTATAACCTAACCCAGTTAAACCAGGCTCCCTAGAGGAAGAACCCAGACATTAGGATTTTTCTTTTGCAGTTTCCCAGATGATTTCAGTAGGGTTGAGAACCACTGATGGAGCACATCTGTGCCCCACTTTTCTTAGATTCATCCATATGTGGCTCTTGCCTAGCAAGGTTTCCAGGACTTTTGATGTCATATTTCTATAAGGTCTCATCAGGATCTGGACCTCCACTTCATCCTACAGACTTTGACAAGCTACTGATCTTCAACAAGCCTTCTTATTACACTGAGACTCACCACTGAGGGATCTGACATCCTAGAGATGGGTAGGTAGATAAATGGATGGATGGATGGATGTGATTTGAAATGGATAGATATTAGTTGAGATGGATGGATGGATGGATGGATGGATGGATGGATGGATGGACAGATAAAAGTAGAGATGAATGGATGGGTGGGTGGATGGATGGTTAGATGGATGGGTGAATGGGTGAAAGGATGGATAGATGGGCAGATGGATAAACAGATGAATGCTCAACACTGTGAAGACTTTTATTATAATATCTGAATTCCTTTATCATTCTCTTCAAATGTTTGTGTTCCCTACTAGACTTCAAATTCCATAAAACAGACACCTTGAATTTCTTTGTCTTTGCATTTGCAGAGCCCACCATAGCACTTGGCTGGTAGGCAGGTACAGCATCAGGTGCTTTATCTTTTAAAGATAAATGACTTTATTTAATAGCCTTATTTGTAAGTCTGTCCAATATCCTTCCAAGAACAGAATTTCTTGGTAGGGAGAGGAATGAAATCTTGAAATAAAGGTGTGCCGCTGATACTTTACTTTTATACTGTACAAAGAAGTAGCTAGTGGCAAGTTCTGATAAAAAGAATTCTAATTGGAAGATGGTATTATTGATCTCAAGAGAAAGTGAGTAGATAGGATTTTTAAAATAATGAATTATTTTGATGGCAAGTGTCTCACTATCATAGGACTCCCTCATTTTGCTGATGAGAAAACAAAGGCCTAGCAACTAACTTGTTCAACATCTTGAACCCAGAACTCTTGTCCCCCAGTCCATTGAACCAAAGGAAGATTTTTTTAAAAGTTTTTTTTTTAACATTTTATTTATTTTTGAGAGAGAGAGAGAGAGAGCTCAAGTGGGAGAGGGGCAGAGAGAGAGGGAGACAGAGGATCCGAAGCAGCCTCCACACTGTGAGCACAGAGCCCAGTGTGGGGCTCAAACCCACAAACCGTGAGATCATGACCTGAGCCACAATCAAGAGTCGGCCGCTTAACCGACTGAGCCACCCAGGTGCCCCCAGTGGAAGAATTTTTAAACTGTGTAACCCTCTTAGTCTGTACTCCCCGCCCCAAGCATGGCCTGTTTCCTGATCAAACCACCCAAAGTGGCATCGATGAATTGGTATTTTTCATCAAGCTACTTGGATTCCAATGACACCTGCAAAACTATTAATGCTATTACACTTGCGTTGTTGGAGGGAAAACCCGCAAGTCCTTGGTTGTATCTATGGCCGGGGGAATGGCTCCCGTTTGTAATGGGAGAGGTACCTCACCGTAAAAAATACAGTTCGGGTTACTTTGGAAAGTACAAGGCACCATAACTTCCCAAATTGGCAAAAACTACCTGCTATGGATTGTAGTAAAGTATGTTTTTAAATTATTTCAGAACCATAAAACCTCTCCATAGAGAGTGCTTTGAAACTGCAAATTAAATATAGAACATCTATGAACTGTATCCATTTTTACAGTAAGTATATATTTCCATGGGGGTTTGTACCATCTTTTTTTGTCTAGTTACACTAGTTAATAATGCAGTGAATTTGCAGTAATAGAGTAAATGTTATTTTGATGACATTATTTGATTAAATTAAAGATGACATTAGAAGGACCATTTCAATAAAGGACTGAAATATCCAGAAGTAACTGGGGCTGAGTGTTTAAGTCAGCTAGTCTGGCGGTTTTAAAAGGACCAAATGGAATTTCCTTCACTGTGTGAATTATGAGCAAGTCCAGGAACAACAAGACCAAAATAACATATGGGAGAATATGAAGCCTCCGATTCCGAGGCCCAGGCAATTTTAGTTATTTGAGACAGGTACGTTCCTCGCAAGAAAACAGCTCCTGTGGCCTTGGGTAAATGCAGAAATGCATTAAGTAAAACGAAAGCGAGAGGGCACTGAGATTTGCAGCAAAATGTGCTGATGTGGTGACGGTGAATTGAGTTGTTGCACAAACAAAAGAAAGGGAAGGAGTCAGATCAGCCGTGCCGTGCGCACCCCCTCCCTGCTTCTTCTCTGCACATTCACCACAGTACGAGGGGGCCGTCCACACCGTGCAGGGAAATCTCTGTGATTAAAAAGGGAGGAGAGAGTCCTAATTATTTCTTTCAGGCCTCTGTTCACACAGTGCTTTGCCAAATAAAAGTTCTTTTCCTGAGTGAGAGGTTCACGTACATAAATCAAGTGACTGTTTGAAAATCCCTTGCCTTAAGTTCTTAAAGATAGTATCTATCTGAAGAGACAGCCCTCAGCAACGTGACTGAGTTATGAATCACGGGCATTTCACCAGCAAGAAGATCCAAGATTAAAGATGTGCAGTGGTTGAAGCCCCTAGGTCCCACAGAAACACCTGCTCTGTCCCAGCCCCAAAGACAGGTGACATCTCTATCTCCGTAGTGGGCCACTGACTGTTGACAAGTTCAAGCCTGGAGCACTCACATTTGTGATTGTTTTTACAACTAAAAAGGAGAAAAAAAAAAAAAGAAAGAAAGAAAAGAAAAGATCTCAGCTTAAGCGAATATAATTCTTCCTTGGGATCTCAAAAGAACATCATTAGACGCTAGGTTTTTCTCAGATAATTCATCTGGCCACCATGCATGTCGGTATCTCAATTATTTATTTCCTTGCAGAAAGGGACGGTGGCATGGTTTGTTAGAAAAGTCACGTGCCCCCATCTCAGTAAATATTTCCTCTTTAAGTGCCAAAACCTTAGAACGCAACATTTGTGGTGTATTTGACTTTCTGGGTATAAACCTGGAGTGTTTATTATCTTCTCAGCAGTAAATCAGTTAGAGACAAAGGATGATATAAAACGTCACATGAGACGAGTCTATTAAGTAAAGCACATGATAACAAATGTTATGATGCTGAGATCTTTAAGACTGAACAGAATCCTTAAGCTGCCGGCAGATTTGTTCTTGTAGAAGACACCCACATACTTGGAAGGAGCGCAGTTACTCAGAAATGACGGCAAACCTTCTTTAGGAAACATCCCATTTCTCAGAATTTTGAGTGGCGCCAAGCTGTGTGTTCGCAATATGACCCTTGACACATTTCAAGTCCACCTGCCCAGACCCATGCCGACTGACCTCTTTCTCCCTGGGAACTGGGGCGATGCTTGGAAGATTCCAAATTTCGTGTTTGTGGCGCACTTTCAAAACTCGAAAGCTCAAAAAGAATTTCTGATGCAGGCTCAAAAAGGGGGAAAAAAGTGAAAACAAAGGAGTTTTAGGGCAGTGAAACTACCCTGCAGGAGACTACAATCCTGGATCCATGTCATGATCATCTGTCCAAACCCCCATAATGAATAACGCCATAAACGTTAATAACGCCGTGAGTGTGTGGGGGGCAAGGGGATATGGGCACTTCCCTTCCTTCCCTCTCAACTATGTCGTGAACCTAAAACTGCTCTAAAAAGCAAAACCCATTAAAAAAGAAGTGGAAACTACTTTAATAAAAAGCATATTTGAAAAATATGGTGGTAAAAATGTCCAGTTATTAGAACTTTGGCACAGTGTCCCTATTTGATAACTTTTGACTGTTTGGACCAAAATCTGGACTCCAGTGTGTCAGTAAAAATAGAATCTGAGACTCCAGAACTTGTACCCCCCACCCCCACTTGTCTTGAGTTTGCTCTAAATGTCACAGCACAACCCTGACCAATTTCACAGACACCACGTGTGTAGAAAACATCTATGTTTTAGACAGCGAGGCACATTTGGTGGCCCACTCGTGAAGATGCGCTGAACATCATTTGAGAATACCTTCCGGTTTGTCAGAACCAGTCCGGGTCTCTGACACCTATAGTCCCTCCTCCTAACCCTGATGTAAAGTTCCCCCTCTTCCACAGGGAAAACCCTACAGAGGAGACAGTCATCTCCTCTCTGCAGAGTTCAAGATCAAGAAGGAACAAACCAAATGAGGATCTGCGCTCCAGTCGTGCTTTCTGCCATTTGTATTGTCGCTCTGCCCATCACCCACACCCCCCATGTTAACAGACATTTGCTTATGTGCCTGTGCTCCTGAGGTCCCTGAGGCCAGGGGGGGTGTATCTTATTTGCTCTCAATCGTGTGTCTATTTCCGGTTCTGGCAAGGGCTTGGCATGTCTCTGATGCTCACAAGTACATAAGAGTAATTGGACATTTGGGCAGCTCTATTATTTCCAGTAAGCCACTAGGATATCATTACAGATTTTCAATAAAATATAAAAATTCTACCATTCATCTAACTATGCATCATTTATCCATCTATCCAACCATTCATCTGTATATGCATTCATCCATCCATCCATCCATCCATGTAACTGTCCATTCATCATCCATCCATCCATCCATCCATCCACTGAAAAATGTGCAATAATACCTACTCTGCCATGCCTTTTTATGGGTGATTAAAAAAAAAGAAAAGATGACTAGGAAATGAATAAGATAGACTCCTTGCCTTGATATATGTTGCTGCTGACTAGGAGAAATAATATATGAAAGCAAAGACCATATCTTGTCCATCTTTTTGTCTCCTGCGGTCTTGCAGAGGCTTCATTCAGTAGCAATGAGTAAGTGACTGGTGAATTAATGAATGAAAACAAAGGCAAGACAGGACAGGAAGTGGAAAGCATCAGGTAAATACCGTAGCCGAAATGCTATGGAAGAGTGGAGGGTGGGTTGACCCTGTCCAGCTGGGCACCTCAGGGAAGGCGGAATTTGAGCTGGGACAGGAGGGCTGGCTCAGATTTGGAACAGGGCGAAGAGAGCAAGGAGTTCCAGAAAATGGTTTATCCACGCATGCCTGCAGCCTCTCCTGTCACAGCCCATTGCCGTGCCTGGCACAGAGAAGGACCTCAATATGTATTTTTGTTTTGAAGTGAGGCACCTGCTGGGCTGAGCGGAGCATTAAAACAAAGTTTCTGCCCTCAGGGAGTCTCCTGGGACAATGCTGGAAGCCAGTGTAAACTGGGGGTTAGAAAAATGGTAGTATGTACCAGCACACAGCAGTTTCGACTCACGCAGTAGAACAGAGGTCCTAAAGGGACTGTTGATGAATAGGTTTCTAATTTGACTAAGTCTGAATCTTGTGTTTGCAATTAGCAGCATCCATTTGCATACAATTAGTGTGCAAGCCCTTAAAAAGAGCTTGTTCCCTAAAGCAAGTTAAATATGCACCCCTCCCATTGCCATGATGCCTGCAGTAGAGATCTGTCTCACAAATCTATTATCTTCTATAGACCAAGGATGGACTTCAGCTCAGTCTGGGTCCAAAGGACAATGCTCGCGTTATATCTGGCCCGTCTGTTCAGAACGAGGGCTGGATTTTCCAAGGGCCGTAACTCAGGAGGTCTGAGAGCCAATACTGGTCACGTGTGGTTGAAGTGAACAGTCACTTGGTTAACATATAGTCAGTTTCACCACCGCTGCCACTGACTACTAGAAGAAAACACTTCCAAGGAAACCAAGCAAAATCATGGAAATGAGTGATTTGTCATGACCATCTGTGGGCCCTTAGCTGGCCCATGGATCCATGATCCAGGTTCAGCTTTTCTTGTGGTGCCTGCTTCCCTCTGCAATGGCAGAATTATTCTAGAAGCCTGAGTAAGTACCTGGGAAGCACAGTCTTATTCGCTTGCTTTTTCACACACTCATTCCATAAATATTTATTGACTGCTGAGCCCTCTGTTTGGGCACTGGTGAATCAAAATAGACGTGTGGCCTATGGAGCTCACAGTCTAGTGGGAAAAACGGGAACTGATAGATGAACACAAATAAATGTAAAATCATAGCATTGCTGTCAAGAGGAATTGTGCAGATCTATGAGAACTTCTAGGAGGGCTTATTGGAGTCGAGGATGGCTTCCTGGAGGGAGTGACAAGGAAGTTGAAATACAAAGAATGATGCCAAGGGAAAGAAGGAGAGACACCAGCATGCATGAAGGCCCTGTGGCATGAGGCAGCAGGGAAAGTTCCAGAAACTGGAAGAAAGTCAGTGTGGTAGGAGGGAAGAGAGTTAAGGGGAGAGCCATGAGAATGAGCCCAGGGAGCTAGATGGTGGCTAGATCACCGGGTGGGGGGTTGTGGGTTATGTTGAGGGCTTGTCTTTATCCTAAGAGCAAAAGAAAATCCCTGGTTTGGTTTAAGTCAGGCTGGGAGGAACAGGAATGGTGTACCCAGATTTGAGTCTCAAAGAAGATCACTTGAGCTGTAGTTTGAAAAATGGTCTAGAGTGAAAACCATCTCTCTGCTGGCTTCAAATGTGCGCCACCTCTTTCTGTAACAAGAATGCCGCTACTTACACTTGGCACACTTAGGCCAGGGACGTCCTCTGTCCTGTTCGAACCTTCCCTGGCATCTGCAACCCTGGATGGACCCCAGCATGACTACGTGTATGATTCTCTCTCTCTTCCCCTCCATGGGCCCATGCCCGGTACTCCCATCACCGGTCTCTCAAGTACAAGAAACAGTAGCTTCTCAGGCACAACGGTCTCTCCAATTCCTCTGGGCATGAGCCTGGAGCGAGACCAACATCAAGTAAGACTCTCACTGTTTCTAAGAATGGGAACTGCGCTAGCAGTGAAGCGGCTCTAATGGAGGTCTGTTGTTTTCGTCTTTTTAATATTCATCCCACTTTTCCCAGCAATGGCATGCCTAACTTTACTCCATTCTTTACACTCTCTAGTGCTTGTGTCAACCAATCTCATCCCTCAACTCCAAGGTGACATCCAGGCCCGCTGTGGACAGAGGCAAAATGACTGGCTCAGGGACTGACTAAGGGCCAATGAGAGTCAGCCGTGAGAATCCCGCTGGCGCTACAGGGAAGGAGTCAGGCACTCACCTTCCCCACGGGTTCTTTGAACATGAAGGATGTACAGGCTCATGGTGGCCATGTCTGCACCACTGGACTGACCCTGTCTGAAAATGAAGTTTACCCAGAGGGAAGCTCAGCTGAAAGATGGAGAGAAACAGAATTATGACAGCACCATTTGATCACCTGGGTCACACCGTGCCAGATCTACCCCCTGGCTTCCCAGTTCCAGGAAATGATCAACTCCCCTCACTCTGGGTTTGGTCTACTGCCAGTCACAATTGAAAAAACAAAACAAAACAAAACAAAACACAAAACAAGACTTCAGTCTCATCTGGTCTCTTCTCATTGCCTTCCTGTGATTGCTACCAGGCTCTCTACTCACCTCTTGCCCTAGAGGAAGCCAACTGGGGATAAAATCAAGGGAGGAATTTGAGTCGGGTTGAAAGAACTCTCTCCAGTACAGATCTTCAGCCTTTAGCTACCGAGCCCCTGGCAGATGTCGCGTTAGAATCAGAGGACACACTTGGAACTATAACTGTGAAAGCCTGGCTTTCCCCAAAGGTGTCAGCCTTCTTGTTCCCCAAAGTCCCGGGCATGATGATTTCAGATTTTTAATTTCTTTTGAAAACTCCCAATTTCATCCCTGCAAGTATCTAAGAGGAACTATTATTCAAATGCTTGCAGAAAATGTGACTCAAGGATAAAGGATCTCGGCTCAAATTTTTACCCCATATTAACAAAAATCATTTTAAGTCTCGTCATTCAGGAGTTTAGAAATCCACAAATCCTAATACCAAAAACTTGCATGTGTGTGTGTGTGTGTGTGTGTGTGTGTTATGCCTGAACAGGAAAATAAAACGGACCTTGAAGAGCCAGGGTTCTGCTTGGTCTCTCCTTCTCAAACGCAAGCATATCTGCTATAACTTAGCTCTCCAACCCAATATCCTATTTCATCAGGAGCTGATAAGACAAACAAGCCTCTTCTTCTTGGAACAATGGCACGTCACTATGCTTTTGCAGGAAAAAACACTGAAAAGCAGTCCGCTTTTCTCTCCCCTTTTCCTCAAGGAAATAACCAGTGACTAACTCCTCCGGCCACACCCATCTCTCTCTCTCTCTCTCTCTCTCTCTCTCACACACACACACACACACACACACACACACACACACACACACACACACACACACTGAAATGCATCTGGCCTGGAGACTACACAATCCCTCAAACACTGGGATGGAGTATTGGAAAAGGATGGATGAGATAATCTATAATCTTTTTTTTTTAAATTTTTAATGTTTTATTTATTTCTAGGAGAGAGAGAGAGACAGTGTGAGCAGGGGAGGGTCAGAGAGAGAGGGAGTCACAGACTGAAACAGGATCCAGGCTCTGAGCCGGCAGTCAGCACAGAGCCCGACGCGGGGCTTGAACCCATGAACCGTGAGATCATGACCTAAGCGAAAGTCGGACGCTTAACCGACTAAGCCACCCAGGAGCCCCCAGAAGTTCATTTTATTTTATTTTATTTTATTTTATTTTATTTATTTATTTATTTATTTATTTATTTTTTAATTTCTAGGAGAGAGAGAGAGAGAGAGAGAGAGAGAGAGAGAGACAGTGTGTGCAGGGGAGGGTCAGAGAGAGAGGGAGACACAGACTCTGACATAGGCTCCAGGCTCTGAGCTGGCAGTCAGCACAGAGCCCGACGCGGGGCTCGAGCCCATGAACCGCGAGATCATGACCTAAGCGAAAGTCGGACGCTTAATCGACTAAGCCACCCAGGCGCCCCGAGATGATCTATAATCTATCAAGAGGGAAATATTGGGGTCATTCTCTCCCTTTTAACCAAAAGCAAAACCCAAACCCCAAAACATATGCTGTATTTCATTGTTAAGGGCATAGTGTCTGATGTCATTGCCTGGGTTGAACAGCTGGACTAAACTTAGAGCTATGCGGCCCTGGAAAGTCTACAAGCCTTACTCCCAGCACCTGCCGATTGGGAGGGTTATCATGAAGTTAAATAATGCACGCAAAGCCCCTAGCGTACCCCTTTGCCCGGCACACGGTAGGCACTAAGTAAATAGTGCTATTGCTACTAAGACGGCCAGTCTCCGAGCCAGACAGCTACGTTGATGTGGAGTGGCACATGGAGTGTCGGAGTGAGACCTCTCAGGTCAGCACAATGGATTCCACATAATAAGGCTTTCGTCACTCGGGAGGAAAGCCTTTTCCTTGTTGTTCCGGCCCTGCAGGGTGAGTGTAGGGTAGCTGTGGCATCCGGCTCCGAGGAAGCCATACACACACCTCAGTGCTTTGTCCAGATGGAGTTAACACGAGACTTGGAGAGGGGATTAAAGAATAGAAACGTGTTCATCTGTGAAATTAAAAGTAGAACAGCGTGGCACACAACATTATGTGTTGGGGTTAGTCAAAAGCAATAATTAGGCTGAGTATGACTCTGAACACACTCATAATCAAACAAAAGCAATTCTACCGAATGAGGCGAGCTGATTCTCTAGGGAGGCAATGGAGGCGCAAGGGGCAGACGCACTCGGGAAGGAGCTCAAGGGGCCGAGGGCTGGGCGAGACCTGCCCCACGAAAGGCCTCAGGGAACGCGGGAGTTCGTTCGTGGTCACCGCGAGTGACCAGGCTGTCGGCTTAAACAACAGGGCTGTTGCTTCTATATCTCACGGTTGCCCCGGGTCCGAAGCCCAGACACAGTGGGGCTTAGTGACCTCTCGGCTCCTGTCTAGAAACTCTGGCAAAGAATGTGCTCCCAGGATCACTCAAGTGATTGGCAGAACTCAGTTCCACGTGGTCGTAGAACTGAGGTCCCCATTTCCCAGGAGGTGTAGGACTGAGCCCACATTTACCTTGTGGTGATAAGCGTGAGCCCCCCATTTTCCACATGGTTGTAGAAACGAGGTCCCCATTTTCCATGTGGTTGTAGGATTGAGCTCCCCATCTCCTGTTGGCTGTTGACCGGAGCTAGTTCTCAGCGTCTAGAAGCCGCCCATCTTTCTCAGCACATGGTCCCCTCTGTCTTCAAAGTCAGGGAAAGAACATGGAATCCTTGTCCTGCTTGCCATCTCCCTGCCCCCACCCCGCCCCCTTTGGCCAAGTCTCTCTGATTCCCTCTTCTGCTTCCTCTTCTGCAATGAGGGGCTCCTGTGATTCCACTGGACCCACCTTTAGAATCTGGAATAATCTCCGCATTTTAAAGTCAGCTGATTGGGTACCTTAATTACACCTGAAAAGGCCCTTTTGTCATGCAATATAACTATGGGGGTAACACCAGAGGGGGGAGATCACAGGGCCAAATGTCTGCCTACCACAGGGCTAGGTCTAGACTCCTAGTACCTCTCCCGGAGTGGAAACTCCCAAGGTTTATGCCTTTTCGCCAGGGATACAGCTGGAGAGATGAGGAAGGAAGTGGGAATCAAGCAGAGTCGCCCGTGGGTGTCTATAAAACAGGCAGCAGGGCTGTTGTAGGGTCTGGGACCTTTCAGGATCTGGGAGGTCCTCAAAAGCCAAATGCTATTCAAGTCTGACGTCTGGTCCCCTTGGGAAATTGTGCATCTTTCAGCCTGGCCATCCAGGAAAGACACAGGTTCTGAGCTTTGTGAGGCGTGAGGGCTCTATCCAACATCATGGAGTCATTCAGCTAACTTCTAAAAGGGAGATAGACAGCGTTTGGAGGGCGTGGGAGGTGACAGGTCTCCTGAGCAGTAATGATGAATAAAGAATAGCTACCAGTGCAGCCGTGCGTGGACAAGGTCACGCCCGCCAGGTCCCAGGCAGGACGCTGCAATTCTAAAGGCCACAACACACCCAGGAGGCGGGCAGGATGACGCCCCACTTTGAGCGGACAGAGGCCCAGGGACGCCAGGATGACCCAGGCGCATGGACGATGGCACTGGCCCTCTGTCTGATCTGGAAGTCTCTCCGCGTCCGCTAAACCGGCTGCAGGTTTGCCGGCCGTTGGTATTTCTGCCCCTTCCTCCCTCTGCCTTTGACTTCCTCTGGAATGTCCTTGGACCCAACACCCAAGAAATAATGATCTAACTGCCGCTGTTTTTTCCATGACATAATTAAATATCCACCGTGAGATAAATCAACCTGAAGCTGTTAGGAGCCGCCCTGGAATATTTTATTTTGGGGCTTCTTATACACATATTTGGGCTTTTATGGATCTAAAATTAGGTTTCCAATTTTGGCCCTAGAGGCATGAGGTAAAAATGGTTATAAATAGCGTCTAGGTGCCACATTCCTTTTGGCTCTTTTTAAGGGGCTAAATGAGAAGACAGAGTAATTACTTTATTGAAAACTGTCAGAGATTATCCTGTGGTTCACGGTGATCGGTGTGGCTGGGAGCCACCCCAGGAAGCCCCTGGCCCAGCCCCGCGTTCACAGGGCTGCACCAGCCTCCTGCCCACAAGGGAAGGGAACCTCCTCTCCCTACTTTCATCTCCTTTAACACTTGAGAGCAAGATGCACCTGGCCTGTAATAAATGCAGATATGGCTGCGGGGGGCGGGGAGGGGGTAAAGGGGTAGAAAAATAATAATAAATGCAGCTAGGGGCTAAAAAAATGGTTTTTGAAGCTAATGACAGTGTTCCTGCTTTTATTGCTTCAGGCAGAAAAAGGAAGTTAGAAATCTAAGTGGCTTGAGAAAATATAACATTTAGCAAACTCATTTGCGGGCCTCCAGTTGTATGATCCTAATTTATTTCATTGTTGTGGGGTTTTTTCTTTTGGGTACTTTTTTGATCTATTTTTAATGGAAGACTAATGTGCATTCCTGTCCCCCCCCCCCCCACCACCATTTTCTTCCCCTCACAGGGATTTAGTGAGCAGTAAAGACATTTTTTAAAAGAACTTTTCTTTTTTAACCTACTCCTTTATGGAAGCAAAGATGGGACCGAGGGGGAGAAATTCGCACTTTGTAATCCATATTTAATGTCTCTGGTACCGATTCCTAAGGCTTTATTTCACTTGAATCTTCCAGGAGGGGAAACTATCCTACCAACTTGGAGGAGGGCATCGAGAAAGACCCCAGGCCCCTGATGCTGTGGTTCTCACCTTAGAACCTGACTTTGAGCTAAGTTCCTCAGGGGCCATTGAGAAGCTCCGTGGACCCCTTCCTCCATGCGGTGCACCTGACTTAATTGACTATCTGATCAATATACCCACCTGTTTTCCAGGCCCACAGCGTGTCTGCAAAATGGAGACATGTAATTGTTCTATTTCTTTAGTGCCCCGGGATGGGGAAAGAGAAGCTACTTCCTCCGGGCTGAGTGCTGAAATCTCTTCATTGTGTAAGTAAGTACAAGGGCTGGCCTTGCCATATTCTGTGGATCTAGGACCTCCCTGACTCTGTCTTCAAACACAGAAAGAGAGAGAGAGAGAGAGAGAGTCAGCTGAGTTATCTCGGTGTTCTTGGATGGGGGCAGAGGAGAGGAAATAAAATTAATTTGAAGGATTTCTTGAATAATCACCTCATTTAAGGAATCAATGAGATGGCCCCGTGTTTCCAGAGCTAAGCTCAATTTAAAAGTGCTGCACAGTTTACTTGTTTCTCCGAGCTGCCCAGTAAGCCCATGAGGAAGGTAGGACAGGCGCTGGTTGGCTCAAAGGGACAGAGGACAATTAAGAGATGGACAGGTGAAAGGACACGTTCAAGGTCACAAGGGAAGTTAAGGCAAGAGACGGGATTGGCCTCCGCAGACTGTCTGTGAGATAGAGTCCCCTCCCCACCGAATGCTCAGCCCACGTCAGTTAAAGCCAGGCTCTCTCTACCAAAAACATAGCACCTATATAAAATGAGGCCTAAGGAAAAGGAATTTCCAGTATTTTGGAAACCATTGAATGAGACAGGTCAAAAATATGTTAAGACAAGGGGTGGGGGGGCACACGAGGAGGGTCAAATGATGACGCCAACCTTAAAAATAAAACCAGAAGTCAGATCAGACAGGGAGCACAATCAAACCAACTAGAAAGGGAAAAAGAAGACAAGAAGTCTGCGCTGTTCTCGCAGGTTTAGCAGCGTATATAAAGAGTGGCAGTGTCAGCAGAAGAGATTTAAAAAAAAAATGATAAAACAAACAAACAAAAAACCCAAAGTTTTGGTTAGCTTATAGACTTTCAAACTTGAATTTGATCTTTTGGGCACGAGAACTTCAGATGCGTTAAAATAAAGCAAAGAGTGAATTTCACAAGGGTGAGACAAATAGCCTCATTCTTATTTTTTTTTTAATTTTTTAATGTTGATTTAATTTTGTGAGAGAGAGACAGAGGAGTTGGGGAGGGGCGGAGAGAGAGGGAGACACAGAATCCGAAGCAGGCTCCAGGCTCTGAGCTGTCAGCACAGAGCCCGATGTGGGGCTCGAACCCACGAACTGCGAGATCATGACCTGAGCCAAAGTTGGATGCTTAACTGACTGAGTCACCCAGGCGCCCCAAACAGCCTCATTCTGTAGACTGAGATCTTTAAGCAAAAGCAACTAAGTGACAGATTGCAATTCTAAATTCAAACTGCCTCTTTATTCCTAAAGATATCCACCTCTCGATGTTACTCTTTAAAAATGAGGACTATCCTGAGGGTGCCCCGATATTCTATGGAGAAGCAAAGAGGAATTGCTGCCACTCCTACTGGTTTTCCTTGTTCTAGCCATTCAGGCAAAGCTTTTGCAACGAGTATCTCCCTCTTGCGTTCCGGATCCAGGCTATTCATCACGGAAACAGCTACATGGGTGCATCAAGGTGTCTTCATTTTCCCTTGTGAGGGAGTGCTCGCTTATCTGTGGGGGTCAAGAGCCAATGTCACATGCAGCAGTAGAATCTAAGAATGTCTCAAGATGATCTGCCCCAGATGTTGTGATTTCAATTCCCATGTACTTGAACAAGAAATTGGATCGGTGACTTGCCACTAGTTACAAACTGGGAAGAAGTCACTGAATCCAGAGTACTTACGGTGCTGATGCGGATGTTTCCCAGACTCAGACTACAACTTGACTTGACTACAGCAAATGAGATCAACTATATACAATAATGCATCTCTACCACCAGCGTTAGGAGGAGGAGATGTTCTAGGTTCAATATTATTGTGCTCTTTGCTCTCCTCACCTATTTATAATTTGATTCCACTCACTGGTGCCCCAATCAGTTCCTGGGCACCTTGAAGATAGGACGGTCCCTGTCTTCAGGGAACACACAGTCTTATAGATGACATAGACAAGACAGTATGTCCATTCAGCTTGCTAGCACTTGAAAATGGTAGAAGCTGATGAAGGAGAAGAGAATCTCAGTTATGAAGGTCAACTCTATCTGCGAAGGGGGAGTAGAAAAGATTACCCAGAGGAAGGGTTGTTTTGTGCTGAGTCTTGAAAGACAAAAATCAATCCAAACTCAACAACCATCTCATCATGGGCTGACAGCATCACAGCCAAGAGAAACTCGGGAAGAATTCTCAGAAATCAATATATCCTTGGTTTTCGTTTTTTCTTCAAACCTACTTCTCTTGATGAGCTTCTTAAATATCTGCCCAAGGACCTGGAAACAGACTCTTTGACTACAGGAAATCAGCCTGTGGATATCAGTAATGCAGGGCTTACTAAGGCAGATTTGGGGTTCCCTGTGACGGACACTTCGTCTCGGGGATGGCTTTCAGGAGCTCCCCTCCCTTGGTCCATCGCAGAGCCATTGAACAAACTGTTGGAATCCAGAAGGAGCTGCAAAAACCTTGAGAGTCTTGGCAGGACAGCCTTTGATCACCAGTCCACACTCAGCTACTTTCAGTTATCCCACGCTCCTTCTAGATTTTTCCACCTGTGTCCCAAGGTACTGACAAAGCAAAGCAGAGTGGGGCCATTTTCCTCCTTTCTGTTTCTTTTCCAGAGTTGGTCCAACCGTGATGTGCCAGATACAGCAAGAGGGAAAGCTCTGAGGAAGTCCTAGAAGATTCTTGCTTAGATTTTCTGGTAACTCAGCTGCTTTTGAAGTTCATGTGCCTGGGTCTTCCTTGTTTCTCCCTCTTGGAGTTTCCAGTGCTGGACAGGTCATCTGACCTGGGGTAAGTGACTTGGGACCAGGGAGTAAGACCATGGGAGATAAATACGTAGTGAGTAAGGATACAGTCTTTAATGTCAAAGAGACCAGAGTCTGGATCTTGGGTTTGATTTTTGTGAGATAAATGACTTACTATCCCTGAACCTTAGTCTCCTCATCTGGAAAATGGGCACAGTAATGCTTCTGTCACAGGATAGTTTTGAAGATTAAAGAAAAAGAGAGAGAACTGTCCCCAGAGTGCAAAACTAAATGCATGTCATATGGAAGAAAGCCCTATTATGTGTTTTAAGCACCTACTCTGTGCTACCATTTTGATTCATTATCTAGCTAACGCTTTAGAGGAATTTTGAAGGGTTGCCATCACGGCCTTCATTTTATAAAAGAGGAAACAGAAGCAGGAAAGGTAAGGAGAAATGAAGGCAGGCTTCAGGCCGAGCTCTGTGTGATACAAACCCAAGGCTGCTCTGTCAGATACACACAAATGAATACCTTATTTCCTTGGGTGAAAGGAGGGGGTGGGCAGGCAGAAAAAGGGACAGGCAAAGAACATCTTCTGAAGAGCTAGTGTTCGCCTGGGGCTTCAGCCATGGTATTTGGCATTAATTCCTTCTAGGCAACCAGAAGGAAGAGCCTGAATGGATTTCTCAATTTCTTGCTCACGTTTGCCTAAACAATGAGGTCTCAAAATATCTCAACAAATGACACGTTTGCCCTCTGTGTCTTGTGATGACCATCAAGTTCAGTTAGTCCAGTTCAAGGTCCTCTTATCCTCTTGCGTGTACACACAATTCAATTTTATCTTGGCATGTCACGCCTGTGGGGGGGGAAAAACGTGTCTCAAACTTTTTGAGATGAAACTACCTTAAAATTTTTTTCCCCTCATTTTTCTGAAATGATACATTTGGGCTGGTTATTGTTCTTTCCTCCAGCCCAAAGTTACAGAGGTCAATTTTTTTTTTTATGTTATCTATTTGAGGAGGGGGGGGGGTATCGTGGGAGGAGGGAGACTTAGTTTCAAAGCTTTCAAACTGCTGTCAGACATGTTCACAAGTTCTTCCCAAACCATTCTCCAGGGCATCACAGGGACGTTAGGTACGGGGTAGAGTGTGCTGGGGACTCTTGACTGTCCATCAGGACGATGACTGTCACCACTCAAGGAAAAGTCTGCAAGGTCCCCTGGCAGTGTGGGAAACAGCTACAGGTTGGTTAAGAAGCCTAATTCTTTTTTTTTTTTTAATGTTTTATTTCTGAGAGAGACAGAGAGAGAGAAAGCAGGGGAGCAGGGGAGGGTCAGAGGGAGAGGGAGACACAGAATCTGAAACAGGCTCCAGGCTCTGAGCTAGCTGTTAGCACAGAGCCCGATGCGGGGCTCAAACCCATGAACCGCGAGATTGTGATCGGAGCCGAAGTTGGATGCTCAAACAACTGAGCCACCCAGGCGCCCCTAGGAAGTCTGATTCTTTATGGGGAACGGACTATCACTTGGGAGTTTATGGACACACGGAGAAGAATCCACTTTGCTCCCCCATGCAGATTGCCCCCAGACTACCAGACAAGAAGGACGCTCCGTGTCAGAAACACTAAGATCCATAATTTCGGTTTAGGCATACTATGAATAATCACCAGCCTTGAGACGGGGAAAGGCAGAGCGAGGCAAAGAAAATCTCAGCCAGGATCCCCATCTCCTAGCTTTCCCAGCAGAGCCACATTAGTCTTACGTTATCCTACAGAATACAGCACGATGCTTTCAGTGAAAAATAAAACCAAAGAGCTTAATTAATGCCATAATTCCATTGAGGCCCAAATAAGCAGGGGAAAGAAAAAAATCACCAGTAATGAAACAACAACAGGAAAAAAATCATAGTGAAAGCACAATCCTTGACTTCTAAGAAGTACTCTTTTATTTTATCACACTTCTTCTTCTTCGTGTTATGAGGATTAATTGCCTTTTCCAACCCAGGAAAGGAGACCTGAGACTTTCTTCTCTTCCATGATGATTGGGGGTGCAGATTCAAGGTAGAAGAGAAAAACAGATGCTCTGTTTTCTGAGTACTCTCCCATGATTTATGAAAGGTGGGAAGATAATGCCATTTGAAGTGGCCCGTTTCATAAATCTATTCCCCTCATCTCCAGCTGCTTAGCGGACTACTATGAACTCCTGAATCCAATAATGTTTCCATCCTCTATTGACAAAAAGAAGAAGAAGAAGAAGAAGAAGAAGAAGAAGAAGAAGAAGAAGAAGAAGAAGAAGAAGAAGAAAGGAAGGAAGGAAGGAAGGAAGGAAGGAAGGAAGGAAGGAAGGAAGGAAGGAAGGAAAGAAGGAAGGAAGGAAAAAGACTGTTTGGAGCGAGGTAATGATGCACTTACAAGGGAAGAGCGGCTAGCGCTCTGTCTCCAAGGTTTCCTTGACAATGGCCACAGAGATTCCAAGGCGGGGATACTTGGATAAACAAAATGAAGAAATAATCAACACACGCGACATCCCTAATGTCCTTTTACTGCTAGTGGCATTAATTATAGCACAGGCCCAATCCTCCAAGCGACCGCAGAACCAAACGTTTTGCCTGAATACCCTCTCCACCACATGATAGATTTATCCTTTGGAGCTGAGATACTTCCTATTCATTCATGCGCCACTTCAGTGTATCTGCTTGTTTATCGAACGGCAAGAATGCGTCCAGATGAGGATTCTGTGCCAAACGTGGCGGCGGAGGCAGTCGGGGGCCAATCATAAACTTCGTGAAATTCACGGTTGTGAGTTTTTTTGGCCATAACGATGGGGGGAGGAGGTGATATATACATATCGGTGCTATGCAGGCTCCAGAAAACCCTGATGAACTATGAGCAGAGGAGAGGAAAAGTTCCTTGGTATGCAACGAAGTGTACAGTACAGGCACTAGGAGTGGGGACTCATCTGTGTTCAGTCGTGTATTCCAGTCACTCCTAGTGGGGATTGGTGCATTTGAGAAAACCCATATACCCACCACTCAGGTACTAATGGATTAGGAAGCAGATAAAGCACAGGATATAAGATGGAAATGATGGAAAAATGTGAATCTGAAAGAACTCCTCACATCACACTCATTCTGATACTCTGGAATTTGCATATTTTGACTTGTATTTAAAAAGCAATTTCAAGGTCAGCTTCAGTGGAGAAACACTGAGCTAAGATGGGAAGTAACCCCATTAAAAGTCTCCCAGTGTTTTGCATATTTATTTTTCTTCTTCTATAGTGAGCAATAAATCAAAAAAATCAGGGTAAACAAATACCAAAGAGGTTATTTTATATAAAATGTATACTCCTCATTCTGTCTATTTATATACACAAACATTTCTATTACTGGAATTTATAAAGTGTATAACACATGCATGCATGCTTTAAAAATCTGCATGCATTTGCATAAGATAGAAAACATATATTATTGTCCCAAGTCTCAGAAGACCATGGCCCAAATTAAATGACGACCACCTCAAATGCATTTTTGTATAATGGGATGGAAAGTAGTGTGTATTTTTAAAATCTTCAGGACCACGATTTAAAAAATATAAATAGGTTTAAATTTTCCACTTATGTAGGTTCCGTAGTCAAACCATGAATATCCTATGCAGCTGAGCAGGATAACCTTGGGTCCTCCCAACCAGATTCAGGGAGCTTCGGTGAATGCATGTACAAATCTCAAAATTAGCCTCTGTAATCTTGATGCCAAAAACATTATCAGACTTTTGTCACTTGAAGGAACACCAAAGTGAGACAGGCTGCTGGGGCAGATGAATTTAGAAGATTGCAGGTTGCCATGAGAAGGGCAGGGTGGCCCCCAGAATGAGGATTTTCCCCAGAAGATTTGGGTACTCCTAAATCCAAACGCTTCTGTATTTCAAGGAACTTCTTTGTAACAATTGGATATTTGAGAATTTGACAACTAGAGGAAACGGCATTCCAGACGTTTTAGAAAACATATAGCAAAAATCAACCTTGTTTATTTATTGACTTGTTTTCTAAAAATCCAATCCCCTACTTTATTCACTAGAGTAGATTTAAAGCAACTCTTGGCTATTTCCAAAAAAATTCAGTGCACCCTCAAAGGATAAATATTCGCCACTGGTGGATGAAAGAACTGAATCAAGAAATGCCAGCAACCACAATACCGTGCATCATCACCTAAGAGGATGGCAAACACCCTCTCCAGGCAGGAGCCTTTTGGGGCTAGGTATTGCCTCTCACTCATCTTTTTTTTTTTTTTTTTTTAATGTTTTTTAATTTATTTCTGAGAGAGAGCATGAGCAGGGGACGGTCAGAGAGAGAGGGAGACACAGAATCTGAAACAGGCTTCAGGTTCTGAGCTAGCTGTGAGCACAGAGCCCAATGCGGGGCTTGAACCCATGAACCATGAGATCATGAACTGAGCTGAAGTCGGACACTCAACCGACTGAGCCTCCCAGGTGCCCCATTCTCATTCATTAAAGCCTAGCAGCCTATTTGGAGTCGAACAGACAAAAGATGCTCAAAGAATATATGCTGACTGTAATATACAACTGTCTTTGTTCCAAGTGCCATTGGTAATGAGCTGCGTGTACGTGACTTAGAGTCCCCTTGACGGGCATTGACCTGATGGAGTCTTTGTCTTGCCTAAAATCTCCAGTGGCTACCTAAAGTACTCATAGAGTTCCAATTCCTTACTCGGCCTTCAAGGCCCAACTTCATCAGATTTCAATCAAAAACTATGTCACTGAACTTTGTCACTTAGCTTTGTTTTTTAGCTGTACCAAACTGGCATCGAACATTTGCTGTTACTTTGCCTGCACCCCTTGCTTTGATCACCCTTTGCTGCCTCTAACAATTCAGGCCTCAGACTTAACAAGGGCTTTCTAGACCCCACACCAAATCAGTGTACTCTCATCCCCAGTCCCTCTCGATCGCTGTACCCAGTAAAGTTGGCCACATATCACTTCTCTCCAACTTGTATCTTGCTCACTCATTCACTGTTGACTGTATGAGTGCATTGGAACAAAGAGCCTTCGTCTGCCTTCATTCTTTTATCTGCACTAGTACATAGTAGGTGCTCAATAAGTACCTGTGGAATGAATGAATGTACTAAAATATCCAGAAATGACTGTTTTTGTTGGTTTTATTTGTTTGTTTGTTTGAGAGACAGAGTGTATACGCAAGTGGGGTAGGGGCAGAGAGGGAGAGAGAAGATCGAAAGCAGGCTCTGTGCGGACAGATGAGAGCCTGATGCGGGACTCAAACTCATGAACCCTGAGATCATGACCTTAGTGGAAGCCAGAAGCGTAACCGAATCAGCCACCTCGGTGCCACCAGAAATGACTTTCAATATTTGCTGTATTTAAGAGAATTTTGAAGATGATGATCCTGAATATTCAGGGGACATAACAATTCCAGCAGCTGGGAAGCAAGTGAGGCAGACCCACCAAAACAGCTTCTGGGGACAGAAACACCACGAGGCAGAGCCCTTGCTCTTAAGGGTCTTCCTGCTGCATACAGCCATCCTCAGGCTCTTCTGTGTTTACGCCTCACCTGCTTCTTCATGTTTGATAATGTCACCATCCCTGTAAACATCGTCAGTGATACCCCTGATTCTCCATGGAGGTCAAGCCCTGAAGGGCTGTCCATATACCGGTCTGAAAAGGCAGAGGTTAGCAAATGCTGATCTGCTTCCTGTCTTTCCCCCACCACACCCTAGCTCACTTCCAGACCAGTGGAAATCCGGCCTGAGTAGTTTTTCACTCTCCTCTCCAAACAGAACTTCTATGTATTTCCTGTGATCCAGGAAGGTCCTGACACACAATGTCAGATGATGACATTTCAGGGACTCGGGATTGGAAGTCGCAGGGCGTGACTGGGAATCCTAGCTCCTCTGCTCACCGCCCAGCCTTGAGAAAGTCGCCTTGCCTCTTGTAGGACAATGAGGGTAACAATCCTCACAAGAGGGCTTTGGGGGTTAAATCAGGAAAGGACAATTAAATCATATAAGACAGTGCCTAACACAGAGCCTGGAGTATTAAAAAGCTCAGGAAATATATGTGTAGCAGCTCTGTAGAGAACAGACACTCGAAGAGAAAGGATCATTTTGTTAATGTGTAATTCTTATACACATATCTAATTGGCATTATGGAAAACACAGTGGGGGGTGGGGGCACCCGGGTGGCTCAGTTGGTTGAATGGCCGATTCTTGAGTTCGGCTCAGGTCCTGATCCCAGGGTCATGGGATCAAGCCTACTTACGAGTCTCTCTCTCTCCCTCTGCCCCTCCCCCCTGCTTTCTCTGTCTCTCTCTCTCTCAAATAAGAACAAAACAAAACAATGCCAGATATATTTGTGAATCTGGGTAAAAAGCTGCTCATACTATTCTGGTAACATTTCAGTAAATATGAAATGCTATTAAAATTAAAATCCCCTTCTTACCCCCTCCAAAAAAATACCCCCTAGGTGTGCCCCTCTTTGTGGAAATTTGATGTACCCTTTTTTTTTTACATCTAAGAACAGAGACAACTGATGAGAACGGGGTTATTGAGAGGTCACTTCCAAGTTCCTATAGCTTAAATCTTTATTTCTACCTGATTTTCCGGGACCAGGTCCTAAACAATATGTGACCATATTCCAACATCCAAGTGGATTACTAATGGATTAATATGCTTTAAAAAGCATCTTTATAAGATTTAACCATGAACAGAACTCCTTGCTTCTCTTGGCTTTCAGTTAACATGTGATACCCTGGGATACTTCAAGCTACAGAGTTACAGAAGCCTGGAATTTTATATGAGCCTGACAGGAATGGATTAAAACCATACTCTAGACATACCTCAAACAGCAGCACTCACTTTTTCTTACTTAACTTCTTGTCGATCTCCTGGAGCCGTTTGCTGGAAACTGTAATTGGTGAGCTGCTGTCAGAAATCTCCCCCTGCCTAGTGTGAGTCGGTTTCCAAACCGAGAGGAAAAGGAACGACCAAGACATCGTCCAAATCCCATGCAGCCTATGGACTCTGCCCAGGGAGGAATTTGAGAAGTTCTGAAGTTGTGAAAGTTTTACTTAGAAAGCAAGTTAAAATTCAAGGCATGGTGCACCCATGTCTAATGCAGCGTTATTCAAAATAGCTGAAACATGGCAGCAACCCAGGTTTCTAACAACGAAGGAACTGAGAAGCAAAATGTGGGACGTACATATAATGGACTATACTTCAGCTTTAAAGAGGGAGGAAACTCTGACCCACATTACAACACGGATGAACCTCGAGGACATTGTGCTGAATACACCAGTCACAAGAAGGCAAACACTATATGATTCTATATCTATGAGGTACTGAGATAAAGATAGAAAGTAAAATGGTGGTCGCCAGGGGCTGGAGAGAGGGGAGAAGGGGAAGTTATTTAATGGATCTCGAATTTCAGTTTCCAGTGTGAGTTGCGGGGTTGATGGTCGTGATGGCTGCTCAACGCGAACAGATTTACTACTACTGAGGTGTGCACTTATAAATGGCTAAGATGGTAGAATTTGTTATGTGTATTTCACCACAATAATAAAAAAAAAAAAAGATCAAGTGGACTGATTTTTAATTCAAATTTTTTAATTTTTAAAAAATTAGTGGGCTACTGTGACTACTTGCTGGCATTCCACTCATGTATCACTTACCCACCGAGCAGGTAAGCCTACAAAAGAGTGGGCTCTGGGTAGTAAGAGCCTTATCCATCCTGGGGGACCATGCAAAACTTGGGTTTCAGGCCTTCAAAAGGTTTGGAGCCATCAAGGATAGACCTAGAAAAGCCTGCTTGGGAGGGACCACTATATACATCCACCAAGGAATTAGGACTCGCATAGCCACAAATATCAAAGTCAACCATTAACCTCATCAACTTCCCCCTTCCAGCTACTGATCTCGCCTTCCTGATTTCTGTCCACGGAGCACCCCAATTCCCTTGGTTCCCAGAGAGTAAAATGCAATCATAACTTTCTGACTTATTTCTCAGCTTCCGGCTTCTTCTTCCTTGACATCTGCTATACATATAGGGACGTTATTGTCCTATTTAAAAAATCTGTGACTCCCTCTCTCTCTGACCCTCCCCTGCTCACGCTGTCTCTCTCTCTCTCTCTCTCTCCTAGAAATAAATAAAACATTAAAAAAATTTTTAAATAAAAAATCTGCTGTGGCCCCACCACTAACTAGATAAGTTTTTAAACTTCTGGTTCTGGCACTTAAGTTCCTCCACAAATGACCCTACATGATGAGGCCTGCACAGTGGCTGACGGGTCACCTGGTCACATAAAAACAAATGCCACGCTCTGATCACTTTCTCCATGGGCCTCAGGGTGTGGTCAGTGATGATTCAAAAGAGTGGTTCATGCGACTTCCTCTAACCTACTGTAACCCAAGCCATCTAACCACCTTGGTCTTTATAACCACCATGACACCTTTAAAAAAAACAACAAAAAAAAGACAAAAAAACAACTTTTTGAAAACTGTCAGTCACCTTTTTAAAAAAGTGTTGAAAGAGTGTCCCATGGAGAAAATACTCCGGGGGAGAGTCGCTGGTCCCTTTGAGTCCCAAGCTCTCTTCTGCCCCAACTATATGTTTTGTACAAAGTCTTATCGGAGAGTTTGAGGAGTCTTATTCCCACAGACCTTCCACGCTGGGGCAGTAAGGGGTCTGCTGTTTGGATGCTGATAGTTTCAACCTGAGGGAAGGGGACACAGTTCAACCTTCGCCATGTTCTCCTACTGGTTGGCGCCATGAAACTCACATCTGTCCTCTGGACACAGGGCTGGACTAGGTGACTGCCAAATGCCTCCTTGATCTTTACCTTGTCAGTTCAGTCTGCAGGAGGTGCCTGGAGGCCAACCTGAGTCATCTGCCTTCTGGGAAGGTCCCTCCCACAAACCACCACTTCCCTGGCCATGGGTGGCGGGCCAGCTCTCTGTGATGTGGATTAAGTCTGTTCTAATTCCATAGGGCCCTCCCATCGGGGGAATTCACCCTGGAGGCCGCAGCTGTAGGCTTCTCTTTCCGGGAGGTCAGCGATTCCAGCGCTTGGTCGGCACCCCTTGAAGACGGTGCCAGGAACGTTTCGAGGACCGCATTTCCCTTGGCAGGTGTGCTTGCTGGCACGGCCCACTTCAAGGTTTGCGAGAGCAGGAAAACGGCATCTGGGATCTATCTGTGGTTGTCGGCTTGCACATTTTGAGGGGCAAAGTGAAAAAGAACTGTCTTACACAGCATGTTCTTACCCAGACGTAGGCTGCGTCCATATGAAGACAGATGCCAGAGTGGAAACCGGCCGCAGGGCACCTGGGATCGTCTCGAGGGCTGCCTCAGGTCACTGCTCGGTCAGTGGAAGAAAAACCTCTCTACTTGGTGGTCATACCCAGACATCTTAGTTCCTCCTGAGTTTGACACAGCGCTGTCTGAGCAGTTCAGGAAAAGGGCTGCCTCTCTGTTTGGAGGGCTGGGCTATCGCCTCTTGGACATATAAGCAGCTCAGAATGGTCTTGCCAAGATGGGACTGCCTTCAAACTTCTACTCAAGTGTCGTTCTCTCTGTGAACCCTTCAATGTCTTGACCAGATGGACAGAATGAAATACTTGTCCTGCCGTATTCTAGCCAGGCCTGCAAATGATCCCATGACTGGCTGTTCCATGCTATGTTGCACTTAATTACTTTGGTATCTGTCTCCTCTGTTGGACTATGGGCTTCTCAAAGTCAAGGACTGCATCCTAATTGGGTTCGTAGGCTCACCTTTGTCCCCAAAGCAGATGCCCAGTGACAATGGTTGACCTGACTGCTCCAGCCCAGCAAACTCTTCTGACCATGCACACCTGGGTATTTATTCCACTTCTGGCATGGCTGATACATGCTGGGCACCATGTTCCCTCATCCACCTGCCCGTCTCATGCCCTCATCATGGCAGGCACCCACCCTCCTTCCCGGTCTCAGAGTAAAAGGGGAACCGCCCTGACTACCCCCATTCCTTCTAGTCCAGACTGGGGGCTTCTTTTTCCCGTTCCCAGAGCACCTGACCTGGGTTCCCACATCACATGATATTCCCGGGCCTCACCAGTTCCCCACGGTTCCTGAGCCAGAGGACTGTCTACTCATGTGCTTATACCTCTGTCTTCCTTGTGGCATTGTAAGCTCCTTAAGTGCAATAAGCCATCATTTTGTTTTTAAACTAAAATCTATTACATTCTCATCTATCATATGCTGGCCACTATGTAAAACTTTCATGTGCATTTTCTCATGTGATGCCCACATCAACCACAGGAAATAGATATTACTGTGTCCATTTCACGGATGAGGAAACTGAGGTGGCCGGTGACAGGCGTGGATCCATAAGGGTACTAGCTAGAGATGGAGCCTGGGTCTCAACCCAGAAATCATTTATTGCAAAGCCCCATGGCTGCACTTAACTGCAGTTCACCTTGTCTTTGTTCTCTTGGCATCTATAATAGTGACTGACCTAGGAACAGTGAGCACTGAGCAAACAAGTGTGGGCTGGATGTTTTGAAGGTACCATGGAATCTTCCTGGGGCTTTTCAATTAGTCCTTCTCTTTCACTTTACTCACACATTTTTTATTCTATTTTTAAAAGTTTATTTATTTTGAAAGGAGAGGGGTGAGGGAGGGAGGCAGGGGCAGAGAGAGAGGGAAAGAGAGAAACCCAAGCAGGTGCTGCACTGTCAGCACGGACTCTGACTTGGGGCTCAAACTCACGAACCATGACCTGAGCTGAAATCAAGAGTTGGATGCTTAACCGACTGAGCCACCCACGTGGCTCAGGTGTACATTCATTCTATTCTTTGTCTCTAATAAATTTATTCAATAGGATTGGTTGCAATTAACAGAAAACCCAAAAATATAGTGCCTTCCATCTGAGAGATTTAAAAAAAAAATCCTGGAATGATCAGCCCTAGACATGATGCGATTCTGGGCACCCAGCTCCTTCTATGCACAACACTGTGCCCTTGTCAGCCCCAGAGGCATCCCACATGGAAGGAAGGGAAAGAAAATGGGATTAAAAAAAAAAAAGGCAAGAAGGCATGGGAACTTCCTTGCCATCCCATGGACTAGAACTTGGCCACATGGTCACTGAGAGCCAAAGGGAAGCTAGGACATGGTAATTTTTTTTTACGTTTATTTATTTATTTTGATGGGGGGTGAAGGGGTGCAGAGATAGAGAGAGAGAGAGAGAGAGAGAGAGAGAGAGAGAATCCCAGGCAGTCTCTGCACTGTCAGCACAGAGCCTGATGCGGGACTCGAACTCACAAACCATGAGATCGTGACCTGAGCTGAAGTTGGACACTTAACTGACTCGGCCACCCAGGCGACTCCCAGGATGCAGAATTCTTATACTGAGATACCATGTACCCCTTGAAGAATTCTGTTACTAAAAAAATGGACTAGATATTGGGGACAAGCAAGACTTTTTTTTTTTTTTTTTAATATTTTTATTTATTTCTAGGAGAGAGAGACAACGTGAGCAGGGGAGAGTCAGAGAGAGGGAGTCATAGACTCTGAAACAGGCTCCAGGCTCTGAGCTGGCAGTCAGCACAGAGCCCGACGAGGGGCTCGAACCCACGAACCGCGAGATCATGACCTAAGCGAAAGTCGGACGCCTAACCGACTAAGCCACCCAGGCGCCCCTAAGCAAGACTTCTCATGCACTAGCATCTCCTAAATCCCTGCCTTCCTCAGCTTGCCTGCATTGCCTGAGGTCAGATTCTGGTCCTCTTTCACAGACCCCCTTGGAGCCTCATCCCGCCATTTTGTTTTCAAAGCCACCTTCTCTGCAATGGCTCTTCCCCAGGGCTGGCCGCTCTCTCAGCAACCCCAGCCCCCCACCCCCAGAAGTGGAAATGGAGCCTGGCAACCTCATCCTGTCCTCTTTTTCCACGAGGCTCCATAAATATTTCCGGAAGATAATGACTCAAGGTATGGCCATCTCACTCGGATCCCAGATCACACGCTGATATAATGCCAGAATTTTTTTTTCTCTCCTTAGTACTGGAAATAGATTTTTAAGCAGTGTTATATAGCAGTTCCTCCTCAAAATCCTTCTTTCCTTTTCTTTAGTAATGTCTTTATAAATCACCGTTATAAAAATAAGGCAAGCAGAAGGAAAAATATGCAGTACCTAGAAACTGAAAATTCAAGTATTTGCTTTTTATGGGACACTTGAGGCTCTTAAAAAAGGCAACTGCTAGAAAAGTTAAATACAAAAAATTCACTGTATGATAACATAAAAGCCCAACAGAATTGAAGAGTTTATGAAAATAATTTGAATATTTACACTTCAATTTATGGCCTGAAAATCACCCCCAAACCACGATCTTATTCTTAAATGGATTTTTTGAGAGAGCATTAAATACATTTTGATTATTTTGACACCATGTCTACTTGGATATTCTGTGCAATGATTTGAAAGCGAAGAGGAAATCCCCTAAAAATCGAACCTAAGTGTATGTGACCATACATTATATATACAGAGAAATACATTTATGTGTGTGAGTATATATGAAGTTTAACAAACATTTCAACTTAAAGGGATGCTTTGGGTTGTTGTTATTGTTAGGGGGGAAATACTGTAAATTTAACTCAAAGGAAGCTTACGGCTGAAACACACTGTAATTCTCTTGACAGGGAAGCTCGGGTTCAAGTTCATATCTTTTTATTTTCTAAGACTGAGGCTGCATGATCGCTTAAACCATGTTTTATACACAACATTACAGAAACACAGCAATGCGGGTCCATAAAACTGTTGATGAACGAGAACCAAATGTGCTCCTACTCTGGCTTCCCTATTATTTTTTCCCCTGTAAGTCAAAGAAACCCCTTCTCAGAATGTCTTACATTTCATCTATTTAGGAAAAGTATTTACCATTACTTTAACAGGCCTCAAAAGCATCAAATATCTGTACCAAAAAAAAAAAAAAAAAAAAAAGAAACCAAAAACCACCGAAAAACCAAACAGCATTCACTTCAAAAGGGGAAACATATTCAGAACAAGAAAAGTGGTCAGGAAAGCATATGTCCAAACACTTTATTATTAAACTCATGGGTTTAATGAAAGCCAAGCATGCAAAGTGTATTATGTAAATACATACAGACAAAGGGCTTTTGAAGTCTAGATGACCACAGTATCCAGGATCTGTGACTAGGATTTTTTTGTTTGTTTGTTTGTGCATTCTAGCAGGACCTCATATAAAACACACACACACACACACACACACACCTCTGAGACTGTTTATTCAGTTTTAAGCACAAATCTCTGCAAGCTTAAGCAAAAGGGGTGGCTAAGAATATGTAAGTGTCTGGCAAAAGAAGAATTCACTGAGCTTCAGAGTTAGAAACAAAAATAAACACCATAAGAGAAATCCCTACTTAATCTGTCTTCTAAAGAAAGACACTTATTCAAAGGGACAAATTTCCCCACACTGGGGCACTGAAATGAAACTCAAATCAGGGACAAAAGATACAAACCCAGGCAACAAAATATGGTCAATAAATAAGTGCTTGATTAACTCTCATGATTATGTCTTAATGACCTTCTTCTCTCCAATTTGGATTTAAAGGGGAACGCATGATCGCAAATAGTATGTCAGCTCACGTGGAGTCAGAGCGCTAGTATTTACGTGATTTCAGAGATGAAATATCCAGCATCCATGTACCAAATATTGCCTTGGTGCCTATCCTGAGTCAGGCTTCGGGCGCTACACTGCAGGTTCATCTCTGTCTCCAATGGACTTGTAAACAGACAGGTAAACAGACACATATGATAACAATAGAAATAATAATGTTTCCTGGTGGTCAATTATGTATCAAACATATTGCTAAGCCTTGGTGTGTATTATCCCAGACTGTCCTTGAAACAACCCAGTAAGTATGACTTTTTACACATGAAGAAACCAAAGCCCAGAGAAATTAAATTAAATGACTTGCCCAAGGTCACCCAGATAAAAAGTGGACTGAGGGCTGAAGAGCTATGTTCTTTCCACAAAGTTCAGTTTCCATTTCATAGGAACAACTGACTGAGCATGGACAGTCCTGTTCACAGGCAATAGATTCCTCATTTCTTCCTCAAAACAAAGCTCATTTTATACAAGAGAAAACTCGGACTTGGAGAAGTACTATGATGTTTTCCCCGAGCTCCCCAAGCTGGCTGGGGGCAAGGTCAAGATTGCCACTCTGTCTCTTGCTGCCTAAACTCAGATCCTTCCAGAACTACAGGTTGCTTCTAAAACTAAAACCGTGTTCCCAACAGCTTTCTGGAAGGCAAGGGGGAATGGAGCAGGAAGATGCAACCCCAGTCAGGTTGGCTGACTGCCAGAGCCCCGAGCCAGGCCCAGCAGGGGCTAGACCTGAAGCCCCTTCCTCCAGACCTCTGTCTGTCTCTCGAGGCTTCCTAGGGTTTGCGTCTAATGCTTTTCCAACCGCTGAGCTGCTCGGCTAGATATTTGCCTTGTACCTTGAACTTCCAGTGTTAAACATCCTTCTCCAACACCTTGTGGTCAGTACTAGTTGAGTTTTCTCTTATCTGGGCTCGAAGGCAACTTTTCTGCAGGTTGGAGTTGCAGGTGGATGGTCAAGCAACAGCCCAGCCCAGCCCAGCATTCCTGACTCGGTGAGAATCTGTGAATCCAGCCACCACACTTAAAGCCTTAACCAGCTTCTGTGGCACGAGCACTGGCCACTCAGAACTGACACAGCTGCTAAAGTCACCGCGCTGGAGCCCAGGCCTCTGGTGCTGGGTGTAAGGAGCCATTTAGTTGCTGGATCAAGGGAGGCTGGTCCCAAGCTACCACCAGCCAGGACTGCAGGGTTCTGACACAGTAAGAGCGGCTGGCGGCCACACTGCCAGTGGTGCCTGAGTATCAGTCCTGCGGGATGGACGGATGGACAAACTGCTGAGCAGCCACTGAATGTCTGCAAAGGAGAATGTCTGCTTTTTGCAAAACGAGCGGAACCTGGTGTATAAATGCCTCTAAAGTCATCGTGCTGCTGGCTCTGAAAGACGAATGGTCCCCAAACAGAACTTACGACTCAAGTCACTGAAAGGAATTATGGAGAACTACACTGAGCAGAAGGGGCTGTGTGTGACTTTCTTAGGATTCTGTCATGTGCTCTGTAAGGGCAACAGTCTGTGCTCACCTGTTATCTGTCTCTCTTTTAATCGACGGTAGGATCTATAATCCACAGTTACCTTTTTTCTCCACCCTTCCCCCCCCACCGTCTCTTCTAGGTTCAGGTTCTTTCTGCCCAGCCACATTCCTGGTCTGGAACAGCTCCATTTATCACCTTCATTGCTGATGTAGGCAAGAGAGTGCACAAAGGAAACATGAAGGAATGGAGAGGTGACCAAGAGACTCAAGTCACAGGGGCCAGGACTTGAGCGGAAACGCCTTCCTGCAGCCAGCCCTTCATTTTTGGCCAGAGCACTGCTCTCCAAAAGCGAACAGTCGAGGAAGGAGCTATTACCAAAGCTCTTGAAGGTGAAGACGCCCCTTCTAAGGTCTCTGGCAAAGGACGTGCATGAAAGCCTGGTTCTCATTGAGAGAGAAGAGTTCCTTATGGTTTGTGAAGCATGAATACGTCAAAAGTATGCGTCTCTTCCCTGCAATATCGTCTTTTCTGTTTTATAGTTATGGCTCCCAGAGAAAATGAGCAGGAGACAATGCCCACAGGTGGGCTCCTGGTTAAGGTGTGGGAAACCTCAAGCTGGAGATGCTAGTGGTGTAAGGGCACTTCTTACCCGCACCTGAGGCAATGATTACCCAAGACTTCACTGACATGTTTGCCTGAGAGAGTTTCCCTCAAACCTTGTTAACATATTTCGCAGGAGAAGCATGGATCCCACTTTGATGCCATTTTATCTTTTTTTTTTTTCAGTTTTTATTTATTTATTTATTTTACTTTGATGCCATTTTAGCGCTTGGTATTTACAGTCTGAGCAGCGGAGGGGCGGTTTCCTCACTCCTGGTCTGCTGCCACCTAGTGGCAGCAGTGATCAGCCTTGGTCACATGGCGTACGCAAGGCTTAGCCAATGACCAAGTTTTTATAAAATGTAGATGAGAAATGTACTCACTGTTTAGAAAATAAACATTGAGAGCCCATCGCTAATGAGAGGGATGGCTACATTAAGACATCTGTTCACCCAACATTTATTTATTTAAAACAATTTTTTAAAAATGTTGTATTTATTTCTGAGAGAGAGAGAGAGAGCGAGGGAGCAGGGGAGGGTTAGAGAGAGAGGGAGACACAGAATCTGAAACAGGCTCCAGGCTCTGAGCTGTCAGCACAGAGCCTGACGCAGGGCTCGAACCCACGAACCGTGAGATCATGACTTGAGCTGAGGTCGGACACTTAACCAACGGAGCCACCCAGGTGCCCCATTCACCCAACATTTAAAAGACACTGCAACAAAGAGGTTTAAAAGAGATGAACACAGAGCATGACAGGAACACTTAAACAGGACACCCTGAAATCAAGGCAAAACTTCCTCACCCTTAAGTAGCAAATCCTACAGGATGAGCAGATCACAAGCTTGTCAAAGGCTTAAATAGTTATGTGAACACATAGAAACCACCGAATAGATGTTGGGTGGATAGTGGGGGCAGAAATGAACACTCCCTAAGCTCTCCATACGACTGTGACATGTGTCTTACCAGCATCTGCTTCTTCACCCTCCTAACAACCATGCTAGGATTTTACAGATAAAGAATCTGGGTTGTAGAAAGTTTTCGTAATTTACACAAAGATAACCAGTGAGCAGGTGGCAAAGACAAGTTTTAAGTGAGATGTTTTGACTACAAAACTTGGATTCTGTCCAGTATGCCATTACCCCAATTTGCCAATAAATATTTCTTTTTTTAAAAAAGAAATTTATAAATATAGATTTCTTTATTTTTGAAAGACAGAGAGAGCGCATGCATGCAAGCAAGCAGGAGAGGATGGAAAGAGAGACAGAGAGAGAGACATAGAATCTGAAGCAGGCTCTAGGTTCCAAGCTGTCAACACAGAGCCCTACACAGGGCTCGAACCCATGAACCACAGGATCACAACCTGAGCTGAAGTCAGATGCTTAACTGACTGAGCCACCCAGGAGCCCCTAAATATTTCTTGATAGAAATGATGACAGCAAATTCCATTTTTTAAACATACTATTAGAAGTAATCCCTGAAAAAGCAAACTTAGAAAGAAAAAAAAAAAAGACTGCTGATTGTAAAGTGTTATAACATTCATCTAACCAACCACATTTGAAAATTTCTCAGAGGGCTGTGAATTCTGGACTTCAAGTCCCAATCCTGTCAGAAGGCACAGGGTCATCAAGCTTGCTCCGTGCAAAACCCTTTACAGGTGCTTTCCTCAGGCCGCCATTCTCTCAACGGAGTCTTCCAGATGGAATAGTAATTTGTAACAGTCAGGCCAGGCCATCATTTATGAAACTCCTAAATCCCTCCCCCTGACATTTCTGAAGCAGATAAATGCTAATTATTCTGGAAGAATGAAGTTCACGTGACTGATTTCCTCCAATAGGAAAATGCAGAAAACTACTTGATTCCATGAAAGAGCAAGACGTGACTCCTCCCCCAAGAGATTTCTAGATGGGAGCTGCTAACACACTGTGAGCTGAAAGTTTGTGTGTGTGTGTGTGTGTGTGTGTGTGTGTGTGTGTGTGTGTGTGTGTAGCACTTCCAAAGCTATTTTCTGAAACAGTTGCTGTGCTGTCTCTCACCCCCAAGAAAAGATAATGCAACAACACAGAAACTAGATATTAGGAAAGACACATGCAAAACATTAGCAGGAAAGATCAAGGGATCACACAGAAGAAAACTGTCCCTTTTTTTTAGGAGTCCATACTAGAAAGGAAGATGATGCTATTGTTTTGGTGGGGTGTAGCCAGACTGGGCAAGGTAGAGAGAGAGAAGGAAAAGAAAGAGGATTTTGACTCTTGGGTGTGGAATATTTTTTTTTTCTACAGATTTTAATGTTTTGAGGCAAATCAAAACTTGGTTTAAGTTCTTGCCTTTACTATGATGGATGAGCCGTCTGCTTGGTGACAGTGCCCTGCGTTGGGACAGCCGAGCTCCTGTTCTAACTGTTCCTCATAAGCTTCTTTCCACAAGCTGAGCTTATGATTCTCAGTCTCCTCCTCTGTAAACGGGAAGGGTGGAATCCATCGCCTGTAAGAGCCTTTCCAAATTAAAAAAAAAAAAAAAATCACTACATAGATGCAGAATATATGTCTGAGAGGAGTGTCTTTTTCTGTCTGGGACCTGAGGTCATATTGGATAGTCTTCACAATGCAATTTAGGGGCACCTGGGTGGCCCAGCTGGTTAAGCATCTGACTTTGGCTCAGGTCATGATCTCGCGGTTTGTGAGTTCAAGCCCTGCCTCGGGTTCTGTGCTGACAGCTCGGAGCCTGGAGCATCCTTCAGATTCTGTGTCTCCCCTCTCTCTCTGCCCCTCCCCTGCTCATGCTCTATCTCCCTCTGTCTCTCAATATTAAATAAAAACATTAAAAAACAAAATAAAGCAATGCAATTTAGGGTGGGGACAGCCAGACCCATACAGTCTTCGGGCTGGGATGAACCGTTCCAGAAAGACCAACGAGGTGGCAGTATGGGGGCTCTATCACGTGGGATTATCCGAGGACCTGGAAACAGACGCTGACTACAGGGCAATCGATCAACCAGTAAAGCCTGTGCAATGAAGCCCCAGTAAAAGCTCTGAACACTGAGGCTCAGGTGAGCTCCGATGGCTGGTGAGCTCCATGCAGACCATCGCACATCCTGACTTCACGGCGACGGAACCACAGAAGCCTCCCATCTGCCACTGTTCCTGGACTCCGCCCTGTGTATCTCTTCTTCCCTTGGCTTCTTCCCTTGGATGCTTTTAACTCGTGTCCTTCCCTTGATATAAATCCTAACCGTGGATATAACAGCTCTTGGTGTGTTCCGTGAGCCCTTCTGGCAAACTATCAAGACTGGGGGTGTTTGGGGGGGAACTGCACCCCCCCACATTTGCAGATGTTGTCAGAAGACAGACTTGGAGATGGTGGCTGTCCCCTCCGTCTTCCCGGGCCCCTGCTCAGAGTGCCAGGCATTTAGGCAGAGCTGGCAGGAAGCCCCCCGTCGCTCTACCGCTGTGACCTACGGATACCGGCATCCACATAACCTCTCTGAGCTTCGGTTTCCTCATCAGGAAAATGAGGGTTTGAGGGAGCTGCTCAGTCTAAGTGACACACTTAGTACGAGACTCGATTAAGGTAATGACTGTGAAAACTCTTCGAAAACGGTACCTCCGTTTTCAATGATAGGATATTAACATCTACGGTCCTATCATTTTGGGGTTTCTGTGCGACGGGATTGCACTGACTCTCCCAGTTTTATTGGATCTCTCCTGGCCAGCGAGCTCCTCTTGTCTCCATTGGCAGGTGCTGAAATTATGTCAGCTAGAACTTTCATTAGCAAACGATTTTAGTCAGTGAAAAGTAATGGCAAAACAGATGTGGCGTTTTGACGTAGCTCTATCTATTTGGCACAGTGCGGTTTCCAGGCTAATGTCTTTTCAAACAGCTCTGTTTTGCCTGCAGACTTGAATACCCTCATTATAGTGTTTGAAAAAAAGTTCCCTTATGTTTTTTTAAAGAGCGCCATTCTTCAAAAAGATGTCAAGAAGCTTTTTTTCACCCCCCTTGCTACAAGGTGTAATGCAGGGATGAGCACAAAATCTGGCTGGAAATGTGACCTATATTGGACTGGCAGAGCTTAATATCAAGCAAATAGCTAGTTTGGGAGCTGGTTTTGTCCTACCTTGCTGCTGATATGTGTAGAAAAGTGCCACATATTCTTCGTGGGCAGTGAGAGCCGTCTGGAAGTCAATTACGGTTGTAAAAAATTGGAATCATTTGCTCAGAGAGTTGATCAGAGTTTTGAACAAGTCCCTGGCCTGCCTCATGACAGCCAAAGCCAGGTCTTTTGGAAAACATTTTATTTTCATGCTCAGCGTAATCAGAAGAGAAAAGTCGTGTTTTGCAGATGAAATGGGGCTGATAATAAAAAGTAGGTCACACTTTCTCTATCTCCATCTCTCGTTACTTTCTCTGAAAGACAAAGGAGGGTTTCGAAGATGTGAATCAAGTCGGGTCAAGCCTCTGACCTGAGTGTTCTTTGCATTATGAGTAAAATTAGGAGCATTTTCAGTCCGGGCTGACATTTAACGAGGGCAGGGGCCATGGAAACAGGAACTCGAAGGGCTGGAGTGGGAGGGGGTGCAGACAGCACATCATCCAGGCTTTTGGGACAAGTAAGAATCACGGGTTCACAGGACAGTTCATTGTTACGACCTCGGGATCTGGGGCAGCAAGGCAGCAAAGAGGCACAAAGAAGAAATGTCACATTAGCACCCACAGGAGATAATATTATTGTGCATGATCATTTACTCCACACTCCAGGGGGAGAGAATACATCCCTGCCCAGGAGTGATTGGGTCACTTCCTTTGTGGGCTGCCATGACAGGGATCTCCTCGAGGAAGAGGCTTTAAGAGCACATCTTGCCTCTTGCCTCTATGAAACGAGTGCTGTGGAGAGGCTGTCTCATCAGCCTGGATGTGTAGTGCAGTCTTTTGTTTCTGTAAGCCACGAAGACTGTGGGATTGTTTGTTACTGAGACATACTTAGCCTACCCTGACTGATAGGGACCCCTCAGGTCTTCCTTTCCAAAAAGTGTGTGAGAAGGATGAAAACGGTAAGTAAGCCTATGTGTTTCTCAGTCTGCATTTCTAAATCATTTTTTAGCTCCAGAGTGGGCACAGACATACCCAGAATCGACTGTACAGACGAGATTGCAAGCACATTGGCACATGCTGTCTTTCCAGGATCCCCATGTATGAAAATAAAGCTGCCTGAGAGTAACAATGGCTGTTAGAGGATTGTAGATAGATAGTAATGGTTCTTAAAGGTCTCCTAGTGCTGGTCTTAGGATACACTGTGGAGCAAATTACATTAGGACAACATCTGGAGTCAGCAGGCTGGATGTAAATCCTAGAATCTACCAGTTGTTCTCTGCTTGCTCCTGGAGGGCTTACCTAACTTCTCTGAGCCTTTGTTTACTCATCTGTAAAGTGGGCTAACAAGGGAGCCCCTGCAACATTCAAATGATGAAGGAATTAGATAATTTCATGCATTGAAGGGAACAGCTCAGAGCCTAACTGTATGGTAACTGGTCAACATATGTTGGTCATTGTGCCTCTTGGGGCACCTGGGTGGCTGAGTTGGTTAGGCATCTGACTCTTGATTTTGGCTCACGTCATGATTTTGCGGTCCTGAGACTAAGCTCCATGTCCAGCTCCTGGAGTCTGCTTGAGATTCTGTCCCTCCCTCTGCCTTTCCCTGACTCATGTGTGCATGCAGTCTTTCTCTCTCAAATTAAAATAAATAAAATAAAATAAAATAAAAATAAAAATTGCGGCCCTTATTTCTCTTGTTATTCATACTACTGTTAGTACTTCTCTCCCACCTACTCAGTGAAAGATCTCAGGTATCCTGTTAATTTAAGGTGGAAATGAAAAATAAAACAGCCCATTGGCTGCTGTGGCCATGACTGGACTTAAAGTACTTGCATAGAAACTGCCATCATGAGTGTGAACACCTTAGACCAGAGACCTTATTCGTGCCCGATCAGAAAGCTACTCTTCCTGGGGCCCCTAATCAGCCAGGCATCCGACTTCGGCTCAGCTCATGATATTACAGTTTGTGGGTTTGAGTCCTGCATTGGGCTCTGTGCTGACAGCTCAGAGCCTGAAGCCTGATTCAGATTCTGTGTCTCCCTTTGTCTCTGCCCCTCCCCTACTCATGCTCTCTCTCTCTCTCTCTCTCAAAATAAACATTAAAAACATTTTTTAAAAAAGCTACTCTTCTTAATGTATGTAAAAGAAGAAACTATCCCTCTGTAAACTTGCATCAGATGGCTCAGGAAATGCAACAAAAAGTGCTTGCTGGCCATGTAGGGCCAGGCAAATTGAAAGGAGAAGCCAACTCAGGTTCTGTCACTTAGAGCCTCAACAAATAACCCGGTTCTTGTAAGCATGAGTTTCTTAATCTGTACAAGGGAAATAGTGGGGGGTGGGGAGGAATCCACCAGGGCCTGAGGACAGGACAAGCTAACCTATCCATCTTGAAAGAGATGGAGCTGATCTCATAGGCCTCAGTCAATATTGGCTCTTATTATCACTATTAATATAGCTAATAATACTAACACTGCCAGAAACTCCCCCAGCCAGTAGCAAGCTATTGTAGCCCATCTTGGAAGGAAAGGACAAGCCTTCCTAACAGCAGCCTACCCTTGGTAGAGACCTCCGAATACATAGATAACACAGATAAGGATATAAATCCTGAAACCGAGAATAATCACGCCATATTGTGATTATGATGATGCCAGAAAATGATGATGGGGGAGGGGGAGGGGGTCTACGTCAAGGAAACCAGGAAAGAGAGAGGTTTTGCAGGTACAGACTGAGAAAGAGCTTCTTTGAAAAGAAGATAGGAAATGTATATAAGACCCCCACTTAGGTTATCAGTATTAATTGATGAACATATACTGCCTGATAAATTTTAGGACTATCCCTTTCATTTCATAATATGGGTTTTCTCAATTAAAAAAAATAGTATGGGACACCTGGGTGGCTCAGTCTGTTGAGTATCCGACTCTTGATTTTGGCTCTCATCATGATCTCATGGTTCATGGGGCTGGTGCTTATGCTGAAGGGGAAAAATATGGGTGAAAAGAGGGAATTCAGGTGCTGATCATTTATCTCCTGGATCAAGCTTTACCTGCTCTTCTTGTCACAATCTACATTTTCCATTTAATTAAGCCTGTTTGGGTGAAGTTTTCTTTCATTTGCAGTAGAAAGTCTCTAAGACTGGCAGTTCCATGCAGTGGAAAAGGGAAGACTGTATCCGACTCTGAGTTGTTAAAATTTGGACAAATTTCCCCAGATTCCATCAGAGATTTAGCTTAGAGTCTGTCCCAGACACGACTACTTTGGTTCTTTTTTTTTTTTTTTTTTTTTAATGTTTTATTTATTTCTAGGAGAGAGAGAGAGAGACAGCGTGAGCAGGGAGGGTCAGAGAGAGAGGGAGTCACAGACTGAAACAGGCTCCAGGCCCTGAGCTGGCTGTCAGCACAGAGCCCGACGCGGGGCTCGAACCCACGAACCGCGAGATCATGACCTGAGCGAAAGTCAGACGCTTAACCGACTAAGCCACCCGGGTGCCCCACGACTACTTTGATTCTTTTTAAATCTGCGAATATTGTTGCCTTCTTATTAATACACAGGGTGATCACTCATCCCCACTGGTCTGGGGCAATCTTAATGCATGCCTGTTGTCCTCGAATAATTATTGCTAGTGTCCACTTTCACTTTAAACAAATCCCCAGGACTGATTAACTAGTGAGTTGTCAGGTTACCCTATTCACAATTCTTCTTTACAAAGTTTTTTCCTCTGAGAGTAGAATCCCACACCCCTTCCCCAAATTCTTTTCAGTGATAATTGTGGCTAATTATACTCAGCAAATAATCTCATCTTGCCAGTCTTCTCATGTTTGACTTTTGGGGAATTAATCATAGCTTTCTGCTGTCACACGCGGTTCTGGAGAGCACGGCATTACGGTTGTATGTAGAGGAAACCCCTCTGACACAGGGCCTCCATCCATCATACGTCCTGCAGCAGAAAGAACTGATTAAAACTTCCTGGCCTGAAAACTTGTTTGTTAGCGTGTCGCTTCCTCCCTGCCGTCAGCATAAGGTCCTCCTCGTGCAGCGTGTTTAGGATTCAGCGAAGGGCATTGTTGTATCAAGAAGGGACGGTTATCCGGGCGGGAGCACGCTGTGCTGGGAATCTGCCCACCCTGTAAACACAATGATAACATCGTGTCTGCACACTGGGAGAAGACAATGCTCCCAAATTCCCTTTTCCTAATTAGAGTCTGGAACAATAGGTGGGAAATGCGAGGCCCTGCTATCATTATCTATTGGCCTTCATTTCTGGGCATTGATTGAGCTTAGGGTGTTTTGTGTGTGCGAAGAAATAGCAAATTAAAACTCAGACCTCTTCCATTTTTCTTCCCGGGGTGTTCATCTTGTTATAACGCTGGGGTGACAGAGATTAAAAATCGGAGCGGGAGCGTTGAGAGTTATATACACTCGTGAACGGTAACAAGTTCCCTTTCAAAATGATTCCAATGAGCAACTGTTCGATCAAGGCAGATGGTGGGATGTGTGCTTGCGAAGAAACTGTTTTGACAACTGTTCTGGTCAAGGGAAGACACAGACAAGCACCTTCCCTAAATGGTGGCCGAGTCAATTCATGATACATCATCTGTTGTTTTGCTAACAGGCTGTCACAGTGTGATTTTGTTTTGTTTTGTTTTTTTAATCTGAAATGCCCAGGACTGCAGTGCCCTTTGGTGCACTGATCCGCAGAGCAGAGTTTGCCCAAGACCTCTGAGTAGGACTTCTCTGTCTGAGCACATCTTTGGAGAGGCAAAGTCATCGCTAGCAATCAAGCCATGTTAAGCCAATTTACACTGATGTAAATTGTGTAACAATTAACAGAGGAACAGTTAAGCTCTTTTGATGGAGAAAACAAAAATCTCCCAGGCTCCTGCAAAGGGGTTTTCGAATCACAGGTACACAACACTTAGCTCTTAAGGAATTCAACCAGCCAACATAGACACCAGTGAGCGGCTTTGCTCGTGGCTGGAATGGTCCCGCAAAGCGGACCGTACGATTTCTACAAGCCAAATGGTAAGGAAGGGAATGTAAAGACAGCGGACGGCAATACTTCAATGGAACACAAGTCTAAGCCGCCGTTTGATTGCCACTGAACACATCGGTTGTAGCAAATACCAGAAAACCTGCTGCCTTCGGTTGTTGACGTGTGAATTCATGTAGCTGGTGAGTTTTATCAAATTTCAATCTTCTGTCTGTCACGACCTTATCGGGTTGGCGCACCCAACATCCCAGCCCTTAGCCTCCCTGACCTCAGCTCTGCAGATCCTCGTCCTTGTTTCCCAGCCACCCCTCTCAGGGCAGCCAGTCAGAACCTGGCACCGCTCAGATCCCCTCTGGATCGAAAACCCTACGTCCTGGCCTCTCCTGCTCTTGCTACTCCATCGCTGGCCTCTGGCGTGCAGCCCCTTGGTCTGGTCAGCAGAATTTGTCCATGTACTGACGGCCCGCCAGCACCTCTCGATTCCACCTTGCCGACTGCTGCACTCCCGTAAGTCAGGGGCGTGCCTTCTCTGCCCCACACTCCGGCTCCCGGGAGAGCCAATAAAGCCAGGGGCAGTTGTGGTCCGCTGCTTCTAAACTGAAAGATGCCAGTTGTCAGCTTCTATCGTTGGAACAAAGTTGTCGAGGGAGGCATTTCTGGGCCTCCAGGAATCTCCTTCAATAGGAGAGGACGCACACTTCTTTCCCTTTCCTCCTTCCTCTTGCTTGAGATGGCTGGAGCTCAGTCCTCCTGGACCGTAAGAGAGGTAAGGAATGAGGAGCAGAGAGGGCATCCCAGATAGACACGAAGCCATCATCGAGCCCTGCATAGCCTCTGAACCTTCTTTAGATGAGAACAGCAAAAGCGCACATTTCTATCACACTTCGTGTTTTCCTATATTATATGTAGACCTAGTGGAGGCTTATGAAGATACTGGTGGCAGCACTTTATTTTACCTGCTATGGTTCATATGTTTGGGTCCCCAGGAGATGTGTATGTTGAAATCCTAATGCCCGAACGGTGGGGCCCCATGAATGGGATTCGTGCTCTCATAAAAAATATGTTACAGAGCTACCTAGCCCCGCTGTTCCGAGGCCACAGCAAGAAGTCCGTGACCCTTGGAAGAGGGCCCACAGCTGACCAGACTGGCATGCTGATCTTGGACTTCTGCCTCCAGAACAGTGAGAGATCATTTCTGTTTCATGAGCCACCCAGTCCGTGGTGTTTTGGTATAGAGCCCACGTGGACGAGGGTGCCGCTGTGCCGGGACCGGACATGGCAGGACCCAATGGGACGTGGTGGGACCTGAAAACAGCTGGCCCAGGTTGTTCAACCTGAAGTCCTATCGCAAACAGCACTGGCCCCTCACTGGGTCTGTCTGGCCCCCACTCCCCAAATGTTCCTTCCTGTTCCCAGATGATATTTGGCTTCCTACTTCCCTGACACATTTGAGGCCATCATGGCTCAACTGAAATAGCTCAACTTCCTGTCCTGACACCACGGACACTGGTGTTTCTTTCTTGCTTTCTTCCAATCCATCCAAAGAGCAATTTAAGCCCAACTTGGCCGCCTCGAGGTACAAAGATGTCAAGGGGCCAATGTCCCATTTGTCTCTCTAGCCTCGTTGCCCATCACTCCTGAGCTGTAACTGGTGCTCTAATAAAAATAAATCGCTGGTAGGACCTTGTATACATCAAGGGGTTTCAACAGTTGTGCCTTCTGCCCAGAATACAAGTCCTACCAACATGCCCTGTCTGCTTTGTGCAGATGCTTCGAGACCCGCAAAGGGCCATCCAGTTTCCCTCAGATCCCTGCTTTGAGCTTCTAGCCCAGGTGAGGTGTGTATCGCCCATACTTCTGACATCAGCCATTATCTTACCACCTAACACAAAACCCAGACACTGCCTGCTTCTGTGCCTCTCCACTGTAGCCAGACTGAAAGCTGCTCAAAGGCAGGGCCGTGTATACTCATAATGCCTCGCACATTTAACCACTGTTTCTGGCTCTGAGTCAGTACTCCACACATTCTGATCAAATAGGGCATCCATTCTCAGTCAGTTACTCAGGTAAAGAAAAAAAAAATTGCACAAAATTGAAACTGTCTCAAGAGTAAAGGGTGCAAGCTTCAACTCCATCATTCATTCTTTCATTCATTCATTCATCAGAAAATATTAAAAAGCTTCTCCTACATATCAGGCACTAAGTACTCAAGACATAAGAGTGAATGAGAGAAACACGGCCTCTGCTTTCCTGTGGCCCGCAGTCCAGGGGAAGAAAATCAAAACAATAAGTAAGCAGAAAATGAAATGGATGAATAGATGGATGAACCGTTTATCAATGGCAATACCAAACAGCGACACGTACTGGACAGGGAAAGAAATGCAAGAGAAAACATGGGGCTTCCTTTGCACAGGATGGCTAGGGAGGGCCCCTATGGGGACACAGCGCAGCCACAGCACAACGATGGGGCCATACTCCATTTCCAGATGGGGCTGGCAAGTTTCAATCTCGCATGCTCCTCAGATGGACCAGCAATCAGTGACCCTTCGGCCGCAATGCTTTGCCAAAAATAGTAGTATTAGCACGTGTGCAAAGTTAGGCTCACGCTGGCCACTGTGATGTGATTAAAGATATCTTGCTCACATAAAGTCCAATGCAATACTCCTGACCAGCGGGTGGCTTTGCTCTGTGCAGTCACTTGGGGGCCTCTCTTCATCTCGTGGCCCTACCGTCTTACCATGTGGCTTTGAGTCACGCAGGGGAGAGGGCAAGGAGTGCTGTGCATGGCAGGTTTTCAGGGGGCTGACCTAGAAGGGCCCACATCGTCTCTACCAATATTCCACTGGCCAGGACGCAGGCCACAGCTAGCACTAGAGAGACTGGGAAATGCAGTCTAGCTGCGGGCAGGGAATTGGGAGAACGGCCTGGCGATGTGCTCAGGGCTTCTGCCTGCGAGACATAATGAGCCAACCCATCAGGAGAGTAATTGCAAGCTTTCTCCCTCCAAGTCCAAGGTCTCAGACCTCCTCACGCTGCCTCGGCTACTGCAATTGCATGATCAAAATCAAAATCCACCTGGCAGGATGTAATGTGGACTGCTGGGCGTAGGGAGCAGACGCTAGGGCTGAAATCCAACGGGTTAATTCACTAACGGAAAAAACAACTCTCAGATCTGTTGTACATTCAGACAGGTCCAGAGCTCGAAGGCTAATCGTCCTTCTGGGACACCGAGTTCTTTGTGGGGCCCTCAGAATGGACCGGTCGACCTTTTGAGGTTTCTCATTGCTCCGATCTCTTGCTAATGGATAGTGTTTTCCAAGCTGATGGTGTTTTAAAGATACGGCATCTAACCAATGATAATAGGTCTGACCTCTTAAGGGAGAGCCTTGTGCATCTTCCTTTCCCAGCCTCCCTTATTGGCCAATTACATAACTTGACTAGAAGTTGGTTTTAGGGAATCAATTTTACCATTGCCTAGTCACAAGTAAAGACCATAAAGTTTTATGAGAGCTGAAGGGACTGCCTTTTACAGAGGGGAGCTTAAATGAAAATTAAAGGGGGCATAAAATGATAAGAAATGAAATTCCACAAGGTGTTTTTTCCCTGGACTGTCACGCTAAATTATAGTGCTGGGGCTGGGCTCCTGCTGATGGTGTCGCCAACCAGCCCCGAGCAAGGGGACAGAAGAAACCAGTGTTTCTTGATCACCAGCAATGCAGCTGAGGGCGTTTCAGGAAGTGGCTTCAGGAAAAGGCACTGAAGAAAACCCCTCGATTTACCACCCAGTTAGCCAACTGGGTGACCCTGGGGCAAGATCTCTGAGCCACAGACGTGCCATCCGCAAAATGCAGAAAATGAGAGTGACCACCCCCTCAAAGCGTTATTGCCTGAATTCGGTAAAAACATGCATGGAAGATGCAGAGCACGGGGGCTGGCATTCAGGGAGTCAACAGTTAGTATCCCTGTTATCACCACTGTGACTAACAGAAGAAAGATTAAAAATCACTCAGGGGCTCTGTTCAGTTTAGAGAAATAACAGCTAACACTCCCTGCTTGTGAGCCACGTGCTGGCAATCCACGCATGTATCATCCACACGTCACAGATGAGGAAATGGACCTCAGAGCATTGAAAAACTGGTCCAGAGTAACACAACTGATAAAGACCATAACTGGATTCAATATCCAGATTGTTTTGGCTCTAGAAGCCAGCAGACTTGACTACACGCTGCCCGGTGTTTTATAGTGAAAGGTCCACAGCCCAATCTGGGGAGCCTGTTCCTAATTTGGACTTCTAGGTTCCCCCTTCACGTTTTTTTGAAGTTTATTTTATTTATTTTGAGAGGGAGAGAGAGCAAAGGGTGTGCATACATGGGAGGTGGGGAGGGACAGAGAGAAAGGGAAGGAGAGAGAAAGGGAGAGAGGGAAATAGAGAGAGACAGAGAGAGAGAGAAAATCCCAAGCAGACTCTGCATTGCCAGCGCAGAGCCCGACTCGGGGACCAATCTCATGAACCATGAGATCATGACCTGAGCCGAGATCAAGAATGGACTGAGGCACCCGGCGCCCCCCCTCCCCTTTTGTTTACTGAATAGGAGTCCCTGCAAGTGGGGGTTGATTATCTGCATTTCTAACAAGCATCATCTAGGGGTTTCGTGCACACACTGAGCTTAAGAACAGTGGATGCTGCAGTGCTCCTCACCACACTGCAGCTGGGAAGAGAAGTTCCCAAGAGCCCCATGTCACAGCACTGACAGAGGAGTCCACTACCCCTCCTACCTCCATCTTTTCTAACCATTGCCTTTTATGGCATTTTTGCATCCTCACAAAAGGCAGAGGTGGCTGAACCCGGGCTATCAAGAAAAAGAAAAGATAGTTGTGATGGGAAAAGCACTTTATTTGAAGGAAAATCATCACCTTTTGCTCGAAAGGCCTCAATACACTGTACTAAGGTGAAACCCTGTTAGAGTTAGGATGGACGAGGTTCTGCTGCAGTAAGGAACAGTTCCCACAGCTCGGAGGCTCAATGCGGCCAACAAGCTCACTTCTCACTCAGACTACAAATCCGGAACAGGCTGGCAGGGGGCTCTGTCCATCTCAGTTACTCAGGGACCCCAGACGATGGAGGGTCCATCTCATTATGTGACTCCACAGTCACACTGTTAGAGAAAAGCACTGAATCACTGCATCCTGGCTTTTAAATCTGCCCCTTAAAGTGACACTCGTGTTCATGCTTTCTTGGCCAAAGCAAGAGGCCTGTCTACACCTGATTAAAACGGTGGAGGAACGTCATCCCCAAGAAGGAGTGGAGGGGAACATCTGCAACAACACCAAGGGCTAGTACACCTATGTAAAGGCAAACACACAAACAACAGAGATAATATGAGTTCATGATCATCTGGGTTTCCTGGGAATGAAATCAAACAGAACTATACGCTGCACGATTTGATCCTGACGCAAAACAGAGGCAGAGTTTCATTCTTGTACATACCTGAGACGTTAGAGGAAACACTCAGAAAGAAATAACATTAAACTTAGCTTGATATCTTGTTTTGCCAAGTAAATGCCTTAGAGATATGCATGCAATATGCCCTGGGTCTAGTCACACTTCTCCTGTCCAGCTTTGCGAGTGCCTGGCATCTTCTGACACCCTCGTTTTCCTGCCTGGGCTAAGCTGATGCACAGAAGCACCCGCATGCTTCATTTAAAATGGAGTTCATTTGGAGAATGAACTACATGCTCTTGGTAACAGATGCATTGGCGGGATGGATACAGAGGCTAACGATTGTCAAGATCCCATCCTTTCAAGAACTGGACCCTCTGCCTCGACTGCGGCAAGGGAATTGCATCGAAGAGGAACTATCATTTCCAGAAAGCCACTACACCAAACTGTTTCACTCAGAGGCAAAAGAGAGGCTGAGGGTTAAACCCAGCCAGAAGGCACTCTGGGCCCGCGAGAGGCCAACCGTGCGTACCTTTCGGGCCATGAAATATGGCTCCTGTTTTGACACTCTTGTAATAGCATGGATGTTCACTCTCCTTGTTGCCGTGGGGTTTATGGTCCATAAAGTTTAATAACAATCTTAACAGCTGAACAGAGAACACACGAGGCTCGAAGGCCACTCTTACCAAAGGGTGTCTAGATTTTCCATGGTTTTCCCCTTGGGCATCTCGACTCGTACAATGTGCTCATCTCTCTTGTGGGCCATACCGAACAACCATGAGGGATAGAGGGATTCAAAAGGGTGCTTGCTGCCTCTGAAACAGAAACTGCTACACACTGGGCCTTCATAATGATTTGAGCTTTGGGGAACAGGGGATTATAAGAAGCCCGATTACCCTGCAACTAGGGTACTACAAAGGTCCACGGGCTTAGCACGCCAGAGCTTGGTCGCCATGACAGAATGCTGCGAAAGAGCTCCAGATCCCTTCCCAAGGCCTGCAGGGCTGTGCAGGGGCCACTGCTCTTGTTTCTCATCTGCTCACTCTGTCAGGGTCACAGACTCTTGCAGCCACTGAATATGCCAATGCCTACCCTGCTGCGAGCTGTGCCTGCTGCTGCCCTCTCTTCCTTCAGGGGCCGGTCTTCCCTTGTCCCCCTTGGGCTGGCTCCATTTCAGCCTCAGCCCCGATTAAATGGGACCTCCTCAGAGAGGCCCTCCAGACCCATTTAAAGCGATGCCCCTCCTCTGCGCACCCGGCTGGCTCAGTTGGTTAAGCCTCTAACTCTTGGTTTCGGCTCAGGTCATGATCTTGCGGTTCATGGGTTGGATCACGGTTCGTGGGTTCGAGCCCCATGTCGGGATCTGTCTGAACTGACAGTGTGGAGACTGCTTAGCATTCTCTCTCTCTCCCTCTCTCTTTGCTCCTCCCTCACTCGTGCTCGCTCTCACGCTCTCTCTCTCAAAATAAATACCTAAAAAATTTTAAAAAATATAATAAAGTAACATCCCTCGTGCTACTGACTGCCCAGTTTTATTTCCTATACAGCATTCCTCACCACCTGCCAATGGCTCCTTTGTGTGCTTGTTTCCTTGTTTATTCACACACACACACACACACACACACACGAAGATCGCCATGGAATCAGGGAATCTCACATATTATATCATTCCTGGTTTCCCTCGGTGCTGGTTTTGAGCCAATGAACAGAACCCTTTGGGTAATGAAGGTCGTGAAAGGTCAGGACGCCTTGTCCTTGCAGAGCTTAAGAAACGTGGGGTGGGCGAAGGTGGCACAGTCACACAGAGAATCAGTCCCTTCCCAAGTCTGGACAGACCTGGATCCAAAGGAAAGTTCTGTCTTCCCCGAAGCATTTCTTCAGGTTCTTCCCGCCCCCATCCCTCACCCCCTAGAAGATGTGTACCTATTCTGCTTCTCTTCGGAAGCCCCGGACCATATTGCAAGCAGGGCTGATTCTGCAGAGGATGGCTGTTGGGGTGCCAAGCAGGCAGCCAGCGGAGGGCAGGGCTCTGGGCGGGAGGGGCTGGATGCCTCCTGGGAGAAAATTCCTGCTCGAGGGTGGGGGGGATTAGAGGAAGTCCTTATCAGGCCACATTTACACATCAAAGAGCCCTTCCTGCTGGGCTTAAACAGTAGTAACAAAGTCATCTCATTCAAGGCCAAGCAGCTTTCCTCTGAAGCTAAATTCTTCCATTCCTCCTCCTCCTCCCTTGTGGAGACAAAATAGATCTGTTCCAAAAGGTCCTGGCACAAAATTTACCTCAGAGGTGGTTTGCTGTGACCCCACCTCTCCCTGGATGGTGAAGCTTTGCAGGACTCCCCTGTGGGATTCCCCTCAGAGTCCTGAGCTTATCCAAGGCCTGCACCAAGAAGGCAGACATACTGTAGCCTGGGTCATTCATTCATTTGTGCATCTGTCCGTCCGTCCGTCCGTCCATCCATCCATCCGTCCGTCCATCCATCCATCCATCCATCCATCCACCTTCCCGTCCCACAGACATTTACTGAATCACTACTAAGTTCTTAGTACAAGGCAGTTTTTCCTTTCTGGATCTCTGATCCTTGGCTAACTAAGGTATGGGAGGAAGAGTCTGGGATGGCTGAGTTGGGAGCACTCTAACACTAATAACTTGGGCCAAGCTCTGGCAATTTGGGTGGAAGTGTGTTTGATGCAACCAATGGAGATGAGGACAAGCTACCCCAAAATGTGGCATCTTGGAATATTAAATGTTTAAGACGAAGGAGTTTGGTAAAATGGCAGAAAGAGGGTCGTTACTCTGCTGTTCTCTTGCCCCTCTCCCCTGAAACAGATCATAAAACTGTCATGTGATCGGTCCCTTGCCTAAACCCAGAGGAAAGGAACATCCTTCTCTCTGAAGACAAAGAATAAAAATTAAATTAATTAATAAACAGGCCACTCCTCAGCCAGTCATAGTCTGCCATGTCTGTCTACTCTTCCTCTAACCTACCAAGAAGATATCCAGGGCTCATTGTCTCTTCAGGTCTTCACTCCCTTACGAAGGCTCATGTGTCAGGTAAAACTTTTTTTTTTTTTTAATTTTTTCAATGTTTTATTTATTTCTGAGACAGAGACAGCACGAGCAGGGGAGGGTCAGAGAGAGAGGGAGACATAGAATCCGAAACAGGCTCCAGGCTCTGAGCCGGCTGTGAGCACAGAGTCTGACGTGGGGCTCGAACCCACGAACCGCGAGATCATGACCTGAGCCAAAGTCAGGCACTTAACCGACTGAGCCACCCAGGCGCCCCCGTGTCAGGTAAAACTTTTATTAAATGAGAATCTATATGCTTTTCTCTTGTGGCCCTATCTTTGTCAGTTTAATTTTCAGGCCCAGCCAGGGGCCCTGAGAGGCTTGAGGAAAACATCTGTCTCCCCTATACCACTAACATTTGAAACTGAGAGCTCCCTGGGCTCTGGTCTTAAGGAACCCTTTTTATAAAACTGAATTTCACAAATAGGATAGTATGCTTGCATCCAAGTGGCTTACTTCCTGAAGCTCCTGGCCCAGCCTTCTTATTAATGGAAGAAGTCTTTCAGGGAGCCATCAACAGCCTTTTGATGGACATTTATTTATTTATTTATTTATTTATTTATTTATTTATTTATTTATTTAATTTAAGATGAGGATTTTCCTGTCTCAGGTTTTCTTCAAGTTGGAAGCAAATATATGTGGACCCAACACACAAGTGAAATTAGCAAGCAGTCAGTCTTTTCTCCTGGGGCTGCCATTAGCCTCAGGCCAAGCAAGGGCAGCGGGTGGGTGGCCAGCGGTACAACCCCGTGTACAGAGTTAGTCACAGGCTGAGGCCACGGAAGACCTCAACACGCAAAGATACAAATCTCGGTGATTCACAACTCTGGCGAAAAGCAACAGGGAGTGACAATATGTTTTATCTTCTGCAGTCCCGATGGCACTCCACGGTGGGGACTCCACTGGGAGGCGGGGGTAGAGTATACAGATGTACAATGCAGAGAACCAAGCGGAGCAGGAAGCAGGAAAGAGATGTGATTGTTTTTTTCTAAAGGAGAAAAAGATGGCTATTTCCTTCCAGCCCTCCCCCAAACTTCCCCTTTCTCCCCCCACTCAACTGAGAAGGATTCACTAGAGTAAGATCAAAGATTGACAAAAAGCCCGGATGCAGCTCTGAGCTGTCAGCACAGATCCCGACTCAGGGCTGGAATCCATGAACTGAGAGATCATGACCTGAGCCGAAGTTGGATGCTAACTGACTGAGCCACCCAGTCACCCCAAGACCCTAGAATTTTAGGAAGGAGGACGGGTCATAGTTAGGGTGATTATGCCCACTGCCCCAGTAATTACCTGCCCCTTTCTCTCTCTCTCTCTCTCTCTCTTTTTTTTTTAAATTTGAGAGAGCGCGGGAGAGGGGCAGAGAGAGGAGAGAAAGGAAGAGAGAGAAACCCCAGGGCACATTGTCAGTGCAGTCTGATGCAGGGGTCGAATTGAGGAAGGAAGAGATCATGACCTGAGCCTAAATCAGACTGAGCCACCCAGGCGTCTCCTGCCCCCTCTTCTCTTAAAAAGGTCCCAGTCTGGGTGATAAAGATATGGTCACTGTAATCACAGCACAGACACCTGGAGGGCATGCTGGCATTCCTGGCAAAGGAAGTATTTACATTTTTAGTGACTGTCCCACCCAGAGAAAACATTTCTAAGGTCATCTAAGTGATGACCTCAAAGCATCCAGAACTGACAACTTCTGCTTCAAAGAAAAGCCCTGACACCAGTGTTTGACTTTGTGTGTGTTGCTAGTTTGGTAACAGTTTCTTCTTTCTTTCTATTTTTTTGTAACAGTTTCTTTCTTCTTCTTCTACTTTTTTTTTTTTTTTTAATGTTTATTCACTTTTGAGAGACAGAGAGAGACAGAGCACAAGCAGGGGAGGAGCAGAGAGAGAGGGAGACACAGAATAGGAAGCAGCTCCAGGCTCGGAGCTGTCAGCACCAGCCGGACGCGGGGCTGGAACTCACAAACCACAAGATCATGACCTGAGCCAAAGTCAGACGCTTAACCCACTGAGCCACCCAGGCGCCCCGTGTTACCAGTTTTTTTAGAGAAGGATTTTCCCGGTTTGCTAACATCAGAGGAGGCCCCTACTTTCAGGATAGAAGCAACTCTGATGAGAAGATAAAGGTGTTGTTGATGGAATGGTTATAGCTTTAAGGCTTCCGCTATTTGCCGGGTGCAGGGAATCTCCACTCCTTAGCTCTGTGACCTGCAGGAAAGGACTTATCTGCCTTGTACCTTTCCTTCTTTGTAAATTGGGGGTGACAACAGGTCCACAGGGCTCCAAGAACTAAACGGAACACGCCCAGTACCTGGCACATGACAGGAACCCAAGGCAGAACATGGTAAATGCTGCCACGATTATAATTTTTATTACCCCTGTCATTACGATCATCCCAGATCTTCAGCATCCTTGTTACTATCAAACTCATCCTGTAGTTAAAGAAAATAAGCTCTCATAGTGAATAAGAAGGCAGGGGGTTGGGTAGGGATTGAACTGGGTTTAGGGATGTGTTCTTTCCACCACACGGTACCTGGGCTACACCGGAATTACCAGCACCACAAATGTGTAGGTGGTCTGCTGGTTAAATCAAAGTGCACATTAGTAAGATGTACTTATTGGCTTAGCAGCTTTTGAGAAATTGTTGGCTAATAACTACCTGCCAGGTGATGTGTTTATGTTCCTTCCACATTTCTTTGGATCCTCAAGACAAACCAGTGAGGTTGGCTGTATCACTTCCTCCCACTGCTGGGGTTGAAGGGGAAGCAGGGAAAGACACATAAAACCAAGTTTCTTAGATTAAAAAAATTTTTTTAAGTTTATTTATTTATATTGAGAGAGAGAGAGCAGAGGAGGGGCAGAGAAAGAGGGAGAGAAGCCTAAGCAGGCTCCGTGCTGTCAGCACAGAGCCCCATGTAGGGCTCGGACTCCTGAACCGTGAGATCATGACCTGAGACGAAACCAAGTCAGACGCTTAACTGACTGAGCCCCCCAGGTGCCCCAAAGCCAGTTTCTTTTCTCAGAGAACTTCAACAGAGCCAGAGACGCAACTGATGTGAAATGGACACAATTTTTATCATAGGCTTATGTTTTCTGAATTTAATGCTTCTGGAATAAAGTGTCTACTATAAGAGAAACAAAAATCCTCAACATTTAAAAAAAAATTCGTGTTGGTCACTACTCATTTCACGCGCCGCTCCACCCACCCTGCCCCCACCTTTTCTCACTGCTCAGAAGCTAATGCCCCAGGTCAGAAATTCCCACAGGAATCTGTTTCCTCTTGTGACTCCGTGAAGGGCTGAGAGCTCGGGTTAGGACTTGTCTTTCTCAGTACTTCCTACACGTCTCCTGGTATGGACACTGGTGTCTGATGCTCTTTGGGATCGCACCAGCAGGGTTTATAGATCATCCCTCTATTTAGTGGCAAACCTAGTTTTCTACGCTCTGCCTTGCAGATCTCATTCACCTTGGGCTGAGCCATTCTCCGGGCACACAACAGCCTCTCAGTGAGTGCTCGTTCAATGAATAACTGTCACACTCGACAAATTATGTCACGAATGTCCTGCACTCCTAACATGACCAGGAAGAAAGGCACTCACAGGTGACCGATGCAAGCCCTTTCATTTAAGGGATGAGGAAAGGTGGCCCCGAAGAAGGTACATGCCCCGCTTTGGGGTGGGGGTGGGGTCTAAAGGGCAAAGAGGAATGTTAAGCCCTGACTCCAGCAGGGACTCCTGCTTTGCAAGGCATTGGGAGAAACTGTCTAGTCCTTACTCAGTCTTCACTTATTCCTCAATTAGGAAGCTAACATGAAATGGAGAGGAAGGAACAAACCATGCAAATCAAGGCTGAAACTGGAGAGGAAAAAAAAAAAGAGCACAAAAGATTTGCTTTCATTCTTAGAAGGCAGTGGGTGGGAAAGTGGATTCCCACTAAGGAAAGAGCTGGCCTTTCTCACCGAGCAGGAAATATTGAGCTGCTCTGGTCCCACAGCCCCCGCAGAGCCCAGCCTGATGGTTGAGCCGTGAGATGCGGGTTCCAGCCCCAAAAGAGAGAGAGCACTTGGAAGCTGGTGTCAGAGGCTCAGCTCAGGGCACAGCCTTGGCGCAGTCCCCAGGAAGGCCTGCTACGCCGCAGTCTAACCAGCTGCCTGACATTTGAAATGCCTTTGACCCCAGCTGTTCGCCCGGCCTCTTAGCCCTGGCCTTCCCTCCCTGCCCCTGGTACAGCTGCGGGATGCAAGGGGCTTCCAATGAGAAGAGAAAGAGTCGCCATCCCCTCGTCCTTGAGGTAATTAATCAGCAGTGACTCTTTACTCGGTGAATAATATTACAGGGAGCACTCTTCCTCCCTGTAATATCAATTATGCGGTGCGGAAGCGGTTCCAAAAAAGATACAAAGGGCTGTGGTGGGGTTTTACCTCGGCGTAACAAGGCTAAGTCGTTGACGGCGCAGTGTAGAGCCTGGAGTGCGCGAGATTGCTTCAAACACAGCTAAGTGTGCTGCCAGCCTGTCTGATTTCACCAGGAGAAAAGATTTCTGGTGTTTCCTGGGGGACCGACAAGGAGGAACTGCCAGCCGACCGGAGACACGCGGCAAACGTGCAGCTCTTACACCAGGAGATTTTCACCCCAGCTCTAATTCCTGCCTCCCCAAAAGTGAGGGGCAGGGGGACACTGCTTGCTGCAAAAGGGCTCAGGCTGGCAGGTGACGTGGGTGCAAGGATCCCTGCTGTCCCTGCACTGCACCAGCAGGGACAGCATCAGAATGTACATGGTGGGGGGGGGGGGTTGGCACACCCACTGAGAGCGAGTTTTGAAAGGGGGAGGGAGGAGAGACAAAGAGACAAACAAAAACTCCCTGTTCCTATCAGCATAGGGCTCTTGAGCGACATTCTCGGTCATGTGGGATATTCCACAACCTTGATTAAATAGTCAGGCCCTGCAAACACACACCCTCGGATCCCTTTGCCTTCCCACATGTAGCGAAACAAAGGCAAGCCTTTGGATTATGGCTGAAACTATTGCCTTCAAAGTCCATCTCTTCATCTCTGGGTCTTCCTCCTTTCCTGCTGTCATCAGGGGGAGGCCCGGGGAGTTCTGCGCTGGGGACTTTGAAGATGGACTTTGAACACTGTGCTTGAAGGAGAAAACTGGGGCTTCTGGATGTGAGCAAAGTCTAAAAGCGAGGTTGGGTCAGAAAAGAGAGGGGTGGCCCGTTTTGTGGAATGAGTTCTTTGAAGCTTCGGGATGCTGAGTGCTCGTGAAAACTGGTACTTTTCTGGAGAGATTAATCACGGGGCTTCTTGGGAAGAGAATGCCTAAGAAAAGATGGAACTGATCTGGGTTTATGGCAGTCCGTTGCAGTATAAACTGTATTCAAAAAAAAAAAAAAAAAGAATGCTTCCTAGTAAAAGTATAACTTTATTTAATATCCTTGAAATAAAAGAAGAGAGTATTAAGTTAGCATGATCACCAAGAATATTATTGAAAGCAGCGCTAATGGAGTTGTTTTTATGATTCCATTTATTCAAAATGAAAAATGGCACTCGCCAAACATCGGATCCGATGAGTAATAAGATTTATAAAGCAACCAAAGAGGAAAGATGAACTGGAGAGAAAATCTATTTTGATTAGATGATTTTGTGGTTTGTGTTCTAGTTACAAATAACCTGGCCGCCACGAAATATTCTCCTGTCCTCCAAATAAGGATCTCTGTCTGGAAAATTCCTGTGGGGGTAGGTACCGCTGTGACTCCCGAATCTCTTCATTTTAAACTATTCCTTTGCTATTAATAAAATGTTTCATTTTTAAAGGAAAAGATACAAGCACAGATGGCTTGAATGCTGCATTCATTGCATGCCTAGTTTTTAATGGTAGCAACGTACGTTCGTAAGTGACAGTTCATTTGGGTTTGAGGCACAGATCTGGGCATGTTCAGTACATGGGAAAGCCAGGCTGGAAACTTTCCACGTCAGTGTCTGCACTGACACAAAACAGGAGACGAAGAAACTTGAATCTCACCATAAACAAATGTACAGATCTCCTTCAACGTTTCCACCCAGTGTTGGCAAAATGGTGGAGGATTTGTTACTGACTCCTTCTTCATTTTAATACTAATACTACTAATAATACTCATACTAATACTACTAATAATGGAAAGGAATGGAGAAGGAGCAGCAAATCTTTCAGCAGGGGAAAGATAAAGGTGGGGGGAGGGGATGGTTTGAATGTTGCACATCTCCGGTTTGGGTAGCCCAAAGAGGGAATATAAGCTTAAAGTCCTGAATTTAACAAACCTAATTATCAAGGCTTAATTAGTACCAAGGGTACAGCTTCATGGAACACCTGCAGACTTAATTTATGTCCTGACAGAGAGGAACAAGTGTTAATGGGCTGTATTTATGTTAATACCTGAACCTTAGGAGCCAGTGGAATAAAACAGACCATGTACTAGTTTTCCAAGCTACAGAGCAACTAGAAAAGATTTTCATCTTAATGCTAATTTGCACGTAATTCTGCAGGCATCACACAGAACTACTTAAACTTTCAAAACCAGGAAAGTGGAATGTGAAAAAGTCAAGTCACTTCGGGCATCTGTAAAAGTCTACACCAAGATCAACCCCAAAAGCCAGTGATTTTATCTTGTCTTCAAAACTGACAGTAGCTTGTAGGGCTAGTGGTCTCAGTGTTCAGGACAGGTGTTTTTCATGATGCTGGAATACACACTCCGTTTTTCCATAAATGCCGTATTAGAAGAAGAACTAGCATTCACAGAGTGCTGAGTGTCAGTTACTATGTGAGGTCTTTGTGTACGATTTCTAGTTACAGATGAGAAAACCTTGATTCACAGAGGAAATAAGTTATTTGCTCTGGCTGTGTCTGTGGGCAGGTCAAGGATCTGGGGTGAGGTTCCCAGCGCCAACCCTTTCTATCAATGAGCTACACTACTAATACACAGAAAATAATACGAATATAAAATATGTATATGTGCCTATTTATAATGGAACTCTCAGCATACTGAAATAAACACAAACTATTCAATCTAATAAAGAACATGTACAAACGGTCTACAATTAGCATCAGACCTAAAAAAAAAAATACGAAATAAGGCAAGAATGTCTCCTCTTTACACACCTAGTCAACATTCCTGGTGGGTCTAAAAGTGCATTAACATAAGAAAAAGAAACAAACAAGATATAGATCACAGTGGAAGAAGCAGACCTATCTATTTGGAAACAGAAATTCCTATGGAATTAAAAAAAAAAAAAAAAAAAAGGAAGAAATTACTAAGCTTCAAAGTCACAGGATATAAGATCATCTTGCTAAAATCTATTTTATTTCTACATATTAGCAATGGACAATTAGAAAAAAAGATTTAAAAATGTCATTTACAATAGCATAAGGAGCAAAACGTTTAAGAATAAATAAAAAAGCACAAGACCTCTATACTAAAAACTAGAAAACTTCATTGAGAGGAATTAAAGAAGGCCTAAACAAATAGAAATAGGCTTATGGAATATGATACTCAATATTTGGAAGATTTCAGTCCTCCTCAAAATGATCAGTAGATTCAATATCATAACAAAACAAAATCTCAGCAGGGCTGTGAAGAGAAATTGAGAAGCATAATCTTAAAATTTCAATGGAAAACCAAAGTATGTAGGGTACCAAAACAATCTTGAAATACAGAATACAGTTGGAATCCTTACATCACCTACCTTCAAAATTTACTGTGAATCCAAAGTAATCAATAAAGTAGGTATAGTTATAAGAAAAAAAACAAATAGATCAATGGAGTACAATAAAGAGTCTAGAAATAGATCCTCAAACATACAGTCAATTGATTTTTGACAAAAGAGTCAAGGAAATTCAATAAGGAGATTAGTCTTTCAACAAATGGTGTAGGAACAGGTATCCGGAAGGCCATATGGGGGAAAAATAAACTTCTATCCTTTCCTCGCACCATATACACAAATTAATCGGCGATAGAACATAGACCGGATTGAAAAACAAACTATGAAGCTTCTAGAAAAAAATTATCTTTGTGACCTTGGGATCAGTGATGATTTTATTAGAACAATAAGAAAAACCCACTAACCATAAAAGAAAAAAAAAAGATAAACCAGACAAAAGATAAATTATCAAGATTAAAATGTTTTGCTTTTCAAAAGATCATTAAGGAAGGAATAGAGAAGATATAGATGAAGAGAAAATTCACAATGTTATATAATGAAGACTCAAATCCAAAATATATAAAGAAGCTCTACAACTCAATAATATCAAGACAAACAGCCCAATAGTTTTTTAAACGGCCAAATACGTGAATAATGACTTCACAGAAAGACAAACATATGACTGGCTAATGAGATCATAAAAAAATGTATTAGTCATCAGGAAAATGCAAAATTAAACCAAGAGATACCATTCCACACCCACGAGGATGGCTATAATTAAAAGGGCTGGAAATACCAAGAATTGGTGAGCATGTGAAGCAATACGAATTCTCACACGCTTCCAGTGGGAGTTTCAAATGGTAAAACCACTTTAGACAACTGTTTGACATCATCTTCACGTTGCACATGCACGCCCAAAGAGTCAAGAATTTTATCGCGAGGAGGGTATCAAAAAGAAATAAAAAATGTAAATGCACAAGAAGGATTTTAGAGGAATCTTTACAACAGCTTTATTTGGAATAGGTAACAACTCTGTGCTCATCAACAGGGGCATGGATAAGCAAGCCCTGGGATATTTTCAGAACGGCATGCTACTCAGCACCAAACAAGAAAACTTACTGATAAGCACATCGACAGAGATGGGTCTCAGAAATATGATGTTGAGCCAAAGGAGCCAGATGAAAACAGAATAGGTATGATTTCCATTAAATAATGTTCCAGCATAGGGAGAGCCAAGTTAAATGGACAAGAAGAATGTTTGCCGCTGGTAGTAGAGGGATTCACTGGAAATAAGAATGATGGAATTCATTAGGGTCAGGTGAATGTTCTACATTTGAACTGCAGTGGTGATTACATGGGTGTGGACATATGCACATTTGTTGAAATCCAGAAAATAGTATCCTTAAAATACGTTAACTTTAGGGTCTGAAGATTATACCTCGATTATACGTATATATGTGTGTATGAATATTCTCCCGGCCGGCCACCATCTCCCACATTTGCCAAGAGAGAGTCACTTGACAGGTCAAATTTTATATTTGTAAAACAGACTTTACGTTGTTAGGCTTCTAATCCAATCCACAAAAGCGCTTGGAAGTTTTAGTTTAAGATTACTTATGAAATTGTTTCTTAATTACTGTCTGAGTAAGTCATGCTTTGTGGGAAAAGAATGGGCCTAGGAGTCAGGTGTCCCAGATCATTATCATGGCTTTGCTTCTCATTAGCACTGTGACCTTGAGCAAGTTAATTATCAGCCTCAGCAATTTCTTCACCTGAAGAAGTCCAGGAAGCAAGACATGGTTCTTGCAAGACTCTGGTGGAGTTTCCGTGTGATAACGGAGGCCCAGCATGCGAGGAAGGGCCCCAGCTCTTGTTATTACCATCAGCAGCTCCAGCCCATTTTCGAGAACTTTGTAAACACAAAGCGGCTTTCAGAAGCCAGTCACTCCGTAATCCTTTTCGCTCTTTTTTATTGAGGATGACCAAGTGGGTCTATGAAAACAATTTAGTGACCTTTTTTTTTTTATTATGGGTAAGTACATTCTGGAAATACTTAATTATCTTAAAAATGTAAATTAGCATGCTCCCCCCGCCTCCAGCAGTATTTCTATTTCCTTCTCTTATAAAATACAATGTTCCTAGCCTGTTTTAAAGGACAATTAATTGCCAGTGTGTCTTTGGTGTCCTTTCAAAAATGCCTTTGGTGACTACTCATGTGTGAAAAGGAATTTTTACACTAAGTTTGATAGCTGTTCTTTTCTTAAAGGAAGCACCAAATCAAATATCTGTGGCCTGGGATGTTAAGGTAGTGTTAGGACCAAATTCGTGAGGTGAATGTTTTTTTTTTTTTTTTCCCTAAAGAGAACGCAAAGGTAATGTGAAAGCAAGATCGAGGTTTTTCTGAACTGTGGTTGTCGGCTTCCTGACGTGAGAGCGTGCCATTGAGCTTGACACAGCCAGGCACTATGAATCAATTGACACGGTTCCTGAGAAAACTTATTTCTTCTAGAATCTCTGGATTTACCAGAATGGTCATATGTTGAAGTTCGGTGCTCCCCCATCCGTGGGACTGACCCACTTTTCAAGGAACAACGGCAAAGTAAGGGTGGAGACAGTTAAACGTGATGCGAGTTACTCCCTGCTGGGGTTTGCATTGTCAAACGGGGCAGGGTTTCAAAAATGGAATCGTTTCCAAACGCCCCTCTATTAAGTTTTAATGGTGAACAGACCCTTGTGCAGTGCGCGGTGCAAATTTGACAACAAATTCAGTCTCGGCGGCATGGCAGCCTGAAGGAACACCAGAAACCACAGGAGGAAAGCTTGGTGGCGGGCCAGGCGGCTGCCACCACCACCATGTGGCAGGACACGCAGGGGCCACGAGGCTCGGTCTCAACTGAGAAGGCAACGCACATCTTCTCTTCGGTGAACCTTTCAAGGCGACCTTTCAAGGCCACCAGGAATCAGAAAGGGCGATGTAGCGTGCATTGAAACTTGGAGCCTTTGTAAATAATACTTAATTGAGAAAAGGAAAGAAACCCACAGAGAAGTAAAGCAAACCCACTGACGAACGGGCAGATTTCATTTCTCATTGGTTGAGTGTGGCTCTTTAAAAGTCTTCTCAATCTGGTGATGCTATCAATTTTGAAATGTGGTTTGAAAAAGCGGATATTACACTTTAGCACATGGCTAATAACTACCCTCATGATGGAAACATTTAAGGCAAGCCGGTGAATTTATTTTCCTGATCGTATGGCCCAGATAAGACATATACTTAGAACACCAGTGAGTTCTCGTAAACAGGTGCCTGGTGGCCTGGTGGGAAGCGCAGGCGCCCTGGGCCGCGGTGAGGATGCGTAGGATCACTCTGCCTTCTGCACACCTCGTCACCGAGGGGCCAGGGGCGTCTGCTCAAAGGGCAGTGATCAGAATTGGTCCAGTCATCAGATAATTTCTGATTGAAAGTTCTGAGAAGTGAGTTACGCACTGTGCGGGTTAGTCACTGTTTTTCTCAAAAGACCTGCAATGTGGGAAACCAAAGCCGCCCATCCTGGGGTCTGAAGCTCAATGTCAGGTGCTTGTAAACACTTGCGAGGCGCAGTTTCAATCCTGTCTTCTTCCTCAACCTGTTCGGCTCTAATGTGGCCCTCTACCCTCTCTGTTCTTCCCACAGCTTTCCCATCCTTTCTCAAGAAAGACACAGCAGGCTGGGCAGGTGTGAGGGAGCCCCATGCAGGTCCCTGGGCACGTGAATCAATATGTTTCATGGAAGTGAAAAGAAGATGATCATTTTGAGTTAAAAATTAGACTCAGGGTGGACTGCAGCTGTGAAGATGAATTCGGTAGGCAGCAATTTGGTCTCCAAAGCCCGTGCAAGTTCAACTGGTAGAAATGTTGACCATAAAACACAATTTGGGGGTGCCTGGGTGACTCAGCTGGTTAAGCATCTGACCTTGGCTAGGTCATGGTCTCACAGTCCATGAGTTCGAACCCCATGTCAGGCTCTCTGCTGATAGCTCAGAGCCTGGAGCCTGCTTCAGATTCTGTGTCTTCCTTTCTCTCTGACCCTCCCCCGCTCACTCTCTCTCTCTCTCTCTCTCTCTCTCAAAAATAAAATAAAAACAAAAAAAAATGCAAAAAACAAACACCATTTGGACCCCAAAGAAAACAAAACAGTCTATGACTGTACTATCTGCATCCTCAGGCACTACTGAAAATTAGTATCTTTGATGTTTAATAGGACATTTGGCAATAGGGAGGATGTCCTTTACTCAGTTGGAGTTAGCAAAAGGGCTTTGATAGGCTTGAATCCAGAGGGTCCTATTAACCCCACAGCATAATAGTCAGGAATGCGGATGTTTGTTTGTTGTGTGTGCTTGTGTGTGTGTGTGTGTGTGTGTGCATTTTTAAATTAGAAGATAAAACCGAACTGCGAGAATGAAAACATTAAAAATTGCTACAACAAAAGAAATTATTTCGTGGCATTCGGGAGTACTTGGTACTCAACTACATCTCCGATGAGACATCTTGCTCCGCCAGTGGTAAATATGCCAAATAAAATATTGTGTATCAGCTTGAAATACCTGTGTAGGTAATCTTCTGTTTGAGGCTGCTAGCAGACAGAAGACATTATTTGATTCTAGTTTCCTCTCCCCTGTGTGGACAGAAAGTATGAAGGGTGAAGTTGACACAGACGGGGGAAAGGCACATTAAGGGCATTTTCTGGAACAAGAGGGATGCTAATGAGTTCAGAGCACAGTTGGAAAAAGGCCCATTGGGACTAAAAGGGAGTCCCAAATGAAAGAATATCCCAGAAAGTGAAGAAAATAGAGCCGTACATTATACAATGGTTGTAAGCAAAAACGAAAATGGCAGCCTGTGGGAAGAAGCGAGCGGAGCCGAGTGTGAGGTTGGAGTGGAGGGGGGGAGGAAGTGTCCCAGCAATAACCCCACTGTCTCCATTTCTGGCACTTGTTTGAGCATGGAGCTGGTTTCCTGAGAAGCAAAAGAAAATAAAAGAGAAATCGACATAGATGAGGTAAAAATAAAGGGGATACGATGCCAGAGGGAAGCCCATTACGATAGCCTCCAATGTTCAAATTAGCTATGAGGAAGGCAAAGCAGTGGCATTTTCAAGCCCTGACTCTGTGCCTAGAGTCACACCGGGAGCTTTGATAGACACAAGACAAGGTTGTCTCTCATTTCAGGCACAGGATGGTCAAAGGGGACTCTTCTTCTTCTTCTTTTTTTTTTTTGTTTTGTTTCTAGGTGCAGTCTTACTGCCAGTCATTGCATCTCACTTCTGTGTGCCGTTGTGTGGGAGGCCCCCTGTCAACCTGGAGAGCCCCTTTTCTTGTCCAGGTAATTGCACTTTACCCACCAAAATGAAGATTCTAGAAGCTTCTCTGACACGAAGGTCTGTTTTGAGGGCTCCTGCCCTGGCTCACAGAGAACCTTAGGGTTTCCCTATCAGTCTCCAAGGGAGGAATCAAGAGTATTGCCTGTTAACCTGTCAGTGAGAGTGTGAGGACAGAGACGGCATCAGCACTGGGCTGGGCTGAGAACCCTCACATGAAGGAAGTACCTTCTTTATTTTAGAGCCCGGTTCATCTTCTGCATCATCTCCACTCCCTGAGCCCCCCTTGACTGGTGACTTCAGACAGGAGCCTGGGTGGCTAACAGACAACTTCTTTCCCATCCTTGAAGGTCCTGCATAATTATCTAGATCCTCTGTTCCCACTGCCAGTAGAGAATTAGCATGGAAGAGGAAACAATGACACACAATGTTTAGACAGAAACGGAGGCACTAATTAAGCAAGGAGAACAACCCCTTTTATCAAAAGCACAGTATCTATGTTACTGTAGACCTGATTTTAAAAAAAAAATAATTTCTGACTGCTTAAATATCATAGATAATGACTTCTCAAGTAGGTAAGACCTTCTCTAGCCTACTGATCATATCAAAGAACCATAACATAGGCAAAACCAAAACAAAACAAATCCAAAAGGCAAAAGAAAACAAAATTAAAAAAAACAAACAGAAAACCAAACCCACATCTGCTTATATATTTGTTAAAATTGATTAAGAAATAAAATCAGCTCTTATTTTCAGAAAGGCTATTTTTTTTTTTTTTTTTTGTCTTAATACATAAAATTTCTACTGGGGCATTTCAGCATCCTTAGAAGATTATCCCACAATGGATTCAGAACATTTGTCATCTTTCAAGATCTGAGAGTCTTTCCTGACCAATTTAGGAAAGAAGGATGTTACAGCAAACAGACAGCCCAGCTGCTAATGATGGGCAACAGTTCAATATTTTATGCCACCTTAAAAAAGTTTCAGTAACTGAAGGTGTTCTCACATTAATTCTTTGCATCAATTATTGACAGAGAATTTAATTTAAAGGCAACTCGTCAGTAACCCAGGGGTAGTGTTTTAAATAATTTATAATTGCTGCATGGGTGTAATCATATTGCTATTGATTACAATCCAGTCACTTCTACGGGTCCAGCAGGTCTTATGCTAATTACCTTTAGTGAGATCACCTTTTTAACTCTGTATTCCCTGGTAACAGGAACTCATTATAAAAATAATTTAATGAAGTGCAATCTTTAAGAGTCCTTGCAGAGCAGGAAGGTGGAGAAGAGGAATGCGTGAGCTTGGGAGAAAGGCAGAGTTGAAAGCATTATGCAGAGATTTATAGATAATAGATCCTGAATCTGAAAGTACACATTACATTCAGATATCAGACGGGGATGAGATAACGGGGTGACAAACACTGTATATGGGGAGGATGCCAAAAAGAAAAGACATTTAAAAAAGCGGATTGAAATCATGTCCTTTCTGAGCACAAATACCTAAATTCCACTTCATGCCTCCCCTGGGACAAATTCTGAACCAGACTAACAGCCATTGGGAGGGATCTGGGAAAGGCAACCTGGGGTTTGCTGAGAATTTAAAAGCAGGAGGTCCACTGCGTGTTCCCCATTAAAGCCTCGGTCAGTGAGACCCAAAGAGGAGTTCATTCCCCTGGAAAAAGCTGGTTTTGGTGGCGCAGGGATGCCTCTAAGCTCTTTTTGATAATGGCTACGAGTGCATCATACGGAAGACTGTCCAAGAGGCATGAAAGCACAGGATGACCTATACACACTCACCCTGAGCGAGGCTAAAGTTTGTACTTAGGTAAAAAAAACGGTGGGTAGGGAGCACAGGTGGTGCCCAGCTAAGACCCGCTCAGGATGCTGGTTTAGGGGAGAAGACTGAATACAGGACGGATTAGTGAGCCAGCAGACCAAACCCAGACACCACCTCTCTTCTCTCTCTAACTTTGTTCCTTTCACCCAGAGAGAGGGAGTTACTGCGGGAGTTCCCTGCTGCACAGGGAAGTGAAAATATTGGCACCATTTCAGGGAAAGACAGGAGGCCTGCCCGGCTCACACAATGACCTGGGGACACGCTTCCCTGATGTTGGCCACGAGGCAGCCTGGGGAGACTCGCCAGGGATGGGAGGGATCCTCAGTGAGAAAATGAAAGTTAAGAATGAAGGTTAAGAAGGTTAAGCAGGTAGTCAAATGACAGTGGGGGAGGTGGGCTTTTATTCATGTATCTGCACTGATATTCACTCATATTTATTTTTAGTGGCTTCTCTTTTAAGCAATCACATGTCAATGGCAAATTTGCCTCTTTTACCAAATGTGTATGGACATAGGTTCGTAATTTTATTTCAAAATGGCAATGACACTGGTTTTGTTTAGAACTGTGAGTGGGCTTTGCACGTATGTATCCTGGGTACAATTTTGTTAATAAATACAATATTTATATGCCACTTGGTTTCATATTTCAGAAAATTCCTAAATTGGGGGAGGGGAGATCTTTTTTTTTCTCCTGGAAGGAGAGATATAAGATGCTGTACGTCTAATTAATCCAAATTATTTGAGAGTCTTGTAAACAATGGAAGGCAATAGGAAATTCATCCTACATTATGGACTTTCTCCCAAGACTGAAAAGGAAACCCTTTTTCTGAAGGTGAGAACAATATACCTTCGAGTCTTGGGTGGCAGCTATTGTAAAAACTGTGGAACAAAACAGACTCGCATTTGCACAAGTTAAAAGAGAGGAAAAAAAAATACCTGCAAAAATTGTCACCTGCCCACACTGAGAGTTTGCTAAAAAACATAATTCTCACTTAAACCTAACGAAAGGGAAACAACAAATTTCTAGCTTATTCCATTTCCTCTGGGCCCGCTTAGAGCTTTCAGATTTGGCCCGCTTCTCTCCTGCGTGGAGCCTTGTGGACACGGGCCAGTGCTCATGGTTATTATCGCACGCTAAAATATACGAGGAGCCACGAGAGTGAAGTGCAAGCTGAAGAGAGCAAGAATTATTACTCCGAGACACACCGATTCCACTTGGGTTTCATTGCAGACCCCGAGATAGGGAGCCCAGTTTGCAGGGTTCAGGCTTCTGACCCAGGGTATAAATTAGGGTCGGCAAGCATTTTCTGTAAGGGGCCAGATAGGAAACATTGTAGGCTTTGTGGGCTAGTCCCCGTTGTGCTCTGCTGTTGGAGTATGGAAGCAGCTATAGACGAAGCATAAACAAATGAGCGTGGCCGTGTTTCAACAGAATTTTACTTAGAGAGGCAGACAATGGCTGCCCTTTGCCAAGCCCTGGCACAGATCCCTGTCCTTTTATTGACTAAGCCATATTCCTGAGGGTCAGGGTCCGGAGCGCAGGTGGCCAAACTGACCCCAGCCTGAATCCGGAGAGGGACATCTCTGCTGTGAAAGGGAGAGAGGTTAGGATGGGAGTAAACGGTGGCCAGTTTCGGGGGAAGCTGAGGATAGGAGGTGGAGGTAGTGTGAGGGGCTGTGAGGTTTCTTAGATCTCAAACGAAAGAGCGTCAGGGAGAGGTGGGGTTTGGGGAACACGGAGCAGCTTGAGATAGCCACCATGAGGGACAGAAGAGAAACCGAGCTCCATAAACAGGACTTGCTAGGCCGTCTTCAGAACACAGCTGAGACCGTGAATCAAATAAAAAACGTAAGAAAGAAAGGAAAATCAATATTGTCTCATGACTATACCAAGAGCCCAGTTAGTGGCAAAGGGTGTAGAGCTCACTCCGGGTTATTGTGGGGAAACAGATCCTGTTGTCTACGTTGTGTCTAGAGATGAGCAGAACGATTCCACACCGAGCCACAGCAATATCTCAGGAGGTTGCTTAGTGGCAACATAAACATAAGTTTTGGCTCCCTCATTGGGGATTATCTACTTAAGCCACTGTCAGAATGAAAGCTTCCTCCATCACTGAAACAAACAAAAAAGTGGTCTCTGAGATGGAGAAGAGAGGGAGCGGAGACCAGAGAAAGTCTCCTGCCTAGCGCTGCCAGTTAGCAGGAGCTAACGATGAGCACCTTGTGGGTCTTGGCATGTTAAAAGCCAGATAGCAAAAATCAGTACACAGAAGCCCAGCCATGACACCTCAGAAGTGGAGCTCGGTGGCCAAAGTGGCTGCCATTGGGTGGTTACCTGGAATTTGAGTTCTGAGAAGAGAAGCCCTGAATCAAAGGTAGGTGTTCCCCGCGATGTGAGCACGCTAGCTGAAGTGAGTTCTCAAGTCCCTTTCAGAAAGAGAAGGGAAATACACAGCCCCGGATTGCCCGACACCTCAGGTAGGGTTAAGCATTTTATGCAGGCATCAGCATCTTTATGGAGCTCACCTTTTAAAAGGACCCACAGCTTTTTGTTGTAAATGGCACTGACACTACAACAAGGAAAGTTCATTTCACAAAGATGATTCATTAAGAAATAAAATATTCATGGCTGACAGCTTGAAGGATCGCCATACAGTTATATTCTAATGCACCTGTCCTCTCTGTCAGGTCCAATGTAGGATGTCATGTCGCCAAAGTTTTATTTAGAAATTGTTTGTCAGAGTGAGCTTTCTAATGTGAATGAAAAATTCATCCCCTCATTAAGAAGATTTTACATGAAATGTCTAGGATTTTCAATGAACACTAGGACATGAACCAATTACTGTTAAACACTTAAAGAGACAGAGTCGTAAGCTCACTCAGCAAAACCCTTAATTGCACAAATGTGAAGAAAATTCAACATCCCGAAAGGCAAATGGGAATCTTGATTTGGAAATTTTCCTTTCTTTTGTCACATCTGGAAAACACTTATCTTTAAAAGACTTGGGGAATTCAAACACAACTATTATATGGACCCCCCCCCATCATTATATCTGACCCTTTTGTACATATGTTCACATCGCTCACTGGGGTTTGTCATTTTCAGCCACTTGTTCCACTTCCAGGGAAAATGATTAGAATGTCCTGCAATGTTTTGCATTGTTTCTAGCTATTTCTTAAGGGTTGTTTGTTTTTAAGTACATTTTGTTGCCTTCACTTCACTCCTTCTTCACGTGCGTAATTTGTGTAAATATCAAACAGGTGACTTGGAAGCAAATAGATTTAATGATTCCAAAACGTTGGTAGTTGGGAGAGAGAGGAAAAAAGCCACAGCAGATTAAAATAGAGTTGAGCTGCATAGAAAATCAGGAGAAATCCACGAGGGAATTGCTTGTATAATGAAATAGCATTTTACAGCTGTGACAATGGATTAAGTTGACATTGAGACTCTTTTTTTGACATACGGTCCAGTTCAGCTTAATCTTGGTAGAAAATAGTTCAGTCTCCAAACCTAGCACTAGACTCAGGTTCCATTCCGTGTGTGTGTGTGTGTGTGTGTGTGTGTGTGTGTGTGTGTGTGTGTGTACACATATATATATAAATGGCTAGACTGTCACTTCCAGTTTCAGAAAAGACTTGAGATTGACATTATGAAAACTGAAATTTCTCCTTCTCAACCCAGAGACTATAAACTTTAAGGATTTCATATTTGGTTTCACATTATAGAGGCTTTAGTGAACTAGTTCAAGGAAAAAGTAGCCTTGACCCTATAGCTGTTCACTGTTTTCTTTTAAGACTATAATGATGCTTTCCAAAAAAAGGGAGGACTTTGAATAAGCTCTTTAACGATACAGCTGATGTAGATGGAAACCAGAATTTCAGAGTCTTCCTTTGTGTTTAATTATAGCTGCCTCTATATTCTTTCTCTCTCTTATATTTTTTCTTTTCATTGGCAATATTTTCCCCTTATATATTTTTTCTTTATAATATCTTTTATATTTGGGAAGCAATTGGGCATATGAATCAAGGATCTCAAAACAGTTTGGATGGGACATGCAGTAGTGAGCACCTATCTTAAAAATATCTGCAATTCAGATAAGGATTTTTGCACAGAGGTGTTCAATGTTGTATTATTAAAAACTGTAAGCAACTTAAATATCCAAAATAGGAGAAAATGTTCCTTTGCTAAGTCATCATTCAAAATCACACACAAAAAAAGCACACATGCAAAATCACCATTCATATAATACTGAGTTTAAAAAGTAGGCTACTGAATGCATTCAGTGTATTAAGAGTTTTGAGAGGCAAAAGAAAAAAATGCATTTTCTAAAAGAAAAAAACCCACGTGGTACCCAAATGGGCATGGGCATATGGACAATGCTTTATTTTCTTACTTTTACTACTTAAATTTTCCATTGCCATTCCTATACATGGATGTGATTAAAAGACAAATCTAAGTGCAGTCAAACTCTACACACTGATTGACTATGTGGTAGATGAGAAGCCTGTTCTTTAATATAAAGACCTATGTAAGAAGGAAAAACAAATCTGATCTTTCTATTAGATGAATCAGATTATCAGTTAAAAAAAAAAAGTTTCCCTCTGGGACCAAAACAAGGGTACCCACTCTCAACACTCTTGTTCAACACAGTACTAGAAATCCTCGCTAGAAAAATCAGGCAAGAAATTTAAAAAAGCAACAGAATTAAAAGGAGGAAGTAAAACTATCTCTATTTGCAAATGACAGGATTTTACACATAAGAAATCCTAAAACTCAACCGAAAAAAAAACCTCCTTAGATCTAATCAATGAATTCAGTAAAGATGCAGATACAAAACTAATAAGCAAAAATCAGTTGTGTTTGTATACACTAACAATGGGTTTTCTGAAAAAGAAACAAGGAAACCAATGCCATTTACAATAACATCAATAATGATAAAATATCTAGAAATAAACTAAGGAGGTTAAAGTTACCTACTCTGAAAACTATAAGACATTTCTGAAAGAAATAGAAGGTACAAAGAAATGGGAAGATATACCAAGTTCGGGGATTGGAAGAATTCATATTGCTAAAATGTCAATACTACCAAAAGCCATCTACTCAGTGCAATCCTTCGTAAGATTCTAAAGGCATATTTTACAGAAGTAGGAAAAAAAATCTCCTAACATTTATATAGAACCACAAAAGACTCACAATTGCCAAAGAAATCCTGAGAAAGAACAAAGTAAGATACATCACATTTTCTGATTTATTTTTATAGAATTATTTTTAATGTTTACTTGTTTTTGAGAGTGAGAGAGAGAGAGATAGAGCGTGAGTGGGGTAGGGACAGAGAGAGAGGGAGACACAGAATCTGAAGTAGGTTCCAGACTCTGAACTCTTAGCAGGGAGCTCAATGTGGGGCTCAAACTCACCAGCTGCTGTGAAATCATGACCAGAGCCAAAGTCAGATGCTTAACCAACACTAAGCCACCCAGGCACCCCTTACATTTTCTGATTTTAAGCACTGTAAAGCTACAGTCATCAAACCAAAATGGTACTGGCATAAAAACAGACAAATAGACCCATGGAACAAAAATGAGAGCCCAGAAATCAACCTAAACACATATGGTCAATTAATATTTGACAAGACAGCCAAGAATACTCAATAGAGGAAAGACAGTCCCTTCAATAAATGGGGCTGAGATACCTGGATATTCACATGTAAAAAAAAATGAAATTGGACCCCTGCTTACACTACTCATAAAACTTAACTCAAAATGGGTGAAAGAGTTAAATATAAGATCTGAAACCATGAAACTCTTAGAAGGAAACATAGAAAGAAACCTCCTTGACATACAGGAATCCTTGGTAAGGATTCTTGGTAATGACTTTTTTGCACATGACAGAAACCTAAAGCACAGGCACAAAAATGAAAAAATAAAATGAATGAGTGGGACTCCATCCAACTAAAAAGCTTCTGCATAGCAAAACAAACAAACCAAAAACGTTAACAAAGTGAAAAGACAGCTTACAGAATGGGAAAGAATATTTGCAAGCAACATATCTGATAATGGGTCAATGTCCAAAATTATTTTTAAAAAATCCTACAACTTAACAGCATAAAAACTAACAAAAAAACCCAATAAAAAATGGGCAAAGGACTTGAACAGACATTTCTTCAAAGAAGATATACAAAAAGACCAAGGTACATGAAAAGATGTTCAGCATCATGAATCATTAGGGAAATGCACATAAAAATCAAAGTGAGGTATCATCTCACACCTGTAAAAATGGCCGTCATCAAAAGATAAGAGAGAACAGATGCTGGCAAGGATGTGGAGAAAAGGCAACCCCTGTGCATTGTCGGTGGGTTTGTAGATTGGTATAACCACTACAGGAAATAGTAGGGAGGATCCTCAAAAAAATAAAAAAAGAAACAAGATATGATCCAGCAATTCCCCTTCTGGGAATATATCCAAAGGGAATGAAAATACTAACTTGAAGACCTCTCACCCCTATGTTTATAGCAGCATTAATAGCCAGGATGTAGAAAGAATCTATGTGTCCATTGATAGATCAATGGATAAAGAAGTTGTGTGTGTATATATATATAACATCATATATATATATGTGTATATAACATTATATATATATAGATATGTGTGTGTGTGTATGATACACACACACACACACACACACACACACACTGGAATATTATTCAGCCATAAAAAATGAGGGAATCTTACCATTTGTGACAACACAGAGGGACCTTGAAAGCATTATGCTAAGTGAAATAAGTTAGACAAGTACCGTATAATTTCACTTAAATGTGGAATAAACAAACAAACAAAAACAATCTCATAGAAAAAGACTAGACCTGTGGTTACTAGAGGTGACGAGTCAGGAGAGGGGAATTAGGGAAGGTGGTCAAAGGTACAAATTTCTGGTTAGAAGATAAATTAGTTCTAGGGATATAATGTACAGCCCAGTCGCTAGAGCAAACATGGCAGAATGATATACGGAAAAGTTGTTAAGAGAGTAAATCTTAAGAGTTCTCATCACAATTAGAAAACATTTTTTCCTTTCTTTTTATTCTATGTATATGAGAAAAGGGATGTTAGCTAAACCTATTGTAATCATCGCAATATACGTAAATCAAACCATCATGCTCTATGTCTTAAATTTAGACAATGGTGCATGTCAATTACTTCTCCATAACATTTGGAAAAAAACACTGAATGCTACATTAACAATTTAGTAACAAATCAACCTTTGTTCTGCAGTCTATGCTGTTTTATATATTTAATACTATATTGCTGATCAGTGACCATTTATTATATTAAAATATAAGAAATCGCTAAAAAAAAGTTTCTCCCTTTATCTTCTGGCATACATGAGACATTAATGTACTGAGTTATCCCTGTGGAAATTGCAAAAACTATTTACATATATTCTCCAGTCTACCAAATTGCAACTTGCTCAAATAAATCAGACATCGAGCCTCTGGTTTCTGTGAATTTTGGTTAGCAGAACTCTATGTTGGAAATCACATCCAATACATTTTTCACAATCTGCCCATAATTAGTTTCACTGGGAAAACTGTGAAGAACTATTTTGCTGCTTTTAAATTCATAATTTTGGTTCAAGAGCCCAGAATAAGATGTTTAGACAGAGTGAAAACTATTTTCTAACAAATCAATATTAATTTATCTGACTGTTATGGTCTCAGGAGCCAAAAAGTGTTCTTGTACTGAGCTGACAGGAAAGATTTTATCCTGACCAAATGTTATTCAAATATTTATAAGACTGGATAATTTAGTAAAGAAAATACAGATGGAAGAAGGCAGGAGTATTTTTTTTTTCGGTGTTCCTTCCCCATTTACAAACGATAAGAACTATAAAAAAAAAAAAAAAAGGTTCAGGGTGATTAGTAATATCCCCTCACCACCACCACCACCACCACCATCACCAAGAGTGAACTCCGTGAAGAGTTAGTTGACCATGTAATATATGCCACACACGAGGGATCTTGAGGCATTTCAGCGTCGCCATGACACTCATTACACCATGGGTGCCATTTGGGTCAAGAAGAAAACGCTGTGCTGTGGGATGAGTAACCCAATGACATGGGTACGAACCAGATGACATGGCAGGGTCTCTGGCTATGTAAATTGAGACTGGGAATGAAGGGAAGAAAAAGAAATTAAATGTAATGAGTATGCTTTACATTCATTACCTTATCTGATTCTCTCAACTGTCAGGGGATAAGATTTTGTGTGTGTCTGTGAATTTTTCATTGGAGTAAAATATACACTCCAAGAAAAAAAAAGCATAAGACATACGTGAGTCACTAAATGTATTTTCACCGGCTGAACACACCCCAGCACCCAGATCAAGAAACCGAATATTAGCAACATCTGAGAGCCCACTCATGCCCTATCCAGTCGCAACCTGTGACTTCAATACACGGATAGTTTGTTTTTTTTTTCTTTTTCTTTATGGAACTTCCTACAAATGGAGTCACATGGGATGCAGTCTTCTGTATCTGCCTTCTTTCTGACAACATCACGTTTGTAAGATGAATCCATATTGTTTTGTTTAGTTGTGGTGCATTTATGCTCATAAGGATGTAGTGTCCCACTGTGTGAAAACACACCCCAACACCTTGATTGTGAACCTCTCAGCCTCCTGAACAAATTTCTCTTATTTAAGGGAACCAATCTGTGGTCCTTTGTTATGGCAGTACAAGCTGACTAATACAATTATTGTGTGGTAAGTGGGGTTTTCTCTTTAAAGAACCTTTTAATTTCAGAATAATTTTAGTTCTACAGGAAAGTTGCAAAGATAGTTCACAGAGTTCCTTTGTACCCTTCATCCCATTTTCCCTGATGTCAGCATCCCACATGGCCAAGGTAACCTTGGGTAATTAACACTGGTACGTTACTATTAAGTAGGCAAAAGACTCTGTTTGGATATCACCATTTCATTACGATTTTCTCATTTCTGCTTTAGGATCTCATTCAGGATATCAGCCAGATTGCACTTCCTGTGTTTTGTCTATAATTCACTGATGAGAAAAAGAATCCAGTTGGGTTGATGAGCTTACCCACATTCACACCCATAGCCTTTTCATGTCTGTGGCAACACACAGAAGGCACTCAATAAATCTTGGCTAAACGTATGGATGCTTAAATACTTAAAAAAAAAAAAAATACTACGGCTGTGTGAACACTTGATATTTAAGATATATGGTGTCAGCATGATCCTCCTCCATCTCTGTGGGCCTGGGATACTTTATGGGGAGCCATGTGTGATGAAATAGAAGAAGATCAACTTGGCTTTGCCAGATCACTGTGTCATCTTGGGCAAGCCACTTAACCAATCTGGGCTTGTTATTCAGCAGCTATACAATGGGGATCCATCTAGAGGCTCCCTAGATATGCTTGAGAAGGGCTTCAGAAATTGTAACATACTATACATACATTAGGAAGTAGTGACCTTACGACATTTATCTTTAACAGTAAAAAAAGAAATCACAGATAAAATGGAGAATGCTATTTACTGCCAGTTCTTTCTAATTCCAGAGGAAAGTGACTGTATCCATAGAGGCAGGATTGAAACCATCTGAGCAAGAGAACCATTTGGGGGTAGAAAAGCCACAGGAAAAATCACGGATCATTCTATTACTTCTTGAGTGATTAATGGAAATCTGGCATATCATGCACAAATATTTTCTATCTAGATTTCACATCATGGAACTAGCAGGAAAGCAGTGTATTATGACAAAAATACTCAACATTGAGTCTTAATTAGGCTTGATCACAAAGCTTGACAGTCACTGCCTCAAGGACACTATTCCGTTTGTGCCTAGCAAATAACAGGTACGCCCAAGTGTTTACTGAATGAATATTTAATTTTCCAGTCCAAATGGGTTGGAAACTTTGATCTTCGAATTTTCCTTGGAAATAAATACATTTTGATCAAAACCTATAAATCAGTTTTCGAGAAGTTCTCATCTTCCAGAAAAGTCTGGCTAACTCACACTGCAAAATCTTTCAGAGTTTGCCTGTGTCGTGGTGACGACATTGACAAGATTTTACAAGAAGCTCAAGGGGCCTGAAGAGGAAACACCAAATGAGAAGGAGTGTTCAGAAAAACAGAAACAGGGTTTTATAAATACCTCTAAGCAGCTGTCATGTGCAAGAAGGCAGGCCAATTCTCTGAATTGTGAACTGATCTCAACTTGAAAACACACTCCCCGTGTTGGGGGGAAGGATCATCTTTCCACTCGCAATATATCAAGTTCTTTGAAATCATCCTTTCCCAATGGTAGTGTTGTCAAAAAAAAAAAAAAAAAAAAACACAAAAAAACAGCGGCTCACACTTACGTGAACTCTCGGATGGACCTCCAGCGAGAGCACATCAGCAGTTAGGCAAGCAAATTCCCTCGCCAGTAATAAATAAGGAGCAAAGGGAATGAAGATGGACATTTTGGCTGGATTCCAAACGCGAAAACCTGCCTATCCACCTCCAAAATGATGCAAGATTGCAGTTTCTTTAATGTTCATCTTATGTGCTTAATTACCGATAGTGCTCGACTAATTATTTCTTGTTTTGTAGACTATTTAAACAGAGAGGGAAGGCAGCTACAGACTTTTGTATACCGAATGAGGATTTGTAACTCATTTTTGTAATCGCACGATTCCCAGAAGGCTTCATTACAAACACGAAAGAAAACAGGATGCTAAAAGCAGGTGACAGTCTCATTTCCACAGGTACGGGTTAAAGCAGCAGAGTGAAGTAATGGAAAATAAAATAAAAAATAGCCTTTAGATGTTTCCAACCATGTAAAGTGTTTTCATGTTAATAAGAGGGAAAACTGCAAATACAGCAAAGTCACCTCCGTTTGGGGCTGGCGTCTTTTCTGACGCCTGATTTGATCCAACGTCTCTGCAATATTTTGAAATAAGCCACAAAATAGACCCTGGGTTTGTAACTCACAAAAAACAAGTGTGTGGCGGGTTGCTCATGGCACCATGAACTTGGGTCATTCTCTCTGTTTTCAACCTTTTACTAGATCAACATTTTCACATAAATTCTTGGTCAGCTGAAACCATTGTACAGCCTTCCCAAAATGTTGGGAGAAAAATAAAAGGCTTAAGCTGAATAATAATACAAAAGACCCTAGAGATTACAGACTGTTAGAAAGTACTTGTAGGCATGACAGTGTTGCCTCTTGGAAAGAAAATGGGAAAATGGGTTTAGTGGTCATGTTATCAATCACCAATTCCTTTGTTTTTGTTTTTGTTTTTTTTGAGAGGTGACCCTATGTCCAGGATGGTGTTATTTGAGGATGTGGGAGAGAATGTGCAATATTATGACCCATACACGCTCTTACGGCATCAATAACTAACTGGAAATTTGAAGTAAGATCATTGAAAGAATAGCATCATCACCACTGCAGTTGTCATCATGACAGCGCCTCCCCCCAACCTGATCAAGGACTTGCTGTATCTCAAATGGAGACACAAAATCCACATATCCCCACATTTTGCAGCAACCTGCCAGGCAAGTGCTCTCGGCCTATCTTCCAGGTAAGGAAACTGAGATCTGTGTCCTTGAAGCCTATGGAGCTTACACTCAACCTCCTTGATTTTCCTCCCTGGGTTTTCCTGCCTGAACAAATACTTAGGATTACAGAAGTTAGAGCTTGTTGCTTTTAAGAACGCAGTTTCAGGAACATAGGTGGGTAGAAGACAGACTGCTGGGTATTAGAGGGAAAGGGAATATAGAAGCAATTAAGGAATAACACTAATAACATTTACTGAACCCTTACATGCACCAAGCAGGGAGAGGGGTACATTCTTTACACACAGTATCTCAAGTCCTCATGGTGACCCTATGAAATAGGTGTTAATAAGAATCATAATAACAGCTTACATTTTGGTTAATGTGCTTCAGACAATGAACCAAGTCCTTTATAGGTATTATTTTATTTGACCCTCTTCCAAAACCCTAAAACATTGTTATGATTCCTATTATCCCCATTTAGCAGAGCAGTAAACTGAGACTTATAGAAGTTAATTTGCTCTGAAGCTGTGACCAATTACTTAATGACAGAGCCAGGGACTGAACCTAGGGGACTTCCTGCAAAGTATATGCTTTTCAATGCCATGCCAGACGGCCACTCGGAATGCACTTATGGCAACTTAGGCAGGTCCAAGGTCACACAGCTAATGGGCTGTGGCTCAGGCTTCCCTTCCTCAGACTGCTCTCCTGATCAGCATGCCACCTCACCTCCCCAATAAGGCAGCTACTTAAGAGTTGGTCAATGAAATTCAAAACCCCAGTGGATATGTATGGAGCCAATAGAAGGTATCCTAAGATATCTAGAGGGGTGGCTTCCAGGGGGCTTCTTTTCTGTTGACAAATGAGAACGGGCCTTCGGGAGCCTATTAAGAAATTCTAATTTATTGGATATCTAAGAAGCAGATGAGAGGAATCTGGAATTGAGCAGAATTGGTTTTAAATCCCCTCTCAGTCAGTGGGTGATCTTCAGGATCATATGCAAGACACTTAACTTTTTGAACTGTTTTGCTAGCCTGCAAAATGCATAATAAACTACCTGTGTTGATATGGTAGAGTGAGTTGGATATTATCTATCCAGGGATAGTTCTGGATTCACTTATTCCACAAATATTTATTAATTGTCTGTCATGTGCTGAGGACTCTTCTAGGCCCTCATAAAAATCTCATGAACATACATTCTGGAGGGCAGGAGAAAAAGAAACCAAAAACCTCATATGTGTTTATATCTGTATCTACATGATGTACTAAGAAATATACGTCAGGGGAAAGGAGAGGGCGTTTAGAAATCAGGAGGCAGGTTACTCTTTTAAAATAAGTGGTGAGGAAAGACTTCGCCGAGAAAGTGACTTTTGATCAAAGCCCCAAATGGAGAGGAACAGCCCATGGTACTATGTAAGAACATTCCAGACAGAGGGAACTGCAGAAGCAAAACCCCAGGGACAGTAGCACACCTGGTTTGAGGAATGGCTGAAGAAGGATGAGACAAAAGAAGATGGAGTCAGGTCAAAGGGAGGAGGCAGACAGGTCAGAGGGAGGAGGCAAACAGATCTGAGAGCGGAAGGCAAGGCAGGGCAGACATCAAGTCAAGGTCTTTGTATCCTGTTATAAAGACCTTGTCTTTTAATTGGACTGGAATAGGATATAATGAACAAAATCCTCTATGGATGAAGTAGGACTAACTTTCCTGGCTTCCTCTCTCATTTGGGTAAATCAGAAGATGAAGGAAATGTCCAAATCCGAGACCTTCGGCATTACTGATGTGAGCTCATGACTTAGTTGTAACCTGGGAGGGCTTTTAAGGAAAAGTATTTGTTTCTAGAAGAGGTATTTAAATGTCCTGGGGCTCTTCGAACCATCAGAAATGGGAACCACTTAAGTTAACAGGCAAAGTAATAAGACTATACAGAGGAAACTCACATTTTCATACTTTATGCCTTAATTTTAAGTAGCGTTACAAGATTTCCTGTAGGAATTCAGAGTGTTATCTTATTTTATGCCCCAAACTAGAAAGAGCATTCCACTGGGTTTGCCAAGCTGTTAAGATGAAAATATCTGTTTGAGCACAGCATAATAGATGAGGTGTTTAAGGCATTTTCCTTTAGATTTTTGGTTAATCTTCTTTTAATTTTCTGAGATAAAATCCAGTTATAAATAACCTGAGGGTACCCTAACTGGGTTGTTCTGAGAATGGCAAATCTTTAATAGCCAGAACTTCTGCCTCTTAGAGATCTCTTGGGGGAAGTGGTTCTTTGAAAATTATCCAAAGCAAAGTAAGTCGAAAGCATTAACAAATTAAAGAGTGGGAGAGAAAGAAGAAAAAAGGTGAATGAGAAAACTTCTTTGACGTTCACAAGACGGCAGGTCTTACCCTTGAAAATCCTTTTATTTATTTTTTTTTCCTAAAGAGTCAGACATTCAAAATCTATTTGTTGATTACAACAGAGAATTGGTGAGTTTCTGTCGCAGGAGAGTAACGGGAAATGTGCCCTTTTTACAGAATGACAGTAGGTCAGGAGCTAGATAAAGCCCAAAACGCAGGGGAAAGAGCATGACCATAAACAGCAATTATTTAGACTGAAGCATGAATGGTATTATATTAAAAGAAGAAGTTTTAGAGCTGCTTTTAAAGACAGCTGGTGGGGGGTGCCCGGGTGGTTCAGTTGGTGAAAGCATCCAACTTTGGCTCAGGTCACGATCTCACTCTCTGTGGGTTCGAGCCCCTGCGTCGGGCTCTGTGCTGACAGCTCGGAGCCTGAAGCCTGCTTCGGATTCTGCGTCTCCCTCTCTCTCTACCCCTTCCTGCTCACACCCTGTCTCTCTCTGTCTCTCAAAAATAAATAAACGTTAAAAAAAATTTAAAGGTAGCAGGTTAAAGAAGAGACAGGGGAGAAAAGAAACAGAACCTCACGTGTTCCACGTTACTATAGTGTAAACCAAAATTTATAAAAAGATTATAAGGTAGGATGCACAGGGGAGTCATGTAAATTAGTTGAAATATGAAAACTTCCTCAGCACAAAAGAGAGTATGTTGGCTGCCATCCATCTGTAGTATATATATTATCACAGAGTCTGTTTATAAAAGTAGGCATAGCTCAAAACAACACCCATATATAGGACTAGAGAAGACGGCGTGATTATTCCCAGGCACTCACGGGCTAGGCAGTACCAGGGAAAGGAATTAGAACAAGTTTCTACAAAGCAGTAAGAGGACAGGAGAATCCTTAAAAAGAAAATTTTAAAAAATGAATAAGAGATGGCCTAGAAACCTAGAAGTCAATAACCCTGTCACCAATTGTAGGATTACCCAGGACACGCAGAGCCGGCACAAGCCAACCGGGTATACAGAGTTGTAATCGAGCAGGAAATTGCCAGTGTGGCTTAGGAAACCCGAGTCTTGCTTATGGGGTTTCCCGTGTCTTCCTAAGCTCCTGTGAAAGGTGAAATGTACTGGGATGCTGAGGCTATCCACCTTGAGATAAGCAATATGAACAGTCAGGAAGATGGGCAAAGTGAGTTCTCTATAACCAGGATAGAGACAGGGGGAAAAAAAGATTAAATAATAACCAAAGCAGCCTTTCCCCTTAATGTAAAGGCTGTCAAATGGAGTTGCTATTTTTTATCTGAGCTGGGCAGATCTGACACTTGAAAATTAGAGAAATACTAATTTGGAATAGACACCAGAAGACTCTCTCAGAATACTGGGAGAATAATAAATGGAGAGAATGGCTTACAAAGCATGACTGCTGTCACTGAGACCACAACACTGAGGTCTTTGAAAGAAACCTGTTACTTGATTTACCAGGAGCAGCAGAGCCCACCCAACCCCCCCCCTCCAAAAAAAAGTGGGTGAGCACTGAGCAATGACATTAGACTGGGTTCTTCCTCCAGAAGGTCTTCTGAGCTGCTTAATTTCATGCAATCTTCCACCATCTCTGAATTCAAACTTGAGAAGTGAAGGGCTGGCCCCACACTCTCTTCAGAGTCCACACTGAGTCTGCTGGAAAGGCAGATGGTGTTCTTGTCCACCTTAGTGGAAATTACTAACACTGTCAAAAGTGTGGGGTAGGGGGCATTCCTTTAGGAGGCCAACTCTAGAAAGCCCCTGGGGTAGAGGTACACGGTTCAAATGAATGTTTGTTTGCTTGTTTGTTTGTAATGGTTGGATCTATGTGCTTGAAGGGGGCTCTTGGCTTAAGTGCGGTAGCTAAAGGATCATCTACCACCACCTTTAGGGACATCCAATGGAAATCACTTCGAGTCTTGAGTCTTGACGAAATGCCTATGTAGAAGGCTTGCCTAGAAGGGTATGCTTGGTACAGCTGAGTAGATGTTTTGCTCTCCCACAGTCACTTTCCTGACTCACTACATTGAAAGAAAAAAAAAAAAAAACAAAGGCGAGAAAAATTCTTCTGTGTCCAGACATACCGGAGACATTTCAGTTGTTTTCCACTAGCCGCTGTCAATGTCTTTCCATCTCTTGCCAACTGAGCCCCAAGTGGAGAGCATCTCGACCCCTTTTATCATTAATAACATGGAGTTTTCCTGCCCGCCAGGAACTGTCGCAGGCCCCAGGGCAGACATATGCTCAGGGGCATGGAGCCTCCATGATGTACCGGAAGTGACCCACCTGGTACAGAGGGGCACCAGGACTGTATTCAGGGGAGCAAGACTCAAAAGCTTGAGTAGATGCCGTTCTTTCTCTCTGGTCTGCTTTACCCTGACGGCCGGCGCCCTGCTCTCTCCTGATCATGTCTGCTCAGACTTCAGCCCTCCATTCAGATGTCTCATCCGAGCCCCCTTTCCTGACAGCCAGGTGTCCTTCCTTATGCCTTTGTGAAGCCTCTTGAACACTTCAAGTGCTTACTGCTCTGGGTGGTGTGTTCTATGTTTGCTAGTGGCACCAGAACACAGCTTCAAGAGAGACAGGGACCTTATCAGTGACTGTCCCATCAGATACATTTCCAGTGTCTAACCGGAGGGCCTGGCAAAGTCACAGAGCACCCCCCTCCCCGCACCATCCTAAGTGAATGGCTATCTCCCGAAGTCTAAGTTTGGAATGAGCTGAACAACTCTGTTTCATACTACTTCTGCTACATAGCAAATATTTGTGCCACTATTAAAAAAAAAAAAAAAAAACAATGCGAGGAGACAGTAAATTTGAAGAGTGATAACCAGACCTCTGATAATGACTGCTAGTCTCTCCCCGGTTCCAAGTAAGAATTGCAGACCAGTAAGTAACGGTATTCAAATCTCTTTAACTGCAATAGCTTTTGAAATCTTTTTTTATTTGGAAGTATAATATACAAGCAGAAATGTATACATATAATAAATGCATACCTCCAATTTTTCACACACTGAATACACTCACGTAGCTAAGACTCCGTTCAAGAGATAAAAAGAAGATGAGCACTTGGCCGGGGATTTGACCATGTGGTAGATACACTTAAGTAACAAGCAAGATGGCGGCTCTGGAGGATCAAGAATGAGGAGCCCAGGCAGAGACCGGGGACGGCATGTCTGTAGCCTCCAGTATGGACTCCCAGAAAATGAGAAGTCAGGAAGAGAATGAGAAAAAGAAAGTGGGAACTAATTGAATTCCTACCATGTGCTCCATGGCATTTTCATTAATGCTCATTTTTAACACAGGGGCGTCTGGGTGGCTCAGTCGGTTAAGCATCTGACTGTTGATTTCGGCTCAGGTTATGAACGCTCAGTTACTGAGTTCGAGCCCCACATCGGTCTCTGCACTGACATTGCAGAGCCTGCTTAGGATTCTCTGTCTCTGTCTCTGTCTCTACCCCTTCCCAGCTCACTCACTCACTCTCTCTCTCTCTCAAAATAATAAATAAACTTTAAAAATTTTTTAAAAGAAAATACTCTTTTTAACACACACACACACACACACACACACGGAAGGAAACGGAGGCTCAGAGAAGTGAATGCATTTGCCTGAGGTCCCAGGTGCCAGGTCTGTACGACACCGTACCTCTCCTTATTCCTGCTCTAGCTTTGCTGCCGCACCTTTAAACTGAGCCTCTCCTTTAAGGCCCTTCTTGAAACAAGGGAGCTATTTTCATAAAAACAATATGAATAATAGCTTTCATAATGCAGTGGTTGGGTGCTTGTTCTCATCGCAGCAGGCATTTCTGCTACATTATTTCATTATCCCCACTTTATGTATGTGGAAACTGAGACTTGGAGAAATGAGGCAGTGAAGCGTTTTGCCACACTCTTACAGCGAGTAGCGATGGTGCCGATGGTGCTGAGGCTCCCGCCCCGGAGGGCTGCCCTGTTACCACCTCCCTGTGCTGCCTCCGTAAGCACTTGCCACGATGAATAATGGAACTGCTTGCCTTTCTTTTTTCTTTCTAATTCCTCATCGGATAAGGTAGGCAGTGGCGCATCTTGGTGCACACTTCTAAGGCCGGTGGGAAGGCTTGCCAGACCTCTGAGCCGCAGCCACAGACGGCTCTCTTCTTCCCAGTTGGTCTTTGGCCAGTGGCGTTCTGGGAAGAGGCAGGGTCTACACAGGACAGGACTGGGCCGCCACAGGTGGAGGGACTGAAAAGACTGACGTTTCTCTAGAGCCTGCCTTCTGAGCCGTTTCCTGGTAAGCCTCGATTTGGGTTTAAGTGGGGCTGTGGCCACAGCTCCAGTCCCCCAAGGGTGAACTGGCCCCTTTCAGGTGGGTGTCACCGGCGGATTACAAGACGCCTCTCAGACCACCCAGGTGCGGAAGTGCCGGGATCTGCGGCGGACACATCCCTGGGCTGAACCCAAGCCGACACCAGCCGTTCGTTTGTCCCCCGGGTGCTTTGTCAACATCACCAGGCTTTCGTCCAGGTGTCCAGGCTCCAGTTCATCTGCCCCCTCCTCCTGCTGCGGTGACAAGGACATTCAGGAAGTTCAGCAGTGCATACAGGTTGCGAGACGAAGGACAAAGACACCGAGGAAGAGATCCCCTTCTCTTCCTGTCTCATGACAGCAGCTGGGTCATTATTCCCGGCTGCCTCATTACGGAAAGAAAAGAAAAAGTCCCAGGAATGTTGGAAACGACTACATTCACTGTAGAAATGCCATTTGTTCATGCATTCAATATTTGACAAATATTTACCCAGTTGCTTCTACGTGCAGGTGGAGGTAATGGTTTTAATTGTTTTACCTAAAATTAATTTCCCTGAAGAATGAACCATAACTGGGAGTCTATGGGACCCTTAAGACTTTTTAAAATTATTTTGTGTATTTATTTAGAGAGAGACAGAGACAGTGCCAGTGGGGGGTGGGGGAAGGAGGAATAAAGTGAGAGAGAGAGAGAGAGAGAGAGAGAATCCCAAGTAGGCTGTGTGCTAGGAACCAGAGCCTGATCTGATACGGGACTCAAACTCACAAACTGCAAGATCATGACCTGAGTCAAAACCAAGTGTCGGGTGCTTAACCGACTGAGCCACCCAAGCACCCTGACACTTGAGACTGTTGAGGTTATATTTAGGCAGATTTGGGCAGAAAGTTTCAGATTTAAAAGCACTGGTGGTATAAAGAGGGAAGAAGAGGAAACACTGCATATTTAAAAGTTCAAATTTTGGTTTGAAGTTTATAGAGACAATCTGCTACAGAAAAGGAATACTGAATGAGTCCTAAGTTTGATATACCATGTCTGTTCTGGCCATCATCATGATGGTAAGTCATATTCAAGCCTGGAGCTCAGTATTCCCATCTGTAAAATGGGAAGGTCAGAAGGAAATGTCCCTTAATGGGCCTCTATGACTTCCCTGATAAAAGCTTATGATTCTGAATTTATAGTTTTATTTATATACGAAACAACATGTCTTCATATATAGAAATATTTATACCTTTAATTAAAATAATTTTTAAAGAACAAAATGGTTGTTGTACATATAGAACATGAGTGTTGTATGAGGCACAGGTTTTTGAAATAGTGAAAAAAATTATTTGTATTTCAAAATAAGTAAAATGTATCAAAACCACATATATTAAGTGTCAAAAAAAGTTGATATTCTTTTTAATGTTATTTTAAGTAAAATATTTTTAAAATGTAGATATTTAAAGCTTTTTTATGAAAGCATGTGATTTGTAGAGTGGACAGACTGATGCAGTTCTATACATTTCATTGAAGAGAAACGGGGTCATTGTCATGAAACAGAATAGAAATCAGAGTCCTGGATCTGTGGGAAGAGAATCTTGAGGAAGCCTATCACCTGCCTTCCAGAAAGCCTCTGGAGAAGTATAGGGAATCCCCCCTTCCCTGTTTGATGTTGAAGCCATGCCCTGTCAACACATGGAGACCTGGTCTCACATATGGACAGGTGACAGACACTTTGATCAATGATTTGTAGCTGACATAGCAGGTCCCCTGGAGGACTAGAAGACAGATCAGTCCAGGATGCTTTGATCTGTGTCACTGAGTTTTCAAAATCTTAAGCCCACACAAACACAGACTCCTATGATGGCAATGTCAATGGCAAATGCTACCTTCTTCAAAAGTGATGGCCCCTGTATTATTTGGAACAGAGACCCTACACATTGGGGGAAAAAAATATGCAAGCAAACTGAGTCTAATGCAAAATGGCTGAGTCTCTCCTCCACTGGCTTTTGGCATACTGCTAAGAAGCTATCTGCGGGCCATTCCTATTGCTGTTCAGAGAATAAAAATCCACAACTGTGCAGCACACATTCATCTAAACCAAGGTGGAAGATGCACTGAAAATAGGCCACCACTCCTCACATCCCCCACGATACAGCAGAATCTGTAATCTCTCATGACATCCTTTCCCAAAGAGCACGTGTGCCACTGCAAACTCCCTTTCAACGGACCACTTCGGCGAGCCATGACCCTACTTGAGTCCTGAATTCTATTTTGCATCCTAAATTGTTACTGGGTGAGGTGGGAGGGAGTGGTGTGCATGCTTCCTGGGTATAAATGTATGTTGACAACTACAGTTGGGGCAATTGTAAGATAAGAATGCGATCTGTGAAAAACCACTGAGTGTGCAGACATCACATTTGGATGTTTGGGTGAGTGGACACCTCTGGGAGCTACTGAAGATTGTCAAGACCACCCCCTGCCCTTTCCTGGAGATCCTTCCACCCTTGAGTGGCTTCTCCCAAGCAGGGTTCCAGGGTGGGGCTCCGTGGTGACTGGCTTCCTCAAGACCAAGAAGGCTCCAGAACCAACGGGGCCTTAACAAGACAGCTGATAGTTGACTAAAATCTCTGTATAGTTTTAATTATCTATACTAACTGATAGATCATCATAGTCTCAGCTTATACAAGTGTTTGCAGTGACTTTAGGGATAAGATGATAGCTCTTATTGGTTTTGTTTTCCTGACTTTTTACAAATCACTTGTATGTGTGTGTGCACATGTATGTGCAGGTGTGTTTTATCACCAGAAAAAGGAAATTCAAGTGCAAATTTCTTGGAGATGCAAAGATACACTACAGATGAATGAGAGCACCAGGTTACACAGACACTAGAGTGGCCACAGCTCTTTCTTTTCTGCCCTGGCAGGCTCTCCTCACGGTCACCACTGATCATTAGGACATGGACATTCAGGGTCATTCACTCCTCTTTGATCTCAGAGTCGATCCTGCTGATGGGGACAAAGTAGGAGAATTTGGCCTATTAAATCCATTTAGTGAAAATCTTCCTACATCCTTTTAGCTATTGGCTCAGATGGTCCTGGGGTTCATTTTTTTTAAAGGACTTTATTGAAGTATAATCTTCACACCATACAGTGTAACCACTGCAAGTGGTTTGACGATTTTTAGCAAATTTATACGGTTGTGCAACCACCACCAGAGTCTAATCTTAGAATATTCTCATCAATGCCAAAAGGTGAATTTTAAGATCAAAGGCCCATTTTCAGTCAGTCCTCCCACTCATTCCCAGCGCTGCTTTTTGTCTCTGTAGTTTGACCTTTTCTAGAAATTTTGTCTAAATATGATCACATGATATGTGGCCTTTGTGACTCGCTTCTTTCACTTCGCATGAGGATTTTGAGATGCATCATGTTATTGAATGTATCAGTAATTAGTTCCTTTTTATTGCTGAGTAATACTCCATTATATGGCTGACCCCCGGGTCATCCGTCCACCACCTGACGGACATTTGGGTTGCTTCCAGTGTTCGGCTCTCTGAATAATGCTGCTGTGAAATTCACATGCAAGCTTTTGTGTGGATGCAGGTTTTCATTTGTCTCACGTGAATTATGAGGGGTGGAATTGTCGAGTCACAGGACAGGCGTACACTTAACTCCTTAAGAAACCAGCAAACAGTATTCCAATGCAGTTGGGTCATTTTCCGTTCCCACCAGCAGTGGCTCTGAGGTCCAAGTCCTCCACGTGCATGCAATTCTTAGTCTGGTCAGTCTTGCTTCTTAGAGCCATCCTAGTGGACGTGTGGTGGTCTGAACTTCATTTGACAATGGCAATAAAAAGATTAGAAAGGACCCCAGATGAGCAATTTGAGAAACCTGGTTCTCAACAATTAGTCCACAGTCTATCAGTTCTAAAACTTTAAGTAACACACTTAATTTCTCTGAGGCTCAGTTTCCCTATCTGAAATTTGGAAACTATAGTAACTATAGATTATAAAGAGTCACTGAGGGTTTTTTTTTTTTTATGTTTACTTATTTTGAGAGAGAGATAGAGTGAAAGCTGGGGAGAGGCAGAGAGAGAGGGAGACACAGAGCCTGATTCGGGACTCGAATCCATGAGCCATGAGGTCAGGACTTGAGCCGAAGTCAGACACTTAACCCACTGAGTCACGCAGGTGTCCCCATGAAGAGTCACTGAGTGAGACAATATATGTAAAGTGGTATATCAAACTTCAAACTCATTTTTAGAACAAAGAGTATATTGCTGAATATGAAAATATTTAGGGTAGCATTCTTGTTTTCTTTTTTTAACTGAGCAAAGATTTCTACTCAATTTTCCTCGGCGCTTAAACTCTTATTTTATCCTCTCTTATTTTATCCTTTTATACAAGGAAGACAATTTGCAGTTTTGTTTCTTCCTCTCCACGTTTCTTGTCACTGACCCTTATCAGTAACCATTAGGAGTGAGCCAACTACCTAACGGAATGAGCCCTTCTTCAGTTGTGAACCTTCCCTCAAGCCTTCTTGCTTGCTGGGCCAAGAGTCAAGAAGACTACATCCAGCTTGCCATAGGAGTCTTTATAACACAATACAAATGTGAAACATTTTGTCGGTAACATTTATGCAGCTCATGGCCAGGGCGCAGATTTGAATCTTTAGACCAAAGAAAAAGTTTGCTTCCTGAACGTGGTCATCTACTAATCCTGCTATTTGAAGAAAAACATAAACCACCGTGACTGGATGTGGCCCTACGCTGAGGTATGTTACATACTGGCCCCACTTCCCTGGATAGCTCATGGCTGGGGACGGTGTATCTCTGGTTTATGGCCAATGCCCTTGATCTACATGCTCTGCCATTTTCTCAGGAAAATAACGCTAAGTTGCAAGCCAGGGCAACAAAAACACCGCCAGGAGTCGACCAGCTCACAAGGGATGCACGGGGAGCTTGGTGGCCCTGAACACTTAAGTGATTTTGTTCCCCTTCCAATTTCCTGTGGTACATTAACTTTTATTGATAGCTCATAGCTTCAGCAACTGGTCTTGATTTTACTAACCTGAAGGACAGAGAAACAAGAGGCACCCACACAGCTGACGTGCAAGGAAAAAATAGCATGGAACGTCTTGATCAGTCTCAATGTTTCCCTTTTTCTTTCCCCTTGCTACAGCTTTCCTTTAATGAGAGAGTCACAATTATCGCAGGTGAATGGTGTCTGAGGCCCCGCACAGGGAGGGAGACTGAAACGACCGTTTACAAATCTGACAATGGCTCTCTCCAGCAGGGTCTGGGAGGCACGTCAGAGCCTTTGTGAAATTGCAGGCTCTGACTTATGTCACAGCTATGAAGGCTGACAGAATGATGCTTGGGAGTTTTCATAATACAGGTATTAAATAGAAGTCAAACCAGGAGACAGATGGAAAAATCTATGTAATGCAAGACAGAGAGACCAATTTGATCATTGCTTTGAAGAGCCTAACACTTCCAACTAGAATCTGAATCTTGGAGCAACCTGTTGTTGTTTTTGACTCATGGAGGCTTCAAATGGAATAACTGTTGGCCTTTCTCCATGGAATGTTATCAGTTTCAGCTTAAAAAAATTAGTAAAAACAAAACAATAATAGGATTCATTGACACCTTTTATCGGCAAGGCACAGTTCTTTGTACTTTACGGATCTTGCCTTAATTCATGCTTACAGCAATCTTAGGAAGCATACATTCATCTTGCCATTTCCTACCCACGGACAATGAGGTTCAGAGGCATCTGTAAATTGTCAAAATCTTCAGGCAGAAAGAGGAAGAGTCAAGATGTGAATCGAAGTCAAGGGATAAAATTAACCACCTCAATCTACACCTAACTTTTAAGCACACCTCCATCTGTACCCGCACACAATCCATACCACTTAAAGATGTACAGTATTAATTGTAAAATATGAAGACATTAGTTTCACAAAAAAGAGTTTGAGAGAAACACCAAGACAACTCTGTTTTTATTCAACCAAGATTCACTGATCATCTACTATTGTCAGATTCGGTGCTAATAAACTCATCCTACTCAGGGAAGTTCAGAGCTATGCCTATAGGGTCTCAGTAACTACAGTCATGCGAATCTATGCCCTGTAGGCTGTGTTCAGCCCGGTTTTAAAAAAAACACATCCTTGGGGAGCCCGAGTGGTTCAGTCGGTTAAGTGTCCAGCTTCGGCTCAGGTCATGATCTTGAGGCTCATGGGTTTGAGCCCCGTGTTGGACTCTGTGCTGATGGCTCAGAGCCTGGAGCCTGCTTTGTATTCTGTGTCTCCCTCTCTCTCTCTCTGCCCCGCTCCCATGCTTGCACTCTGTGTCTTTCTCTCTTAAAAATAAATAACTATTAAAAAATTAAAAAGAACAAAACACATCCTCTAGGTCACAATCCTAATTCAGACACTGTGCTGTTCAAAGGTCTAGACATATGTCATGACAGGGACCTCATGCTGCCACATGAATGGGGAAGTCCAGGAATAGGTGTTATGGCAAAGATGTCACCGAGTGTTGCTGGTCTATTCTTTCCAAGTCAGCATCAAATTAGTAGTCTTCCTGTTATGTTTATCCTGAGGTCCTGAGGAGTGTGAAAACTCCTATCTTAATTTTTTTTTTGTCAAGTGAAAAGGCTCCATTTTGTATAATCTTCAAATACCCTACATCAAAAATTAATAATAGGGTTCTTTGATAAGTTAAACATAGGATTATCATATGACCCAGCAATTCTACACCTAGATATATCTCTGAAAGAACTGAAAATAGGTGTTCAAGCAAAACTTTGCAAACGAATGTTCAGGGCACCTGTGTTCACAGTTGTCAAAGGGTAAAAGCGCAAATGCCCATCAACAGATGAACAGATAAATGAGCTGCTGTGTATCCATATGATGGAATATTATTCAGCCTCATAAGAAGTGAAGTACTGACAAATGCAGAAGTGTCGAAAACGCTGTGTCAAGTGAAAGAAACCAGATCAGAAAGGACACATATTATATGACATTTATAGGATGTGCACGTATCTTTTGGAGGGCCACCATCCAACCCACCAGAACCACCAGCTATATCTGTGATAACTTATTTATGGAGCAATAGGAAACTCATACAGTGACCATTTGCTCAGTTATTCATTTGTTGGTTCAACAGATATTTATTGAGTGCCTGCTGTGTGCAAGGCAGTGTGCTGGGCTCCAGAGACACTGAGTAAATAGAACGGACTTAACTGCTTCCTGAATAGAGATTGTTTATAGTCAAGAGATTCACTCTTAGGCCCTCCTCAGAAAAGGAAGTCACCAAGTTGGAAGTTCCCTAGGACTAATGATGGCTTCAAGCAGTGATACTAAATCACCAGAGGCCATTGGGTCTTTAGAGAATCTGATGAAGGACAAGGATCCTTTCTCAGAAGAGCATAAATGGAATATCATGTTGCATAATCCTCTTGTTGAGCTCTGTATCTCCCCCTCTCTCTCTGCCCCTTCTCCGCTCACATTCTGTCTCTCTCTTCCTCTCTCTCTCAAAAATAAACATACATTAAAAAAAAAACAAACAACTTGGCTTAGAGGCTCTTGAGATGTCTCTTTGATAAAGAAGCCTATCAAGGGGAATGGGTACTTGGGAGTACCTACCCGTTATTTACCCCAAGCTTAATCTTACTCAACGTCTCCACTATGATGGTGGTTAATTTTATATGTCACCTCGCCTGGAGCACCGGGTGCCTGAACGTTTGGTTAAACATTATTTCTGAGTATGTCTGTGAGGGTGTTTCTGGTTAACATTGATATCTGAATAAAGTAGATTACCCTGCCCAATGTGAGTGGGCCTTGTCCAATCTGTTGAAGGCTCCAAGAGGGCAAAAGGCAGAGGAAGAAGACTGTTCTCTCTGTCTCATTGTCTTTGAACGGGGATATTTATCTTCTCCTGCTCTCTGACTTACACTAGGACAGAACTTACAACATTGGCTCTCCTGAATTTCAAGCCTTCAGACTTGGAATGGGACCATACCATTAGCTCTCTTGGGTCTGGAGTTCTTGGCCTCCATAACTGTGTGACCTAACTTGGAATTCTCTATAATAATTCTCTTTAGTGTATGTGCGTTTGTGTGTGTGTGTGTGTGTGTGCGTGTGTACACATGTGTACACACACACCCTCTATTGTTTCTATTTCTCTGGGGAACCCTGACTAATACACTAACCAATACCAACAACAACCAAATTGTTCTCAAAACATTATTATCGGAAAGTCATTCTAGCCATGAGCTAGATATTAACAACCTTGACTGGAAAACATGGGAAATGCGGAAACATGGTGCACTTTCTTTCTTTTCTTCTTTACTTATTTCAACAGTTTCCAGATTTTTTAAGGAGAGCACATATTCAAATAACTCTTGAAAACTCAAAAAGAGATGAATTATGGAAAAAAAGTAACCCTGGGGACTCAATCAACAGTTTAAAATAAGTGTGATTTATAATATTTAGGGGACAATTGGAAATAGGGTCCTTTAATGGATATTTAATCATATTAAAAATTTTGTGTTATTTCTTTGGGTGTGATAACAATATTGCATCTGTGTATATGTGTGTCTGTCTATCTTGTAGAGCTCTTACTTTTTATATGTATGGATAAAAAGATACAAAGCCTTTAATTTGTTTTTGTGAAATACTGGATGTGAGGGAAGCAGATATGGTAGAGGTTAAACAAGATTGGACATGTGGTAGTTATTGAAGCTGGGTGATGGGGTGAGGGCTAACTATACTCTGTCACCTTCTGTAAATGTTTTTACCTTTTCAGAAATAAATAAACAAATGGATGGAAGGAGCCAAAAATAATTATTAATGCAATACAAATAAATTAACATAGACATAGAAATAGATAGATAGATAGATAGATAATTAGATGATAGATAAAGCCTGGCAGAAAATTCTTCTCTGAGCACTCCAGAATGGGACAGAACTGCCTCATTTTAGCTGGTTTCCAGACATTTCTCATAAATAGATGTCCACATATTTGATAGTGTGGCAGAGAACTGAAGAATCCATATTTGGCAGCACTGACAGGAAGAACATTTCTTTTTAGCCTGTGTCATGATCTGAAATTATATTAAATATTGATGTTTTGTTTATTGCCTTTCTTCCCCATGATAACATAAGCTCTACAAGGGTAGGGATTTTTACCTTTTACAGCAATGTGTGGCACATGGTAGGTGTTCTGTGTTTTGGGTCTTATGTTTTATGTTTTTTTTTCCTTTTTTGAATGGCAGACCATTGGTGTAAATGAATGAATCAAAGTCTAGCCAATTCATTCTGACCACACTGGCTGCCTACTACATACGAAGTCTTATATGAAGCATGGAAATAGTGGACTGGAGGAGCCCAGAATAGAAAGTGTATAAACAAAGGGTACAAAGTGTGGGAGTTCTTCAAGTACTTTCACAAAACTAGACTACCATTCATTCATTTCATTCAATGAATGAGTGAAAAAAAATTCATTGAGCACATACTTTGGTGGCATGGACATATACTATATAAATCGTATGGCAGAAATAATAGTATAGTATAAACACACATTTGGTGAAAATCTCTATACTGATGATGTGTATCTTTTAGGATATGAGGATAGAGAAAGTAAGGGCAGGGCGTTTGAAGGGCCCACAGTCCCAGACAAGGATTCATATATTTGGTAATAATGCGAATATATAGCTGGAAATTCATTACAATTTCTTTTTTGAGAATTAGCTGAGAGGTACTCGTGGAAATGTGATTTACCTAAGCCATTAGCGCTGTCTGCTACTGTGGTCAGGCTATGTCTTCAAATATGTTAGGTTCATTATGATTTCTCATTCAAATAAGAGAAAAGTGTATTTACTCAGAGATCACCAATTTGTAAGTAAGTGAACATAGGAGATATAAATACTGTCTTTAAAAAGCAAAAAGGAAATTTTCAATGTGACATCACATTAAATTGTTCTCATACTGGTTTCCTTCCTTTGGAAATAACTCGCAGTGTCTATCCTTTGAAAAGAACTATCAATAACTATCAACTTCTAATTTGCCAGCTGTTATATCCTCTGACACAGGGGACTCTGGACACATTTCTGAGAATGAAATCACTCGCCCTTCTCCCAACCCAGTGGAATCACAGAGAATCATGAGTTTTAGTAACTGACACATAAAATGCTGAACGTGAAGGTAATTTCCCTAAAACCAAATCTATAGCGACAGAAAGGACTTGAAGTTTTACCAACAGCAACTGGCCCTCTGGAATGGGTCCTAATGATAAAAACTGAGCTTTAACACATTCCAGTTTTAATTAATTTTTAATACCAAAAAAAAAACAAAAAAAAACAAACCTTTCCTCTCCACCACAAGACCCACTTCTTCCTGGTGAGATTCCCAAAGGGATGCTTGCTCTTTTCTGGAAGGCATCGCTCTTCTAATTAATTAGAAATTGCGGGGGGCAGGGGAGGGGGGAGGCGTGGAAACCAGCAGGGGGTGAGAGAATCAAATTCATTCCTGCCTTCTCCACTTTCCTCTTCCCCACCCTCAGCCTCAGCTTTCTCTTTGGAGACAGACCCTTGAAATCAACTGAATGGATTCCAGGCCACTTCATCCCACTTCTCTGCAAGGCTGGCCTGGTTTCCCTGTGTCCGATCGGGACACGTTGGGGGTCCTGTCTTCCAGGGCCACCTCATCAGTCGCACCTGTGTAATTCACACCTTTTGCCCTTTTCTTCTAATTTCAAAAATAGAACAGATTGATGGGGAGAAAACAACTCAAACATGACAGAATGACATAAAGAAAAAGACAAAGGAAAAAACAAACTTCCCTCTTGCACAAAACCTTCTCATGTCTTACGCTTACTGTCAGGGAGTTATCACTATTAACAGTTCGTATCTATCATTACCATCCCAGATCCCATTATAAGCATATGCAAACCCACACGAAAACAAACATTCACGTACATGTATAGTTTTCTTAAAAAATGAAAGAAAGAAGGAAAGAAAGAAAGAATAAAAGAAAGAAAACAGTCTAATAATATATGTATTGTTCTGCAGTTTGCTTTTCCCCACTCAGCAGTATATCTTGGGCAGCCATTGTCTGTGCGTGTGTGCGTAAACGTAGTTCATAATATGTATATTTAGATCTATCTCTTTAATATCCAGGTCTCTCTCTCTCTTTTTATATACAGTATTTAAAACTTTGGAAAAGCCATAACTCAATTACATATTACCCTATTAATAAGAATTCAGAATTCACAGGTTAAATAAATGTGTGTGTATATATGTAAGTGCGTATATATGTGCATATATACATAAGTAAATATATTTATTACACATATTTTACATGTAAACATATATAAATACATTTACATATTTATATACATATATAACGCTAAAAATAGCATTGATTCTTCTAATTGGGAGACCTTGCACATTTATGCAAGGATCTGGATTTTTCTGATTCAGAATTGCTTGATCAAAAGGTTTAATTTGTGCTGAAATTGCCCACTTGCTCTCCAAAAATGACCAAAACCAATTTACGCTCTTTTTAATAGCGTGTTCTTTCTCCGTGTTAAAGAAAACTTTGTACAAAGTCTAGTTGTGCGTATGAATCAAAGTTTTATTGTAATTTTGCTATAAGGGGAAAGGACTCTGGCAAATCAATTCAGAGTCACTCTTGGTGAAGACATTTTATAGAAAACGGAGCGATAAGATAGTCAATGTTAAGCTAGATACAAAAAGAAAAGAACACTTGGTTTGAGGTCCCTAGACTCTTGACTGACAGTCAGCTGGCTAGATGGGTGGCTGATTTTTCAGAACAAGTCTTAATCCCATTAAAGTTTATCAGAAAGTTGCTTAAGCAATTTATCAGGAATGAGGCTGTGAATTACATCATGAAAAAAGGTTCTATTCCAGATCGGATTTGGGACGACTTTTCTTTTTTACACCTTTTTATACTCCACACACTCATCCACATGGGAAGTTGTCTTAACTTCTGTGAATGTCGTGGTGCAAAATGGTATCATGTTGTTTAATTTCCATTTCCATGAATTAAAAATAAGGTTAAGTCTTTTTTCATGTTTGTCAATTTTCTTCGATGAATTTCCTGTTCATTGTCTTTGCCCATTTTTCTATTGGGAGCTTCAGATTTTTCTTCTTGATCTACAAAATCTCCTTGTATGTTTAGGGTAAATTATTTAAGTGTGTGTGTACATAAATATGGACATATATGTACATTTTTTTCTCCTTTTCTATCTCTAAGACACTAAATTTGAAATAAAGAAATTACTGAATTATATGCCAGCTTCTCATAGCACCTGGATGAGAGTTATTCAATTTATGCCTAATATAACATTGCTAACATCCTGTTACAAAGCCTTCTGTGCCTGTCTGCTATAAACAAAGTTTAGGCCTGCTGCAGGGCCTTCACCCTGTGGTCCCTGCCTAAGTCAGTAACATTATCCTTGACCAGTTCTATTCCGGCCGTCAGAGCCCCAACCACAGTATTTCTTGCGGCCCAGACAGAGTCTGCTTTATCTGTGCACCTTCCCATGCTGCTCCCTCTACAAGAACATCTTCCCTGGAGACTCTCGGTCCTTAATAAACTCCTATGTGTCTTCCCTCTTCTGGAAGAAACATCTCCTCACTACCTGCCTGCCTCACTGGAGATAAGTCACTCCCACTTGGGTACTTTGTATATGCACCTATTTTTCTTTTTTTTAATATTTTTATTTATTTCTAGGAGAGAGAGAGAGACACAGCGTGAGCAGGGGAGGGTCAGAGAGAGAGGGAGATACAGACTCTGACATAGGCTCCAGGCTCTGAGCTGGCAGTCAGCACAGAGCCTGACGAGGGGCTCGAACCCACCAACCGCGAGATCATGACCTAAGCGAAAGTCGGACGCTTAACCGACTAAGCCACCCAGGTGCCCCTGTGCACCTATTTTTCTGTACAAAGGTTTTTTTGTTTGTTTGTTTTGTTTTGATTTTAGTTTATTTGTTCCCAAGTCTGCCTTCTGTAAAAAATGTTGACCTATTTAAGGGTGAGGAGTGAGCCCTAAATTTTTTATACCACCTGAGCCTAATACAGGATCTGACTGATCCAAGATAGAAGCCTAGTAAATAATGGTTGAATGGACAGAGACAGCCCTTCTGATACACATGGCGTGAGGGAAGGAGATGTAGAAGGGAAGAGAGATAGTGCCCACCTTTCCTTCCCCTTTCTTCCGCCAATAAAAACACCCTTCAACTAAAAAACAATGAACTCTCTACAGACTTAAGTCTGGGAGAGCACAGCTTGCCTTCCCAGTTTTGCTGGCTCAGTCTCTAGAATCTGTGCAGGAAGTGTTAACACAAACATCACTGAAGTGCTGGGGGGAATTTTATTGTCTGCCAGATTTACAAATTGGGATCGATCTTCATTCAACGGGTTTCTCCAAAGTTTCTGAGAAGTGAACATAGCAAAAGACAAGTGCCTTTCAGATCACCTGTGATTAAACTCACTGCGTTTGTCTTCAAACAAAAGTGTTTTTTTTTTCCCTGCCCGCAACATATAATTTTAGTCAGCTAACACTAAATTAGACACCCACTCAGATTTATTATGATAAGAACATTCAGTAAGCTAATTTCAAGATGATGACTCCTATAAATTCTTATAATTTATTATTTAGTACTTTGGTTTTTAATCATTAAGTACGTGAAGACTTTGTAGGTCAAACCTGTATTAATGAAGACAGTAATCTATTTTTCAAACTCTGCTCCTCAACCACCTTTCAAATTATAAATTAACAGAAATAGATTTAAACATACTTGTAAGAACAAAGGCAATAATTGGGGGTTGGGGGGCTATCACCCCCAATTGCCTAATCTTTCTAGGTTGATTTGTCAATCACGGTACTAACTTATTTAAGACACATCATACTAAATCTCAAAATGAAATAATGGAGTCAAAATCTGAGAAGCCCTGAGCTCACTAAGAAAATAAAACCCATAACCCACATTTAAAGTTTCATTAAAAAAACAAAGCTGTTCAAATATTAGCCAGTACAATTTCATTAGGTGTTAATCTTCACCCAATGCAGCAATTTTTATTGCTTTTCTGGGGAAGTGTTATAGTTTTAGAGATACATAGACAAGAAGTAAAATATTAACTAAATAAATATTTTAGAAAGCTACCGATGTTATCTAAATGAGAGTCTTCTTTATCTCCCGAATTCATTGCCAAATTAGAACCAATTCCACAGTTTCAAACATTCAGTGCTAAAAGACTTCAGGGTTGTATTTTGCTGAACAAAGGTATGCTTTTTGATTGACTGCATGCAAATAATAAAGTCACCTGCATGGTAATATCTTTTCATTTTCCTAAAATAAAATTAACCTCAATTTTGATATAGTACAAGCTCATCATCAATAAAGTGAAGAACAGAGGGGAAAGAAGAACGATGTTCAGTAGTATAATTTTTAATATTTTAAAAATTAATTATTGTTATTATTTTATTTTGGAGAGAGAGAGTGAGCAAGGAAAAGGCACAGAGGTAGAGAGAGAGTCCCTAGCAGGCTCCACACATAGTGCGAAGCTCAACATGGGGCTCAATTCCACAACCCCGGGGGACCTGAGCCCTAACGAAGAGTCCAGGGCTCAACATACTGAATCACGCAGGCGCCCCCACTACAATAATTTTAACTGAAAAAAAAGAAATCAGGATACAAAATGAAATAAGTGTCCAACAAAGTCACTACTATGTAAAAATAATCATGTATAAGCTGAGAAAAATCTAGAAGGAAATATAGCAAAGTGATATAGTGGTTATTTTTAGGTGGTGGTACAACAGATAATTTTATTTTTTCATTTCCTGTGTTCATTTCTTAATCTGATATTCTGAAAAGTCCCTCAGAAACCAAAAGGCATATGTTTGCATCCTTAATATTGAAAGCATTTTGAATTACATCAGTGTCTGAATCTTCATATGAGAGACAGTCAGTGTCCGTTTTAGCTGAGGACTTATTGCTGAGGGGTTTGCTATTGAATTATTACACCAAGGACTCCTCACGGCATCTCTCGGTTCAGTAAAAACCTCCCTGGGATACACGTATATGCTTACAAGCTGGGCTTCAAAACAGGAACCCAGTGACATCCACACTATGCTTTCAGAGTATGTGCTAAATTACATTACAAGTCTATTTCCTCCTCTCCTCTCCACCTGGGGATGGGTGAAGTATTGCAGGTTTTTAAATAAAATCCTTGATGAGAAGAGCATACAAAGATTTTGCCTCATGGTTGAAAGGATTCATGAAGAACAGAGATCAGTGAGGAGGTTTTAGCAAATTAGGTTACGGAGAGTTTGCCAAGACTGGATTTCTGGAGTTTGCCTGTCATTTACTAAATAAATAATGACAATTGGAAGAACAAAACAGCCATAAAAATAGTACCTCCTATTTACATGTTTGCGATGGCTACCTATAGCATTGAGTTAAACATCTTACAGATCTCAAGTCCCCACCCTCCCTGTATGTGTTAGTCATTTCGTAGATGAGAAAACTGACATACAACATTATTGATCACTTGTGTGTGATTCTAGGCAAGTCAGTGCTTGGTGGAGTTGAGATATAAATTGCACCATCCGACTCATCCCCCAGATGTCTTAGTCACAAGGAGAAAGAAGCGTGCTGCCCACTTAAAAAAAGAAAAAAAAAAGTCTTTATTTTATTTTGAGAGACAGAGACAGAGAGTGAGTGGGGGAGGGTCAGAGAGAGGGGGAGACACAGAATCCAAAGTAGGCTCTAGGCTCTGAGCTGTCAGCACAGAGCCCGACACAGGGCTCAAATCCATGGACTATGAGATCATGACCTGAGCCGAAGTTAGATGCTTAACCAGACTGAGCCACCCAGGCACCCATACTGCCGACTTTTTGAGAAAGTGATAGATGAAGGAGGAAAATGGGTTTATTAACTTGTAGAAGTTTCTATCCACAAATGTTATTGTTAAACTCATGACACCAGGTGAAAAATTTTAGGCACTTTTAATTCTAAAGTCTTGGTTTATTTATCACATAGCCAGTGCAAATAGGCTTGGTATCAATTTTGATGAGTAACAAATCACCCCAAAATTCAGCATCTTCAAATGACTAGAAGTATTAAATATCTCACATGGCTTTTATGGGTCAAGGATTTAGGGGCAGCTCAGCTACATGGTCTGGCTTGGGTATGGTTGCACCTTGCAGTCTCATCTGAAGGCTAAACTGGGACTGGAGGATAGGCTACCAAGATGGTGGCCTCATGTGGCTGGCCAATCAGTTCTGGCTATTGGCTGGAGGCTTGAGTTCCTCATTGTGTGGGCTTCTCCATAGTGCTGTTTGAGCATCCTCACAGCATGGCATCTAGCTTCCCCTAGAGCAAGTGATCCCAGAGAGAGCAAGTCAGAAGTTTCAATGTCTTTTGTCACCTGACTTCAGGAGTCATGCTCTATCATTCACCCTTGTCAGTCTTGTTCAGAATCAGAGGGAACTACACAGGTGCATGAAATCTGGCAGGCCAGGGTATTTGGAGGCCATTTTGGAGGCTGGCTACCATAGGATCTCTTCTCCCTTTGTCTAGAAAGCCCCACAGCTGGGAACCATATAAAGCTGTACTCTGCCATTTCAGCAATGAAATGAGTTCAAAGTGGGCCAGATGGGAAGGTGAAAAGTCACCTTGAAGAAGCACAGAGGTACCCAGTCCAAGTCACTCCTGACTGCAGGACCGGCATTACACAGGATTCCAAAAGTGCTATGTTTCAAACAGCGGAGGAAGAATAGAAGTGGATAGTTTCGTAAAACTCCATCAGGTGGCTCCGAAAGAGGTTTCAGTGATGATGCTGATTTTGAATATGAAGAGTTTGAGTAAAATTATTTCATAAAATGTGGTATAATTAAAACCCTCCACCATTTAAAATTGTATATATCATTTGTAAAAATGCACTAAAAAATTAAACCTTAAATGTATAATTTTCTTTTTTTTAAACATTTATTCATTTTTGAGAGACAGAGAAAGACAGAGCAGGAGCATCAGGGGAGGGGCAGAGAGAGAAGGAGACACAGAATCCAAAGCAGGCTCCAGGCTCTGGGCTGTCATCACAGAGCCCGACATGGGGCTTGAACCCACAAACTGCAAGATCATGATCTGAGCCAAAGTCGGATGCTTAACCGACTGAGCCACCCAGGCACCCCATTATATTATAGTAAAATTTTCAACATGTCATCTACATCCCCTAAAGTTTATAAATTGAGCAAAAAAAACCAATTGGGGAGCATCTCATTGGGAAAATGAAGCATCACTTTATATTTTGGGGTCAGCTGGTATTTGGAGACTCACCAGGTCAGCAAATACATAGTTAGTACCTCTAGGTGCCTGGCACTGTCTAAGGTGGGTGGACAAAGAAATGAACAAGACAGATAAGGTCCCCCACATTCTAACTGGAGAGATGGTAACAAACAGAAGTGTATAATATAATACATCCTTGTTTTGAAAGTTTGATGCATGTTATCTTTTGAGCTAACCAGATATGCGTGATCTGGCCAAATGACCTTTGGCTCAATTATTTGCCTATCAAGTAACTTATAATTTTGCTTGGCTCAGTCCCTGTAATTCTGCCTAGAAGACAACACTTTTATTTCTGGCCCAATTTACAAGAGCATTTCAAACTGTGTTATAAATACAGTCCTTTTTGAAAATTCTTGTTTGGGCACTTGGTTTATGTACTAGTCCCTATGAGTTTGATTACTATGAGTCTGAATCTGTAAGAAAGATCTCTTTTTAATGGCCTGACAAAATCTAACTTTTTCAGGTAGCAAGCTTGTGGGCAAGATTCATATTGTTAATTAACTCACCAATATAATATGACCTGGAAAGCTTCTAGAAAGTCAGCCACCTGGTTTTCACTGTCTACACCTGTCCTTTCAAGAGAAAACTGCCATTTTATACATTAAAAAAAAAAAAAAGCCTCTAGGAACTCTAAAGAAAACATGTGCAGAAAAACCAGGATATTAAGAGAAGGTGGCATGTATGTGACTGCTTTCCTCTGAATCCTCATTCAGAACTAATATTAATAATTGATCACAGAAATCTTCAATGTTGAGCCAATGGCTTCAGAGTCCTACTCAACATTGTACCACAAATAGACACTAACAATTGATCAACATTAGAAGACAGTGAGTCTCAAAGACCTAGGATATCAATATCTGTTTGTCCCTATAAGAGGAATTTCTTTTCAGATTGAACCCTGGGTCCGTATGCTTCATGTTCATAGATACTAACTATGTGTCTATGTGATCATCATTATATAAGCCTTCAACAATACTGAATGTGGATGGTGACAGCATTTGGTTAATTTGAAGTAAGGGTGGGACTCTAAGGAATCTTCAATAATGAGGGAAAAGGAAATAAACAGCTTTATACACAAGAGTTTCATTGTGACACTATTTTAACAGTAAAGGACTATCAAGGATGTGCATTCCCAACTGAAGAGTGAATAAGCCAAAAGAACTATCACTTGATAGCTTTTTTTTTTCATCTAGCTGATGCTTAATATTAATAAAGACTATCTTATAATTGGGGAAAGATTTGTTCTACAATGTTAAGTGAGATACTCAGCAGACAGCATCAAATATAATAGAGTGTAAACAATAGTATGGAGAAAAAATTAGACCCATTCATGGGGGATTGGAATTTGAATGGGACTAACCACATACTGACAGTGTTTGTTGTTTAAATGAGGACACATTGGCTAAGTCTTATTTTCTGTCCCTCTCCTTTTCTCCTTTTCCTTTTTTTCTTTCTTTTCTCCCTTCCTTCTTTCTTTCTTTTTTTTTTTTTTTTTTTTTTTTGGTAATTTCCTGTTTGGTATTTTACACACACACACACACACACACACACACAGAGGAAATGGTAGTGAAAACTTCTGTAGATAAAAGTCACGTTCCCACACTATTTCTATTTTTCTAGTAGGAAAAATGCAAACTTCCTCCTCTGTTCATTACATCAAGACTAAAAAAATAGTCTATGGAGAAAAACAAGCTTACTGAGTTTCGTCGTAAAGCTAGCCATGGAAGTCCCTTCTCTAAACTTGGCTCTGGTTTTTGACAACTTCGTGTGATTTCCCAATTCCTCACAATGGGTGGCTCACGGCAGCCTACTCATGGATGATAGCTCCCAGTGGTAGCAGAGGTTTGTATCGACCCCTGAGTGTGTGGGCAGGAGGGTAGCAGAGTCAGGAACGCTGTATACTTAACAGACTGACCAAGTCCTCCATGGGACGCCTAGTGGACTCTGGGCAGCTGTTACCAGGACTGCTGACCTCCCTCCAGGTGACCAAGCCCATGGAAACACGGTGGCCATCTGTCCTATTGCTGCTCAAGGAAACTGTGCCTTTGTGAGTTGTTTCAGTAAACGGTTATTAGCACCTTTGCCAATAAATGGAAATATGACCACAACGAGCAGGAACAGAAGCCCACTCACTTGTTTGCAAGGATTAAAAACCGTGCTAAATAGATGCATCGGGTCATTAAGGAAAGATAGAATTTTGGAGGAGGAAAGAAATGTACAGGTCTCTTTGTATAACCCTGTCTATTTTGGGAGCCTTTTCTATGAGATTGAGAACTGGTATTCCACTTCGTCATTGCCTTATTGGTAGGAAGAGAGCAAAGGGATCAAGGTTTCCCTTTCTGCTTCAGGGTCAGCCCTAGGCAAATCTGTTAATTAGGCTAAATTTGGCCTGCTGAGATGCTCTCCTGATTTCCTACTCTGTACCCTCTCCCCTCTCTCCACCAGGCCAGGCTCCAAGCACCCTCAGGCGACACCAGACAAAGGAGTTTTTGTTCCCCAGTGTTCACACTGCTCACTTTACCTACCTAGCGTCCTGCATCTACTGAGCTCTGTCTCTACCTTGGTGTGAGTGGATACATACACAGAGCCTTACACTTTAACAGTGTTTTGTTTTGTTTTTTTTGTTTTTTTGTTTTTTTGTTTTTTTTCCTGAAGGCACTGATCTAGCCCAAAGGACTGGTTCCAACAGTTAGCCAATACAGTTCATTTATAAATATTAGATTGGCTGGGAAGGTATTTGGGGGCAAACAAAACTTTGTTTTGTTTGTATTATCCTCAAAAATAACAGTATCAATAAGCAAAAGCAGACCTTCATTCAGAGCCCAATTTGTACAATGTATGCTGTGCTACCTGTTTTCTGACATACATTATCCCCAAGCCTCTTGTACTCGTTAGTATTTGCTGTGTAACAGATCATGCCAGGACTCAGTGGATAAAAACAATAACCACATTTCTACAAAAGGTTCGTCATTCCGATCATGGGCGGGGCTCTTTCTCTGGTGTGACCTGTCTTGACTGTCTTTGCTGGGCTCACTTGCTTGTCTGGGTTCAGCTGGCGGCTTGGCTGGGTGACTCTGGAATGGCTTCACTAATGTGCCTGGAGGCTGGCAGGCAACAAGGCTCCCTCCATGAGGCCTCTTGTCCTCCGGGCAGGCCAGCTCAGGCCTGTCCATGTGGACTCCGGGTTCTTAGCAGCAAGGCAGCAGAGCCTGAGATCCAAGCACCTTTCATGCCTGTGCTTTGCATTGTGTTTGCTAAGGCCCAGCTGGCCAAGGCAAGTCACTTGGTCAAACTGATTTCGGGGGTGGAGAAACAGATGTCACTTCTTAATGGGAGGATGAGCAACGTCCTCAGAGTGTGGGCCAGGATGCAGCAGGGGAAGAAATGTTTTTCTTTTTTTGCCCATGATTCACAATTTTTACACCACCATACCTTCTCCAAACCCTAAAGTGTGTTTGTTCTTATCTCTGACTTACAGAGGAAGAACATGAAATTGAGAAAGGTTAAAACATATCCCCACGAGAAGTGAGAAAAAACCCAATTGTGTTACACTGGAATCAAGTACCGATTCATATTTAAAATATATATGTGGTTATATTTTTAATATATATTTTATAAGCATATATTTATATTATATAGTTTAATATCATAAATATGATACATAAGTAAAATAAAATTTGCTTAAATATAAATGAATATAAATATAAATATATTAAAATATACAATATGCACACATAAACATACAAGTATGTTCATGTGTTAGTATCCAATCAAATATTTTCAAACTGTTCATTGAGAAGTCCTGGAGGCAGTGATATCCCAGTAGTAATGAGCACACCCAGCACCTAGATCTTGGTCTCTAAATACCATTCTCCAATAAAGGAACCAGGGCTCCTTGGAAAAGTAGTTCATTCTAAGATTAGGGCAAGGAATTAAGAGGAGTCTGCAACATCTTGCAAGGCAAAAAGGCAAGGAAGTGCTCAAAAAGGATGGGGTACATCACAAGAGCTCTAAGGCCAGCCTGAAAGCACTCTCAGGGACGAAAACTAGAACAATGTGAGTGACAGAATGTGTAACAGTATTATTGTACCATGACCTATAGTATAAAATGAATATTCATGTATCCATACTGATATAAATGAATATATAATTAAAAAAGTAAATAGAGAAGGGACACCCTTCAACAGAAAAGAATTTGATTAATAAATGTAGAAGGCATGAGGGAAATAAAAAGTCACCTTTAGAACACCATAGCATTAACTGTTGTAGGCAAGATCAACAGACAGATGGTAACATTAGTGGATGGAAATCTGAGAAGAAAGAGTCTCAAAGTACCTCCCCCAAGATATATTAATTACAAAGGGGAAAATAGTAAGTTCCAGGGGCTAACTCTAGCAGACAACACTTTTGCCAAGAGATCAAGATTAACATCAACATCACCAGCTATAAGACATTTTGACACCATTTGACACCAAGACATTTTGATACCCTCTGAGAGGATGGACTGAGAAGGGCATACTATTTTTGTGTATTCTGACCAAAAATGCATAACTTCAGTATAAGCAGGAAAAAATATCAGACAAACCCAAACTGAGAATGTTCTATAAAAGAACTGACCAGACTCCTCAAAAGTATTAAGGTCATAAAAAAAAAAAGTATTTACACACACACACACACACACACACACACACACACATACACACACACACACACACACAGAGAAACTGCTATGGATCAGAAGAGATTGGGAATACATGACAAAAATGCAGCATGAAACCCTGGATTGAATCCTGGAACATCAAAAGACCATTAATAGAAGCACTAGTGAGCTGCAAACACAGTGTTGGTTAGTTGAATTAACAGCATTGTGCCAATGTTAATTTCTTAGCGTGGAAAAATGTATCATGTTGGTAGAAGCTGGGTGCAGGGTGTATGGGAACTCTCTGCACCATGTTTGTGACTTTTTTGTAAGCTGAAATTTATTTCAAAACAAAACTTTCCCAAGGTCACAGCTCCTGACGGTAAAACCATTTTGCCTGATTCCAGAGTCCATGCTTTCCCTGTCCACGCTGTGCAGACAGCCTTCTCCGAATTGGCTCCGACTAGACTAGGACACTCCTTCCAAATGAATTATCTTACGGGAAAAGCTGGTGGTACAATTAGGCACAAACCCGTTTACTTTAAATGGGAAAAATGAGGCCCGGGCTCATTAAAATGTACATACATAGAGAATAGCCACACTCAGCTCCGTGTCCTAACTGCCCACATCTGCCAGTTTATAATGTCGCTTCTTGATTCCCCACAACTTGGTTAAATTAGTACAGAACTACACATCTCAACCTTCAACCATATTGTCACTTAAAATGAGTGTCTGGAAGGCCATCCTTCCGGGAATATTAGTTACCTTGTCCGTTACTTACTTAATCATAGCTTGGAGTTATTTTTTGCCTTGTGGAGGTTGACTGTAAATTATGGGTTACAACACAGCAAAGCCACACTTAGCAAATTATATGGCATGGGAAAACCCTTGCTTTGGGGGGAAAATTATATATTTCTTTAAAGATATGTTTTATAAAATATTATATTAAGCCTATAAAACAAAATCCATGAGCACATCTTGTGGCCTTTAGGACATATTTGACAACTGACTCAAATAACCAGCCCACTCCTTCAACAGGGATGGAGGGGAGAGATCTCACTTGAATTCATGTTGGTGGGGGAAGGGGGGCATAGTCCATGGATTTCTACACGTGGACCCACAAGAGGAAAGGCTAGAAATCTTATTGGTCTTTGCACATGATGCAGTAAATAAATTAGCCAGATAGTCTTAAATTTCATTTACAGCAGCTTCAGCAGACTAATAGGCAGTGTTTTCTCACTATTATAAATGGATTCCTTTATTATTCTCTTGAAGACGTCCATCCAAGTACCTTGGAGACTTGATTGAATGATGGCAAGAGAAGAAGAAAGTGCATGAGTGCAGGGCTATTAAACAGGAGGAGACCACGACTCTCTGGTATGGAGGTTTTCTGTTTGTCTGCAGCTTTGCCAAGCACCTCACTGGGCTGTGTCCGCGTGGCTGGAAGCAGTCCTTCACACTGGTGAAGGAAGTTAGACATCTTACCTCACTAGGGCCAGTCTTTGTCTCACAGTTAAGGCCGAAGATTCCAAGGGCCAGCCACCACTAGCTCTGACCGTACTCCTCGGGTACGGTCCCCGGTGGGCTGCCGTGTCATCCTCCCCAGCCAGCTCCCATGGTGACACTGTCAGCTGGGGTTCCAGCCAACTCCAGCCGGGGACATATAAGACTCAGGACGGCTCTGGAGATTCCAAATGAGTCTCCTAAGACATCCAGTTGCTGGGCTGAAAAGTCTGCACAATCCTTCTTAAAAACGTATGTTTTAATTTGAGGGCATTAATTGCATGGAAATTATTGGACTCGATGATTTATGACCCCTCCGGAATTCTGCGGGTTTTCCCTCCATATGGGCCACTGCCATTTTCCTTTCGTATACCTATCATTTCCCATTGTTTATCTCCCCTGATTGATGTTCGGGCTTGGGATGTTTTCTATTATGAGATTCATAATTATCACTGGTAATAGAGAAGGCTTCCTTATTATCTTCAGTGAGACTGCCCAAATTATTCATTGTAGCCCACTGGTACCACACTGCAGGAAAATAAGAATTTATTTCCCAACCCAGGCATATGGTAGATAAGAGGATGTATTTATTTCTCCATGTTTCAAAAGGATTAAGCTTTGAAAAAATAAATATCACTTAGGCTGTCAGTTAGCAGAACTTTATGGTTCTGAGTTTAGAGGGCCTCTCTTGGGCTAAGAATAGCAAATCTAAACTCTGGCTTTAAAAAGGGGGGGGCAGGGCAAGGAGGTGGGGAATCAATTATGTTTTACTTGGCTAAATAAATGAATGCTATATATTTCAACCATTATATTGGTCTACAAGGCACCCAGCACCACCTTGGACCCCAACGTTAAATAACGCACTGGCTTATTTATAAAAATGTTAGTGAATTCCAACAGTCCTTGACCCCTGGCTATTCTGAGAGCATGTTGAATACATCATCTGGGTTTTGCCTAATTACACATAATTAGGAAATGTAATTATGCTTTTCAGTGTTACTCTGCCATTAGGAACCGAGTGGATGGCTTGAAACACAAGTAAGGATTCAGTGCTTCAGAGAAAACAAATTAAAAATATGAGCCAACCTCTAAAAATAGGGATTGCACTGAAGGTTAGTAAATCAAACTTATAAAAAACATAATAAAAAAATTGCTCTTGGCTCCGGCTAAATATTTGATGCAACAGTTATGCTGGCTGCCTTTGTGTTGGGGGCTTACTTAATGATATATCATTTGCATCCATGCTGAGCCGGGGAGAGGGAATGAATTATTTTGCTCCTCAATTACTTTGATTTGCTAACTTTCTCACATATTTATGCCTTTTCATTTTCACTTCCTCCTTTACGCTGAGTTCCCTGCTCTAGCTGAGCAAGTGACTTCCAATTATTCCATAGCAAAGAGTCACAACATTTCATTCGCGGGTTTGTTGCAGGCAAAGGCTGCTAACACCCAACGCTCAGGAGAATCTCAGTCCCCGAGATAGGCTCTCCCACCCATCTCAGAAATGTAGGAAGGGGCACTTGGCTTTGCAAGTCTACAAAACAGCCACTGTAATCATGACCAGGTCCTAAATTTCACAGGACAGCTACTATCAATTAGGTACTGCACTGGGTGGCTTCACCCACCGCAAGGCTAAGACTTTCATAGGTGAGGAAACAGAAAGGTTACGTGCTTTAAAGGTACAAGTTCATGAAGGATATAGGATTGGGAGCCTTCTGTGTTCTGATCTCAGCTTCCGTGTTTATTGAATTTTCCTCTACTGTTATGGTAGCTGACAGTAATAAAGTAACACACTCCATTAAATGTACTATTTATGGAAACATTTCTATGGTGCCAAAAAAATGTAAAAAGGGAATGACTGCCAAAAGCAAAGGCCCAAGTTTTAATGCAAGGTTTACAGCTCTTTTGTTCTGTACAGAAGGGTACGGTGAGATAGCCGTCCTGTTAAAATCCGCCTCTCCACCTGCTAGTCCCGTATGGTGTGTGTGTGTGTGTGTGTATTTTTTAAAATTAGGTTTCTATTCCACATTTCTCTCCTTCTGTAAATAATTTCTTTGAGGCCTATCTTCAGTCCTTCTTGTATTATATATATTGTATATTATATTGTATTATATATATATATATACACACTATCTCCAATCATCTTGGATTCTGTTCCACCCATCCAGATCTAGTGGCCTCTAAGCACCCCCCACTCCCCCTCCTCCTCCTCTTCCTCAGTGCCGGCACTGCTGAATCTGTTTAGAATCAACTCCCCTTGGATTATTTTAGGAAACATGCCACTGCTCATTCTAATCCCAGATTACAACACACTTCTGGGCACCTTGAAGGGGAGATGCCAATTAGGACTTGGCTTTAGAAAGCAACGCTTACACCCCTTCTCCCCAGGAGGTGACCTGGCTCTCCACCATGTCTGTAGACCCTGCCTGGAGGTTAATTAGATAGTGCTGCTCAAGCCCAGAGACCCAATATCCCCATTTTAAAAGAAATATTCTATAACTCCTTATTAAGGTCCTGAAATGATGTTAATGAATAACAAACCTATCCACACACATAATTAACAGAAAGGGAATATAATGTCCTAACTATAAAATAAAGAAGAAAAAAACTGATAAATAATATGCATTTTATTATTATTATTTAAGTTTTTATTTATTCATTTTGAGAAAAGCGTGAGAGTGAGTGGGGAAAGGGCAGAGACAGAGGGAGAGAGAGAATCCCAAGCAGGCCCTGAGCTGTCAGGACAGAGCCCGATGCAGGGCTTGAACTCACAAACCTCAATACCATGACCTGAGATGAAACCAAGAGTTGGATGATTCAGTGACTAAGACACCCAGGTGCCCTCCAAAATAGGCATTTTACAAAGGGCAAGTTGATACCAGAAGCCCATAATGAAAGTCAGATGTTTGCACCTGTTGTTTCTTGAATCCAAAAAACCCAGATCAAACTTCATCAGAATTTTGTTGACATGTACTCTTTATATTTGGCATTTTGAAATAAGGACTAAATATATACTTTACACAGACATAGTAGTGTATTGGTAAGAACACCTTATTTTATTTTTTAATTTTAGAGAGAGTATGTGAGAGGTAGTGGCAGGAGAGGGAAAGAGAGAATTTCAAGTAGGCTCCACACTCTGCATGGAGCCTGACATGGGGCTCAACCCCACAACTCTGGGATCATGACCTGAGCCAAAAATCAAGAGTCAGATGCTCAACTGATTGAGCCACCCAGGTGCCCTGGTAACTACCTTTTAAGCCTGGAAAGAAACACACACACACACACACACACACACACACACACACACACACACACACACACACACGTATAACCCAGATCGGCAGCATTTGCCAGTTTCCATGGTGTAAATATTCTCACCACAGTCAGTCTCATGCTACCAACACAACACCATGGAATGCAGATTTGGGAAGCGATGGGCAATGTGTGTTCACACGAGCCGGTGGGGGGCAGCTCCACTGCACGGCTTAGTCACCATGAGTATACATGTATATATTCACCAACAGCTATAAATGTAGACAATTCACATGTTATATTGACTCACTATTTTGAGACCTGAATTTTCAAGATGGTGACCAAATCTCAGTACAGTTTTAAATAAAACACAGTACAACCTTCCCTTGATTTAGGAGGTCCTTGCATTTCTAGGAAAATCAGTACACATTGTGTTTCTGTGCAAAGCAGAGCGAATTCTGGGCTCAAATCGCTGCAAACAAGTTTTTCACTGACACAAAGGTCTAATGGCACATGGGTGTTAACAGGATGTGGACAATTCTTTATTGTTTTGCACTGTCCACAGAATCACAAGATGGAGTTATGGACTCTAGAAACCAAATGCCAAAGAGCACCAAAAATGCCTCCACAAATTTCTAAAAGGTTCCCTAGCAGGCAGTGCTGCCTCTCGTGACAGCTACATCTAGACCTTTGCTACTCAAAGTGCGGTCCTTGGAGTAATAACGGTGGCATCACCTAGGAGCTCATTTGTAAGCATAGACTTGTGGGGCCCCATCCAGACCTACTAAACCAGAATTTGCATTTAACAAGATCCCGGGGGCCTGGGTGATCGTAGGCATGTTACAGGTAGGGAGGCACTAGGTTAGACAGCGAGCTTCGAGACTGGCTGTACAGGAATCCTGCTTAATGCGGATATGGACAATGCAAAATACACCACTGGCTCCAGAGAAAGACGAAATGACATGCCTCATTTAGGAGTGGGACCATGCCATGCTACCATGCACCCCTTTTTGTTGTCACCATACTGTACAGCCTTGAGCTCTTTTGGATTAACTGTTTAGAGGATTATTGAATTCATCAATCAAAGATGTACTGAGTCCTTATTATGTGTTATGCTTTACACCTCCTCCCACCTAATCCACACGACAATCTCTCTTTAAAATAAGAACAAGAGATGAGAAAAGCAAGGCCCAGAGAGGTTCAAGACTTTGTGAAGCATCACAGACTTAGGAACGTGTAGTCAGGATTAGTGATGGTAACTATCTTACATTAAAAAAAGATTCCACAAGCACACAATGAGGGTCATCTGGGAGGCAGGGTAGACAATGGGACCCTTCCATCCCATAGCGACGATCACTTACTTTTGTACACAACTGTGTATGTGCGAAGCATGTTCACATGTGTTAACCCATTTGAACTTCCAAACACCCAGTAACTGATTGGTTCTACTGAAAGATGAAGAGACTGAAGCTCAGAGAGGCAAGGGACGAAGGGTCAGCAAATGAAGGAACTTGCCCGAGTCACTCAGCTAGTAAGAGGTAATAAAAGTAAGATAATTTAAGTTTTCTGCTTTTACTTGCCTAGACATGAAGCCAGCACCTCGGGGTAGGTAGTCTCAAGAGACATGGAAGCAAAGACACCTGGAGAAATGATCTCCAGTACACCATGGGTGGGGGTCAGGGTGCTACTGGGAGCTGGGTGGTTCGAGACGCCCCCCTCCACCTCTTCCTTGGCCCCATTTTATTGTCCCTAGCCTAGCATGACATTTGGCAGGAACATCAACCAGGGATGTAGATTACATATATCATATGTTGCCCTCCCCCCTAACCTAACCTTACTCTTCTGTGCACCCTTCCCCCTCCATAACTGTGAGAAGTCAGAGAAATTAAAATGAGAAAATAAACATGTCCTGACAATCTGGGATTCAATTCAATTAACAGTCATAAGTAATATTTACTGCAAAATCTTAACACCTATTAGTGATTGGGGGTTGGGGGTGGGAGTGGAGATGATTGCAGTTCTGCTCATAAAATGCATCCACCCCTTATGCACAACTCCTCAGCAGCTTGGAGGGGGGGCCTCATTACTGTCTGTGCATCAAAATCAATGCCAAACCAGCAGGTTTAAACTTAGCCTTCAGACCTCCCTGAGAAGACGCGAAGGTTCAGTGTTACCAAGCCTGGAGTCAGACAAGGTGAAACTATATTTTAAAACCTCTCCATTTTATAAGTATGAACAGGAGAGAGGGAAGGAGACAGAGACCAAAACAAAGTGGAAATGGTGACTTTCTGGGTGGAGGGCTCATGAGGGATTTAAATTTTCTTCTTGTTAAATTCTTTTTCCAAATGCTCTACAGCTTTGTGAAGTCGACTGCTTAATTTTGAGGTAAGTGTACATTTGCATGCAATTGTGAGAAATAATACAGAAGCCCCAGGTCTCCTGTGCCTAGATGCCCCCAATGGCACTGTCTGGCAGAACAACAGCAGCACATCACAACCAGGAAAGCGACATCACTACAGTCAATACAGGGACCATATCCACCTTGCCGAGTCCCTCATGGTACCCTTTATAGCCACACCACTTACCACTGCTGTTCCCCTTGACCCCCCGGCAATCCTAATCTGTTCTCCATTTCTATAAATGTCATTTCAAGAGTGTTATGTAACTGGACTCATACAGTATGGAACCCTCTGAGACTGATTTTTGTTTTTCATTCATCTATAATTCTTTTGCAGCCAAAGGAACTATTGTGTGTACGTGTGAAGCCTCACTATTATAAGATAGAATTGTTCCTTGAGTTGTCTATGTTATTCAATCTCTAGGAACCAGTAAAGTCTCCTCTTTCTCTGAGAGGTGCTCCTTGACCTCGGGGGTTTGTGACGTGTTTCTGTCGCTCTGCAGTGCCATGGCCAAACTAACCACTTTCTGACGACACTTGGCTTTGTTCGTGGTGGCCTGTGGCTCCCTGAGCTGCTCTCCTCTGATTCTGTAAATCCACAGAACATGAAAAGCTATCTTCCAAAGCACAGCCCCATGGAGTCCAACAAGGAGGCTCCCAAGTCACCTGCCTTCCTCACAACCCCAGACACAGAAGGAAAGGGGCATGGCCAACATACGGCTCCGGTTTCTACTTTTGCCAGTCATTCTCGAATCTAGAGTATGCTGTAGTAAAAAGAACTTTGGAGCCACTCAGAGTGAATTCTCCAACTTAAGGGAAGTGTTTCTTGTGCACTTGATTAGATCTCTGAGTCTCAGTTTTCTCATCTGTAAAAGGGGGACAATAAAACTTGCCTTTATGTTTACGGATGTGTCTATGTACTTTGATTATGAGTATTAACTAAATTAAATGTAGCAGCCTTGTAATGCTGTGCCTTAGGCGTGATATACCCAAACACGGGATCCATGTGGCTATTCTCCTTGCCAATGAATCAAAATGATAAACGTAAGTTCACCTTGAAAATTCACTGGTTCCTAATCACTCAATCTTTTTCTCCCTCCTTCTTGGTATTTACAAAACACTCGCTTCCCCAAGAACTGGTTTCTAGGCAAGAAGCAGGTAGACACCTCACTGAGCGGTCTGTATTAAATCTCCAATCTTGCGTGGCTGGGGGAAAAAAAAAGCATCTCACTCCTGAGAAGTGTTCAGGCTTTGAGTGATGTCAAAGGCCTTTGAACAAGCCTTATAAATGACATCCATATTTGTCCATTTTTGACTTAAATTGCTTTTGGTTCCACTGCTGTCATGAATTGCCTTGATGCAGTATCATACAGAATGACACAAAACACAGAAGAAGAAGCGAGTTGCTGGCGAGGATTAGGAAATAAAGGAGTCACTGCCTCGCTCGCTTCTCCAAGTGTTGGAAGAAATGAAAACGAAACTCCCGCTGAAAGGTAATCTCCGTGACCCTTGATAAGACCAAGTGGCATTTTACACAGCTCAAGTCTTCCAGCGCAGCCCAGCAGCGATAATAAAAGCCATTTACATACAGCTCTCCATTTTTTAAGTTTGCATGTGCTGGCTTTCTTTTTTTCTCTCCTCGTCTTCTTCTCCTCCTCCCTCCGTGCCTCAGTAGCAAGGAGCAATTTGTGATTCTGGAACTTCTCGTTAATATACGCTGGGCTCTGGCTTCTGCCGTGTGGGATGAAGAAGTAGCATTTATATTCTGGGAGACAACCTCCACTATCCCCTTTCTCTCCTCCCCTGCACTTCACCTTCTGTCTCTCTCTCTTCCGGCTAACCCCTGATTCTGGGGGAAGAAAACATGCTCAGCAAAGGCCCAGCTACTGCTTGTCTCCTTAAGCTAAGAAATTCTATTTCATCTCAGTCTCTTGATGAGGCATCCAAACCGCAGGGGCTTCGGATGCACAGAATTATTAAGTAGACCGAAATTTAGATCAAAACTCTTGAGTTCCAGCCTCATCTCTGCCACTTACAAGCTGCCTGACCTTAGGCGAGCTGCTAGAATATCCCTGCTTCTCACTTTCCGTAGCGGCGAGTGGCCCAATGCCACCCACTTCAAGGGTTGTTTGGAGGATTAAATGAGGCACTGCGCTTGCAAGGCCCGCGTGTAGCGCCTGAGGTCAGGAATGCTCTTCCCTTCCCTTCCCACCCACACGCGTGACCTGTTGATCACAGCAGCGGCAGAGGCAGCTGAAAACACCACAGTGGCACCCCTCCTCCCCGCAGGGGAGAACGCGGTCGTTCAGCCGGGTTGGTGGCAGTGTAACCTGGGGTGAATTACCAAAAGGAAAATCCAGTGCCGTGGAAGCCACTGAACAAATCGCAAAGAGAACCTCCGATGTCTGGCCAGTGCCATGGGCTTTTGCAAATGGAACGCCCAGCTCCAGCCCCCACATCCTTCCACCACCAGCGACCATCGTCCTGACAGGGGCCACACCTACACACCCTCGCCAGAGGCCCTCCCTGGGGGCTCTCAGTCTGCGTGAAGGAAGAGCAAAGTTAGGTGGGAAACACGCCTGTTGTCCGCGGCTGTCCCCATACCTTTACAAAGAAGAAGCCGGGCGGTATAGATCTCTTCATTTTCATGTGTGCATACAAAGTCACTTTCTCAGCAAATCAATACGACAATCTGAATACACAATTTTCATGTCACAGTGTATTTTGGAGTTGAAATACATCGAAGGGAACAAGAATAACAAGGCTTTGAAGGAGGGCAGCATAGGTAAAAACATGATTTTATGCTTTCTCGCTAATCGTCTCAAATATATCTGAGGATTTAACTGAGATCCTGAAAAGTCAGAAACAAAAAAAACCTAAGAAAACGGAATTACCTCAGATTTGAATTTTGCCTCATTCTTATTAAAAGAAGACCGAGAGATTTTTCTAAATGCCTCCTGGCAATACTTTGGCAATGTGATTTTTTTTCCCCCATGTTAATTTCTCCTTCTGGTCCACTGTGCCCACCTCTTCATGAAGTCAGACTACTGAAGGATGAATCCCAGAGCTGTCATGTGCCCTTAGACAAGTCACTTAGCTTTTCTGTTTCTCCCTGTATAAGACACAGCCAGGAGGCACCTGGGTGGCTCAGTCGGTTAAGCGTCCGAGTTCAGCTCAGGTCATGATCTCACCATTTGTGGGTTCAAGCCCCATGTCAGGCTCTGTGCTGACAGCTCAGAGCCTGGAACCTACTTCAGATTCTGTGTCTCCCTCTCTCTGCCCCTCCCCTGATCATGCTCCATCTCGCTTGCTCTCAGAAATAAATTTTTAAAAATATTTAAACACTTTTTAAAAAAGATGCAGTCATAATAATTGGTCTAGCCAATAGGACTGCTATCAGGTCCTAAGGTGTCTTGTGCATGAAAAACCACGTGAACATTCTTAAGTGCCCAGATTGTCTGATTTCATGATGTGTCTAACTTAATCCCACTTTCTCTTTCTTCACCATATACATGCTTCAGGGATGCTTTAATATACTCAGGGATGCTTCGTATTTTAAAGGATGTTTCCTTTTTGTTTTTCAAAAGTGTTTTAAAAAGTTTATTTACTTTGAGAGAGAAAAAGAGAGAACATGTGCATGCACATCCAAGTGGGGGAGAAATAGAGGAGAGAAAGAGAATCCCAAGCAGGCTCCACTCTGTCAGTGCAGATCCTGATATGTGGGCCTTGAACTCACGAACCATGAGATCGTGACCTGAGCCTAAATCGAGAATTGGATACTTAACCGACTGAGCCACCCAGGTGCCCCAAGAATGCTTCCCTTTTAAAGCCATGTTTGTCGCTGGCCCCCTTCAGGAGGATTTGATAGGTATTAACATGTAGACTTTAGAGCACAACTAGGGTATTTTGCACATCACTTTGAATGTTGTAGCTAATAGAATAAATGCCAGATTAAAGTGTTCAATAATTTGGCCAGGCAGAGGCCTTTTACCAGAATGCAGGCACTTACTTCCTAGCATAATAACAGTAGTGTGATAACAAGAGGCAATATCGGAAAATGAAAAGAAGAATTCAAAGAAGAGCTTTTGGAGATATGTGGTCTCAAACCCTTATATTGGCAAAGATCCTTGGGTTTCATGTTTGGAGTTTCACTTTCCTCTCTGTAAAATGGGCACATTAACCACATTAACGACCCCCCTCCAGAACTCCTGAAATGACCAGGTCCTTGAAAAGACTGAAAATAAAGTTTGTGAAGCCCTCTCACCACAGGGTCTGGCTCATGGCAGGTCCCCTATAAATACAAACTGCGAGACCAATTGCTCTGACTGGTGCAGTAGGCATACTTGATTATTATAAATAGTCATTATAATAATACAAACTAAAGCTTCCTATTTTGATGCTGCATAACATTTTTGGATCTGGCCAAACCAGTCGTGTAATTTGATACGTGCAAAACACGGAGATTGGCATTCCTCTTTGTCTGCACACCCTCCAGACCATGAATTCTCCCCATGATACACAAAATCTTTAGTCCATTAAGAAGTCAGAGGAATGTTCAGGAAAAGAACAAGGATGGTTTTCTGGAACCCAGTCTCCGTCTGCAACAAACCATGCTGTACTTCCAAACCCTCAGCATCAGGGATTTGACGTGTCAGACCCTCGTTGCGTCTGACAGCCTTGATGCTTTGTTTACTGACCTCCTGAGGACACACTTTCCTCATTTCCTATGTTTCTTTGGATGGCATCCTCTACACCTCCCAATAAATTTTGGTTTACCTAGGAGCTGACGGGTACAGAAAGCTAGATTCAATTTGTGCCGATTTATGAGACACGCGCACAGCCGTCCTGGAAACTTTCCTGTAGCTCACTTTATAAATTAACCCCTTATTTAAATATTGTGCAGACTTAGCACAGGACAGTGTTCAACGGGGACGCTGTCCCAGATCAGCCTTCTGGGCCTCTCGGTGTCTGCCGCCACAGCACACGGGCCCCGCTTGGCACAGACAACGCTGATTTACAAGATTTACGAGAAGAGGGAAGTGTTTGCATCCCGTTGTTATTCAGGCCACGGCATCTTTGGTCTTCCTGGACTTCATAATACTAACTTGCAGACTTCCTTAACGGAAGCACATGCGGGCACTGAACTCTGGGATGCGTGTGTGCACAGTGCCTCGATTTGACTGATGGCTTGAATCATTCACGCATTCGCTCCTTCACTTGAGATGTTCCAAATCCCTAATATGCACAAGACACGGAGGCAAAAGGCCCAGGGCTACAAAGCAGAATGAGGCATAGTACCCGGGATCAAGAGGCTTATATTCCGCCCATACGATACTGCAGGAAAAACATGAAACATACAAGCCAGCAAACTCCGGCGGGAGGGCCACCTGTTTCACTTCTGAGCTGCGTGATTCTGGGCAACTTCCTGGACCATCTTAAACCTTAGTTTTGCCAAATGCAAAATGGGCATATTCATACCCAATTTTTACAGAGGATGGAGAGAGGGAATAATACTGCTCAGAAAACTGTCATGAAAACTCTACGCACATACTTATGTTGCAGATTCTTAGGCACATGCCAGAAACTCACCGGAGAAAGGAACACACGTGCAGTAAAGGAACAGAAGAGAAGTTATGGAACATCAGACCCAGGAAGGGAGAGCCTAATATGTTTACAGTTACCCATGTTGAAGGTGCTGTGCCCCAATCTTCTTTCTTCCCAGTGAAGAATGAGGAGGGATAGGAGGCAAGGAGAGAAGAAATGGCCAGGTTGCTAAGTAAAGAGATAATCAGGGCTCCACTGGAGGAAAAAGCAGTGTATAGGAAAGGGTATGAGTTGAGGATTGGTGTTAAGAGAGAGAGAGAGAGAGAGAGAGAGAGAGAGAGAGGCACACCTGGGTGGCTCCACTGGTGAAGCGTCTGACTCTGGATTTCGGCTCAGGATACGATCTCACTGTTCATGGGATAGAGCCCCATGCTGGGCTCTGTGCTGACAGTATGGAAACTGAGATTGTCTCTCTCTCCCTCTCTCTCTGCGCCTTCCCCGTGCTCTCTCTCACTCAAAAACAAAAATAAAAAATAAATTTAAAACAAAGAGACAGAAAATGCTGACTCTGGTCATTTTATTTTCCTGTATCCTACCACCGCTCGGTTGAAGACACTGATGAGGGTGCCTACCACACTGTCCAAAGCAGTCATTCTTCAAGGCAGGTTTCTTGCTCTCAGGGGGAAAAAGAAGCAAACAAAATTGGTGAGTTCAAAAGCCAGGGCTGTAATGATTATAAATGGAGGCAGTGTGTCTGTGGACAAGTTCTCTGATATGATGGGGAGAGTTCAAGGTTCCCACGACAAAGTTACCTCCTCCACTCCCCTGCTGGCCCCTCTGACCGCACTGTTACAGATGGTTCCTGAGGGCTGTCCTTTCTCCAGTCACGACAGCCCCAGAAAGGGTAAGACGACTCTTCCAACCCCGAGGGAAGAAGCAGCTGCATTTTCCCACAGCGTGTGCCTTTCCCAAGAGCAGAACCAGTGAAACAGCCAAGTGTTCAAGAGAACCGGGGAGAAATGAAGTGGCAGATCATGGTGATTTAAACATACGTCCACAAGCTCCTTGATAATGTCTCCCTTCAAGTAGTGGGTCCAGGTTCCCCTTTCCTCAAAGATGGACTTTACTGGCCCATTTCCAATGAACAGAATGTAGCTGACGTTACAGCGTCTTGACAGTGTGTGATGTCCCAGACTGATGTCTACAAGGCCCAGTAGCCCGCTCCTTGCGCTGTCTCTGACATCACTCACTTGGCTGGCTGCTCAGGCAGCCCTATGAAAGGTCCATGTGGTGAAGAACGGAAGCCGGCTGCCAAAAGCCACATGTGTACGCCATCTTGGATGTAACACCTCCAGCCCCATCAGGTCTTCAGAGGCTACAACCCCAGCCAACAACTTGACTGTAGTCCCTTGAGGGACCCCAAGCCAGAATACCAGACCTAAGCTTCTACCTCATCTCTGACCCATAGAAATGATAAGATTCTAAACATTTATTGTTTTAAGCCAATAAAGCTGTTGGGTCATTTGTTGGGCAGCAATAGGTAACTGCTACAAAGATGACACAAATCTAGGAAGAAGAGAACGAAAGAGTGCAGACAGCTATGACCATAAGCAAGGGAAGGCCGGCTGAGAAACAAAAGTCACACAGGCACCAACAATGTGAGGACCTTCCACGGTTGATTCCCCACCCTCGGCCCCACCAGCCCCTGTATCTTCTAGAAGATTTCATTCTAGGGCTCAGCATAGAGTGCTTGCAGACAGGTGCTCAATAAAAGCTCTGGATATAATTGCAGTAATCATTATTTTTGCTAACATTTATTGAGCGCTAATTATGTACCAGGGATTATGCCCTGGGCTTTATAAGAATTATCTTTTTTGATCCTCTCAAAGCTCTTAGACATTGTACATAGCATTATGATCACTCTTCACAGATGAGAGAAAACTCAAGAAGAGAATGGTCAGGTGAGCTTCCCAAGGCCCTCCACCTAATAAGCATGCAGCCTTCCTCCTACTGGGGAGGTCAAGGTGCTGGTGTTGTGCAGCCGGGGGCATGTGCTTGAGCTCCCAGGTGGGGTACCAGTGGACATTCAAAGCTGCAAGAGAGACATCAGTTTTATTCCCGGAACATCTGTTTGATTCTCAGCTAAGTGAACAAACACACTGTTCTTACACATCTATGAACTCAGATATCTTAAGTGGAATGCAGGCTTTCTCTGGAGCTTTCAAGGTAAATCTTAGAGGCTCATGGCGGGCTACTTCAGATGGTGTCCCAGGCCCCCAGCAGCGCATGCATGTTCTTTGTAGAAAGCAGTGGCTAAGACGTGGCTTATGGATGAAAAAATGAAGCCCGGGTAGAGGATGTGACTCCCAAAGTCTCTGCAGTCAGAAACCTGCGCTGCTCCGGCTCAAAATCCTGGGTGGTGCCCACCTCCCTGAGCCCCTCCATCAGCCAGGCTGTGGCAGCTGCAATGCCTCAAGGCCTCGGTGACTTGGGGCTAAGTCCCTCCTTCTCCCAGACTCCACTCGGCAAGTATCACTTCCTACCCTTCCATTCCAGCAAGGATAGTGATTATGGCTGCATCATTAGTGTCCTCAAAAAGAACACGGTTTCCAGATCTTCCTAAATGTGTTTGCAATGATTGCAATGGACTTTTTGATAAATAATTGAAGATGAGGCGCCTGACCTGGTGCTGCAGGGGGTGAGGGTGGGGCTGGAGGAAGAGGAGGAAAGGCAGCCCTGGGGATGACAGAAATAGTCATTTACAGTGGCAAGGAGGCAAGGAACTCTCTGACTCCCAGGGGGCCCTGAGCTGCTCAGATGTTCTCTCCAATCCAAGCTGATGCCGTCCCACTCGGCCAAATCGACCTGAACAGCCCAGAAAGCTGTGCGGCCGCACCTGTCAGCCCCAATCGGCGCTGCGGAAATTTTGTTAGGAAAATAGATGTACTGAGATTCAATTTTTCGATTGTCTGAAGGCTTAATTTAGTGACCTTGGAGAATATCTCCTAGAGGTGAAAGATGCTGGGAATCTGCTGGGTGGGGGAGGACAGGGCTTCCCTGGTAATGGGTAATTTGTTTACTATAATTCTCAGACCTCTTCAGGAAGCCAGGGAAATAGTCAGATTGGTGCGACCATTTTGTTAATGAAAGAAAACAAAAAACAAAAAAAAGCACAGGGGTGGCAGGGAAGATACAAGAGAATGAGAGATAGAGAAGTGAGAGGGTGGGGCACGGAGAGAGACAGAGACAGAGAGGGAGAGAGAGATAAAGAGAGAAAGAGAGAAAGAGAAAGAGAGAGAGAGAGAGGAAAACCCCAGCCAAAATGATATTAGGACTTTATATAAAGTGTATACACATACACACAAGTAGATTATATATACAAATAGGTAGATGTTTATTATGAAATTGAAATATATGCCCCAAAGTAGAGAAAATAAGGTAACACCACCTGCCTACCATCTAGATACAAAAATCAGTACAATGTTGACACATCTGCCTGCTTCTTTCCCTCTCTTTCCTTAAAGCCTCCCCTTTGTTATTATTGCTGGTGCTCACATCATTTCATAGCTGCCTACCGAGCATGCTGGTGGTGGTGGTGGTGGTGGGGGGGTTTGAGGAGGCTCGGTCACTCTGGCACCACCAGTTTGCTTAAGAAAACTACCCAAAGGGGATGCCTGGGTGGCTCAGTAGGTTGAGCATCGGACTTCGGCTCAAGTCATGATCTCTCTGTTCGTGAGTTCGAGCCCCACATCGGGCTCACTGCTGTCACCACAGAGCCGGCTTCAGATCCTCTGTCCCTCCCCTGCTTGTGGTCTCTCTCTCAAAAATAAACAAACATTTAAAAAAAGACCCAGAGAAAGATGCTGACAGGAGGGAGGGGCTTTGGAATCTGGGGTTCAGATTCTGTCTCCCACCCTCACTCGCTATGGGTCCCAAAGGTACACTTAACCTCTCTAAGTCTCAATTTCCCTTGACTGGGAAGGACAGTGGCCCATAAACCTGTCAGGGGATTGAATGGGCAATGATCCCAAAACGCTGGGCACAGAATGTGGTGCAAGGCTAAGGGGAAGGTCATTTTTAAGTTTTGCTACTAGAGCCCCATATGATTCCAATGACCTTAGCCTGGGCTCTAGAAAATCCTCTAGACCAGGGGTTGACAACTCTTTCCTGTAAAAAGCATAATAGTAAATATTTGGTTGGCTTGGTGGATTTCTGCAAGGACTACTCAATTCTTCTCTTGCACCTCGAAAGAAGCTATGTACCAAAAGGTGTGTTCCAAGGACAGTTTGTTTAAAAACCGGCAGTCAGCCGGATTTGGCCTGCGGGCCACAGTTTGCTGACTCTTGCTCTAGACCAGCTGTACTCAGGATGTAATCATCCATGGACGGCATCAGGACCCCAATGCTGCTGGTTAATCATGTAGATTCCTGGGTTGCATCCTGGATCGACTAAATTCTACAGAATCATTGAGGTGAGGTCTGAGAAATGGCCCCCAAGTAATCCTGATGCACACTGAAGTTTGGGAACGAACCTCTGCTCTAATCTGATTTAGGGTTAAAAGAAAGTATGGATACGGAATACAGAAAATACTACTGAAAGGACAGAGACCATCACTTGTTTTCAAATCCAGGTCTTAGTGTCCCCTAAGGACACTATATTTGCTCATTTATAAAAGAGAAATAATAACAGTGCCTGATTTACAGGGCTGGAGGATGAGAGATGATGACAGTAACCACAACTAATAAAATACAATTGGTGCACAATATAGTATCATTGATAAAGGTAATAGTCAGGGATTGACATATAATGATAGACTGTATTCTTTATTAATCTATGTATCTAATAGCACTTGGTGCATAGTAGGACCCAAATAAATAAGTTGCATAGTTCTAAGTTATTATTTTTTTAATAATTGTTTTTAAAATTTACTTATTTTGAGAGAGAGAGAGAGAGAGAGAGCACGAGTAGGAAAAGGGCAGAGAAGGAGAGAGAATCTCAAGCAGGCTCTGCGCTCCCAGCACGGAGCCTGATGCGGGGCTTGATCCCACGAATTATGAGATCAAGACCTGGGCCGAAATCGAGAGTCAGACACTTAGCCGACTGAGCCACTGAGGTGTCCCTAAATGAAGTTCTTGTATAAAATTATACATCAGTGATCATCAAAAGTGGCCAGTGCAGCGCTGTGCACGTCATACACACCCCACGGAACACAGGTCACAACAACATGACATTGGTGAGGTCAGAACCCTGTGCGTGGCAGGTGTTGCCTAGACATTTTTCCTAACATGGCCCCCTTCTCTCTGGCCCCCGGCCCCTCCCATGCGGCAAAGATTTCCTACATGTGCCCTGGCTCTGACCTGGCCCCCGTGTCAACACATTGCTCTCTGGAAGCTGCTCTTTTATTGTCATCATCACCGAGACCGTGACAGGGATCAGGAGCCAGGCCTTGGTGTCCCCGGGCCCCTCTGGTGGCAGGGCGTTCCGATTAGATGAGCTGGCAGCCCTCCTCCCTACTGTCCCTGGATGTCTCTTGTATTGCTGGCAGCAGTGTCATTAAGGCCTCATGGCCTGAGGATGTAATAGAGATGCCAGGGCTCCCAGTGGCCAATGCCTGCAGCAATTTGCACCTACTGACACCCAGAAGCTAATTCCCCGTCACGACCAGACAATGTCCCCCTCGACTCTGTCCCCTGTGGCTCTGTCCCCAGTACTGTCAGCCAGCCTGGCCCCCTGGCTCAGGCAGAGTAATCCACCCAGAGCCCACTCCTGTTATGGAGGCAGGGGTGTGCCTGGCTCCTGTCCCAAAATAACCATGCAGGCTGGTGGAAATGGTTTCTACTTGGTTCCAGGAGATCTTACCTTTCCTGGTTCTTTCAGCCCTGGAATCTCCCTGCTAGAAAATGAAGCCAGAGATGTTTGGCGGAGATGGGAGGGTGGGATGTAGAGAACAGAGAGGTGCGGTTAGAAATTCCATACCTGGAGTCACACGGACTTCTGCTCCACCACTTTCTCAGTAAGTTTATGCCAATGACCTTTACTATCTTCATCTGTGAAATGGGCTTGGCCATCACACTTCCCCTCTAAAGGCTGCTCATGTCATCATGTAAAGCTCTTTGCGCAGGGTTCTGGCATGCAGCTGGGGCTCAACTGTGTCAGCGCTCACTGGTTTAGAGGATCAGTCATCCCAGCTTTCATTCATTTACCCTTTCAACTGATGCATAGTGTGTTTTCCATACAAATCTACTGCAACGTCCTGGAGAGACCTGTGGTCAAATCCCCTGACAAAGCTATTTACCACAAGCTCTCTGGCTTCCTTTCCACCATCTGTAAAATAGGGGGAAATCACTTGAACTCAGATGGCTAGTCCAAAAGAGAGGTGGAAATAAGTTATCTAAAACCTGGCTCTGTGTCTGGCCTATAGTGGGTATCAATGATTATAATCTCCACTTAAAGGGGGAGACTGGGGCAGAGAAACAGCAGAGCTGAGGACTTCCTTGAAAATGCTCATTCTTGTGTATTTCACACTGACATGTTCTCAGCTCTCTTTAAATGTATATATCTGCAGGGACCAATGCATACATTCATGTAACCTCCCCGACCCTGGGGGCCAGACTGTTTTACCAAACAATGCCTATTATGTCAGAGGAATGGAATCTCTCTAGAATGATGTATGTGCTTACATGGACAGGTGGCCCCTCTCCCATGGCCTCCCATGATGTGGGTTACTGTGGCGAATATCGAGGCGATGGTGGCTTCCCTCACATCTTTGTCACCCATTTCAACATGGAATGGTGGGATGGCGTGAGGTTCCTCATTCACGCAGCCCGCGGATACAGTAATTGCCAAGCCTCAGTCCCCACTGCCCAGCCGCCCCGGCCGTAGAATGCGAACATCTGGCGGCATCATTAAGGCATTTCTATACAGTGACGACCGGGGGCTGACCCTGTGACCATTTCCACCATTAGATCTGAATGACCTCAGCAGCAGGGCTGAAAGGCCAGGGTATTAATTCACAGAACCACAAGCTCAATTTAAGATTTAATTTGAGATAACGAAGAGCTACTGAAAGTGTATTCAAACTTCTAAGCATGCAATAAAAGGCCTTTCCCTGTTTTTCAACTAGAATATGAGTCCAGTATTTCTGTAACAGAATTTATTCAGAAATTGACAAACCACACGAAAGCCCCTTTTCTCTTTTTCCAGTTCCTTCTGATTAACCTAGCCCCTTATTGATGTTCCTTTTTAGGGACATTTCCCCCTTTCCTTCCTAATTTACAAATGGCTGCCTTTTAGGGATTACCTCTCAATGTGATTTCATCATTGAAGAGAAAACAGGCTTCCTTAGAAATCATTGCAAAACTTTCTGGTTCCCTTGGATTCCCGCTTAAAATCCTAAGTGTCTGTTCAACAATGACAGTGTTCTAGAAAAAGCTTTGGCCTACAAAGTAACTAACTCTCTAGGAGAGAAGGTGATGACAAGATCTAAAACCAGATACCACCCAGCTGGAAAACTGTGCTTCCTGGTTCTGGGAAATGTCTAGACTCTGTAGATTGTATTTCTAAAATATTTAAAATTCTGTCTGGAAATCGGTTGCATTTCTATACACCAATAACAAAGCAGCAGAAAAAGGAATCAAGAAATTGATTCCATTTGCAGTTGCACCAAAAAGAATTAGATACCTAGGAATCAACCTAACCAAAGAAGTAAATGATTTGTACTCTGGAAACTACAGAACATTTATGAAAAAACGGGAAGAGGACCAAAGAAATGGAAAAGCATTCCATGCTCATACACAAGAACATTGTTAAAAAATATTTGTACTACCAAAAGCAATCTATATATTGAATGTCATCCCCATCAAAATACCAGCAGTATTGTTCACAGAGCTAGAATAAACAATCCTAAAATTTTCATGGACCACAAATGACCCTAAATAGCCAATGCGATCCTGAAAAAGAAAAACAAAACTGGAGGTATCATGATTCCGGATTTCAAGCTATATTAAAAAGCTGTATTCATCAAGACAGTATGGTACTGGCACAGAAAGAGACACATAGATCAACAGACCAGAATAGAAAACCTAGAAATGGACCCACAACTATACGGTCAACTGATCTTTGACAAAGCAGAAAAGTTGGGAAAACTGGATAGCAACAGGCAGATGAATGGAACTGGATCACTTTCTTACACTTTATACGAAAAATAAATACAAAATGGGTGAAAGACATTAGACAGGAAACCATCAAAATCCTAGAGGAGAACATGGGCAGCAACCTCTCTGACCTTGCCCATTGCAACTTCTTACCAGACACATCACCAGAGATAAGGGAAACAAAAGCAAAAATAAACTCCTGGCACCTCATCAAAATAAAAAGCTTGTGCACAGTGAAGGAAACAATCAACAAAACTAAAAGGCAGCCTACAGAATGGGAGAAGATATTTGCAAATGCTGTATCTGATAAAGGGTTAATATCCAAAATCTATAAAGAACTTAGCAACTCAACACCCAAAAATCAACTAATCCAATTAAGAAATGGGCAGAAGACATGAATAGACACTTTTCCAAAGAAGATATCCATTTGGCTTAAAGATACATGAAAAGATGTTCAACATCACTCATCATCAGGTACATACAAATTAAAACCACAATGAGATACCACCTCACACCTGTCAGAATGACTGCAATTAACAGCACAAGAAACAGCACATTTTGGTGAAGATGTGGAGGAAGGGGAATACTTTTGCACTGCTGGTGGGAACGCAAACTGGTACAGCTGCTCTGGAGAACGTATAAACGTTCCTCAAAAAGTTAAAAACAGAACTACCTTCTGATTCAGCAATTGCACTATGAGACAAAATACAGATTCAAAGGGGTACAGGTGCCCTGATGTTTATAGCAGCATGATCAATAACAGCCAAGCTATGGAGAGAGGCCAAATGTTCACCGACTGATGAGTGGATAAAGAACAGGTGAGATACACACACACACACACACACACACACACACACACACTGAAATATTACTCAGCCATCAAAAAGAATGAAATCTTGCTACTTGCAAAGATGTGGATGAAACTAGAGTGTATTATACTAAGTGATATGTCAGTCAGAGAAAGACAAATACCACATGAGTTCACTCATATGTGGAATTTAAGAAACAAAACAGATGAACATATGGGAGGAGGGAGAAGACAGAGGGAAACAAACCACGAGAGACTCTTAAAGATAGAGAACAAATTGAGGCTTGATGGAGGGAGGTGGTGGGGGATGGGCTACATGGGTGATGGGTACTAAGGAGGGCACGTGTTGTGATGAGTGCTAGGTGTTGTGTGTAAGTGATGAACCACTGAATTCCACTCCTGAAACAAATGTTGCACTGTATGTTAACTAATTAGAATTTAAATAAAAATTAGGAAAAAAAAAAGAAATATCCATCGATAACCAAAAATAAATGCACTACACTACACTACACTACAATTCTGTTTGGAAACGGGGATTTTAGTTGACTAAATATATATTTCAAGACACCAAAGAGCTTGTTTGTTTGTTTGTGAATATTTAAAATTCTAGCTGGAGTTGGGAATGGTATACTTTGGACTCAGCAGCCCGAATCTTCACAGGGCTTTACTGAGCATCTATTTTGTGTCTGGCACTGTGCCAGGTACTTTCTTTGCATTTTCACAAAGACTCATTCCAGCTTTAGGAATACAGAGATTTGGGGTTAAGCCCCATAAAGAAATTTACCCTCCTCAAGCCTCTTCCTCATCTGTGAAACACCACACACCTTGGTGCTTCCTGAAGTCAACTTTGAAAGCTAGAAACACATAAACATATGGGTATAAAAATGCCACTGGGTTCAGGGTCAACTGAGCCTGACCCTGTCATACTCTTGGAGATAAATAGCCTTCCTAGGAACCTCACTGCGAACATTCTGGAAGCTGCTACGATTACACAATGGGCAAAGGGGGGAACCACGGCACTTCATCCGCTTTATTTGGCTTTGGGTTTTCAAAATGAAAAGCTATGAGGTGGGTGGGCAGGTGGGGGAAGGATAACCTGGGAAGAGACCAGGCATAGCTGGTTTGGCTGGCTTCTAGCCCAACCTCTATCGTGACTGGCTGTGTAACCCAGGGTAAGGCAGTCTGCATATCTGGAGATCAGTTTCTTCATTTTTATTATTATTTGCTCATCAGGTAGAGATGCGGCTCACCGTAGGGGATGGGCAGGTAGATATTAAACCACAGTTCCTGACATACAGAAGATTCCAAGGAGAAAGGCTGAGAGAAATGACCCATACACTTAAAAGATGAGATGGTGGGTTGAATAGTGTTCCCCCAAATTCATGTTCACTCACTCAGAGCCTCAAAATGTGACCTTACTTGAGGGTGCCTTGGTGGCTCAGTCAGTTAAGTGTTCTACTTCAGCTCAGGTCATGATCTCGTGGTTCTTGATTTGGAGCCCTGTATCGGGCTCTGTGGTGACAGCTGCTTCGGATTCTGTGTCTCCCTCTTTCTCTGCCCCTCTTCCACTCACGTTCTCTCCCCCACCCCTAATATAAATAAACAAAAAAATAAATAAAAGAATCTGACCTTATCTGGGAACAGGGTCTTTGGACATGTAATAAAGATAAGGGTCGAGTTGAAATCATACTGGATTAGGATGGGTCCTAAATCCAATGACCTGTGTCCTTATGAGAGACTGAAAGGGACACACAGGGACACAGAGATGAAGGTAATGTGAAGACAGAGGCAGAGACTGGAGGGATGCATCTCCAGGCCAAGGAACACCAAGCGTTCCAAGTATTTTGGCAACACAAGAAGCCAGGAGAGAGGCAAGGGACAGACTCACTCAGAGCCTCCACAAGGAATCAGTGCTGCCAATACCTTGATTTTGAACTTCTGGGTTCCTGAGCTATGAGAGAAAATTTCTATTGTGTTAAGCCATCGAGTCTGTGGTCACTTGTTACAGAAGCCCAAGGAAACTTAGGCGGTGGGTTGGTGGTTTTGTGGAAAGGCTCAGAGTCTTTCCTTTCACTGAGATTCTCAGCGTATGTTAGCGAGGTAATGAGAAGTAGCGAGGCTACTTCTGAGCCTCCTCCACTGATCCAAAGAAAAACCACCTGGATTTTCTTGGTACTCAATGGTCAACTTTACTAATAGGAATGGGGACGAGAAGAACTTCTCAGATCACCAGTTTGGAAGATCTTCTTTTAAGGATGGGAAAGCGATTTAGGTATCCCTGGACCATACTCTTTGGTCTTATCTGAAACCATCATTATTTCCAGCATATCACTGACACCACTTCCACTGGGCTTGGGCATGCAAAGTGGGTGATGGCCAGAGCTTCAGCTCACATGTGGGAAAGAACATTCCTATACGCACAACTGGCTCCTTGGTATTAAAATTCATAAGCGCCCATTATAGTTCTTGCTCTATTTCAGCCCATGGGTTCAAGTGGCTGGGGCTTCTCTTATGTCTTCTGCCACAGGACCTGGTCTTCTGTGCATCTGGAGGGTCTAGTAGAGAGTCAAATCCGTAACAGGTGCTCATAGGTGTCCAAGGAATGATAAAGGCTACAACTAAGAAAAAGAACTTACTTGCTTAATTTTGTTTCCTCTACGTTGCTACATTATCCTCCTAATTTCACCGATATTGATACCAAACTGAAGTAGAAAAGATAGCCAGTCTATCCAGGAAGATGCAGACTTAGGGTTGAACTCAAGACTCACTGCTTTAAAGGTCTGAGTGCTGAATTGTCATCAGAGATGCTCCCAAGCTTTTCCATAGGGTTGAAAATGCTAGGGGCTTGTGGTCCTCAAGCATATAGAGGTCACCAAAGACATCCAATGACATAAATAAACAGTGGCTGATGGGAACCTTCACTACAATTTGCCTGGTGAGCTTGGCTCATTTTGCCCAGGAACCAGAAGGGTGAGAGGATACAGGAGGGACTTGAGCCTTGGGCCAGCGCGTGGGTGGGAATGCACAAGGGTAAATACTCAAGGAGGGAACAGTGAGTGCAGTGGGGGCGAGGCCACAGCTCAGTTCTTCGCCCACTGATTCCCTTGTAAGTTCCATCTGAGTGGAGCACACCACAGTTTACAGACATTAGGAGACTTGCCCAGGGACATTCAACTAAGGGACCAGGCTGCCAGCCCAAGTTTCCTGACTCTGCTTGTAACCCACACATTTAACCCCTGCATTATACTCCCTCTCTCCACACCAATGCTCTTCTGCCAGAATTCTCACTTAACCTTAAGCAAACTTTGCAATTAAGATCGAATGACTCCATTTGTTTCGGAGAAGAAGAAACTAAGGCCCACACAGTTAGTGAGTTGACTGGAAAGCTAGTTACATGGTGGAGACAACACTCAAGCCCAGGTCAGCCTAGTTCCAGGGCTTTCCACTATACTTCAAGGTCTGGATCAACCAGGGCTGCAGAACAGCTCACAGCAGCCCTAACCCAAAGAAGGGAGCTTTGTGTGCTGGAGGAAGTGATGATGTGGGAGGGCTGAAGCAGGGCAGGAGCTGGGCTGTGTCCATGCTGGAAAGGAGATGGATGCTGGTGTGTGGCCTAGATCTTCCTTCTAGGAAGGCCTGTGGCCTTCAGCTGTCAACCTTCCATGAGGGCCTGAGCTGCAGAGAGTCACACTCTTTCTGGGGCAGTCCGCCTAAGGACGAGTCAAGGCGGGGGTATAAATGCCCTTGGTGGTTACCAGTGCGATGGGCTCTTTCAGCACCAGAGCTCTCCATAAGGTGAGCTGAGACCCTCGTTCATCTCAACTCACGTCAGCTCAACTCTACCCTCTGCCCACGCCAGCTTCATTCCCCAGGCAGTGACCCTAAAAAAAAAAAGTCCTTCCTGATATGCTTCCCTTCAGATTTGGCTCCCTGGAAAACCCAATGAGAGGGTTCTCATTTCTAAAGAAAACTGTCTAGTTTGATAAGAAGACTTGGCCAGGGTGACTGGAATGGCCGGAAACCCTTTCTCATCCAACTCAGAAGGTCGAGAGGCATGCCCCAGAGAAGCAGAAAGGGTCAGGGCCTAAGGAGGTCCTGAGAGTTTCCTAGGAAGCCAGGAGAAGACAGAGCTGGTCTGAGCAGGGCCCGTTTGCCTACACACCAAAGACTCATCCCCGATGCCCACAAGTGCAGGACGTAACAGGGGCTAAACTTGAACTTCTTTGTTGACATAATTAGTGCTGGCACCAAATGGGAGCTCTTGTAGCCAACTTGGCGTGGGTTTGTGAGTTTTGATTGGCAAATTTGAAGCAAAGTTCAGCCAAGTTCTATATCTATTTTGCACGGTGCCTTCTGCACAACTAAAGAGGCCAACCCTGCCGATAGATTTTCAGTTTTATGGCTGTTGGTAGCTGAAGATATTAGCTCTTAAAGTGGACAAATGCTTCTGGCAGCCCAGGCTGCACTAGGAAGAGGAGAAATGCCTTCGGGTTCCTCCGAAAATTAATGTAATAAGATGCATTAATCAGAATTCTATCAAGTCTACACACTTGGCCTGGGCTTAAGAGGCAATACTTTGAAATTGCAGTTGGCTAAGCTTCCCTATTCTTCGCAAATAAGAGTTTGGAAAAAAAAAAAAAAATGGAGCAGAGCTAATGTTTAAAAAAAACTGGCAGTGGGAAAAAGGCCTGAGCAACTTTTAATTCCTTAGCTCCGCTAGGAGCTCAGAGGGTTATGGACTAGTTGACTTCTGCATTTCCACAGAGTTACTACAGACTGGGGCTAGAAACAGTTGCTTAGACCCCCAGCCAGTTCAGGACACGTTTAGGCAATGGCTTGGGGCCAAGGTATTTGTTCGTTTTGGGCTAATAGTAACTAACTTTGGAATTTGTGATGGAATATTGGCTCTTTCTTGCCTTCGGAAGTTTGTAACCAGGTGAGGAGGAATTCTGGAAGCTAAACAGGTCACACAGAGGAGCACATGGGCACTGTATGACTTTTGACTTAAAGATTACCTTCTCAGGAAACTGAAAACACTGAGCCACAAAATCAGAGCCAGGAACAGTTTCCTCTTAACGACAGCACACTCTTAGGTGACAGCATACATCTTCAAGTGACATACGATGCCCTGAACATTGTACTACAATTTGGTTGTGCTTTTAATGTGACACAGCTACATCTGCATTTACTATTATAACTCAGTGCCCAAGAGATGAATATTTTTAAAGACAAAGGGCCAGGCTTTTGTGGAAACATTTTTTCCCTCTTGTATCAAAAAAAAAAAAAAAAAAAAAAAAAAGTGGCTCCTTCTTGTCTGGTAGATTTCAGTAATTGGCAGGATTTTGAGTAAGCTCTTTTAAGAGCCCTCTGTTTCTATTTTCACATTAAACACACTTGCAATATCTATTAAAAGCACAAATACTGAAGCACACACCAAGACTATCAATGAGCTTACATCTGGAGTCCTCGATCTATCAGGAGAAATGAAGTGAGCATTCATATAGTTTCATTTCTTGGGGAATTCAGATGTTGGAGGAGAGGAGGGTACCCTCTTTCTCTTACCTCCTGGACCTGGCCAGTGTCCCACAGTTTACATCAATTCCATATCCGAGGGCTTATCAGGAGGGGTCAAGTTCAGGATTTGATTAAAACAACAAAATACTGGATTCTGCCTTCATCTCGAAGAGTATTTCCATTAAAGCCTGGGGGATTCCACAGGGAAAAGGTAGAAGAGACACGTGGATATTTCTGCCATGTTCTGGCTGGGACCCCGTGGCCTTTTAATTCTAGGATGATTGAGCAATATCCCAGGAAGGACACACAAGGTCACCCAGGGGACCTGGGGACATCTATCTGGGAAAGAGCCTCTGAGCCCTGAAGAGATCTTCAAAGTCATTCTCAAGGTTATGTCCGGGCACAGACAGGGCCAGATGTGAGCGTGGACTTGTAGGCAGCCAGCAGCAGGATGAGAGGTCTGCCTGCAACTGCCCTTGGCCTCAGTCTGACAGTTGCATGTTGAGCTCTTTAGCTCCTTTCCAGATTTTGTTAAAAGAACAGGAAAGAAAGACGGATCGAAGCCCAGGGGAAGAAAACGGAGCCATAACTCAGCAGAAGTCTCCTTCACAGTCTCCCCCTGGCCCATAGATGTGTTTTGCATAAAAGTTTATGCACGGGGCAAGAAAAGTGCCGTGCTCTGAGACTTTACACCCTATCTACTGGTCAAGGTCCAGGCAAGAAATGGATTGCACACTCAAAATGGGTAATTTGAGGAGTGTTTACTAAAGGTGCTGTTGGCAAAGATCAGTGTGGGGTCTAGGGAGCCAGTGAGGCGTGTGCCATGATCTGCAGTGTGTAACAGGAGGAAGAGCTGCTGCCCTTGACTGCTATGGAAGAAGGCTGTAGGGAGCAAGCTGGGAATTAAATAGTACAACGCTGCTTTGTTCTGAACTCCTGTGGGTAAATGCCCCTCACTGGTAAATCCAACCTGAGCATGAGAGGAAGACAGCCCACTGAGGTCAGCCTCTCGGGATGTTGGGCCAGTGTAGGAGGGTCCGGGATGGATGAAGATATGGTTTGTGTACAAGCCATACTCTAGAAGGGCTCAGGAGGCCTTGAGGACCCTATTGTAAAGGCAAATGAGAGGCCAAGTACCCATGTTTCTCCAACTTCAACCAGGAGAAGCTGGCTGCAATGGTTATACAGCTGACCTTTGAACAACACAGGGGTTAAGGGTGCCAACCGCCCCACCCCCACTGCAGCTGAAACATGTATATAGCTTTTGCCTCTCTCTAAACTTAAGTAGTTAATAGCCTATTGATGATCAACAAGCCATATTGATAACATAACCAGTCACATAACACATATGTTGTATGCCATAGGTATTATATACTATATTCTTTCAAGAAAGTAAGCTAGAGAGAAGTTGTTATTAAGAAAACCATTGGGGCGCCTGGGTGGCTTAGTCGGTTAAGCGTCCGACTTTCGCTTAGGTCATGATCTCGCGTTTGTGGGTTCGAGCCCCGCGTCGGGCTCTGTGCTGACTGCCAGCTCGGAGCCTGGAGCCTGTTTCAGTCTGTGACTCCCTCTCTCACTGACCCTCCCCTGCTCACTCTGTCTCTCTCTCTCCTAAATAAAAAAAAACATTAAAAAAAAAAAAAAAGAAAACCATAACGGGGCACGCCAATACACATCTGACCCCTGAACAACTCAGGTTTGAGCTGTGCGGCTTCACGGATGTGCGGAATTTTTTGATAAATACAGTATATTACAGTACATTTGATAAGTACAGTACCATTAGGTGTTATTTGAAGATATGACTCTTTTCACTTGGAGAGAGATCACTTGGGAACACCTAGCCTAGATGCTCTCTCTGGTTTCTTCCAGGTCATGCAGAATTCCATAGGATGAACTAGATATAATCCACAGGACACGGGTCTCAAAACTGCAGATAAACCAGGGGCTTATTTTAATTTTTTTTTTCCAAGAGACACCACGCCTTGGTAGTTTTACTTGGCAGTGGGACACAGGGGAATCTAAAGATTATGGGGGAAGAAAGAACAGTTTTTAAACACCACTCCTTTGAATTCACATGGGAAAAATGCATATTCATTTTAAGATTTCTAGGGAAAAGGAGGTATTTCAACAGGACAATAGAAAGGAAGAATAGAAAGGGCATAGGAAATTAAGCTCCCCAAAGATGATAAATTAAAGCTTTACAGACACACAAAGTCAAGGCACATTTGACTTCCCAGTAATTGGCGCCATTGGCCGGCGGGAGTGGGTCTCACCAAGCTCAGCTCTATCTCGCGATAGATAGATTCTGTTGGGCAGAGAGACCTGAAGCTGGTGTGTCAGGTGGTGTTATTAAGTGCAGATATTCAATCAGGAAGAGAAAAGGAAAAGTCGCAAAAGAAAACAACAGGTACCTAAGTCAAGTGGGATATAAAATAACCTGCACATTGGGGTGGGGTGGGGTGGGGGGGGCGGATAGGCCAGCCTGGGAAAGGTCGGAATTGGGGCTCTGCCTTTTCTAATATAGATTAATGACTTGCTCAGGCTAGCAGCTACAGACTTGCCAAATGTGCTGACCACCTCAAATTAGCAAAGGTGGTAGCTACGGAAGGAAGAAAGAAAAGAAAATGAGCGGAGTCTGAAAGCGCCTCACTCATCCTGGTCTGACATATGACAAACAAAATTAATGGCGACAAAGAGAAGGCAACAAGTGTTAGGTGGTAGAAAACAAACACCGAATGGATATGATTGATCTCAAAGGGGTCTTCTCTTGTTGTTGATAAGACCTTGGGGTCACAAGAGACACACACGCTGGCGCAGCAAGCCTCCCCCCGCCCCCATTCCTACTCACATATGCACACAGTCAAGCCAGGCACGGTAGAGTAACATGGGCATAATTACATCGCTTTTAACCAGGACAAAATGCGTGTCCCCAGAAATTAGAATAGATTATCCTGGATTGTGGCAAAACTCAGCTCAAGTATCTCACTCCGTTCTGGTCACCACCTTATAAAAACGTTATTAATCTAACACTTGAATGGTATTAGGAAAAGCAGGAACACTAATTCTCAGACTTGAAAGTCTGAGTGCTCATAAAAGGGCTCTGTACATACAGTTCAGGAGGGAGGAAAAAAGAAAGGAAAGGATAAAAAATTCAATGAAAAGTATTTAGGGTTTGAAATACTTTTGTAATGTGGATGACTCTTTGTTGGTAAAATAGAAAAAAAAAACAGAAGCAATATTAAAGGTAAATTTGAAAAAATAAAAAAAATAAAACTAAATTTGAGCAGCTGAGTTTTTTTTCTAAAAAAAAAAAAAGAAAAACACCTATCAACTAATTATGGGGACAAAAGATGTGTATACAAATTGCAATGACAAAAAAAGGGGCAAAAACAAGTATCTCAGTGTTGTCCTATAACATAATGAGAAGAATAGAATTTACATAAATTTAGAAGGAAACCAAAAAGAATGTAAAAAGAATTAATAGGGAAAGGAAGGAAAGAAGGGAGAGAGGAAGGAAGGAAGTGGGTGGAAAGAAAGAAAGAAAGAAAGAAAGAAAGAAAGAAAGAAAGAAAGAAAGAGAAAGAAAGAAAGGAAGAAAGAAAGAAAGAAAGAAAGAAAGAAAGAAAGAAAGAAAGAAAGAAAAAGGAAGGGAAGGGAAGGAGAAAGAGAAGAGAAGAGAAGAGAAGAGGAAGGAAGCAGATGGTGTGAACACACACAATAACAATTTCTATATGGCATTCTAATGACATGAATGCAGAAATAAATGTATTTCCCCAAAGTGGAAATTCCAACTTAGAGTTGGAATTCATAGAGTCTATGAATCTAGAGAGGATAGAAGCTCATAAATTAATTGACAATTTTGGAATTCTTGAATATTTACCTGTCTGTGTACCTTCTGAGTATGTGTGTACACACAGGTATGTCCCAACTCAGAGTGTCACAGAAAACTCATTTTCCCAGACTGTGACCTACTGAAGCCCATCCTGCCTTTTTGCCTGGCTGTTCACATGCACTCCAGTGTAAGTCAGAAGACTGGAGAAGCCAGAGCCTTCCCCTGAGGGCACTGCTCACCTGTCCTTTTCTCAGAAATCCTCTGAAATACAGTACAAGTAACTGAAAAATCAGGGAAGGCTCTTGATGTGTCCTAAGTTCATCAAACGTGCTTCTGGCAGCAGAAGCCTGCGCTCTGCCTGTGATATTTTCTAAGTGTCTGCATGTCCATGCTGCGTTACTGTCTCTTCTGGCATTATGACAAAATGACGGAGCACTTGTCTTCCTGGATCTCATGCTGTCATTTGTCTTTTTCTCTGGAGTATTTTTTTCCTCCTGCATAAGATGATTTGTCTCCGAAAAGAAAGTAGTCTTAATATAGTTACTCCTTCAGAGGAGAGCAAATCGAATTTATATCCCCACCTTCTTCCACGTTTGATATTGTGGCACACTTCAGTCGGGATTAGACGGGTTTGACAATTAGAACCGAGTGTCCTGTTCAGCAGACAAGCGGACTCAGAAGGAACAGCTGAAGGTACAATTCTCCACAGCTGCGGGATCTGTCAGGGCAGCCCTGGAAAGTGTTTGAATCAGTTGTTGACTGATTTTGTTAATAAATATGCCTCCAAGAGTCCCAGGTGACATGGGGGTCCCCCAATATTTCCTGGGGGTGTTTTCTAAACTGGTGCATCGTGTTCGACAGGTAGTATGAACTGCTAGTGTGCTGCCGCTCTCAAATATGGGGAACAACTGTGGATATTTGGGGGCACATCAATATGTCAGCTCATATGGAGTGGGGCATGCGATTGGGCAGAACGTAATATTTCTCAGGTTGGCTGCTATTTAAGAGATCTAGGTGGAGACTGCACATCATTGGGGAATGAAGCTCTGTGCTGTCAGGGATTTCTTGAGTATCTCAGCATCGTTTTGCAAACCTAAGGCAGTGACCTTGCGGTAGGATCCCCTCCCTAAGGGGGGAAAAAAACCTCAAGGCAACCTGGTGATACGTGTACGTGACAACCTCGCTCACAACCTTGTAACACAACACAACTTAATCAAACTACATGTTTGTGTGCTACCATATGTGGGAGACAAAAGAGTAAAAAAATATATAAAAAACTATGCCACGTGGCATTCAGGGCTCAGTTCGCACACAAACCCAACTGAGCGGTGCCAGCAAGAATAAAGTTGCTTCCTAGAAAGAAAAGCCTCAGTGTCATGACTCTCTCTGCAAGAATCCTGCTACAATGCTTCCACAGCTCTGAAGGAGGGTATCAAAGGACCTTCTGGGGGCTCCTGGTTAAGCATCTGACTTCAGCTCAGGTCATGATCTTGCCATTTGTGAGTCTGAGCCCTGTGTTGGGCTCTGTGCTGACAGTTCAGAGCCTGGAGGCTGCTTCAGATTCAGTGTCTCCCTCTCTCTGCCCTTGCCCTGCTCGTGCTCTGTCTCTCTCAAAATTCAGTAAACATTTGAAAAGAATTAAAAAAAAAAAAGGTTCTAATCCAACTGTATTGAGGTTGCTCTTCCTGACACTATCAAGTCACAGGTTAAGGGCTTTGGAGATTTGCATACGGGGCCGAGAGATTACCTGGAAGCAAAGGAAACATGACCTCAGCTCTTTCCCTCTGGAGGATGCATGTTCTTAATGCTTCTCTAGTGCTATGAGATTTGCTAGCAAAACAGGATACAATGCATCCCCAAGAAAGAACATGCTTTGAGGGCGGTGAGCATGGATGGACCGCTGACACATGGGAAGAAGGCAAGTTTAAATGCATGTGTGACCAAGCTATCCCATGTGGTGGTCAGCCCTATGCAACAGCAACCCAAGAGCTTACAAAAGCCCCTACGTGGATGCATAAAGCATAATACAATTCTCTCTCTCCTCCTTCCTTTTCCAACTAAGTCTTAAGAAACTGTCATTGCACTCAGCACGACAAATGAAGCCAAGGCACTGAGAGCATACCCGTTTGTTCCCTTACTGGAAGGCATTTGTAAGCAGACATTGCCCCTGTGTCCTGGATTAAGTCCCTGAAATTCTTTAAGTGCCTGATGGAAGGAATGAAAGAAAAGAAGGCACCAAAGAGAAAAGCTGGGCTTCCACCTACAGGAGGGGTGGAGGGTGGTGGGACGGGCTTCGGTTACTAGCCTGAATTTTAAGAATAGATGATCTTACTTGTACCTCCCGGGGAAGAAAATCATATCAAATACAATAACAATATTTTCATTCAAAAATGATGTTTTGGGGGGCTCCTGGCTGGCTCAGTCGATGGAGTGTGCAACTCTTGATCTGAAGGTTGTGAGTTCGAGCCCTATGCTGGGTATAGAGACTACTTAAAAAAAAAAAAAAATCTTAAAAAGAGAAAGTTTTCCTCCCCAGACTACCATGTGGATTTTTTTTTTAGATCTCCCTTGGCTTTGCTTTGGTTTCTTGTCTCTCCCCTAACACCCTCCTCAAAAAAAAAAAAAAAAAAAAAAGATTTCTAAAAACATTCTGCTCAGACATCCATTCCCATTAATAGGACACATGGCCTAAAAGAAAACCATCCAGAAGCATTTGTACATTTTCTCACGTGACTTGAGATGGCCTCTGAAAAGGGAGTGAGGTGGGGTGTGGGGTGGAGGATGGAGAGAAGTTGTTCTCTCCATTCAGAACATCATGTATCCTCAGTGCTTTGTGGCATCCGTAGCTCATTAGCTCCAGTTAGTATGAAGCCTGTGACCTGTGGGGCCATAAAACTCCCTATAATAATTCATCAGATCCTGAGAGTTCCCCTAAGTACATTCAGATCAAGTGCATGACATTTCCCCCTAATGGTGGCACTGGCTAATGGCCTAACAATTTAGATGGCTCCACCAAGCCACGCAATTATATTACATAAGTTCAAATCAGTGGCTATCTTTGAGGTTGATGGGTGGACTCAGAATAGCAGTTTGGACTGGTGGTCAAGACCCCACCCAAGAGCCCTGGGAAAATGAAACTATTTGAGCCTCAGTTTACTCATCTTTCAAGTAGGGACATTAATACTGATTGCTTAGGTCTGGTGTGAGGATTATATGGGATAAATGCTTGACTCTGTTAGGGAATCAGAGGTGATGGCTTATTTTTTCTGTTGGAGATTTTGTTTAAATTAATGATGCACTGAAGACGAACCCCTGGCTTCCTACATCCGTGAACAGACTTGTCTCCTTTCCTTGGTGGTTGTACACTTTCCAACTATGAACATACCTTTAATGGCATCAGAAATTCAGACACCCACACTCTTTGTACCCATTGGTTGAGTAAATACATAATGATTGAACACTATTATGCATTCTGTAACACTTTAAAATGATTACTTCACACAAAAGCATTTCCCCACCATTTGCACCTATATATAGGCCTATTATTTATCCCATCTATAATACCATAGTTGCAGCATATACAGGTTTGAAGCAACCTGACAGTAACTCCACAGTCCAGAGGAGTGAAGCATTGTTCTTAAGGAAGAAGGCAGGTCTGGGCTCCTTGAAGGTGTTGGAGGAAGAGGATATGGGAAGACTGGCGGATGACATGACATGGAGGCTGAATTTCATGGATGCCAAAAAGAAGGTGGCCAGTGGGGAGTTGCTCTAAGGAGTTCAGTCAGTTGAGTCACATGCTAGAAGTTTCTCCAAATAGGGGAAGGGGATGTGTTTGGGCATCAGGACCCAGGGAGAAGATATAACGTTTGAACTGGTTGACTTTAATCCCTGAGTGAAGATGGGAAGGAAAAAAAAAGTAGAGAACCAATCTCTAAGTTTTGCTGTACAATTACACTTTTTGCAATGATGAAAACATTCTATAGTGTGCTGTCCAATATGGCGGCCACGTGCAGCTATTGAACACTTGAAATGTGGTTCGTGTGACTTAAGTAGTGACTTTTTAAAAAAATTCATATAGGGGCGCCTGGGAGGCTTAGTCGGTTAAGCGTCTGACTTTCGCTTAGGTCATGATCTCGCGGTTCGTGAGTTCGAGCCCCGCGTCGGGCTCTGTGCTGACTGCCAGCTCAAAGCCTGGAGCCTGTTTCAGAGTCTGTATCTCCCTCTCTCTCTGACCTCCCCTGCTCACGCTGTCTCTCTCTCTCTCTCTCTCTCTCTCCTAGAAATAAATAAAACATTAAAAAAATTTTTTTTAAATAAAAAAATAAAAAAATTCATATAATTTAAATTAATTTAACTTTAAATAACTACATGTGGCTATTAGCTGACATATTGGACCACACTGCTCTAAAGTTTGCTCAGGCCTTTTTGGGGAGACTCTGATTATATAGGAGTAACTAGTTCCCTCTTTCTGAGAACCAGCGAATGGCTACTAAAGGCTGGAATCTTTCAAACTAAGGAAATATTTCTTTTAAGAAGCCCTAAAATCCTCCCTGGTGAGACTGAGCTGCTTTATCCCGTGGTATTCTGCTTCTGCCACATTTGAATCAAGTTTTAGCCAATGTTATTAATTAGAAACAGGGTAGAAGCAAAAACAGTTAAAATAAACCCGAGTCCTCGATGTTAAAGCTGTCATTTTTTACATGGCCTCATGATTCAACGATTAATGGACCTTAAAACAATCGTAAAACATCAAGGCCCTTGCTCAAGCTTAGAACAAGAATAGCTTTACTTCTGCTCCAGTCTTCTTGCTTTAAATTCATTGGGTGTCACCAAGCTCTGTAAACACTTTTAAGTATTTTGACATTGTGGAATGAGATGCTGTTAATCTGTTTCCTCCCTGACCTTCATTGGCCAGCAGCATGTTGCGACTCAGTAGAAAATTCATGAAAAACAACAAGGATGTACTCGGTGACATAGATTAGGACACAATAAACCTAAATAATGGCTATAATGGACAGATTCTGATTCAATAAACTAACTCACCAAAGATTTATTGAGCATCCAGTCTGTACCAGGCAGTCAGTGGACACCTGCCTATATAACATATTTCATTTGCACACGCCTCAGCACAAATACATGGGGCCAGCAGCACCGTCCCATTTTATAGAAGAGCACACTGAGGTCCAAGAATGCAGTTAGTAGTAGGTGGGGGTGGGATTCAAAACCAGGTTTTCTGACTCCTAAATAACACTTCTTTGTCCAGGGTGCCACTCCAGGATATTAACACTTTGCTTACGGTCTATAGCAGACTGTATTTTTCAAAAGTGGCCATGGCAATACTTCTTGTCCTATATTTCCTTCCAGAATGCTCCCAGTGCTCCATCGAGAGGTGGGGTGGGTCTATTTCCTTTTCTGTAAGCCTGGGAAGCCCTATGTGACCGCCTATACAAACAGAACACAGAAAAACCAATGCTTTATGACTTCTGTGGCAAGGCCATAAAAAGCAATACAGAGTGAGCATGGCTCTCTCTCTCAGGACAGTGACTCTTGGAAGCCAGCTGCCATATTGTGAGGAAGATGAAGCTCCATGGAGGCAAAGTGTAGGCATTCCAGACGAATGTCAGCACCAGACTCCTCAGTGAACCATGCTCAGATGATCAGACCCCCCCCACACACACCGGGTTTCCAAGCTGCCTCAGCTCACGCTGACTGGAGCAGGGACAAGCTGTGTCTTCCATCCCTGCTCAAACCACAGATTCATGAACAACATAAATGTTGTCACCTGAAACCCCGAAGTTTTGGTGTGGTTTGTTATACAACAACAGTCACTGGAACATGGTCAAACTTTAATCAAACGTGACAGAATAGGCAAATGCTTTAATTCCCTCATCAAAGACCTCTGATGGCTAGATAATGCATTGCCATGAAAGAAATCCTGAGGGGAAAGAGATAAAGGCTTGGCTGTGGAGAAACACTAAGAATTTGGAAGGCCTATTATACTAGGGAATTGAATGGAGCATTTGAAGGAAAAGAAACAGAATGCCTAATGAATATACCAGAAAGTTTAGATTTATGGGACTATACACGTATTACTTTGACTGCTAAGATCTATCTAGAGCCTCCAATGGCTTTGGACTAATTTCCTACTTTGGCTCTCAAAGTCTCTGCAGCTTAAATAGATCTTCTACTTTTGTCTCTTGGGGGTACGGATGGCACTGGGTTTATTCCATAATGTTCAGAAGATGAGAGAGATGTTGCCAGGATGCTAGAAAGGGGCCCAACACAGGGGACCCAACAAGACAGGAGAATATCTCACTCATTTCTATATTCACAAATCTTGGCACTGTCCCTGACAGTTTTTAGAGGACTTAAAAGAAAATCTTGGTGTCCTCATGGACATCTGGTCACACAAGCAGTTAAAAAGGGTTGGCAAAGCATGACGGTGACTTCTATTTGACACTCACATATTTCACCAAAGCGAGAGGTTATTTATGTGTTAGCAGTGAGTCACCGAAAATCCAACATGGAGCTCACCATTGTCTATACATCCTCAAGGGGGCTCGTGTCTGGGCAGTTGTGTTTGCCCAGAGGTGCTGGCTAACTAATCAGATCCCCCTCAGATACATTTTTCCTTTCTTGGTTAAGATTCCTTTGCTTGCCTTAAGCAATTTTACTGTCCATTTCTTTTTTTTTTTTTTATTTTTTTTTTAATGTTTTATTTATTCCTAGGAGAGAGAGAGAGAGACAGCATGAGCAGGGGAGAGTCAGAGAGAGAGGGAGTCACAGACTGAAACAGGCTCCAGGCTCTGAGCCGGCAGTCAGCACAGAGCCCGATGCGGGGCTCGAACCCACGAACCGCGAGATCATGACCCAAGCGAAAGTCGGACGCTTAACCGACTAAGCCACCCAGGCGCCCTGTCCATTTCTTAAACTTTGATATTTTGGTAGTAATATTCTTAACTTCCATTTATATGACCACCCACACACACATATATCTTTATTTTTAAGATGCGGTGCAAATATCAGGACTAAGAAACAATTTGTGCGAGTTTCCCAAATACAGATGGAAACCACCCATAGTGATCGGGAGCACTATTTAAATCATTTAGGAGCTGTTACTTTTGAAGAAATTTAGATTAATTGGGCTGCTTTTAAAACCTGTAATACTGCCATGGTGACATCCTTAGAATCACAGAGTGCCTAAGGTATAAACAGCATTTTTTTTTCTTTTTATTGATGGCTGTGAATTTTCTGTGCACACCTGTACCATCAAGGTAACTTTTGCTATAAACAGCATTTTTAAATGATCACATAAAAAACTATCAAGCACTAAATTAGAAAAAAACAGAAATTCGAAAGTGATAGTTAAATTTATGAAGCAATTCTGCTACACTCAAAGGCTCATTGCTTGACATGTAAAAAATTTTTGAGCTGCGTGTAAGACCTGAGTATGAATTTGTTTCCAGTGGGGGAACTGCGATCCACACCAGGCTCCAAACGAGAGCCACATGCAGAACATACGCGCTTCGGAATGTGCGCTTGTTTGCATGACTAATGGTGATAATATTAAAAGTCTTTTCTCATCATTTCAATTCTTTCATTTTTTATTTTTTTTTTATTTGGCTGAGTGCCTTTTTTGCTACCTCCAAGAGCTGTTAATTTTGCTCGCTGCCGAGCAAAAGTCAAAGTCAGAGTCTAAACAGCTTGTAATGAGTTTTCAATGGCCCATCTCAATGAAATTGAGGGCAGAGACCAGCCGGCTCAGGCAATGTCAGCCCTCGGAATTTATTAGTGAGGGCGAGTGGTGTTGGGGGGAAGGCGCAGTGGAGGGACAGAAATTCCTAGGCTCTTTGAGAGGAGGCCCGGCCCTTATTAAAAAGCAGCGACAGCCGATTGTTGGAGGCAGGACACACAATATCAGACCCATCTGCCACCGACCTCCACTGTTACAGGGTCACACCTGGTTAGGGAATGAAGGAGAGAGAAGTCTCTTCTGCGAGGAAGGAAGAGCTTCTATCTCGCTGTGAATGTGGATGTGGGCATGCCTAACTCTCGTGTCCGTCCCTCCTCCAGGAGGGAAGTGGTCCTCTCTTTGTATTCTCCACGAAGCACCTGCGCGCACGCATGTTCATGCATAGAGACCCACGCATGGTCGTGCACGTACACACGCACACCTCAATTCGCTAATGGTGATTTAGGCAAAACGGGGGCAGTATTCAGTTTTCGAGTTGTGACTTGTATTTGTGCAATTCTGTTTAAATTTCTCCGTCATCCATGTTTCCTACAGATCCCTTATGATTTTCTTTCCAGGAATATCCTTTAAAACCACACAATGCTTTTCTGCACAAGTACAAAATCTCCATATAAAACAGAATTCTGCATGAGCCTGACAAATAAATTCTACACTTGAGAGCAGAGATCAACTTGACAATAGCTTCTTTGGCCACAAAGAAATGTACCGAAAAGCCACTAAAATAATACACTTGAGCAAGGTGGTGGTTTGAGGGGGGAAGAAAGGTTTTATGTCTGCACTGCCACATGTTTTTACATTAGGAGGAAACAGTGACATATGTGCTAAGGCTGACATGTCCTGTGAGTGGAATAAATTAGGGCTGGATCCTAAATTAGAAATTGGATCTTCGATGATGATTTTTTATGTAATTAATATCACGTATTAGTTTCTATTAATTGTATTGACTGATATTAAATCAATTCGTATTGGTATTAAATCACTTGGTATTGATATTAAATTATAATTGATATTAAGTTTGATGTTAATACTGATATTAGATTATAACTGATTCCAATATATTTTTTATGGAACACCTACTAAATGCCAGCCCCACTGCTGGGCATCAGAAACACAATGGCAGGCCTGGTGATGGAAGTCAGTTCATTATTCTAGGCACTCATTCATTGTCCATTGATTCAGTCATTGAATCACTACATTCACATAAATCTACTAAGTATGTCCTAAGAACAAGGCTAGGAACTAGGTTCAGGGAGGAAAACGCATGGCCTCAACTACTTTAGACTCCAGTGGCCCAGAAAAATCCAGATTAGCACAGTGGATTTCCAAAGCCTTTCACAGACCAACCACTAACTTCCTATTTAGTTAAACAGACCTGTTTTCCTGGTATTCACCTTATTCCTTTCACTTGTCCACTTGCACTCACAGAACTACCCTCAGTCTCTTTGTACCAGCTCATGTCTCTTCCCATGCCCCACAGCATTTTTGGGAAATTCAAGATACTTCGAATGTCTTGTACAGGATCTACACGGAACAAGTTTGTACACATTCAACAAATAGCAAAAAAAAAAAAAAAAAAAAAGTTGTTTAATATACCTGTATAGTTAAAAACCATGTCTGATCCAAGAGTGAGCATTACTCATGGGCACATTGGTAGTCATTTTCACAATGACAATCATGCTAATAACAATAACACTAAGAAGCAGCAGCAGCAGAAGCAATTAGTCTGTGCCAGACTTTGTGATACAGGCCGTTTGCACACGTTATCTCATTAAATTCTCATTTAACCTGCAAGTCAGGTACTACTTTTATCCCATTTTGCTGATAAAAGGTTGAAACAGGTTAAGTGATTTCCCCCAAATCACAAAACCAGTGCATTTCAGATCAGGGGGATCTGACTTCAGAAACCTATGAAATAACAAAACCCTGTTTTTAGATCATAAATCCTACACAGCTTTAGCCTTTGAGTTGAAAATTGAAATGTCCTGTTGTCTGAAAGTGAAACGTAATTGATCCATATACACTAAGGGCAGGGACTGAGGGTGTGTGCGTGAGTGAGGAAGAGGTATCTGTCTGAAACACCACCGCCAACTCTGAAACTCTGTGGCCAACCTTGTTCAGACACCAAGGAAAAGGGATCAGCTGGGAGTGTGCTGTACGGATTGAAGATCCTTCTTCCCTCACCAGTAAGTACCAGTTTCCTTACCAACTTTGATGGCATTTAAATGATGGGGGCATAAACATTTTCACTGGAAGCCAGAATGCCAACAGTTCTTAAAGAATAAGAAGGAGACAGGGAATTACATCCCCAAATACCCAGAAAACTATATCATGGAAGAAACTATTACGTGAGCAATATTCATTCCTACAGATGTTGCATTTCACAAAACTTCCCTAACAGTGTTTCCTGCTTCAGGTTGTTTGGAGGTTTTTTTTGTTTTGTTTTGTTTTGTTTTTTAATGTTTATTTTTGAGAGAGAGAGAGAGAGAGAGAGAGAGAGCAAGAGAGAGCATGAGCAAGGGAAGGGGCAAAGAGAGAAGCGGACACAGAATCCGAAGCAGGCTCCAGGCTCCAACCTGTCAGCATAGAGCCCGAAACGGGGCTCGAACCCACAAATTTGAGATCATGACCTGAGCTGAAGTTGGATGCTTAACCGACTGAGCTACCCAGGCACCCCCTGCTTCAGGTTTTATAATGGGGAGCGATATAAAAGTCCTCAGTCACAACTTTAGGAATTATCAGCTTCTTTGGGGACTAAGAAAAGCAGTCAAGTGAGTGCAGTGGAGAAAATGTGACCTATAGAGAAGTTTGCTATGTTGCAATAAGCCTGATACAGACTAGACACGCCTACCTTGGCCAACTAAGCATTTGGGTTTTTGAACAAATTCTCTCATTCTGAAAAGCAATCTGAAATTACAGGAGTTTCCATGCAAACCCCTCAGATATCTGTACTTGAATCTCTGCCATGTCTAGCTTCCCAAGTTACTGTCAGCTGTTATTGCAAACCTTTCAGCAAAAGAAGAGAATGACAAATCCTACCAGTGAGGACAGTCTCTGCATGGTGATGCATGTTGAGGGCTAATTCTGATCGTGCACGCTTACTCCTGTTCCCCAGCCCTCCAAATTCTTAGGAGGAGGAAGAAGAAGCTGAGAGTAACACCTTCTTCTGGGTGATTTTCACACCCCATGTCTAGAGGGACTGCAGACATCGCATTGCACTATCTGCTCACCTCTTTCCAAGCAAAATCTCAGGGCAACATATTTGGCATAGGACTTTCTGCTGAAAACACATGGCATGCATTTATGGGAAACCTGGCCCTTCCCTGGCATTCCTCTGAAATGCTGTGGCTGAAAAGCATGACTTTTTTTTTTTTTTTTTTTTTGCCACGGAACAGTGAACATTTATACAATCATTAAAATCGCATATACCACCATATTTTTTCTCCTTCTCAGTTTTAATACATTTTTATAATTGCATTGAAGATATTCTAACCCTGTTTTTAGTGCAAAGATAAAATTTATGAACCGTGACAAACGTATCATCTCAGAGCCAACCCAAAGGATAACAATGTGTGTGGTGAAACCCAGGTGTTCACTCCCTTCTGCCCATTTGATGGGGTGGGAGAGAAAAAGAGTTAATCCAAACCCCAGTCCTCGAATTCCAGAGGTGGGAGAAGTTCCCAACTCAGGCCCTAGAGCCAAGACAAATTTCAAGGAAAAGTATTTATTCATACAAAAATCTTTCTAAAGTCACACACGTATTTGGAAGTACGATTAACATGTATTTTTAGTTTTTATGCTGTGTATAATTTCTGCAGCTTTTGACCACACAACTGAAGGTGTCTGATTAGATTTGTTGTCAGAATGACTCACTCACTTTCCCCCTTTATCTTTTTTCCATATTTCCTTCAGAATGTGTTTTTGGAGGGCATAACGAGAAGGAGCCGCATAGAGAGCAAAAAGAACAGCAGGTAAGCGCCAGAGGAAGTGGGGGTCAGGGTTCAGCCGGGCAGTCAGGGAGCTGGGTGACCTTGAACAAGTCCCTCTCTCAGGGCTTCCCTCTCCTCATCCATACAAGGAGGGAGTTAGAGCAGATTTCTGAGCTTGACAATGAAACTTACAAAGAGATTTTTTAAAATGAAAGAAAACACTTCCAGCTATCAGATGATATCACTGGTAAGAGAATCACTTTTAAAAGAAAAGTTGACAAGTTCTTAAAATGCAGTAATCATATGTGTTTGAATGTGTGTTTCCAAACCCAGATGGACACCCTGAAGTTAAAAAAAAAAAAAGTGGGGGAGGGGATTTTGGTATGCACCTGGCCGTGGGGTTTTTACTTCTCCTTGTAGAGTACACCCTGGCCGTGAACTCTCTGCTGGGGAAGAACACAAAAGACAAGTCTAACTCTCATAAACTTTTCTGCTCTGCCTCCCTTGCTCTTTGGAAACACATAGTTTTAAATATTTCCTAACTTTACATAATAGCCTTGAATAAGACACCAATGCTAGGGACCATAATGAAGTGGAGGTAATCTACACAATTTAAAAACACTTATTGTGACAAAATGGATTGACGAGGTGCTGGTGATACAAGCGCGCATAAATGAAATGCATCCCACCGGAAAAGCATTTTGCTCACATTGTCATTTACGGCTCCTGAATTAATAGACCAAGAAAGGCACCACCAGCCCCAACAAAATGCCGTAAAACCACTGGCAGCTAGTGGTGTCTCAAACTTTAATTCCCCTGGGGAGAAAAGGACACTGCCTAATCTGTATTCAGTCCTGACATTGGCCACATCTGATATGGAACATTAGCTTCTAAGTCTCTCAATAGACTAGTGTCCTTCAGTTTATATTACTTTATGTTAATAGTAGAAAAATTACACACAACATCATTTATCATTGTTATACTCTGCTATACATCCCATAGCTTATTTTAATATATTTATTTACCCCTGAGACGGTGGGAAATTAAAAATATATATGTATCGAGAAAAACCTATAGGGGAAGAATCATTGTAAATCTCTCAAAAAAAAAAAAAACCCACACAATAAACTCCCTTGGGGGGGAAGATATATTATATAGCTAAGCTTGTGAATGATAAGGTGCTTTCTGCCTAAGGACGTGGGTATGGGCTGTACAATAATTCCTGAAGCACGAGTACATAACAAAATGCAGCATATTAATGATAATATATCTTTTGTTCCCTCATCTTGCCAGTTTTTTTTTTTTTCTTTTTCATTTGTCGATTATATCCTTGGGTCCCTCTCGTTCTGTTATTAGCTTTTCTGACATTTGACCTCTAGCTAAGGAAAGGCGACATTTTTTTTATTTTGTTTGAAAAGCACTGTCAATCTGAACCTGACTTTCACTTTTTGTGACCCAGATTCCACAAGAACATGGTGGAAACTCACTTTGGATTAAACACGGTAATGATATCCTTGCATTTAGCGCCTTAGCTTCTGCAGATCAGTTGTGCTGACATCGTGGAGACCACCCAATGGATTTAAAGCACCAGGGGTTTGACCTGAGGCTCCTATTCTCCCTAGAGACTTCCAACTAAGTCACCCATCTCTCTGGGCCTCAGTTTCCACAGAAGCAAGAGAAGTTTTGACTTGAGGAGCTGAGATGCCTTGCAGCTCCAGTGACTTTTTTTGCCCAGCAATTTTCTGTGATTTTCTTTGTCCTCATCAGTCTCATGAAGCTGGATGGATCTTCTCATCTTTCCCAAGAGCAAAGGGAACCTTGGCTGAGGTCCAAGGTTGGAAAAGCACCAGAACTGGGGGCAGGACGGAGCCCGGGGTCAGTCTGCCCAGCACTCTAGTCTGTCTGGATGCCATACTGCCCAGGGAACATCTTTTCCAGTGAGCCCCATGGGGATGGCTCTGCTCTTGTCCATTTGGTGGTGACAGTAACGGTGATGCTGAAAATAGCCAGTATTTATTGGATTCTTACGATCTGTCAGCCAGTTTACGAGATACTTTGCATACAATGTCTCCTTTCATCTTCAAATATATTAGGTAGATGTCATTATATCCCCATTTTATAGATGAAATAACTGAGATTTAGAAACATAAGGGACCTGCCCACTAGACTGAATTCCCAGAGGTTGGCCCGAAGAAGGTTGTGCATTTGCTGCATAAATGGATGAAATTCAGGAGCCAGGTTTGGAAATCAGTGTTAACTTGGTAAGTGAAGTGTGGTACTCTGAGGTAGCATTTTCTATACATCTACGTCTAGATTCTGTTTTAGAACAGGAAGACCCAGCAGTGGCGTTAAGCCCCAGGTTTGATGTAGAGGAACTTGTGAGTCCTCATTCCATTAAGACCAAGGTTGGAGAAAAAATTTTGTTGCAGTCTATAGGTGGCCCTCAGAATTTAAGGACTTCCTTCCCACTCTACTCATTGACAAAACAACTAGACAGATGGACACAGTGGTCAAGAGCCAGCTTTCTGAGGTCAGAGTGTGGGACTCAAGTACCCTTCTTGAGATCAGGGATAAGTTAAAGTGTTTGTCCCTTATTTTCCTTGTGGGTAGAAAGAGAATCTCTGTGACAGGTAAATGGCATAGAGTCTGTTAAGCACATAGCACTGTATCTACCATCTTTTGAGCACTTGATAAATTCAGGCTAGGATCACTATCATGATCAACATTACCACTATCTCTGGCACCCCCACTGGCTCTCTTCTTCAGAGAGGGATCTCCTTAACGGCCAACATGCTCAACGGATTGACTCAAGAAACCGCCAGCTCAAAGATCAGCCTGAAGACTCCAACTCCTATTATTTACAGACTTATTGGAACACTTGTATGATGATGACATGATTAATTGATCAACCATGGATATCTGCAGTGTGCCAGGCACAAAGTTACTATACAAAAGGCAAGTCATTTCTTTGTCACTGACTTAGCCAAGGGCAGAAAGATACAAGGAGCCACAGTTGACAGTTCCATGTCCTGTTGCTGAAACTTCTGCAACAGTCAGGTGCTGCTTGGGCTGTCTAAAGACAGGGGGCCCCATCTTCCCAGGACAGAGCATCACCATTAATATTCTAGCCTGTAAGAGTAATGACGGCAACAAGATCAAGATCAGTAATAACAGCAGCGGCTATGATGCTGAGAGTTCACTATGGATCAAGCATTGTGCCAACCACAAGAAGACTTCCCTTCGTTCAATCTCACAGGAACCCTAAAAGGTAGATATAATTTACCCTTTTTGGTTTTTTGGATGGGGAAATTGGTGTTTGGAGAGTTTAAGTATTTTGCCAAAGGGGACACAGAAAGGGGGATTTGAATCCAGGTCACTGCTACTCAAAAGCCTGAGATATTAAGAACTTTTCCACATGGCATGAGCCTTTCTGAGCCCTACTTGCTGTGGGCTCTCTTCCAAGTCAAAAACTTCCCTGTTTCTGACCTGGCTTCTTCTTAGGAACTATGCTAGGCAATGTTTACCCCACTGAAACGATGAAGTGCATTTGTAACATTTCTGAATGAAATCATAAGCCATTTCCATAATGGCTGACTAGTCTGAAAAAATAGAATTTTGCTGTGCACTATGTGAACAAACTGCATAATATTTAAACAATAAAGGTTACCTCTCATGAACTACAGCTGTGTTTTATGCTAATAACCAGAATCATTTAATCATTATTGGCTAATGACCTGCAAAATTTCATTTTAAAAATGAAGTCATATCTGGGCTTCTGGAAGGCAAAATTGGGTAAAAAATGAGGAAAGTTCAATTTATATTCTTGAGTCAAGAGCAGATGAACAGTCCATGTTCTATCATTCCAACTTTGAGTAATAAAAGAATTTATGCATTTCAACTAGAAACAGGAAGGAGATTCTGCATCTTCTAGATCATACTGGTATCACTTAAGAGTCACCAGGATATAGAGATCCCTGTTTCAGCATCCTGATTATCAACAGGGATTCAAATCTGCGTCTTTCCTCCTTTCTCTGCAACAGCTCTCTCTCCTTCTACGCTTGGGATTTGCTAAGCCTCAGCTGCCCAGGGAGAATGGAGAACAGAGGATGATCAGGCTCTCTGCTGGGGATCCTGGTGAGTGGCTTGGCCTTCCTGGGCCTTTCCTTCCACGACCACACTCTATCCCTGTGGGAGAGGCACCAAACACACCCTCAGCCATCCTACAGTGCTTTGGCCAACCTTGATCTCAGATCCCTATGGGTGAGATTCCCCAGTCGATTTGTGATGTAATCTCTGTTCACTGCCTGCCCAAACTATTCCTCTTCCTTTATTGCTAACAGAATTGTGATTCTGTTTTGGGGCAAAGTTCTCGGGGAATATACTGGAGTCGATGTAAGCCACTCATGGTGTGATACAATTCTGTTAACGGCCCCAGCTCTTCACTACACCCTTATCCATGCCCTCTGCCATGCAAATGTGTCATGCCCCACTCTGTAGGTGGGACATAAATCCTCACCTCTGAATACAGCCAAATGACTTGCTTTGATTCTTAAATATGACACCAAAAGCACAGGCTGCAAAAGAAAAAAAATAAATAAATGGGACTTCATCAAAATTTAAAGGTTTTATTCATCAAAGGATATTAATAAGGGAGTTAAAAGATTACCTACAGAACAGAAGAACATATGGGCAAACCATGTATTGATAAGGTTCTAATATCCAGAATATTACAACTCAACAAAAAACCATAATCCAATTGAAAGACAGGTAAAGGGCACCTGGGTGGCTCAGTCAGTTTAGTGTCAGCCTTTGGCTCAAGTCATGATCTCACAGTTTGTGAGTTCAAGCCCTACACTGGGCTCTGTGCTGACAGCTTAGAGCTGGGAGCCTGCTTTGGATCCTGGGTCTCCATCCCTTTCTGCCCCTCCCCTGTTTGTGCTCTGTCTCTCTTTCTCTCAAAAGTAAACAGACATTAAAAAAAAAAAAAGACAAAAGACTTGAAAAGACGTTTTTCCAAAGGAGATATGCAAATAACGAATACGCACATAAAAAGATGCTCAACATCATTAGTCATTAGGGAAATGCAAATCAAAACCACAATAAGATACAATAAGATGTGAAGAACCACTTCACATCTACTGGGATAGCTATAATAAAAACAACAAGCAAACACACGGAACATACAAGGATTGGCAAGGATGCAGACAAATTGGAACCATCATTCATTGTGAGTGGGAATATAAAATGATGGAGACACTGTGGAAAAACCATTTGGTGATTTCTCAGAAAGTTAAATATACTCAATGATCCCCAAATTCCCCTCCTAGTACATACCCAACAGAATAGAAAATAGGTGTCCAGACAAAAACTTGCACATGAATGATTAGAGTAGCCAAGTTCACAATAGCCAAAGTAGAAGTAGAAGTAACTCAATGTTCATCAGCTGGTGAGTGGTAAAGAAAATGTGGTATATCCATACAATGGAATATTACTTGGTTGTAAAAAGGAATGAAGTACCGACAGATGCCATCATATGAATGAAATTTGAAAACATTATGCTAAGTGAAATAAACCAGACATAAAAGGCTACATATATGAAATATTCATTTAGAAAAGGCAAATCCATAGAGACAGAAAGGAGAATAGTAGTTTCTAGCGGATGGAGGTGAGGATGGGGAATGACTGGTAGTGGATATGGGGTTTCTTTGGGAGAAGATAAAAATGTTCTGGAATTAGTGGTGACTGCTTATAAGAAATAGTAGTGTGTATATTCTTAGTATTTGCAAATTTTGTGCTAAGCATTTATTCTACCAGCAATTTATAACAGCTCTGATGTGCATATACGAATATATGCACACTTTATTGTCTCCCAGAGACCCAGTTGTTAAATATTTACTAGCACACCTCTGGCTGGAAGGCTGTGTGCTCTAGCATGAGACCTACTTGTGCCCCCTAAAACACTCTTTTTTTTTTAATGTTTTATTTATTTCTAGGAGAGAGAGACAGTGTGAGCAGGGGAGGGTCAGAGAGAGAGGGAGTCACAGACTGAAACAGGCTCCAGGCTCTGAGCTGGTAGTCAGCACAGAGCCTGACACGGGGCTCGAACCCACGAACACGAGATCATGACCTAAGCGAAAGTCAGACGCTTAACCGACTAAGCCACCCAGGCATCCCTAAAACACTCTTAACTGAGTCTCTTTCCTAGAATCTGGTGCCCAAAGAAAGATTCAGAGTTGCTGCCAAGAGGTGTGAATTCCTGCAGCCAAAGGTGGCACCTTCCCTTCTGAGGTGGGGAGAGAATCTCTGTGGCCCTTGCTCTCCTTTGCTGGGAGGTACATGCTGGTGAGAGACACTTCATATTGCTTAGAAACAGCCAGTCACACTTGAATACTGTTTTTAGTTTCACACACTAGTATTGAATTATTTTTTTATGGATGTTGTTTCTCAATTAGTGTATTCCCTGGAGACAGCAGAAGCCTCTAGAATTTAGCTTCTCCTTAGCTGTAATCACTGCTGTCATATGTGCCGTTTGGGAGCTGGTATGATGTTCCTCAGCCCATCCTGCCCAGACTAACCCATGGGCCCCTCAGATCAGCCAAAGACAGGGGATGAGACTGACTCATGTGGCATCCTAGCCTCTGAGTATGACCTCAGGCTTGTCAGGAGGTGGTGCTGGACAGTGAAGGGAATGCATGGGTACCTACGGCCACACATACTCTCTGGCAGTCCTTGGGACTGACAGACATTGGTCATTAGGTGAAAGGTCTGAGGTTGACCTTGAAGCCACTGGTTTCCAATGGAGATTTCAGGCAGCCTACTTCCAAACTGTTCATTAGGCTTGCTACCTCATAAACCTCTTGGCTAAGAGCAGTTAACTAACAATACCAATGGCAAACACTGATTGAGAGCCTAACGCTATGTATGTACTATCTTATTTAATCTTCACAGCAGCTCTGAGGCTGTTGCTATTATTTATCGCCACTTTGGAGATGAGGAAGCTGAGGCTTGGGGAGAGGAAATAATGTGCTCACAGACACAGTCTGTACTCTCATCACTACCTCCAAATGGTGAAGAACTTCATTCACCAGCCTCCTGAGGGCTCCTGGATGAAGAAAAGCCAGGAGGGGGTCACAGATTTCTCTTCTTTACCTGTCAGCTTCAGTGGGGTAAAGTGGAAAGCTATGTCTGATCAGGGTCACAAAAGGAGCGACCTGCCTTCCATTTTAGCCTGTGAACTTGAGCTTATCTTCTTTGACCCTTAAGTTTCCTCATCTACAAAAGGAAGATAATATTATCTACCTATGATGAGGAATGTGTGGCTACATGATTCCTCTGTAATATGGAGAAAATGATGGCATTGTTTGTATAGGGCCTTGTGAAATGTATTACTACATATAAAGTGTCATGAAAATTGCATGGAGCAAAGCAGGTGCTCAGTACATGTTACCCACTGATATCACTATGATCATGATCACTATCACCAACACCATCACTTTTATTTATAGAACAATATTTATGTCTTTGTAAAAGCCATGGGGGATACTTGGCACATCATTGGCCATAGTAAATAGTGGCTCCCACCTCTCCCAATGTCCCAGGGCTCCCAAGGTCATGCTCATCAGCTCTGCAAAGAATTCCAGACTGTCCCAGTTTTCATTTGGAGGCCCTGTCTTTGGTGAAGAGTCATCTAACTGCCTCCCAGAAGGAGCTCCCACAAAGTACAGCTGAATGCTAGGCACAAACTCCTTCCTCCCCTCTCTCTCTTTGCTATGGTGTGTGCGAGAGCGCATCTCCCTTTCAGTGTCTGGCCCTCTCCACTAGCCTATCCTCTGTACTGAAGTGCATAGTGCCACACACATGGTAAGAGACGTTTAACAGAAACTTGATGATTAAGAGAAGAGTTAAGTCCGGCACATACATACCTGCCTATCCTACAGCCATCATAAATGATGGACCACCTTTCGTCCATTTTGAGATGTGTTTTATTTTTTTTTTCCTGTTACATGGTGATAACTGATATGTTCTGCATTTCAGAGGAAAGAGTGCATGGTTGGTGCTATCCATGTGGAGTTTGATTGACATTTAAAATGCCTTCAGAAAGATCATGCAATGATTCAGTATTGTAATCAAATTCACTACGTTTGCAGAAAGGCATGGAAAGGGCCACCTGATATAGAATGAATTCTCCAACTAAATAAGTCAAAATATCTTTTTTAAAAAATGAGAAATGTAATAATAAGTTCTGAGAGAAGAGAGATTTGTAACACTGTTTAGTTGACAATGTTTTCCCCTTAGTGGAAAATAAAAAAACAGCATGCCTTATATCATATCTATCTTCACAGAATATAGTATACAAAGCCTTTGTAATGCTCTAGAAATGTCAAAAATACCTTAAAATTCCATATACAGTATGATTATGATTACAACTAGAAAAATACCCAACAATAAGAATAACAACAACAACAAAACAAGGTATGGAAAAGAAAGACTGGAAAGAAATAATCCTAAAAGCTAATGGGGCTTTATATTTGGAAAGTGAAATAAACATGGAACCCTCTTCAGCTGGCAGAGAGAAGGAAATGCATTAATAATTTTTGGTCCATCACTCTTGAATTCAATTACAAAGCAGTTTGGATGACTTTTCCTTCCCAAACTAGGAGAGTATTTAGAATGTCTGGAGTGCTGCGGAATACAAATGTGAGAAGCATTACTCCAGAATAAAAGGGATGAGCCCCATGCTCTATGCTCATCCACGGAAAAGGTAGTCCCATAGAGGAGGAGGGGGCTGTGGCAAAATCAGTGCTCAAAAAAAGAAGGGAAATGGACAGGGAGCAAGAAGAATTCATTGGAAAGCTCATATACCTTGAAGGTAAGGGCAGCAGTGACTGGGAGAGAGTTGAAAACAAGAAGCAGACAGGTCTAAGAGAGTGAATCGCAGGTAGCTGGGTTGTTCAAGGAAGGCACGAAGAGGCAGTGAAGAGTGGAGAGTGAAGATGAAGGCAAACGGGTCAGAAGAGGGAAATTGAAATAAAATAAATGAAGGTGAAGGTGACGATTTACATGTGCTACCAAATGTAAGAGCCCCAAAAAGGAAAAAGAATTCGCTAAAGTTTGATGGTGGTTAAGACAGTACGTTTCAGAACTATATTCCTTGGAACCATATTTGAAACGTCTGCCTTGGTTTTCATGTAAAATGAGGTAAGTGGCACTCATCTTATGGGATTGGTGTGAGAATTCAAAGCTATTACATCTAAAGAGCCATGAACATTTCATGGAGCAAAGTGGGCGCTCAATACACATTACCCACCGATATCATCATCATCTTCAACATAACCATCACTATTATTATCATAATTATCAGCAGCACCATCACCACTGTTATCAGCAATTTCACCACCACCACTATCATCATCACCAGCACCACCACCATCATCACTATGACCATTATAACCACCATCATCATGATCACCACGACCACCACCATCACAATTACTACCATCATCACCATCATCATCATCCTCGCCATCACCATTTTTATCACCACCATCACCATGATCACATCATAGTCACTACCATTATCACCATCACCACCATTAACACCACCACCACCACCATCATCATCATCACCATCATCATGATAATCATTATATTTATTTAGAAGATGCTATTTATTTTTGCAAAATGCTAAATAATGGCTTTTAGATAATTTTTTTTTATTTATTTCTAGGAGAGAGAGAGAGAGAGCGAGGGAGAGAGAGGGAGACAGCGTGAACAGGGGAGGGTCAGAGAGAGAGGGAGACACAGACTCTGAAACAGGCTCCAGGCTCTGAGCTGGCAGTCAGCACAGAGCCCGACGTGGGGCTCGAACCCATGAACCGAGAGATCATGACCTAAGTGAAAGTCGGACGCTCAACCAAGCCACCCAGGTGCCCCAACTTTTAGATAAAATAAGGGGGAAAAAGATAAGTATGTTTTAAGTAGGAGGCACACAACGCAGCAGGGTCTAACCTATTGTTCCTCAGGAGGCCATGTCACCTGTACCTTGGTAACATTTGCTCATGAAATAAGAACAGTTCCTGGAACGAGCATGGTCTCCCCGCTGGCAAGGATGTCCACGGTGCTGCAGAGATGGGAGAGTAGACAGAGACTGATGGAATACTGCTGGTAGAGAGCAAGGTGGGATACATAGTTCTGAGATCTAAACCCAGCTCCCCTTTCCTGTCCTTCTACCTGTTTAAAATCGAGATGCAGAATTTCCAAAATAGCTCTGTTTTTAGCCAAGTGCCCAATTACCAGCACTACTAAAGATGTCCCAGACACGTAGGCTTTGGAACAAGCCAAGGGTCCTTATGTAATCAACAAACACTTTGGTTGTGGTGAATGTGTCATCATTTCCCTGTCTTGATTTACCTTTTAGAAACGGTAGCATATTTGTTTGGCTTTAGAATGCTATCAGGTGACTTGGGACATTCTGTCTTCACAGAATGGCTGCAGCTGCAACGACTCCTCCAGAAGGGGAGGGTGTGGCAGAGGAGTGTGGACAGTTGCTTTGCCTGGCCCTGAGGTCGTGCTCTAAGTCATCTACGCAGTTCCAGTTCTGCTATCGCCCTCTAAGCCCACGCTCCCTAAGGCAGACAGATCTTTTGACACATGTCCTTCGATCCTGTCACTCTGCTGCTTAAAACTTTTCAATGGCTTTCTTTATTCCTTTAGAATGAAGTCCTAGCTGGTTACACTGTGCTCTCCCATCCCACGCTGCTTCAGCCACACGGGCCCCATTTTTGCTCTGGCTCACATTGTCCAAGCCCCTCTTTGCCTCAGGGCCTTTGCACGTTGGTTCACCTTGCCTGGAATGTTCCCCTCCCCTCCAGTCATTCAGCCCCTCCAACTGCAGGCTCGTTTTTTCATTCCTAGGCTTTCAGTTCAAATATCACCTCCTTAAAGAGGTCTTCCCTGACTTTCCTCCTCCCCTCCATCTTTTAATTTGTTTATTTCTCTCCTCACAGTCTCTATATGTCTTGCATCTTTACTTGTTTACTTACTGGCTTCAATAAGTAAATTAAAGAAGCTTACTCAGGCTTCTTCCTCCGAGGTTTTTTTTTTTTTTTTTTTTTTTTTATTTCTAGAGAGAGAGAGAGACAGCGTGAGCAGGGGAGGGTCAGAGAGAGAGGGAGTCACAGACTGAAACAGGCTCCAGGCTCTGAGCTGGCAGTCAGCACAGGGCCCGACGTGGGGCTCGAACCCACGAACCGCGAGATCATGACCTAAGCGAAAGTCGGACTCTTAACCGACTAAACCACCAAGGCGCCCCTTCCTCCGAGGTTTTTAAGGCCGCTAAAGGCAAGGGCCCTTTGTTTTCGACTTGTTTGCTATTTTATTCCAGTACTTAGCTCAGCATAACATCCAAAAGATAGCTTAATGAATCAATCATTAAATCAATCAGCAAATGAATGGACCAATTAATTCATGAATGAATGGACGTAGCCTTAGCTTCTTGAGCTAGGGAAGACAGGAACCTTTGGATCCCCTTTTCCTAGCTCCCATTTCCCAGGCTCCAGAAATGCTAAGAGACTGATGTTACGTGTGTCTTGTCTTGGGAGAGGAAGAAAGCCCCAGCAAGCTTCAACTGCTAGAGGAACTGAAGAGAAGGAGGAGATCCAGGTAAGAAGAGCCTTGCCCTCGGCTTCAGGACCCTGGGACCCCAGAAGCCTGATAGGGACTTGAAATACTGAGAACACTGGCTACATCATTAGTTCACTTCAACAACAGCAAAAACAACAGCAAGATTATTGACCTCCTGCTGGCCACAGACACTGGTGGTCACACACACTGATAGTAGATTTGAGTCTGATATGCAATCAGACTCAAAAAGTCTTGGTCCGGTGGCTTCCCATCATTGCTTGATGCTGCAATCCAGAGTCTCCCTTTTCATCTACAAGAGAAGGGTAGAGCTGGTATTTTTTATACCAGCCAATTCCAAAGACACTTCTCCTTCCCTACCCCTTCCATGGGGCCAGTGATGGTCCAAATAGAGGGCCCCAATCCAGGTCCCACCTCTGTCACCCACCCAGCGCATGGGACAAGAATGGCTCTTATATCCCAGTTAAGAGAATAGGCTCCTGGATCAGACCAACTGTGTGTGATCCTCAGCTCCATCATGTCCTAGCTGCACAAACTAGGGCTATCTGCTAACATTCTCTGATCTTTGGTGTCCCCATCCTTAAAATGGAGATAATACTACACTCTATTCATAGACCTGTTTGGATTAAATAATCTATGCAAAGTGCTGAGCACTGAGCCTCATACAGAGCAAACAACTAATGTTAGCCTTCCTCAGCAGTAGCAGCAGCATCCTTTTCTGGGCCTTCATAGCTCAGTTTTAAAAAATGACACGGGCTGGAGCCTCATTCGTGTTTGCCAATCGTGGGCTATGTGAAGAGATCATTTTAGGTGATAGTGTGATCTCTGTGATTCCCTTCCAGGTAGAATATCCCACAAGTAGACTGAGCTCATTGGTTTAATTTCAGATCTGTCAAACCTCCAAAATGGCTAGAATCTGAAGAAGGATTTGGAAGCAGTCAAGCGGGTTGACTGCCAAGGTGGGGGACAGTGTATCCCTGTCAAGTGCCACCGTACGGGAACTGCACACTGCTGGGTAAATGTGGGTGTTTCCTGGAAGGGCTGCCCTGGAGCTGAGAAGAGGCGCCAGGGTCTATGAGCCAGAAAACGTGGCTCCTTCCAATGAACAGAACTGAACTAGCTCAGGGCTGAGAAAAGTGAGTGGCGTGGTCATACGGCTTTTCAAGAGAAGTCTTCCTTCAAACCAACTTGTAAACCTTCCTTGAACACTCACAACGTGATGGGGGGGGAGGGGGGCGCTGAAGGGGAGTGATGTTCTCATTTGACATATTGAAAAAACAAAGCATAGAAGTTGTTAAATAAAATGACTCTGGGGCTGCACCTTGAATTTCATACCTTGAATTTCTATTGCGTTGGTCTTCTGAGAAGCTTGGAACACTCACCCAAATTGTGAAATGACTTGGCCCCGTCTTCACAGTCATACTGAGACCAGGATCAGAGCACGAACATGTGACACCCTCGTCAACAACACACACATCAATCACATGGAGGTCTGACATTATGTAAATACCGCTGTATTTATTAGTTTGTGTTCTTGCTGTCACCTCATTCCTTGCTGAGCAGGAAGCCAGTTATGTGAAATCTGGCACCAGACAAAGTGTGGACAGATGGGGGTATATCAGTGGACACCAATCACCAGAACACTGTAAGGAATCCAATGAAGGAAACGGAGGACACAGAGGGTAAATGAAGAAATAGGCTGCTCGGGGTGGCTTGAGAGTCAGGCAAAGCTTGGTTTAATTTTACCCTAAGCTGTGTCACTGGACAGCTGGGCGTCGGGGAGAGTCACCAATCAACTCTCAGACTTCCCATCTGCGGAATGGGTGGCAAAGGAATCACAAAGGTCAAATGTGACAGCACATACGGATTGTGTCCCAGTATCTGGCATCTAATCAGCACTTGCAAAATGATGATCCTCTCCTCAGTGGAGGCCCTCAGGAAGAGGCCAGCGTACTGTGCTAGAATCTTCTGTGAAGTCATCCTTGACTAACCTGGCAAAATTAGACCCTATTTTGCCCTGCCTTCCCAGCACCTGGTGCATGCCTCCATGCTAATGCAAATCATACCATATTCTATCCATGTAGATGGCAGCTCCCAGTGTGGCCAGGAGTGCCTTATGAGCAGGCATGGTATGCTTTTAGGTCTGTATTTCCAGGGTTCAGCTGTGCTGCCCAGTAAGACAGCCACCAGCCATGGGTGGCTGCCTAAAGTATCTAAGGGGAACTAATTTAAGCCTTTAGCCCTTCAGTCACACTAGCCACATTTCAGGGGTTCAGGAGCTACTTGCAGCTACAGTACTGGACAATGAAGATGGAGAACATCTCCATCGTTGCTGAAAGTCCTGTTGGACACAGGAAGGCACAGAGGCAATGGCACTATTGAGCAAACAGATGGGGAGACAGGGAAGGGAGGATGGGGCGGACCTTGGCCTGATAGACCCCATGCTGGGTTCCAAAGCCCAGAAACAATGGTCCTTATGAAATACTCCCTGAGACTTTCCTAACCTTACCTTCACTCCCAATTTTCCCTATTTCCCTTACATCTGTCTTAAAGTGTCATGTAAAATTTGAAAGCATGCACACTGTGTAAAAACTAGGATTTGGTGAGATAAACACCCACGCTGACTCCAAATCTATTCGATTCATAAAGATCCCATATCTTTGCACAGCACACTACAGGTCCTGAACAAGCTGTATGACCAGATTTCCCAGGTACCACTGGCCAGATATGCTTGTGTGTCATGACATTCACTCTTTGTAACAGGTATTTGGAATACTCATGGAATGTTCATTTTACAGATGAGAAAACTGAAGAACAGGAGGTCTGAATTGCTGCAGGTCACAGAGTGAGCAAGTGTCAGCCGAGACTCAACCCAGGGAAGCCTGGCTCTGGCCACCAGGGTCCCAAGCCCTGTGCTCACTGTCCAGCGAGAGTCAGGCAAATGGTCTGTGTTGTGGCTGTTTGCCCACATTCTGACACACAAAGTCCTGGGGGTGTGGGATCATTTCTCTGATCCCATCTCTCTGTGCAACCCCTCGTAACCCCTTTACTTCCCAGGGTCCCATCAGATTGGAAGCTAGGATACGGTTTTCAGAGTTAGCCATGCCGCTCTCCTGTAGGCCCAAGACCATCTATAGGGCACAGCTGGGTCCTCCAGAGAAAAGTAAACAAGGAAACTATTGAGTGTCATCAGCTGGTCCAGTGGTTACAGTAGTGATGGCCACCCACTGACCCTGCATCAGGAGGAGTCACTCAGGCTCCCACGGAGGCTCCTGGTGTGATGCACCAGCGCCCAGCAAGACCAGAACAAAAGAGAGGTGCGTGTCTGCTCATGGCTCAGCACAAAGCAGTGGACCGAATGCCAATGCTCTTCTGGCTAAAGAAAAACAGGGTAGAGGTGGAAAGGGAAGACAAACCTGCTTATAATAACACCCAACTCAGTAGACAGCCACACTGTGGGTGAGGCCTGATAGCCCCATGTTGCTAAGGCCTACGTCTGAGCCACCGGAAGTCATTCCTCCTGGTTGGAGCAGGGTGGAGGTTATAAGCCCACCCGTCCGAGGCTGTAGGTGCGAGAAGTCTCAAAACCTGTGTATGTCCTTGACCCCCTGGAGGGTGCTGCGGTGACTCCTCCGCTTCAACAAGAGATGAGGCATGAGTCTGGGTATTTCAATTATTGGAGCAGACAAGCCACAAAAGATCATCACTTTGGGGTAAAAGTCAGGCCCAGGTTTACTCATCAAAAAGCTGCCCGAGAACCCCACAGGGAGGATGACATGCTGTGACTCTCAAAGGCTTTGCCGTGATCAGTCAAAACACTCATAAGTTGCAAAGCCGTGAGATATTTTTGCTTTGTGATATTACTGGAGAGGGCTGAATATAGTTCTGATATCTTTCAGTTCGCTGAACAGGCAGAAGAAAGGCAGGGAGCTGGGGAAGCAAGAGGAATTGAGGTATTTCAAGACCAGACATTTCCAAAAATATGACCAGGTTTGATGGAGGGAGTTGGCCATAGGCCACAACTCTTCCCCGAAGCCCGAGATGGCTCCCTACTGTCTCGGGTGAGGGCTGCAATGTGTCACCATGCACTGACTTATCTATCTTTCTAGTGTCACCTGGAGTTCTTCTCCCCATGGGAACCTGAGAGGTTGGGTATGAGGATGACACGCAGATCCCTGGATGTGTCCCATGCATCCAGGCTCCCTAGGCTGGTTCATGTGCTCGCCTCCGCCTGCAAAGCCCTTTCCCTCCCTTCTCTGATTGGAGCAAAAATCCATTTATCTTCCTGGCATACTTGGAATGTGGCCGCCTAGGTGAAGTCTTCCCCAACTCCCTATCAGTGCTGGAGGCATTGATCTCTCCGTGCTCTGCTCCTTTGCCCGCTACGGCACATGACCCCAGCATTCTATTTAGTTGTACATGGATCTGTCTCCCTCTCAAGACCATGAGCGCTTACGAGCAAGGGTGACATTCAATTTATCTTTGTACTCTGCAGTAAATATTTGCTGAATGAGGAAATAGATTTGTTGGATGTCTATGTGATAGGAAAGCACAGTCTCCTGGGGGTACCTCACAGTCCAGAACAATGCCACGTAACAGGAACTGCCTTTTTCTACAGCGTGTACACACAGGCATGTGTACGTACATCACACACACACACACACACACACACACACAATGGCCTCTCAACAATCTGGCCGAAGAGCTTACAGACATGGCCCCGTGGATTCCATCGCCTATCATAATTTAGAACTCATTTTGAATTGAAATCCCCGACTCTTCAGTTGGTCCAAGGGTTGTGGGTTATCATTAAGCTGACATCCCCGACCCTTCTTCTCAGAGGACCTGGGACGGCTTTTTTTCAAGAAACGAGAACAAATGAAGGGGGATGTGTACGTGGACACCAGCATGGCCATGCACGGTTTTAAACGTTTTGAAAGGATCTCATTTCAGCCGCATGCTTTCAGAATTAGGTTTTCGAATTCCGCTAGAGGCCTGGATAAAATGTGTTAAATTCAGATTCTGGATTTTGTGTAAAAGTATGTGAAGTATGCCAACAAAGGTTGAATACAATAATTATTTTGCTGCCAAGCTCCCTATTCATAATTCACGCGCAAAGTACTGCCTGATCCCAATTAGCTCAAACTTGTTTTTGCTTTTCTTTGTTGTTGCCTCTGCCCACCTTCCTGGGACTCCTCGTTTTGGGTTATTTGTTCAGACTTCAGCTCCAGACACACCACTGTGATTTCCTTTTTAATAAACACTATCCAGTGAGCAGCGGAAAACAATGAGAGGCACCTGCACTCTATTATAACTTCTCCTTCCACCCACAAGCGCGGAGCTATGAATAAGTGAGAACCGCCACTGGTCTAAGAATAGTAACAGCATTTTCCCATAAACACGGTATCATAAAACTTCAGCTAACATGAAGGACAAAGTACCCCGCCATCCCACTGTATGAAATAGGGGAGGAATGTCACGAGGAGAGCCAAATTCTGGTGTCTGTCTGCGGCCAATGACTTTGTCGAGGGTGGGGCCATGAGACAGTTCATTCCATGCTAGGAAACAGCTGGACATTCCTGAAATCTGAGGGAGGCGCAGTGCTAATTAATGACAGGCCGAGAGGCAGAAGTGGTACAGGAAAGAGCATGACGTGTGGACTCACGAAATACGCACAGCCCTAACATTCAACGTGCACACAGGCTTAGGATGAACACCACCTGTGCGCAGCAGCTGAAAAGCTAGGCTCTCGTGGAGTTTTCATTCTAGCCCTTCGCTTGCTGTGCAGCCAGGAGCACATCACCTACTCCATGGAGCCTCTGTTTCCCACCTGGGACTTAGGCTAAGAACATGCCTAATTCCCAGCTGTTCGAAGCCCATGGGGAGCTGGCAGTAGCCATGGAGGCAGTAGAGGCACCCCTTCTTGGTAAAATCTCCTTCAAAGTACTTATTACATATGAAGAGAAAGAGAGTAACTTTACAGAGGGGGACCCGGCAAATATCACAATGACCAATAACACATGTACCAATAACACATGTGTATTGTTAATCCCTTAATGAGATGCACTGAGAAGGAAAAAGCACAATTTCTGTAATATTCTTTTGTGGTAGATTTTCAAAGAGTGACATCTGCCACTTTAACCAGTGTTAAGTGCACAACTCTGTGGCATGAATTATATCCACAATGCTGTGTGGCTGTCACCCCACCCCCAACCCATCCTGAAAACTGTCATGGCTCCAGACAGAATGGGGACCACTTCTGAACATGTATTTATGTTGGGCGCTGAGGTTCTTCAAGCAAATGTTTTGGTGGCCACTACATTCATTTAGCCACTCAAGGCCAAGGTCATACAAGCATGTTGGATGCTCTCCTTTCTCTCCATTCCACTTCCAATCCATTAGAAAAACTACCCTCCAACTATAGCCAGTCTCTAACCCCTTCTCAAGGCCGCCATTGCTCTTTCTCACTCAGGCCACCTTCATCCCTTCATCTGCTCCTTGGATTACTGCAGTAGCCTCCTCATTGGGTCACTGCTTCTGTCCTCACTGCCCACAAATCTACTTGCGACACAGAGGCCAGAGTGATCCTATGAAGTGCAAGTCAGCTCATGGAGCATCTCTGCTCAGGACATCTCTCTTAGCCTGTCTGCTCTGGTAGCCCCTCTTCCCCTCACCTGCACCCACCGTGCGGTAGCCGGCTCCCTTGCTGTTCTTCAAGCAAGCCATGCCAGCTCTGACCTCATGGCCTTTGCATCTGCTGTTCCCTCTCCCTGGAATGCTCTGCTGGCAGCTGTGACTTCCTCAGGCCTCTGTTCAAACATCACCTTTCCAAAAAGGCCTTCCCTGAACATTCTCTGTAAAACAGCTCATCTAACCTCCTTAGCCTTAGCACTCTACCTACTAGCCTCTGTGTCAGTCTTCCAGGGTTTGGTTACTTCTCAGCACCAAACTCAGCTACCATGGCCCTCGCTTGTGGCAAAGGCACCTCTCCCCCTCGCCACAGGGCACCATGTGAGGCTTCACCAGTAGAGGGCGTGGGAGAGACACTGAAGGAACGTTTCTGGGTCTCAGAAGCACCCTCTCCATGGGCAGCCTACTCCTACCCCCACCCAGGGCAATTTCCTGGCACATCACCCCCACTAGTGGCTGATTTCCAGCAACTTCCACAGCAGGATGCCTTCCATACCCGACCTTCCCCGGCACCCTGCAGGGCAGCCCTCCTAGTGAGTCCCACCTGTATGTGATCTCAGGGAAAACTGCATCCCGTGGACCATGGAGGCTGGACCCCCACCCTGGGGAGTGGGAACCCCTCTTTCTGATCTGTTCCTCCACTGGCTGTGCTGCCTCAGCCTTCAGGACTAGTGGCTGCTCCCATGGCTGCATTCCCTTAGTCGCCAATAATACCTTATTGTAGTTACTAGATCTTGTATTAAATATTCCCCATTGAAATCCCTGGGTAGTTTGCTTCCTGCTTGAATCGTAACTGACACGGTAACAGAATGCAAGCAAAGACTTTGCCGTGCTCACTAGTTTACTAAAGACCCTGTTTATATTTACAACTTTGTTTGCTGCTGTGTGCTTGACATGTTATAGGCACTTGATAAATCTTGGTAGAAGGGTGGGTAAGAAGGGAGGGAGGCAATGGATGGCGATCCCCAACACCAGGTGGCATCGCATGGTTTCCAACAGGGCCTGGCATGTAGCAGGCATGCACTCAACAGTCTGTCATCAGTCTCTGAAGATCTTCTGTGACTTTCATGTAACCATCCCACCCTTCCTCCAACTATTTGGAATCCTGACATATCTTACCATCCAAGGCCAGAGCCTAAAGCCTGGGCCTGTCCTGCGACTCCTTTAAAGAAACACAGCAACAACAACATGAGCAGAGACAGAAGGAGGAAATAAAGCATCTTGGGACCGAATCTGGAACGTATGCTGCTTGTTTTTATTTTGATCAAGACAGAAAGGAAACAATGTGGCGCAACGATACGGTGGCATGGCTGGCTTCCTGCTCATAGACGTCCTCCTTTCTCTTTGAATTGGAGAGCCCTGCCTGGGTCAGTGCTCAATTTCTGGTGTGAATATTCTCTTCCTCATTCTACAAAAAGACCTACCGGTAGGCTGTGAAATGAGCATTTCACAAACGCATAAAATGCGCCTGATAATTAAAATGCTCAGCAATTAGAGTAATGAACTACACTCCAATCTCCTGAGTTAATTTCATAACCTCAGAAAATTATAAAGAAAAACTATTTGGAGATTAGAAAACCTCTAAAGGATTTTTTTTTTTTTTTGCTTGTTGACTCATCTATCATTTTTCGCTTTGCTTATAATTTCATTCTCCTTCAACTGTTTTTCTGCTGTGGCCCCGTTGCTGTGGAATCATACTGGCCATCCTTGTCTGCTCACAAAATAAACCAAGAAGAAAAAGCTACAAAATCCCAAAGCCAAAAATTACGATTACCTAGTAAAACACATAATAAGAATATAATACAGCTAATGAAAGAGCACAAGGGTATTTAATACCAAACCCCTGATGTAAATAACAACTGTCTATTCCAATTACTGTTTTCTTTTTACCTCAAATTCTAAGCAGGACTGGAAGAAATTAGCACAGCAGAAACTCACGGTGCTAAAATGCAGCCATGAACCCAAAGAAAATAAGAAAGAAGAAAAAAAAAGAGCACCTGACTATCAAAATGGATATGACTTTCTTCAAAGGAGAGACATGAACAGCAGATGAACACGTGAAAAGATGCTCCACATGATTAGTCATTTTTACAGAAATGCAAATCAAAGTCACAATGAGCTATCACTTCAATTCCCATTAATAGGAGGGTCGTAACTTAAAAAAAGGAGAATAACAAGTGTTGGTGAGGTTGTGAGATATTGCCGGTGGGAATGGGAAATGGTATGAGTGTTGTGGAAAACAGTTTGGCAGCTTCTCAAAAGGTTAGACCTACAACTGCCACGTGACCCAGAGACTTGATTCCCAGGTGTGATTCCCAGAGAGCTGAAAGCAGGGACGCAGACGGATATCTGATGACGATAGCAACATTATTCACAACAGACAAGGTGGAGGTAATGCAAGCAGCCGTCGGTAGATGAACAGGTTAACAAAATGTGGTACATATACGTATACTGGAATACTATTCAGCCATGAAAAGAATGAAATTTTGATACATGCTACAACATGGATAGAACTTAAACACATGAATGAAATAAAACGGACGCAGAAGGACAATCGTATGCCTGCACTTACGTGACATCTAGGAGAGGCAAGTGCACAGAAGCAACGAGCAGAGGGTTACGGGGGACCATCAGGAGTGGAGAAAGGGTACTTGTTCAATGGGTTTATGAACCCATTGAGTTTGTGCTTGAGATGATTAAAAAAAAAAAGCTTTACAAATAGATAGTTGTGACACCACACTGTGACTAAAATTAATGCCACTGCCTTACACATTTGACCATGAGTAAAATGAAATTTTTGCATTGGGTACATTTTACCACCACAACCAAACAATGGAGGCCATATGCACGAATGTAAAAATCTACATCCTGCCTCATAAAACTGCTGGCTGGGCCTTTGCTCCAGGCCTGTTTACTCTCATGTTAGAAAGGACTCTAACAAACTTGATTAATTAGATTCCTCATCTTAAAGTTTTGGAGATGGCTCACTCACGAAGCTTCTGCGTGTTTTCATAAGGCTGGCATGTGGCTGGGAGTAGGTGAAGAAGAGGAGGGCTTTCTGCCAGACCCCGAGTGATTCAAGTTTATCTGATGGAATCCTTTTTAGAATAGCCTGGAAATAGCCTGGGGGAAGGCATGTAGTCTGTCTAATCTCCTGCACCTGGCATGGGGAGGCTGGCCGGGACAGCACCCATCCCATCAACTGTGAGGGGATGGGGTGTATGCGTGTGTTTGCGCGCACACACACGTGTGTGTGCATGCAAATACGGCAACCTCTTGGCCTCTGTCCTTACCCACCATGGAAAGGCTCAGAACAAAAAGTCCTGGAGATGTGAGATGTCTGAACAACAACAGCAAGGAAAAGAACCCCCAACTGGTGACCAGCAGAGAGCTCCATTTAGAACAGGAATAAAAGATACCAAGAAGAGCAGAACGACTGATGGCAGAGGCGCATCAGGTGGAAGGTGGGCTGGGAGGGACCCCCTGTGCCGGCTGGTGGGGCACAGCAGAAGGATTCGGGGCATGGTCTAGTGTAGCACAACTGCCCGTGGGCTCCACGGGTCCTAAGGATCGACCTCACCCAGAAGCTGGTGAGAAATCCAAGTTCTTCCTACAGAAGTGTTGATTTTTGCCTCTGGTTTCTCTCCTTGGCGCAACTGCCAAAGTGAATTTCCTAAAGCTCTCTTTTGCCTGATTTAACTCTTTCTTAAAGCCTTCAGTGTTTATACACCTCAGGAAGAAGATATCTATGCCCTAAAGGCACAACTTAGATGCTTCAACCCCTGCATTTGTGAAAGGGAGTTCTTTAAGGATGCTGCTATAGCCAGAGTAAGCTGAATAAATCTCTGCGATGAACAGCAATGGCATGAGATCAGACACATGGAGGGCATTCACCACTATGCCAAGCACTCTGCGGACATCACCGCATCAAATCCTCACAACCTCACCAGGTAGGAACTAGTCGTGGCACCCATTTTGCAGCTGAGAGCACTGAGGCTTAGAGAGACTCAAGCAGTTAGTCCAAAGTTAACATGGGTAATGTGGAGGAGCAAGGAATCAAAGCAGGTAGCATGGCTTTCAAACCCACCCTTCTACCCATAGGCAACTGAGTAAACGGATGAAGGATGGAAGGGAGGGATGGCCATGCAGGAGGGAGAAGGAAGAAGGTGCAATTTCTGGAGAAGTAGGTAACTCGTTTGGACAGAGGCAGCTGTGATCCTCCAAACACACTCCCAAAAGGGGCAACTCCCCACAAGAATGAATTCCCTTCCACCAAGCAGACAAGAATGCCTGCCCAGTGGCGCTGGAGGAGCAGGCATCTCAGGTCAAGCTCCCAGAGAAATCGGGACTTGCCAAGTTCCAATATGCTGACTGAAAGGCAATGCCGGCTGGGCAGCGGGTGGGGGGGGCCTCCTGCCCCACGGAAATGACTCTTTTTGGCAGGAACGTGGAGCCGTCTAACAGCACCCAGCCCCATTTGGGCCGGAAGACTGAAAACAATATGGCACCCCCATAAACTGCTGAGTCCAGGAGAAGCCCAGTGACTTTTCAGCAAAGATGGTGCAATGATTTTTATCCTGGAGCACCAGCTGATCCCACTCCCAGTGCCACTTCTGGACCCTTTGGAGCAGATATTTCACATTTCCTGTGCAGCTGGTGCCACTCCAAGAACGATGGCAGAGGCCCAAACGTACATCCCAGCCCACGATGCATGGGAGGCAGAGGGAGAGAAGGGCTTCTCTGACTCAAAGGTGGTAAAGGAAAGAGACACGAGTCTTAGGGTGCTGGGGTCTGCACAATCCCATGTAGGACATCGAGCACTTTGCAGGACAGTTCTATGGGGTGAACTAATACATATTAGGGCATATCAGAACCGAATATTGGATAAATGAGTCAAAACTCAGATGCGTTTAGAGAATAATGAAAAGAATTGAGACAAAGTGTGTGGGTACCACAGAACAACTTTGTTGACCAAATATTTATTACCTACTATGTGCAGGGCACAGTGCTGGGTGCTGGAAATACAGTGTGACCAGGACAAGGCTTCACTTTAAAAGTAGCAACTGAGCCAGTGATAAATGCTTTGGGAGTCAGAGAACTGAGACTGAGAAATTTGGAACAGAGACTTCTTGTATTGTATATAAAAAGACTTCATATCTGTCTCCCCTAACTAGATGCCAGATGCCTCTTTGGAGGATGAGCTCCTGAAGGCCTGAAGCCGTGCCTACAACACTGCCTGGTGCAAGGCAAGTGTTCAGTGGGTATCGGATGGGCTGAACAGAAATGAGTAAATGTTAAAATCAACATGTGAAGGTCAAAGAAGAAATCACATGGGAAATATGTGGAATGGCTGAGAATGAAAATACAGCAATACCAAGACACCTGTTTGGACAGGTGGGATGCAGCTAAAGCAGTACTAAGAAGGAGATGCATAGCTTTGTAATAAACATATGAATGATGTCAGCTGATGGATGGCTTCCTGGACCTTGACTGTGAGGCCTTCAGGTGGAGGAAGCTGTTTTTGTAAATTCCTCAGAGCCTAGAATAGTGCTTGGCACAGAATAGATGTTCGGCAAATACCTTCTTCAGTAGAATGGAAATCTTCCATGTGCTCCCCCTGCCTGGAAAACCCTTCCCAGCCTTTGTTGTTGTGGTTGTTATATAGGCAGCCTTCATTAATACCTGAGGGCAGCCCAGTGGGTCCCTCACGAGTATCATCTCATTTTATCTGCACAACGGGCAGGTACTCATATAATCCCCCAGAACCGTAACAGTACTTGCTTGTTGTGCAGATATAGAAACTGATACAGAAACTGAGGCCCAGAGAGGTTAAGCAACTTGCCCCACATCACACAGCTGGGAAGTAGTAGAACCAGGACTTGAAACCAGACAATACGAATCCAGAGCTGCTGTTCTCGACCACAGTGGGTTATTGCCTCCCACTCAGGTTAAGAGTAAGCTCCAACAGATAGTTTTCCTGGTAAACTGCCCCCCTCGGTGCTCTGTGAACACCCTGTGACTTCTGTTTTTACTGTACTGCCACTCTCACAGGACTGGTGGTCTGTTGCCTTAGGCTCTGAATTTCTCATGACAGGGGCCCGGGTCTTACTGCCTTTGTGGCCTCACTTGAGGCTTCATGCACGGGGGATACCCGATGACGGTCTGCTCCGCTCAGGAGGAGGTGGGGGTGGAGGCAAACAGCTGGCACGTGCATGCCTAGCTAGCAGGTGCATGCAAGTCACCCAGAGATTTTGTTAAAACCCAGACTGACTCAGCAGGTCTGGGGTCAGCCTGAGGCTCTGTATTTCCAGGCGACGCTGATGCTGGTGGTCTGTGGGCCGCGGGGGAGGCGAGGGGCAGAGCTGCTCTTGGCTCTTTGCTGAAAAAGTGCCGACTCTGCAATCTCGGGCAAATCGATCCACTGCTTCTGGCCTCAGTTTCCTGATCTATAAAATGAGAACAACTGGACCCACCTTGGGGAGGGGGGTAAATCAGGTAAGTTGAGAGAAAAGGCCAGCACAGTTGGGACAGCAAATAGGGGTCAAGTTCATTTAATCTGAGAGGTTTTCTTGATGTTCATTTGTTGATTCATCTTCTCTGTAGAGTTTAGTTGGCCTGCCATGGGTTCCCTTCCCTCATTTGTACCCGGTTATCTTTCTCTTCATACCAAGGCGGAGGTGGAGACCTAAGTCCAACAAGGGACGTGCAATTCTGAAGATGATCTTGTGCCACAAAAGAGAGGCTGCGGTGGGACAAAATCCAAATCCAAGGAGGCGATCAGCCTTTCCTGTCAGACTAATCAAGGATGACCCAGATGTCACCAGGAACCCGTGTGTGAGCCGTTCCAGGCAAACCGGTCTAGGCTACACTGGTGGGAGTCCTGAGGTCAAGGACTGTGAGCCCACCACAAACCACAGAGAAAGTACCGGGGTGGCTGAGGGGAGAAGGAAACACAACAGACCAACTGCAGATGTAGCTAACGCAAACTTCTCCCTGGCGACAAGGGGCACGTTTGTTGGTCCGGGAGCCAGGAGGGCATTCGACAAGTAAACAAAACTAAACGAAAAATTTAAATGCAGAAGCGTTCTCCCTGAAAACTTATTGTGTCTTTTAAATGTGTGGGGAAATGGGCCGAGCAAATCCAAACAGCTTAGTAAAGACAAGCAGCTCAAATGTCTTACAGGCTGCTCTTTCTGTACTGCTAAGGGCCCTCTACACACTGAGTCTGGAAAAGATGAGTCCTTTAACCTCTCGAGTGGCAGTGTAATAAATACAGCTGAAAACCTTTCTGGGACAGAAGTGTAATAATTGGTATAAAAACAGAACAAGAAATAATCCCACGCTGTCATGAGCCCATCAGGCTCCCCATGCTACAAGGGGTTGTGCCTCCCAGAGCCTCATGGACCCTGCCAGGCCAGGAACAGTCCCCTGAAACCAAGAGCTTGGGAGGAGCTGTCTGATCTTGAATCCAGGATCTTGGCTCTTGGCCAAACACAAGGGCAAGTATGTGTTCTTGAAGGAGAAATGCCAACATAACACCCCGAGTCCATCGTGGACATCCCCTCCTAAGTGTGAGATTGGTGGTGGTGGGGTAGATGAGGCTGAATAGTGCCCCCTAAAGGTGTCTATGTCCTAATCCCCCAGAACCTGTGAATATGATACACGTCAGAAGGGATTTGGAGATGGGGTAAAGTTAAAGATCTTGAGGTGCACAGGTTCTCCTGAATTACTCAGGTGGGTCCAAGGGGACCACCAGGGTATTTAAGGGGGGGTCAGAAAGGTCAGAGTCAGAGAGAAGTGAAGGTGGGAACAGAGGATGGAGGAATGGGGCCATGAGTCAAGGAATGTCAGCAGCCTCTAGAATCTGGAAGATGGAAGGAATGGATTCTCCCCTTCAGGCTCCAGAAGGAAGCACTCTTGACACACTTTGATTTTTAGTTCCATTGGATGTATTTCAGAAGTGTGACCTCCAGAACTGTAAGAGAATCAATCTGTGTTGCTTTAAGCCACAAAGTTGGTAGTAATTTGTTACAGCGGCCACAGGAAGCTAAGGACAGGAACACACGATCTTGGGTTCAAATTTCAGTTTTTCCTCTTCCAAATGGATGGACATTGGCCTGTGGCTTAACCTCCCTGCATTTCTATTTCCTTGTTCATGGAATGGGAATTTTGTGGAAAGTTAGTCGTAAGGATTCAGTGAGGACCTAGGTTAGTGCCTGACATGATCATTGGTGGGCTTCCTCCATTACCTCCAGATGACACGTTGTGGAAGAGGGTTGGAAACCAAAACCTGAGTCAAAACCATTACTGGCTTAGTTTACCACAGGTGCCCCACCATCAGTGACAGTGAAGGAAGAAGGAACAAAGAGAGATAAGAATGGGAATGGAAAATGTTTTCTGTACCCTGTGCCTGGTTTTGTACACTTAGGAATATACACTTAGGAATTCATTTCTTATAGAGCTGGGCACCTTGTTAGTTCCCTTCTCACCTTCAATAGGTCTCAGCCTTTACATGAAATGGGTTCCCAGCTAACCTGCTGTAAGACATCTGCATTATCTTCCCTTAATCACCACTAAGCATCATTCATGGTTAAGTGCACTCAGGTCAGCCAGGGATCTCCTGTTGGCAACCGTGTCCAACTTGCACCGTCTTAAATCAGAAGTGAGAATGTGGTGATCCACATAAATAGAGCGGCCATTGTCAGCTTCCAGCAAGAGATAAGGGGAACTGGGGACTCAACACACCTGACGTATGACCCTGGTTTTGTCTGCAGAAGGACTTTTTACTTTCCTTTTTGAAAAAAGAAAATTCCCAGGTCTGGGAAGAAGAGAAAATCTTCAAATAGTTAGTGATGCAAATACAGCAACGAGATATAGCCTCTTTACAGCAAATGTCAATGTCTTCTATGCATCATCGCCCTTGACCCTCACAACAACCTGATGAGTGTATGCTATCACCTCCTGTTATCGATGGGTTCAGAATCACACAGTGAGGAGAGGAGACAGGATTTGAACCAAAGCCAGAGCTCTTAACTCCATGCTGCAGGACAGGGAAAAGCAAGATAAGAAGAGAGAGCCATGGCAGATGATCTCTCTGGAGATGGCACTTACAATGGCATTGGCAAGTCAGAAGATACTGCCGTCACAACTGAAGCACGCTTAGGGGAAGCCTGTTTCTGATCGGAAGCCATAATGGTGCCTACGAAACTATAGGGGACTGCAGCTGGCTCACAGACCCCACAGCACGTAATTTTGGGGAGCCACTTGACTCCCATTAACATGAAGACACTCAGCATCTTCTCTGGTAACAAAGCTACCTGGAATGGATAACACTGTTCTGTTTCCACCGCATGTAGTTTTACCCTTATCTATTTTTGGCCAATCATATTGGTTTTCCCTTTATGATGGTGATGGAAATTTTCCTTTGAAAACAAAGCTAATGAAATTATGAATGGATCTAAAGATAAGTGGCAATATTAATTAAATACTAAATGTTTTAAATGTTAATTAGATAATAACAGGGGACAGTGTGAAGGTGAAGAGGACAAGAGTTTGGAATGGAGCAGCCTGGTCGATTCAGTAAGAGAGTCAGCCATGACTCGTAGCTCTGATGGTTGTGAGATTATGAATGTTTCCCTTCCTGAATCAGTTAAAGACCCAGTGGCAGGCTGGTATTAGAGAGACATGGAGAAGGCCTCCAGGGCTGCCACCCACAGGGTGTGTGTCTGCCCAATGCTGCTTGTACCTTATGCCTTTCATGGTCATATTTCAGACCTCACAATAATGGTAATCTGGAGTCTTCAGGGCTGCGAAATGTGCTCTGTTGGGGAAGGCAGGGAAGCAGGTGGTACATTTTAGGAAGACATATGCCAAAATAAATTTACATATTTATAATACAGCCCTCTTAAAGGATTAGCCCAACTATTTGTTAAACGGTTAAACCTCGACAATCAATAAAACGTGCAGTCTCACAAGCCCATGCAGCCAGGGTTCTGGATGGTTTTGCCATACCAGCACATCACACCACAAACCGATTAGGGAAGAGGGCCAGAAGCAGTGGATGCTGTCTGATAAAGTCACACTTGCCAATGCGAATCTCACTCTAACATTGGGGGCGGGGAGAGACCTCAGATTCAACTCATTTTTCATTCACTTGGAACTAAGTAGTCCTGAATAAAGAGTCAATAATTCGGACCCTGAATGGGCGGCTAAAGATTAGCTTTTCCAGTTGTATTAGGTATCTGTTGCTGCATAACAAGTTGTCCCGAAACTAAGTGGGCTGAAACAATCATAGACATTGCTTATCTCACACAATTCTGTGGGTCAGGAATTTGGGAGCGGTTCAGTTTGGTGGTTCTTGGCTCAGAGTCTCAAACATAGCTCAAGAAAAGATTAACATCTCGGTCTGCAATTACTTGAAGGCTTGGCTAGGGCTGGAAAATCAGCTTCTGAGACGGTTTCCTCACACAGCTATTGGCAGGAGGCCCCCAATGCCTCTCCACAGGACTGCTTGAGCACTCTTACAACATGGTGGCTGGCTTCTCCCCAAGTGAATGATCCCAGGCAGAGCAGGGCAGAAGCTTCAAGGTCTCTGATGGCCTTGCCTCAGAAGCTACACATGCTGATTTCTGAAACACCCCGCTGGTTACAGAGGTCAGGACTACTCAGCAAAGGAGAAGACTACCAAGAACTAAGAACATGGAGTCCACTTCCCATAAACTATATTTGGTTCCTGGTCTACTACTTTAAAGCTAGGTACAGCAGTTGTTTAACTGTAGTTTCATGGAAGAAAGACTTAGGAAACAGGGTGAAACTGAGCGGCATTACTAATTCTCAAGTTTACTCTATCGCACAAAGTGCCAATAACTAACTAAACGCCTGTGGGGAATATCAAGGCAAAGAACTCTCAGAACATGAAAAATAATCCCTCCCCCAACTTTTCTCTTCGGTTTGACAGTCTGTTTTGGCTAAAGCCCATCTTGTAGTGATCTAAGGTAAACTACTGCCTAACTAATCTTTTTTCAGAACCCTAGACTGAGCACAGTGCAGAGCTTCCTAAATAGTGTCTGAGAGACACATGGAGGGCTGTGCTTTCTCAACTGCCTTTACTCTGGCTCCCAAGGCCACTCATTTTATTGGCTTTTCTTTGTTTCAAATTCATTAATAAACTAAGTGTTAAACGTGAACAACATTGTTCCCAAAACATGACATCTGCTTTGCACTTTAAGCAATGGGGCCACCTGGAAAAGGGGGAAATGTGCATGTGCCCAAAGACCCTTATTTGTCAAGGTGGTTCATACCACAAGTTCAAGGTTCCTATGTGGCCCACTCCACACTCTCCCAGTCTTCCCTTCTGCAGGCAGGTGGCCGAGCAAGGGGCGAGTCCCGATACTCCTTTCTCATTCATGCCCAAGATTTCATTTGTGAGGCCCTCTTTTCCCAGTCAGATTTTGTCATCCAATTTAAGGGCCACCGTTTCTTACAGATACATGAGATATCAGAAATCTGTTATTCCTGGCACGTGTTTTTCTCATCATGTAGTCCTGGGAGGAATCCCGTGGTGTTGTAATAATTATTAATATGACTAATATAAAGAGGAGAAAAGACTTGGGGAAGTGACTTGAGGTCCTGAGGTCATTAAATGACAGAGTTGGGACTGGAGCCAGGTATGTTTTGGCCATTATTCCTACAATGTTTATCAGGGGTGACACTGAATGTATGTAACCACTGTCACTGGCCAATTTGAATGGACACTGGTCATGTCCTGGGAGCATGTCCCTCCTCCATGAAAGCAGGCATGACTCCTTCAGGTGATGAATCACTCAGGAATCCCAGTGGTGTGTGGGCACCTCACAGGCTTGGGGCAGGACTATTATTGAATGGGGTGGAAGTATTTAATATTCTGACACCAGTATGGTCATCCTCGTAGGTACTGGGTGCAGAATGTCCCTGCTCTTTCCACATCATCTTGCAGCCTTAATACGATTAGTACTGTAAGGCCCCATCATCCCAGTGTAGAAGGACATGGTCCAAGCGCACAGGGGCAAGTCCTGCTTTACCCAAAACACCAACTGGGTTCTTTATCACCTTTGGCAAATGTCTAAGACTCTTTAGTCAAAAGCCTGGGATTAGGTCCTTTGAAGAGAGGCCTCCTTTTTGCGAGTGTATTCTTTGATAGTATAAACGGGGAGCTATTTCTGGAGAGCACCTCACCCTGGGCACAGCAGCCTCAGCCCAGCAGACAAGGGACACAGCACAGACTATGAGAGGGCTATTACCCGTGGGGTGGGTGAGTGCAGCTCCCAGTCAGGATGGCTCAGCTCTATGAAAAAGACCTGAGAGACCTTCTCGTCCACATTTACCAAACTCAAGGTCCTGGTAATGAGGGCAAGATCTCTTTTTTCTGATTTGAAAAACATATCCAAAACGGTACATTTATTTGTGTCAAGGCTTTGCTCACTAATTAAAATGCCCAGTCTCCATGCTTTTGTATATAATTAAAACATCTATAAGTAGAAATAAGCCAGACATGAAAAAGAGAGAGGGAGGTAGGGAGCAGAGCAAGTTGAACTCATAGAAACAGAGAGGAGAAAGGCAGTTGCTAAAGGTGGGGTGGGGTCAGGAAATGGGGAGATGAAGGTCAAAGGGTATCAAATTTCAGTTAGAAGATGAATACACTCTAGTGAGCTAATGTACATTATGTAATAACACTATTTTATCCGCGAAACTTGCTAAGAGAGATCTCAAGCTTTCTCACCAGTAAAATTAAAAGAAAAAAAAAAAACACTAAGTGAAGTGATGAGTGTGTTAATTTAATTAACTTGATTGTGGCAATCAGTTATAATGTATACGCATATCAAATCGTCATGTACACTTAAATATATACCATTTTATGTGTCACTTCTCCTTTATAAAGCTGGGTAGGGAAGAAAATAAAGGGCATGCAAAGGGAGATTGCTTTAAAAAATCCCAAGGCTGTTATACTGGTTGATAGATAAGAAAATACATTTTTATTTAATAAATACCATTTATTTGTAGAGAAAGAAAATCTTAGAACACGGAATCCAGGAAGGGATTGAAAGAAACTGGTATGTGCAATGAGAACTTTGGTTTTTGCATCCAGTGCCAGCTTCATCAAAATACTAACCTAAGAAGCCTTAACGACTTGGTCATTCCTGTATTCATCCAACCAATGAGCATGACTTACCAACTAGTTGGGTACTCAACAACTAGTACACTGATCCTAGGCTGTCTGAAATCAGCCTGAATGGATGTGTTCTCCCCTGGAGCCACTGAGTGCTTACCAGATGAAGGAAGCCCAAATGTTGGGAAGGGAAGAGTTTCATATCCAAATGGATACAGGGAAGGTAGTTTCTCCAGAGGCCAAGCCCTCCAGAGAAAAAGCTGCCACCAAGCAAAAGAGAAATGCCTGGCCAAATCCATTTGAATCACAATCTAATAATGCTTAACAATGCCCTATGGGATAAGCCTAAAGGAAATTATGAGAGTAATTACAAGGGTTCACATTAGTGATAATTTAATAATCATTCTCCTTTGGCATCTCTCTCTTCTTGAGATGGATAAGTTGGATTGCATTAGACAGATTTCGTCTCTCTCTGCCATTGATAAAGCATGTGACCTTGGAAGTCCCTTCAACTCGAGGCTTTCTTACATCTTTCTCATCTGTAAAAACGAGGATATAATACAGTAGAATTCTACAATAATACTCGCGGTGATAAACACAGTCATGGAGAATCTTGAGGAACAGAGGTAGATGGTCCGCCTGACCCCAATATTCCTTCTGCTCATTCTCTGTCCATCTGGCTGATAAAATGAGATTCTGGGGGATTCGTGCAATCACTGCCACTGTCCTGGAAGAACCAGCAATGAAAGGGCTCAGTACTATCCCTACTGATATATCAGCTGGAGCACATAGCTAGGTGCTCCCAGGTGGCATCACCATGCTGGGACCGGGATACATTTGGATCAGAGAGCCTGACCCCTGGAATTTCTAGCCCATGAGCTAGGCTGGCTCACCAGCCCATTTCAATAATTATGTGATTGAATGTATTGAGTGCCTCTTATCTCATAAAGTTGTCGTGAAGATTAAGTAAGATAATGCGTATACATTGCCCTTAGCATATAGTAAGGGCTCCATAAATGTTAACTAAGATGGTTATTATCATGGAACAACAAGAGACAAATATGTTTATCTTACAGATTTCTATCATTATTTAGGAGTGGGCTTAAAAATCTGTTGCGCTTGTTAACTAAATTATATTAGAAAGAATTGTCTTGTGTTAATCTGATTTTCCCCCAACACATCCATGAAAACTATTCTGTAACATTTATTAAGCCTTCAAGTCACTCACGTACTTAAAGGTATATTTTTAGTTGTGTGTACAAGCGAGCCCCTCAATACAAGGATTGAGACAGCGGATGGGCAAGACTTGGTCTTCATGTGTTCTAAGGGATCAAGACCAGAATTTGCATTCATTTCCTTAAGTGGATTCGGTGTCCGCTCTTGTTCTCAGCTTCTCTCCCCCTCCTCTTCCTTCTTTTTTGAAATAGAAATGCTGATTTTCTTCAGAGATGTTCTGACAGCCCACTTCCAAGTAGAGGGGACAGAGATGAGGGTCAGCCAGGTTATTCATTTTCATTTTGGTGATGCTTTGACCCGAGTTGTATTCTAAAACATGTTCATTTCTTTCTAGTCTTGTCTTTCTTCCTTCTTTCCTTCCTTCCCTCTTCTCCTGCTCTCTCTCATTTCAATCCCCTATGCTATCATGCTGGAAACAACTAAGCCTATATATATATTTTTAACTCTTTGCAGAAAGGGCTTCTTTAACTTATAATTTACTATTACCGTCTATCTTTACTCATGCTAAATATGAGGCAGGCATGACTGGTAGAAGACTGTTCTGTCATCTTTAGTAAACTCTATTCTAAGATTGTGTGTCTAAATGTGCTAAGATACTGTAAGAGACTTCAAACTTTTTTTTAATTTTTAACAAATAAGGGCTTACCTGACTAATTCTTAGAATTATATTGCAGGATAAAAGCTTGTCCCTATACATGCATTTTTTTTTTTCAATCGGTTAAAGAGAACTTTTGTTTTAAAGAGTCCCAAGAAACCCAGCTGGATTTAATGCTGGTTGACAAAAATAATTTATCTATGTTCCTGGTAAACACATCTCATTTTTTGGTTCAAGTTAGTTTCCGATATGTTGTTCAAAACACAAAGTAAATATGTCCAATTGTCTTTTCTATGTACTGTGCTATCCCATTTTGAGTCACTTTAAGTCTCCTTTTTTGCGGGAAAGTGTGGTGTCCACTTGTTTGAAGGAGCTCTCCTCTTTTCTCCCTTTGTTCAAAGTGGCACCTTCTGGCCCTGATGGGACTTTTCTTTTCAGGTCACATAACTAGGGGGTCCTGGCAACACCCACTTCTCACAGCTCTAACTGAGAGACTGAACAGCTACAGAATTTTGTGTTTGGCATATTGGTCCTTCAGAGGAACTGCAGCTCGGGTAGGGATTAAGTGGAGATCACGCAATCACTCTCTGGGCAGTGGATTAATTCTCTTCCTCTCTCTGGCTAAGGGCACAGCTGAACTCTGCAGAGATTTACACAATCATAGAGGAATAATTGCTCATTTTTCTCTTCTTGTTTGTTTTCTTTCTTTTTCCTAGGTGGTAAGACATGGAAAGGACTTTTAGAAATGCTTTCCATATGCTGTCTTAGTTTACTCTTGATTTGGTCCATTTTGGTCTGTTGACTGCTGAAGGAAAGAAAATAAAGGAAAAGGGGGCCGCCTCAGTCACTCTGCCCAAAGCGTTTGACCAGGTAAATGGCGCAGACTTTTAAAAGGTACCTTCTGGTCTTCTGTCTATTTTGAGGACCCTCAAAGTGAAGAAAGCCAAGCTCCATATTAAGTAAACACCTAGGATGTGGCTGTCAGCTTGAGGGGTTAAGAGGCATGGTTTATAAAAAGCCTGGTTAAATATAGGAAGTACAGTTGCAATCCAAGGAAACTGAGACTCCCAACATCCAATACGACTTTAATGGAGGCAATCTATTTGGTCCATTTTCACAGATATATAATATATTACACCTTTCTTAAGATCGGCAGTTTCTCCTTAGCCATTTCTCACCTACACCAGCAAACATTTCCTTTAGCAGAATTCATGCTTCATTATCATTCATAGATGATGTACTTCCCACCTTTATTTCTATCTTATGACTATAAATACATCTTAAAGTATATTTTTATATATATTCTTAACTATTATGCATACTCCTAGCGTTAAAAAAACAATTGAGTATTTTGTTATGATCTACTATTCTACCACCAGAATCAAAACTCAATTTTGAGTGTTGTTTGGTCTTTCTTTTTTTTTTTTAACCTTAAAATAGTCATTTTAATCTAATAGCCTATGTGGAGTTCTTCTTCTTCTTCTTCTTCTTCTTCTTCTTTTTTTTTTTTTAACATTTCAATGTTTGTCATTTTAACTCTTTTAAAATTCTAGTTTTCCCCCCTTTCCTGTAGGGCAGAGGCTTTAACTTCTCTGGGGTTCTCTTTCCTCATCTGTAAAATGGGGATACTGTCTGTTTTGCCCGTAGCTGTAAGGACTTGACGGTAACCTACATATGATACATACATAACATTCAGACAGCAGCTACCCCACAAAAGCACGGCTGTTCTTGTTCTGCATTTGCTCATCCATGCAAGCAGCCTTTGGTTGAGAAGGGCCAGCCAGCCACAGCTTGAGACCCCCCTCCTGTCACCACCCCCACAAGCCCTCAAACACACCTAGGCCGTGTGATCAGCAACTGATAATTTTAGAATTCACTTGGCTAATTTCTCTGATCCCACTGCTACAAATAGTCCCAGGTTTCGCCCAGGTTCGAATTTCACTTTGGCCTAGGGGTATAAAGATGAATCATTTGATTCCGAGGAGAAACAGGAGACCAGGTGTCAGCCAGCTTTGCAAATCAATTCACTACTCTTCCCCCCCCCCCAAAAAAAAAGATGCTCCTTCCTACTTAAGATATACAGCTTTACAAGGGTTTTGGCAGCATCCGTGTTTGCCGTGTCAGAGGGCAAGGTGCATGCAGATGGAATATCACCGAGCGGTGTAATCTGAGCGCGCACGGAAAAGGCTGCGGAGGGCATGCCTCGAGCCCGAGGGAACTCTCTTGCCACGGGCCCTGACAGCCCCTCAAATAAGCACCTTACCTAATCTCCCTTGTTGATTCCTATCTGCGCCTAGTGATTTCATGCAGCTGCCATCTGCACACCGGTTGGGGCATGTTGATCGTGGCTGCGCTGTAATTAGAGCTGGGGTCTCGGATGGTAATGTAGACGGTCGGCCTATTGCCGAGATGGGGCAAGACCCTAATGAAACTAGAGGGGGGAGCCAAGAGGTGAACTTTACAGGCAGCATGGCTGGGTTCAGCTTCTCCTCGGGGATTTAACTCTGTATCCCCGGGGCTTGAAATGGAGGGATGCCCGGGAAATGCTGGAGATGGAAATGATTGAATGGCGGCCCAAAAACACATCAGCACTTCTACCGCTGGACAGCCCTAATTGTGTGTGTGTCATCTTTGGGGCTCTCGTATAGATACTGGTGACGGGCCACTTGTAGGGTGGAGACAAGATTCGTTCATCAAATATGTATCGAGTGGCCACTCCGCCCTAGATCTGCTGACCTTTGTACCTTAGGAGATCCACGCACAGCCCAGGACATGGGGTGAAGTGGATAAATGTTAGATGCAATAATGAATGGCTCAGGTCTGTGAGAGGAGCAGCAGAGCCTGTGGAAAAATGAACTGTGTGACAGTCGGAGAACTCTTCTGTCATCCCTCTAGGGTCTGCAGAACCCAAGTGCCATGACCAGGTTTATCCTTTTGGTGCAGACGGACGGAGAACTCCCCGGGCCACTGGGTGTCAGAGCTGTCCTGAAGGCCTGCTATTTGGCCACAGGTTCTCTGAGAACCATGGCATCGCCAGTCTTAGGGAGACCCAAGAGATCAAGGACAAGCCCCTCACTGACAGGTAGGGAAACTGAGGCCAACAGAATGGATGCAACCTATCCTCGGTCACAGAAGGGGCTGGAAACAGAACGAGGACTAAGATGTTGGAAAATCTGCTGGCTGTGTCCACACAGCCTCCCCGTAAGCTTTGCAAGTTCAGGGGCTCACAGTCTACGGAAGGAGACACAGATGGTAAAGGAAGAAATGGATGTACACATATTCAGAAAGTGGGAAGTGCTCAGAAGAAAAGAAATAGAGTGTGTAGTGATGAAGAGGGTTTGAATCCGATTCCATCATTTCCTATCTGGGTGACATGGACAACATACCAAGCCTCTCTGAACCTCAGAGCCTCAGCTGGACACTAGGGGGACAGATAGGAGCTGTCTCATAGGGCTGTTATGACACGCCAAGAACACGGTCTGGCACATATAAGCAAATGGGAAATGATGAAATGATGATTACTGTTATTGCTTTTATTTAGACAGAGTGGTCAAGGTAGGCCTCTGAGGAAGTGATATTTAATCTGAGCCAGAAGGATTAGAAAGAAGAGGCCATGGCCCTTTCTGGGCAAAAAAAAAAAAAAAAAAAAACAACCAACAACAATGTGTGCAAAGGCCCTGAGGCTTTGTGTGCCCAAGGAATATAAAGAAGATGAGAGTGGCTCAAGGGCAATTGGCAAGACTGCACGCTGGAAGAAACAGAGTTTGAGAGGAAGGCAGGGGTTCAAATCTGCAGGATGTGCAGGCCCTGGTAGAAAATATGTATTTTTATTCTAAGTGGAACACAAAGTCACTAGAAGTCTAGGGGCTGGATTGGGCTTGGCTGATATTGACTGGGCATGAACTTGGTTCCAGGTTTGCTGAACGTGTCTCCTTCTGGGGCTCAAGCTGCAGAGACATACCGGCCATGAGGGAAGTGTAAGGAGGGAAACCTAGTCATGCAAGTACATTTCAAGACTCTGCTCACATTGCGTTGGCTGACATCCTCATAAGCAAAAGAGAACCACATGACCAGGGCCAAAAATCCAGTAGCCAGGAAGTTCACACCACCCACCTTGAGCCCATGGCAAGGGCAGTAGTAGCTTTACTACCATAGGCTGCGACTGGGCCAAAGAATCCATGTTAACACAGGAAACTGGTTTGCTTTCCCCAAGTACCCATCAGGGGCAAAGCTTAGCAGGTTTTTGACTTCCACCCCTCCATCTACTTTCACCCTCGTCTCTGAGCAGGCTCACCCTGCCCTATTCTGGACCAAACTAGGCCAACTTTCTGGTGGACTTGGCTTTAACCAGTAGCCACGCCACGCATGGGTCATCCCGTGAAAGAAGGCCCTTGACGAACCACACGCTGGCTCGTTTCACCTTAACTCTGGTCCTCCCGGGGCTTCTGGCTTTCTCCGAGTCAGCCTTCCTGCGACTCTGGCTGGGAGAGGAGACCCATGTGAGGCAGGCCCAGCAGCCTCCTCAGGCCTGGCATAGGCTTCGCCTCACAGTGGCGCAGGCCAAGGCTGATTGGAGCAGGAGTTTTCTTTTGCTTGGCAGAGCTTCGTCATTCTCCGCTGGGCTGACGCGCAGCGTGCTTTTCCAACCCCGATGACCTGCGTCGCCTATTACAGTTTATCAGCAGCGGAGCCCCCTACCCTCCCACTCTGGGCTTTGGTCTTGGAACTGTTTGAGGGGAAAGGAAGAGGAAGGAGGAGGAGGAGCAGAGGGGGAGGAGGAAGGAAAACGACATGAGAAGGGCGTGGCAGTGAGGGGGTGGGTGTTTATGAAAATTTATGTGCTGAAAAGCAGCTGTAAAATGTTTAATGTTTCAATGAATGTTTTATGTTTACAATAAAAAATCCTCCAGCCAAGAAAGTCTTTAAAATGCTACATTTCCAAGGCGATCCAAGGAAAAGAGTCAAAGAGGGAAGACTCCCACAAACCCCTCTGTGGCATGACCCCCCCCAACACTGAGCATTAAAATGAGGTCCCTTCACGGTGTGCACTTTCGCACCCAGCTCAATCATGAGCAAGGAGCGGATAATGGTCGTGATACACGGGAAGACTGGCAACCAGAATGAAAAATAAGCTCATTTTTCTCAAAGCCAAGTGCCCATGGCATGAAGCCTTGGAAACCCGGGCTTGGAACTGGATGGCAGGGAGAGTAGGGGAAGAGCCAGGCTCAGCCCAACGCTCGCTGAAAGACTTGATTGTTATCAGTCCCTCCACAGCAGCTGATCAAGTGCCATGAGGCTGGGTTCTTCCAGGAAAGAGCCTGGCTTCCACAAAGAGAAGCAGGTTCAAGTCCAAACTCCACTCGGAACTGGCTCTGTCTCCCTTAGGTAAGTTCTTAACCTCCGGGGACCCCAGTTTCTCCGTCAATAAAGCGCAAACGGCAGGGCTCACTGGGCAGCACCTAATAAATGGCATGCACTTGGGAGCAGAGGCTGGGAAGTCAGACGTTGGGCGATAGCGGGTCAGGGCAGGCGGGGCGTGTATCAGACAGAGGACCTGAGACCTCGTGCGGCAGGAAGCTGGGGGCTGCTAGCGCTCTGAGAAAAATGTGAGTTTTGTTCTTCTTTCCTCACCTGATGACTTCAGTCAAGTCATCGTATGGGTTCTCAGGCTGAGAAGCCAGTTTTACTTTTTATCTCCTTTGTAATTCATATTTTCCACGTTGCATTCAGGTACTAGAAAGGCAGTGTAGCCCACAGCCCCTTCCTCAGCTGGCCCTTCTTGCCTCCTCGGTGCACGATGCTCAGGCAGCTACTCAGAATCAACAAATAAATACGAACTAAAAATCATGGTCAGCTTCTCAGACCCAGCCTGCAGTTTTGAGCCTTACACTTCCTGTTCCTTCAGTTTACTATCTTTTTGCCAAACCTCTTCTTCTTCTGCTTTTTTTAAAACACTTTTCTTTTCTTTTTTAATGTTTATTTATTTTGAGAGACAGAGAGTGGGAATGGTAGTGGGACAGAGAGAGAGACAGAGAGAGACAGAGAGAGACACAGAGAGAGAGAGAGAGAGAGAATCCAAAGCAGGCTCCAGTCTCTGAGGTGTCAAGCTGCGAGATCATGACCTGAGCCAAACTCAGATTTTAAACAACTGAGCCACCCAGGTGTCCCATAAACCTCTTCTTCTTTTAGCAAACTCCTACTCAGGCCTCAAAGCCCAATTGAAGCATCTATCACCTTATCTGTGTCTAATACTCCTTTATAATGCTCTGACAGCACACACTGCTTTCTGTACCTCGATATTTATCACACCACCTTCAAAACATCTCTTACTTTTCTGATATCTCCTCTACATGTTGCTTCTTGAGGGCAGCTACCAAGTCTTAATCACTTAGTATCTCATTTGTGTCGCACAAGGAAAGATGTGCATGGAGTGGATCCCCAGAAAAGCTTTGTTGCTGAATGAATGAGTGAATGAATGAGTGAATGAATGAATGAATGGTAGAAAATACGGTTTCCTTTTGACAAGGACAGAAGATGGGAATTCTGGCCTCTGAGTGACAAGCAGGGATAGGGCCATTGTTCTCTGCTCAACTCATGACGACCATCTTACAAGCAGAGAGACGAGACACGCTTTGGTCTCCTGGGCAGTAAGAGTGGCCCTCCTTTTAGCAGCCGCCGCCTTGCCCTGGGAATAGATGAGAATCAGGGACCGAGTTGCCACGTAGCAGCAAGGCTTTGGAACGGCGATGGCACCCTCACAACGATGATGCTCGTGTCTCCTGCAAGGAGAAAGGTGGCCGGTACAGTTCACTTCCTGTTCGTGAGCTTGGGGGTAAGGTTGTGGGCCAGGGCAGGCAGGGTGTACCTGGGAGACAGTAAGGAGGCTCATTCTGTTTTCCCAGAAGCCAAGACCCTGCCCTTCCCGTCTCTGGGACGCCGCCCAGGATGCAGCCACAGCCTGAATGGACGCCACGACGGGGAGCCCCCTTGCTCTTACTGTGAACCACGGCAGTCCCAGCAGTGGCTGTTCAGTGGTTCAGTGGACGATTTCAAATGAATCCCCAGAGTTTCACAAGAACAGCAGGTACAAAAGAGAGGAAGGATGGAAACTCACACGATAAACCAAAGCGAAAACAAAACCATGTCACCGAACCCCATGTGAACTGAAACCACAGGGCAGGGTGCTCTGACTCTCCAGACACAAACAGTGTGACCCGTGAGTGAGTCACCAGTGAAGGCACCACGAGGCCAGGGAGAGAAGGCCCACTTTGAGGGGGGTTCGCTCGTGGTGCTGGGGGGACCCTCCGCACTTTCCACTCCCTAGAGACTGCAGTGGAAGGGAAGAGAATGCACACCCACCCTCTCCCATGGGCTCTGGTCAGCAATACAGATGTTTTCCCCATAACCCTATCTAGGAATGAACTGCTGTCTCCATTCACACACGAGGACATGGAGCCTAGAGGTGAGCCCGAGCTGAATTCACATTCTTTCCTCCAGCTACGCTTCACCAGGGGTAGAGTCACACGAGCAGGAAGCATCCCTGCTTGCTCAGAAGCCCCCGAAGTGCGATGACCATGGGCCACTGCCAGCAAAATTAAATCGTGAGCATGCCCTCCAAAGTTGTCTGCTTGTTTATCTATAAATGATGTAATAGCGCCACTAGCTATGATAGTACAAAACATTCAAAGAAGTGGGAACTCGGATGAATTGAGATAAAGGTTAGATGTAAACAGAGGCTTCAGGTTCACCGCCACCCACCCAGCCCAGGACCGGGGTTGCCAGTACCCAGATACATGAATACAGGCTGCCCAGTTAAAACCAGACAGAATTTTGCTAAGAAAAATTATGCATTATCTTAAATTAAAATTTAAGTGGGCGTCTTGTTTTTTTTTCTAAAGTTTATTTTTGGGGGGGGGCATGTACACAGAAGCAGGAAAGGGACAGAGAGAGAGAGAGAGAAAGAGAGAGAGAGAGAGAGAATCCTAAGCTAACAGTGCAGAGCCCAATGCGGGGCTCAACGCGGGGCTTGATCTCATGAACCTTGAGATAATGACCTGAACTGAAATCAAGAAATCAGACACCCAACTAACTGAGCCACCCAGGCTCCCTAGGAATCTTGTATTCTTATTTGCTAAATCTAGCAACCCAAAGAGGTCCAGAGGAATATTATAGGCTTTAGGGAATAGATGGTTTTAGTGGCTACTATTCAACTTTCCATCGCAGTGTGAATGCAGCCCTAGGCAATTCCTGAACTGTGGGGGGAAGGTGGCTATGTCCCAATAAAACTTTATTCATAAGAACAAGTGGTGGGAGGGATGTGGTGTGGGCTGTAGCTTGCTGACCCTGCCCTAGTGATTCATCCTGGGTACCTTGCACTTAGGAGAGGGCTGGCATATGAAAGAGAAGGGCCTGGTGTGTACGGGTCCCCAACAACATGACACAAAAGAAAACTCTTATCTTGTGTTTTCTCTGGGGGTTGGGAGTGGGGCTGGCGAGCAGGTGGAAGACGGTGATGACAGGCCTCTGCATGACAGGAGAGGGTGAAAGGAGGGAAAACAGGAGCCTACGTGAGCCGCCAACCCCCGTGTGCTCATGCACACCGAGAATGTGCTGCAGCCAACGTACCAGCTCTGTGGACCTGCGCTCAGCGCATCCAACTAAATGCTTCCCCTGCCCAATTACTAGCGATTCAATCGGCCAACTGGCAGCCATAACAACACATTAACCTTTTTGCCAAATCAATTCCACCAAGTCCCCTTCCAGCACTAAGAGAAATTAAATGGCACCCCCACGCCCAGGAGGAGGGGCACACTCTCCGTTACCATACACGTAGGAATCCCCTTCTGCACCTGGAGTCCTGAACAGTGGCCTCCGCATCATCCAGGGCACCAGAAGTAGGCTTCCTGAGGCTGTCTGCCTGCCCCCTGCAGCCTGCCGGGGGGCCAGGGTCCGGGTGGTTAGCTCCTGCCAAAGCCATCAACACGACTGTCTTCACAAACCATGCGGCATTAGCTCTGCACCAGTTGAGGCTATTGGACTCAACTATCAGGAGCCCCCGACGGGCAATGTCACTGTCACACAGACACACATGGGCACAGAGCACCTGTGAGTCACAGCAGGGTCAGAAGCATGCCCCGAGACACCAGCCCTTCCTGAATCCCTCTTTCAACTGTAGCTCAAAGGCTCAGGGCGTGTCTTCAAAGAAATGGAGTTCTTGAAAGATGAGACGGTTTCGAACTCAATAGGACAATGTGGTACAGGGGCTAAGGCAGAGACAAGTGGTGATTCGAGGCAGTGGGAAGGGTCGTAGGCAAAGGGGTCACAAGTGGAGGTGGTTGAAGATAGGACAGTGTGAGCTACCCTTCAATACTTAGCTCCTGAAACAGGGTCTTGTTTTGGGGGACAGTTTGGAAGCAGCGAGTTGTCTAACTTTCCTGAGTGTGTGTGTGTGTGTGTGTGTGTGTGTGTGTGTGTGTGTGTGTGTGTGTAACAAGAAATGCACAACTCTCCTATTTTGTCTGACCCCAAATATTCAAACACAGCCTTTGTTTCCTTGTGTGTAATGAGGGGTCTCTCAACAGCCATCCCTGCATAGACCTCTGTTCATCCGACCCTCTGTCCTCCAACTTTCTCCCTTCTACAAAACCTTCCCAGTGCCTCGGGGACCCTAAGACTTCTGAAGATGGGGAGTTTGCTGCCTGAAAGCACGTGGCACCTGGTAGGCTCCTGAGTAATGGCCGTCTACACATGGTCCTACTGCACTCCCGCCCCCCCTCCGCCCCGCCCCAGTAGGTGTGGAGGAGAGAAGGCTGGGCGACCACACCCCACTATGACCAGCTCGCTCTCACTGAGCCAAGCAGACAACCTTCGGTGAACCACCACAAGAATGGTCTTCGGGACCACACATTCATTCAATCAACACCTTCGGAACCAGGTACGTAAGCCTCCAGAAGAAGAGTTACAGCCTTGACTTTGGGGAGGTCACTGTGTGGCTGAGGAGACCCCCGGGGTACAGAGATTCCTCTTGGCTGCCCCAAGCCTCCGGGACTTTTCATCCATGGAGTATGTTAGTCTGGTGACAGAGAAAGTACAGTCAACCAGGAAGCCATGTCCCTTCACCACTGAATTATGTCAGGACTGCATTGGTGACACTGGGGCACCTGCGGGGCTCAATCGGTTAGGCTTCCAACGTCAGCTCGGGTCATGAACTCAGGTGAGTTCGAGCCCTGCATTGGGCTCTGTACTGACAGCTCAGAGCCTGGAGCCTGCTTCGGATTCTGTGTCTCCCTCTCCCACTGCCCTTTCCCTGCTCACACTCTGTCTCTCTATCTCTGTCTCTGTCTCTCTCTCAAAAATAAATAAACATTAAAAAAACTTATTCTAATTGGTGATACTGGACAGGGCATTTAAGGGACCTAGAGATGAGGGCAAAGAAACAGCACACTTAATGAGCACAAAATCACGAAGGGTGGAAAACATTTAGAGGGAACTACCTATCCACCCCCTGCCTCTTGATCTTCGGGACAAGGGCAGTGTGGCAGTGTGCTTAGGGGTACGGACTCCAGGACCAGGCAGCTCTGTTCTGAGCCCAGCTGTGGCCTCTGTCCACATTCCCATCTGTCAAATGGGCAGTCTCACCTGGCTCACCTTCTGCCCCATTTGGCTGGGAGAAACGCATGAGACCATGGCAGCGGGAAGGCGTCCAAAGCCTTGAAGCATAATGTGAGGGAGGGGTAAGGGGCTAAGCGAGTAGCTGTTCAGTACAGACATGTACCTGTGTCACCCAAGTGAGAAAAACACAGATACATTCATACTGTAATACGCCAGTTGTCCCAAAGCAGTGGAGAGAGATCTGGTTATTTCAAAATTCCCTCTAATTGCCCAACTGAGGCCAGACTTTGATCTGTAAAGCCCTGACTCACGTACAGGGGATAATCTTCAGATTAGCAGTTAGACATAAATACCGATTTTTGTATCCAATTATTGATAATAACAAAGAAGCAGTAACGACAGCGGCTCCGTTCCACCCAGTGGCAAGAGCTCACTTCCCATATGATGTGGGGAAGGAGGACACTTACGTTTTCAACTCCGACAGCTCCTGTAAGGGGGGGCGGCTGCAGTTTCTCTCTGACAACCTCCTGAACTTTTATGAGTCAGACACACACAGGGGCTTAAAAATGTCACTTGTACCTAATAGAACTGTTTTTCAGAAAGACATAATCGGAACCTCTAGCTTTCCGCAGTTGTCAGCTGCCACTTAGGAGCCCACCTTGAGTTGCTTAAAGCCTCACGACCCAGCCCGGCTCTGATAGTGAGGTCCCCGTTACACTCGAACTCACAGAATCACGTCAGCGCCATCCTCCTGGGATGGGGGAAATGGATTAAAAGCAATAAATACTGATAAAGGGAACTGACTGGCTGGGAACTTGTGGCCTTTGGGAGGGACAGGTGAGGGGGATGGGGAACCCGGAAATCGGCCCACCCAGGATGCGCCCTGGGGCCTTATGGGCCTTTCTTCAGTCTCCGCAAGACAGAACCTCGGGACCAAAGGACAAAGGGAGTCCGCAAAGGAGGGGGCCATTGGAGAGACCTAGAGCTTACACCTTTTTTCTCTTCGGATATAACCCAGTAAATTTAATTACGTCGAGGCCTCTATTTGTCACTGCGAGTCTAGTCTTCGGCTGCGGAACCTGTTTTATGGGCCGCTGTGACTAAGGCAGTAACAAAACGTAGGACAGACATGTGAAAACCGCTGTGAGCTATGGATAATCATAAATGTGAGTGCGCATCTGTTTTTGTGTATGAAAATGAGGTACCCAAGGTGACTGAGGAGAAGGCCATGGGGACCGGCCAGCAGGGTTGAAGCGGAAGACGGTGGTTCCCCCCATCAGATCCTCCTTTACCAGCCTCTGTGCCGTCTCCCAGTTCCATGACCTTCTCTGGAGAATCATCCTTGGCTGATGTCCTGGCTCACCTCGCCCGAGACACCTGGGAAGGAAAAGCCCCCACCAGGGGATGGACTAGGGCTGCCTCACACAGGGGTTCAAGAGCCTGGCCCTAGGGTCTCTAGATGGACCAGCCTGGAGGTGCCACTTACACCCCAGCAGCCCCCGAGCATTGGCACAAAGGTGGCCACACTTTGAGGCCACATGACTGGAGGCCACCTCTTCCCTCAACTGCTTTCCCTCCTCTTACTCTGTTTTCCTCACCTGTTACCTCTGAGAACACACCCTCCAGCAAGGGTGTGCAACCAAATCCCTGTCTCAGGCTCTGCTTCTAGGTAATGCAAACTAAGACAGTTAAAAAAAAAAAAAAGGAAAGGCCAGAATGCGTCAAGGGGGGACTTGTAGGCTGAGAGGGCCTACCTACTGGGAGATAAGAAGAAAGACTCGGAAGCAGACAAAAATGTGTTCAGATCCCTGGTCCAGCTGTGGGAAGGATGCTTGTGTGGATTCTGCCCAGAGAGCACAGGGTACTACAGCGGAGTACCATCCTCAGCGACCACAGTCCCTGCCCTGTGATTCACGAGGCCCTGGCCTGACACTGCACGGCGGGAGGGAGGGGGGACCTGGCCTTCAGTTGGCAACATTCTGTGGAGTCAGAGAACACTGGGGCCACGAGAGAACAGGGCCAGTGCACAGGGCAGGGACTGCGGTCGCTGAGGACGGCACGGTGACTCCATGAGAGGGTGGAGGGCGACTGCCTGCTCTCTCCTCAAGTACAGGGCAGGTCCGTGCTTGCAGCACTACTAAATACGGGCTGAGTGCCTATTGGCTGAGAGTGAAACTGGACCATTTACAGTTAACATCTGAATGGTCCCTAGAATCAAAGCACCTCAAAGGTTACAGGATCCTGCCCCTGTAACATTCGTCAGGGTTCAGCAGAGAAACAGAATCTACAGGAGCTATTAATTATGAGAAACTGGCGCATGTGATTATGGAGGCCGAGAGGGCCACAGATCTTCAGTTGACAAGCTGGTGTAAGTTCCCAGTCTGAAAGCTGGCAGGCTGGGGACCCGAGAAGAGCTGATGCTTCGGTATGAGGCCAGAAGCAGGAGAAAGACCAATGCCCAGCTCAAGGAAGTCCGGTGGCTGAGTCAGCATTTTGCTCTAGGCAGGCCCTCAACTGATTAGGTGAGGCCCGCTCACATTACAGAGGGCAATCTAATGTACTGGGTCCACAGATTCAAATGCTAATCTCATCCTCAAACACCCTCACAGACACACTCAGAATATGGTTTGGCCAAACAGCTGAGTAGCCCCTACTAAGCCAGACTGCCTTACAAAATGAATCACCATAGCCTTCGTTACACATAAACTAGCCCTGCCCTCAAGCTCAGCTCACTCAAGCACCTTATTCCCAAACAGGTGTGGAGATGGCTCCTTTGCTAGACATGTCAGCCAAAAGCCCTTTAGGAATGCGAAGGACAAATAGGTTCATTAGCACCACAAATGTTTATGAAATTCTGATTAGGAATATTATGGGAAAGGTGTTCTGGGCAAAATCGGCACACAAATACTGAAGGTAAATTTGAGAGCCCGGAGACTTCTCCTGAGACATACATGGAGAAGAAAAAACCATTTTCAATTCTCTTACAATCCTTGTATTTACTATAAAAAACAACAAGAGTCTCGTTTTGGTTCATCTTTAATGCCTAACACTTCAGTTTCAGGGTTATTGGCGATCCTAAGTATCTAACCGGAATTTAGTACCCCTGCTTTGTTTCCTTTATATTTATTTTTATGAATGTTTTGTATTTATGACAAATGATACCGCTCTTCCGTTTAGATTAGGAATATAAAACTTTCCTGATAAATAGCTTCACATAATAATCCAAGTATATATAAAGATAAATTAAAGCCAAGTAAAATGACGGAGGAACAAATAAGCCCATCATTGTGAAGGGGGTATAAAAATGGAGGTTGGCAAACACCACTTTACAGTATTAAAATCTGAAAACTACAGAAAAGGGGAGGGAGGGAGTGGGTAAAGGAATGGGTCCTGAGAAGTCTAGCAAGAAAAGATGAGAAGATAATAGTCATCTATTTGGGTTTGTAATGGCACAAAATAAATGCTGTCTCTTTATTCTTGCTAAAACATCGTGCTACTTCTCAAGAAGGGAGGGGGTCAAACCCAATGGAGGCAAGTTTTAAGCTCTTGCTAAGAATTACAGAAACAATTACTTCTACCTACCACAGATTCCAAAGCCATAGGGAAATAGGCCAGCTCAGGAGTATCTAAACTAATTTCCATTGATCTACTTCTATTTTATTTAAATTAACTAAAGGATTAGAGTCAAAGTTCCTTAAATTCAGAAATGCCCATACCATATCCAAGTGGTTAATGAAGTATAAAGGTTTAATTTCTGATAAAAAAAAATTAGCTAAGAATATTGATTAAAGCATATTCCAGGTATTAAATCTCTGTATCAAATTATCCCCAAATTTAAGAGGTGTAAGACAACTGTTTACTCTGTTCATGCATTCTGGAAGTCAGGAAATTGAACAGGTCACCAAGGGGACAGCGACATTTGGAAGGTGAAATCATCTGAAGGCTCTGTCACTCCCTTTGGGTGTGACGGTTGACGGGGCCTCCGTTCCTCCTGTGGGGGCCTCTCTGTGTGGTCTTTCCACATGAGCTGGATTGAACTTCCTCACAGCATGGGAGCCAGGCTCCAAGGGTAAGCATCCGCGAGTGAGAAAGACCCAGGTGGGAGCTCAATCATCTTTTACCACCTAATGTCAGAAACCCCACAATGTGCCTTGTACCACATTCTAATTAGTTGGAAGCGAGTCCATACGGGTAGCCCAGATTCAAGTATGGGAGAATAGGACTAAGCTCTACCTTTCACCGGGAAAATGTCGAAGAATTTGCAAGGAGCCAGCACAGAGGTTTAGTAACAGGAAAACTGACCCCTCTGCACCCCTCAGCTCCCCCTTCTCACAAACTTCCTGCCCAACAATGACCATCATGGTACTTGCCCACACACATCATCACCTGGGCCCCAAGGTGGAGGGCTTTACGCCGCCTCCTCTCAGTTTCAAGGTTCTGACCTTCACAACCCCAAGAAATGAGAAGGAAAAGTAGGCACAAAAGAAGCAGATGAGATTGAGAGAGACAACATAGGAATTGACAGAGTGAACACGCATGGAAAGAACAGGTTTATATTCCTTTTTTTTGTAAGAAGTGTATGTTGAAACAATGGATGTTCAGAGGGATCAGCACCAGGAAGATTTCCCGAGGAGACACAGGGTTAGTGTGCATCTTTGAAGTCAAACGTTCTATAAAAAGGTCTGGAAATCGTTGAGCTGCACCTTAGAAAGTAGAGCAATTGGCACCTTAACGGGAGCATGCCTCTTGGCTCTAAGTTCTACCCTCAGCTCCACCATGGGACACACCAGGCTGCCACGTCATGTCAGGTCCTGTCTCTAATGCATTTGGCAATAAAATATCAGCCACCATAACAGCCACCTGAAAAGAGACAGTAGGTACTCCTGGGGCTTATACAGCTCCGTCAAGCCAGATTCATAAAAGAGAATTAAAATAAGCAACTTCCCACCAGTGATAGCAAATGATTTCAACATTATCTTAAAATAACACCCAACATGATGTGTTGAATGCTATAGTGACACAGGCATCCATTGCAGAGCAGATCTCATCCTGTAAGTTGGGGACTTGGTTAATGATAATTGCTTATTCCAAGGGGAACATACAGAGCAATTGGAAACTTTTAATCACTGCCCAGTTTCTGTATCTCCTATCGTTACTGATTCCCAGGATTCCTGGACTCCTCGCGAACGGTTCTCTAATGGAACGGACTTCTCACATCCCATATGATTAAGCCAAGAGGGAAGACTATTTGTGTTTTTTCCTAAAAGAAGTTCTTCTGGACTCATGTGAATGAGTCTTAAGAAATAACCAAGGCTATGGAGTTGGTGTGGATTATAAGAGAATGTTGGAAGGAAGGGAGAAAGGAAGGAAAGAAAAGAGGAAGGGAGGGAGGGAAGAATGGATTTGAGGTGTGAGGCTTGTCACTGAAAGCATCCTGACCTGTAGACTTTTAGGTAAGCAATTTGACAATACGTCACCAGAGACTTAAACCAAAACAAAACAGGGGCACCTGGGAGGCTCAGTCGGCTAAGCGTCCGACTCTTGATTTTGGCTCAGGTCATGCCTGAGATCAAGCCCCACGTCCAGCTCTGTGCTGACAGCACAGAGCCTGCTTGAGATTCTCTCTCTCTCTTTCTCTCTGGCCCTCCCTCCGCTGAGTGCTCGCTCTCTTTCTCTCTCTCTCACACACAGATAAATGAATGAACATAAAGAACAAAATAACACAAATTTATATTCTTGGCCCAAGTACCTGCATTCCCCCAGTGCTAAGAAGTCCTCGAGAATTTATGATAAGGGGTTAAACGAAATGAAACAAAACGAAACAAAAACTGAGTCACCCTAAAGTCGCTACATTATTTATTACATGGAAAAATCGGAAGTAACAGAATGTCCAACCACGTGGGTCGGTGACCTACAAGCCGGCGGCGTGCCGGGACCGGGAAAGGGGTAGAGGCGCCTGATGTGGCCCAGGGTCTCGCATCACAGAGGTTTTGCTGCTGGGGAGACGCACTGCATGGCAGGCTCGGGACCCACAACCGTGCCTTCAGATCCTGTCACAGACCTTCAGCACCTGAGTGAACTTGAGCATAGTCTCTACCGTCTGTATGAGCTCCTCAGAGCTGCTAACAAATAATCACAAAGGGCGGGGGGGGAGGGGGGGCTTAAAACAACATAATATATTCTCTCACAGTTCCGGAAGCCAGGAGTTGAAAATGAAGCTGCCACCAGGACTGTGCTCATGCAAAGCCTGTAGCTGGTGGATGGATCCGCCCCGAGCTCTTGCAGCTTCAGGCGGCTCCATGAGGTACTGTGCTTGTGGCCACACCACTCCTTGTGGCCTCCGTGGTCACCTGGCCTCTTCCTCTCCTCTCAAGTCTCCTGCTGTGCCTTTCTTTTTTCTTTTTTTAAATATTTAAATATTTATTTATTTTTGAGAGAGAGCGAGCAGGGGAGGGGCAGAGAGAAGGGTAAACACAGAATCCAAAGCAGGCTCCAGGCTCCGAGCTGTCAGCACAGAGCCCGATGCGGGGCTCCAACTCACGAACCGTGAGATCATGACCTTAGTGAAGTGGGGTGCTTAACCGACTGAGCCACCCAGGTGCCCCACCTCCATGCCTTTCTGACAAGGACATTTGTCATTGCATTTAGGGCTCACATGGATAATCCAGGAATCTGTCCTCATTTCAAGACCATTAACTTCATCACATCTGCAAAAATCCTTTTCCAAATAAAGCCATATTCACAGGTTCCAGGGACTGAGGACATGGTGTATTTTTCTTGGGGCCACCATTCAACCCACTATACTCTTCCTGAGCCAGGTTTTCTTCGTTTATGAAATAGAGACCATCACAGACCCCAGCCTCCCACACTTGGGGAAGACCAAACGAGGTGACGAATTCACCATTTCTGTTATTTCTGTGGCTTCCATGTTACCAGGAAGAAAGCGGTATCACAAGAAAGTTCAAGTAGTACATTTAAGGTCCCATATCCTGTCAGCAGAGGAGTATAGATGGGGACACACTGGTGCATAGTTATCTTGGAATGGAAGGTTATTTTCCCTCTTGGAATCAGAGATAGTAAAAGCTGTAAGACTCTGGAGACCGTGAAGGCCAGCAGTTCCCCAAGTGTGGCCCAGGGACCCTCTCAGGGGCTCTGTGAGGTCAGAGCATTTTTCACGGTAAAGCTAAGATGTTATTTGACTTTTTTTTTTTTCCATTTTCTTGCAAGTAGAAGTGGAGTTTTCCAGTGGCTATATGGCATGTGATATCGCAACAAACTGAATGCAAAAGCAGATGTGAGGATGTGGCTGTTTTCTGTAAAGCCGAGCCTTAAAGAGATTTGCAGAAAGGTATAACAATGTTACCCTTCTCACTATATGTCAGAAAATGCAGTTGTTTTTCATAAAAATTTGACTCATGTCAACATGCAATGGGTTTATAATTTTTAAATGAATTAACAAATACACATTTAATTGCTTTCTACTCTAAGCGTTAATACGGTTAAGTATCAACAGATACAGTCCACATAAGCAAAAGTTCTTTGGGGCCCTAGATAATTCTTAAGAGTACAGAGTCCTGAGACAAGTATGTCTGGGAAGCACTGGCGCAGACCAAGGCTGGCGCCTGGTAAGATGCACCATGCCCTTCCTCGTCTCACCACCATGTAAGTATGCAGGAGGGGCTCCTGGTTCCCAATGAGTCCCGTCCCCAATTCAAAGTCCTTTCTCCATAGCGTTACTAGTGGCCAGGACCCTTTCCATTGCCAATGAGAGAAATTTGGCATAAGTGAAAAAAAGAGAAAAAAAAAATATGGGAAAGATACAGAAGGGTCCAAAGAATAAAAGGAAACAGATCAGGAGCTACAACAGCAGCTCCGGGGTCCCCAGTGACCGGCCCCCCGGAATCAGGTCTCGTAGCTTCCCCCCCCACCGCCCCCCACCCCATCTCTCTCATCTCTGTATTCTGTAGGACCGTGGAGGGATGGGAAATGTGTCCCCTGGCAGCTCTGGAGTGACGGCTTTACATCTCCAGGACCAGACAGGGCCAAGGTGCTTCTGATGGGATTTGCTGTCCACATTCCGTGGGCACACCCTGAGGGGTCTCTCTTGAGGCAAACACCCACATCTGTGGCCGACAGCCTGTGGCTCTTGGATTGGCCACAGTAAGGAGGAAACAAATTCTCAAACGAAGATGCTGGTCTTCAGATAAGAAGGGGAAGGCATCCTGGGATGACTAAAGCCACAGACACCCTCCACTGTGCTCAGACAGGCCGCAGCAGTGGGGCCGCGCTAGCCACACAAACGATACCCGGTGGCCATTTCTATTTCAGGTCCACCTCTCTCCCTCTCATTTTACAGATGGAAAAACAGTGCCTTCTGTTTTCGCAAAGCTATTCTGGACTAGGTCTTTATTGCCCCATGCAACTACCATAGCAGAAAGGAAATAAAACCACAGTACCCTTGGCACATAGCGTCTAGGGCCTAGGATCTTATTTACACAAGCAATGTGCTTAGCTGGATCCCAGTCTCCATCAGGTTAGCTGCCATCCCTCAAAAGGAAAAAAAAGCAATACTGTGTCTTCAATTATGATCACACAAAAGGGACTTCAATCCAGCTGAACCACCACACTCTCCCTATCAGTGGAGGGTTAGCAAAGGCCGAGTCTGGGAGCAAAGGGCAAAAAGAAACTAAGAATTCACATATGAGAACTTGTCCATTCCATTATTAAATGTCACTACATATAAGAACCCGAAGCAGATTTGTCTCTTAGGGCTTGGTTCTAGAAATAACTGAGAACCATGTAAGTGACCCTGTTTCCCTCTTTGTGTACTCTGCTAGGAGGCTCAGAATCCACTTTGACCTGGTTTCCAGGTCCTTCCGATGCACATTTTATGAACTAGCCTTGGTCCTGACTTTGTGTTGTTTTTCTCACTCTTATGCTACTTTCTCTTGATTTTTCTGACCGTTCTCCCCACCGGGATTTTTCTTAATACTTCTGCTGGGCACTAACACTGGAAAAGCAAATAGCGCTTTCCGATATTTCTTCATTACATTTCCTTAGTGTGACTAGGTGTCCAATGACAAAATTAAGCCAACTGACCGTGCAGCGATGAGAAAGCCCTGCATATCTAATGCAACCTCCATTTTCCCACGAAGGCTACGTTAGCAGCTGTGGGAAAACCAAGGCTGGTGTGCCTCCCTTCTCCCTGTGTGCAGCCCTTCTGGAGACCAGCCTGCCAAGGGGCTTTGCCTAAGAGGTAGAGCAGTCAAAGATCTGATGCTGGGAGGGACTGGCGCAGAAGAGTCACAAAACCTGACAGTCTGCTCTTCCCTCGCTTCTTCCCTCTGTTAAAGCACTCAACATCAGAATAAAATACCAAATGGGATAATAGATGCCCTTTAAGAAGCCCTCTGTTAATGCACTGATCTTGACAGAGCTACTTAAGGAAGCAAAGGGTGGGTGGGGAGGGGAGGCAACAGGTGTAGTGTTACTAACAAAAGTACTAGACAAAAGACGGCTGAAGTTTCCAGGTAATCAGAAGTCCAAGGGGCCCCAGAGGCCATGGATGTCTCACGGTGGTGGTGAAGAGGACAAGACAGAGCCCAAACTGGCTCCGATGCTGACAGATGCTCCTGGACAGTGTGTTTCTCGAGGGCTCATGCCACAGCTAACCCTTCCCGAGCTGCCAGAAGCTGACCCAGAGTTTGGCATGAAACTGAGGTCCAGTGCTGCCGGAAAGGCGGGAATCTCTGACCGTGTAAACTCCTGGGCTCCAGGCACTGTGCTAAGTGCTTATACAAGCATCATTTCATTGACATTACCGGCCCCATCTTTCAGAAGAGGAAAGAGCGGCCATGGCCATGTTGAGTACCCTGTCTAAGGATGAGATGATGCCAGTGATACTGAGTAGAGATTCAGGCCCTGGAATGAGGGGGTCGTGCCCTGATCTTTGCACAGCCCTGCCGTGTCCTTGTTTCCCTTCCCCCCAAATACCCAGCCACCTTGTTTCTTTATCCACTTGCTCCTTCACGCCTTTGCCCATCAAGCATGTGTGAGCTCAGGGACGGTGCAAAATACTGGGACCAAAACATTCATGAGGCATGAGGCTTTTCTGCATAGGATGTCGCCTACTGCAGTCAAATTGTGTTGCCCCCAAATAATAGGCGGAGGTCCTGATTCTCGGTACCTGAAAACATCACCTTATTTGGAAATAGGGTCTTTGCAGATGAGCAAGGTAAGAGGAGATCATACCAGAACAGAGTGGACCCTAACACAAATACCTGCGTCCTCATCCAAGGAGGATAAAAGACAGAGACCCCTAAGAAGAAGGCCATAAAATGACAGGGGCAGGGACTGACTGGACACGTCTCTAAGCCAAGGAACACCGAGAACCACCAGCAACATCAGAAGCTGAGAAAGGCATGGGACAGACCCTCCCTGAGAGCCTAGACAGAGAGCAGAGCCCTGCCACCATCTTGATCTAGGACGGCCTTGCCATCCATTAACTGGAAGATAATGTATTTCTGCTGTTTTAAGCCACCTAGTTTGGGAGACCCATGCAGCCCATCAATGCAGAAGGCACCTGTTGAACGCCGGCTATGTGCCAGGGCTCCTCACTGGGTGCTGAGCCTCCTAAGATGCAAAAGGAAACAAACAAAACACACCGCTACCCTTGAGAAACCCTTAGGGGGAAAGGCTGGGGGATGAGATATGTCTGGTAAAGCCCCCACACACATAAAAGCACATCAAATCATTTTCACTGCTCCCTAGAAAATGTCTCCCTGAGGGGTCAAGAAACGGTTGTGTAATATTTATTCAGAACTCACAGATTGCGGTTTTCAATCCCACGGGCAATGAGATGATTTTGATGTAAGCCAAGGGGGAACACCATGGAGATGCTTTCCCTGCTCTGGGGATTTTCATCTTTGTGCCAGGAGACTTCACATAAGTGTGTCTGCTTGTCCAAATTCCCAAAACCAAGGGGTTTGGGCCACCCCCACTGAATAACATGAAGACATGGTGATAACTCAAAAAATCTGGTATCCTGGCCATGCTTATAGTGGGTACAATGTGCTAAAACTCTCTGCTTTAACTTCTGCTTTAAGGAGGAGGGACACGAATGAACGACGGAAAGAAAGATCACTCTCAGAAGTTGTTGCTAAAAGTTATGTCCCTGAAAACTTTCTTGTCTGCAGAGAATGCGGGAAAAGCTACACTGCAGTTACTGCAGAGATAATAGCATCTGACCGCTTTATTTCCTTAATTAACACTTTGTTCATTGCTGGTAACCAGAGCCCCAGGAAGTCCCAGTCTGTGACAAAAACTCTCTAAAGATTTAATTACAGATTATAAATAATGGGGTGCATTCCAGAACACGGGGATTGTGGCAAAGACAGGTTAGATCTTCCCTAAGCCCACCTCCTTCTTGGGCATCCCTGATTCCTGCCAGGATGAAGGCGGACATGAGGACACAGCTTCCAGACTTGGTCCAGAAAGCACCTCTCGTGCTCCCATACTTCCTCTCCCTCCTCTTCTGCTGAACCTGGATGAGACGGTACCTTGCAGGCCCTGGTGGGGATGGATGGCAAAGGACTAGAAGAGATAAGACCCAGGTCTCTGAATGACCCCCAAGAGACTGTGACCAGGGCTATAAAGAAACCCTTATTATGTTAAAGATTAAATGTGAAACCACTAAAATTGTGGAGTTCTCAGTTACATCAACTGGCTTTGTCTGATACAAGGAACAAAGAGAAATTCCATGTGTGACCTTTAGGGAGACAGGAAAGCAGGAAGTAAGTGTCAGGGGTGACCCCAGGGGCAGCTCCAAGGGCCAGATTAGCAGAGATGCTGTGGATACTACTGAGAACCTCTGAAAGACAGACAGGAGGATGCTGGATGAGGGAGAGGAAGGTCAGGGAGAAGTGTGAGAAAATTCGAGGGAAGGAGGAAAATGTGCAGACAAGAACACGGTCCATATGTACGCACAGCCTGGTGCGATCTGGGCGTCTCGCAGCCGTCCTGACCTCTCCCACCTCACACCTCATGCGGAAAGACGTTTTAGCAAAGGTCACGTACAGGAGAGGACTGGGAAATGGGAAAGATGGCCTAAGCTTTCTCGCATCTGTGCTTTATGGTGCTGGGGTGGTTAAAAGCTGTGTCACCCACATTGACAACCACTGCCAGAGCATGAACATAACCATAAGGAAGAAAATGAGGGCACCCAGCTGGCTCAGTCGGTACAGCATGCGACTCTTGATCTCAAGGTCATGAATTCAAGCCCCATGTTGGCTGTGGGACCTACTTAAAAAAAGTTATAAATGAAAGAATAAAATAAACATTCTGTAGCTACTAAGAAAGCTTGACTGTCATAGGAGACTCAGGTCTCTGCTTCTGTGAACCAGCACTGGAGACGGGGGAGCAGCCCATTCAACTGGCTTTTGCCTTTACTCTTCCTTGCTCTGCCCTGATCCTTGCAGAAGTCACCGAGGGTAGCCAGGCAAGCACCATTCCCAGCTTTCTCGCATCAGCTGCTGGCCCTTTGCTTACTGCTGAAAATGACTATAGTTCCTTTTAATCTTGCTCCAGTTACAACCTCCACCCCCAAGTCCTGCTAGGCTCCCACAACCTTAACCACCAATGAGCCCGTGAGGCCATCAGACATACCCCGCAGCCGTTGGAACGACTCCTCGCCTTGTGCTCCCACAGTGCCCTTGGGAGAACATGCAATGGTGGCCTGGCACTTCCTATGTGCCATGCACTGGGACAATTGCTGTTTATTCCAGTTACTTTAGGAAAGATGTCATCTCTCCCATGTAAAATGTGGGCATTCTCGTGAGTTAGATTCTGCGGTCATCTCCAATGCACACATGTGGAGACTGAGCCCAAGAGGGTTCTATAAAACTGCCCAACATCATGCCATGCAAGCGGTAGGTGGCAGAGCTGGCCCTGGACACAAGTCTGCCTGACTGTACAGGCAGTGGGCATGACCCCCACCAGGGGCTGTGGTCACTACATCCATCCCACACCTCGTGTACATTTGGACCCATGCCCCATCACCTCTGCTGGGAAGACCCATGCAGGCTGTTCCTCGATCTTTTTGGCAGGTCTGGGCATGCGGAAGCTGCTTAGTGGATGTTGAATGAACAAATGAATGAACAAGTGATTCCAAATTTGGCAGGACTAGGGTATGCATAATCATGATCTTAATCAATACGTGAAGGAAGATAAGGTATTGGTCAAAACTGGAGATTCTTGATTTAATTTTTTAAATGTTTACTCATTTTTGAGAGAGTGAGAGGGAGAGAGAGAGCGAGAGCGCATAAGCAGGGAAGGAGCAGGGAGAAGAGGAGACACAGAATCTGAAGGAGGCTCCAGGCTCTGAGCTGTCAGCACAGAGCCCGACACAGGGCTCGAAATGATGAAATGCAAGATCATGACCTGAAGTTGGACACTCAACGACTGAGCCACCGAGGCACCCCTGTAGTTTCCTGATTTAAACACACACACACACAACACACACACACACACACACACACACCAGTGTCCAAAATGCCACCTTCTAGGAAAAAAGTGGCTGGACCCTAATTTAATACTTTATAGAAATAGCTCCTTAATGTGCATTAAGCACCAAAGGTCAGTCACAAACAGTTGAGTTTACTGGGATTACAGGGAGATCAAATATTCCAGCTTCTTTACAGACATTTGTATGTGGTCGGCATGCTTTATTCGTTGGGACAGAAAGGGGGGGGAGGGGGGCTCTTCTTCATAGCGAAGGAGAAAGGAATACCTCTGAGCACCTATTCTGTGTCCGGCACTGTGCACGCCTTCTCTCATCAGCCCCCAGAGCACCTCTATGAAGATGCTGCTGCCTTCCACTAGTTCGGAAAAGGCTCAGTCAGGGCCCACTCTTTCTGTGAGGAAACGTAGCCAGTGAATGGTGGAATCAGGCTTTACAGCCAGGTCCCTCAGATTCCAAAGCACACATCCTTTCTTAATAGAGTATATTTCTAAAAGGAGTGGTTCATACTGCCTTGAACTTCACACTCAAGGCTACTAAAGAAGAGAAAATGCTCTCTACTCTCTCCCCAACCCTCGGAGAACACGTGACCAGTCTGAATAACATCTGGCCTCAAACATCTCCATGTGGCAATAAGAATTGCTACCACCATATAGATTTTTTTCATAAAGCACCTAGGAATTAACAAGGTAGATGTAAAAAGTATTATGATATATATAAAATATGGAGGGGCAACGAGGAGTTAGAACACTGGGAAGGAAAAAAATCATTCTTTTCATTATGGAAAAATAACTATTTTTCTGCCATAGAGACACAGGGCATAAGAGTTAGACATGATGAGCTGTAAGATATGCATGGCACTTGCCAACCGAAAGACACAAACCATGTGGTCCCGGAATCAAGAACCACCATGTAAGGAGATGCATAGCTAAGAGATTTATATAAATATACATCTACGAGTGATCACCGAGAAACTACCCCAATCGCACAGACCAGCAGGTTCAGGCGCTGGCAACAGTAAATCCTGAAAAAGCAGGGACCCTCCCCCCCCCTCCCCCCCGCAAGTCCTCTCCAGTGATCCCAATGGCTTTTCTGCCGCTGGAGAACGAGCTCTGGGTTTCATTCCGAGAACTGAGGAGGAGGTACTTATCTTTTGGTTAGGACCAAATTAATTTTAATGCAGCTTTGTGGCTCCTGTTTAAACAGCTGTTTATTCTCTCCCCAAGAAATTATCTAATGTGTTTTTGGAGGCAGCCACTTGGACGCTGCTTGTATAACAGACTCAGGGAATAACCCTAAACCCTGCAAGAGACAAACAAGCAGAGGCCAGTTGAAATTTATAGCGTAACCCAAGCTTGCAGAATCATAAAACTCTGTGTTCTCCTTATTACAGTCAGAGCCTCACATTCAATTCAAGGGTCACGAATCTGAAATGTTGGCAGGCTTCCTACAACAAATATGGTGGTCTGAAATCCTAAACATCTGGCCCTAGTTCTCCAAGACACGTTATAATATAAGATCCAGAGGTAGAGTGACTGGTTCCCAAGGACTTTTCTGTAACAATAGGGTCATTTTAGAGAAGGAAAGAAAAGAGAAACAAACAAACAACAAAACACGGCACATTTTGAAACATAAAATGAGGTAGAAGTTGTGTGTTTTGTTTTGTTTGTTTTGTCTTGTTTTTAACAGATTCGGCCACTGGCAAACAAAATTTCTCGGGAGAAGCAAGAAAATAATTTAGAAAGAGCCATATACCTGTCATGCCCAGACTGTTATTAAGATCCTCTCTGTCTCGCACATGCACATAATCTTCAAGTCTATCGGACAAATTACAGTGGGCCCAGAGTCTTACTGGTGGGCTCTAAAAGAAACACATCAATTTTCGAACACTAACAATTTTAAATTAGGACAAGAAGGAATATTGTTAGTAATACCGGGAAGCAGGAGGGAGGCACTTCCACTTGCAGAATAACAATACGATTAAATTGAAATTGTTGTTTTCCAAATACAGTCACTTTATAAAATGTACAGTAACGCTTTTATATGTAAATTATCTAAACTCGGAAAACCCTTCACTTTAAATGGAACTGAGACTAGTTTAACGTAGAACGCTTTGGTGAAAACGTGCCTAAAATGAATAAAACTGCAAAGCAAAACAAATAATATTCTGCAGACAAATGCGGCACATAATGCTAGTTTTTTTCTCTCCCCCCCCCTTTTTTTTGGTTGTTATTTGTTTGGTTTTTGATTGATAGGTGTTACACTAAGAGAAACAGCTAGAACTCCTGCCTGTAAATTTATTTTTAATTTTGCGGCTGCTTAACGTTAAGTGATATTTTCCAGTTGGTAAATTAAAAATGTTACTAATGCCATTTCAGAGGAGGGAGGAGGGAGGTGGAGGTGCGAATAGAGAGGGCAAGATAACTTATCTGAATCAAGATGCTTGCTCCAAAACGCCTTTTCAAATGCATTCCAGGGGTCTCATTTCTTTTGTAGTGTCTTATTTAAAACCTCCCTTCCCTTAATTAACAACACGCTTGTCGTCCCCAACCCCCCCACTCCCCCATCCCCCACAATGAGCATTTCAAATCTTGGCACTTTTCCTTGGGTGAATGTTTTAACATCTGCAGACATTCTCAGTGCACATGTGACCATCTCTCCAACGGGACCATGTGCTCTTTGAAGGCAAGCACTGCATCTTTGGATTCCTGTTCTTTCCCCGAGCCGCCCTAACAACCTGATAGACGATTTAGCAAATGGTGGTCTTCCAAGAACGAATAAGCAGGAATGGTTTGATGAGCAGGGGGGCCGTCTCCCCAAAATAACCCATCCACCACGATTGCTCACACCGTGGTGATGGCTACGTGCCAGGTCCTGCGCTTAACACGATATGTGCAGAGACTTAGAAAAATGGGCTTTGACAGAAAGGTGATTACCCACAACCAAATAGTATGAGGGGGAGGGAGGTGGGGTGGGCGTGGATATGAAAGCATGTGTGCGTGATGTGAGGCTCATCATCCTAACCGATCCCCTTTAGATCTGCTGCGCAGGGTCTCTGCTTGTCCATGCCTCCACACTGTGGCTTTCTATAGTGCCTGGTACCTTACAGAGTAAAAAATAAATAAAAATCTAAAAAAATAATTTAATAAAAGGAGTATCAGTTCAAGTTATTTCAGAAGGAGCCCTGGATGTTATTTCCTCCAGATCATGGACCAATGCCATCCACGCTGTCTCCTTCTTTTCATCTCAATCTCCTCAGTTCTCTCTGAGAATTCCTGGCATATAGTAGGTACTTGAGAAATAGTTGTCACCTAAACAAATACTCCCTTTACAAAAAAAAATCCTTAGTAAAACTGGGAGTCTCCTGAGGTGCATACCTTCTCCATCAAGAGTAGGGAGAGAACGGGTCAGAGAATTTATCCATGTATGTATTCATCGATTCACATTGTGATGAGCAGTAAGACATACTTTCCTTGCAGGGATGGACAGCAGACTGAAGCTCCGTATATAGTTTTTAAAGTCTGACTGCAACTCTTAAGTTAACAAGAAAAGAATCAAACTCATTTAACTCCCAACACTCTAAAAACCCAGTGATAACTGAGCCAGTCTTTTTTTTTTTTTTTTTTTTTGGCACTACAATAATTCTTTTATGATGCTATCCAGTGAGAATCCCTCATGGAATTTTCTCTTACCATGGAAATGCATATGGCCTCTGTGGTACAACAGCTGCATAACTACATAATTGTTTACAAATGTACAAAATAAGTACCCAAACCAATAAAAAATAATAACTTGGGCATCCATAAAGAAGAGATTCCATAAACATGCAATGGCCCATACTTTCTCTATAAATAACTATTGAGGCAAAAATACAACCACCAGAACCCCTTATTTCAAATCCCTTTCTATAAAGTAAATGGCATTGGCAGTCTGGCAGGCTAATACCATCATGCTTTCCCAAGCGAAAATGCTTTTTTATTAACATTTATCATTTAGTCACCATTAAAGTAACTGCATTAAAAGTGGATTCATTTACAAGACACTTGGTGTTGAGTCCACTACGTTCTGAATATGTTTCAAACCAGCACACGGCTTCCTGCCATCACCAAGGAGATGGGGGCCATGGAAAGGGAAACTGTGAGTGATTATTCATACCCACATTCACTAATATGAAGTGATGATTAGGAGGAAGGAGAAAAACATGGATCCTTCCAAATATGTTTCCAACTACTGCCCTCCGGTACACCCACCAGAGACCAGCCCAAAGGAATTCTGTAGTGGAGTCTCCAAGAAGCAATGGGGGCTTGCCCGTCAGTTTCCCTGCCTAGAATCTTGTCTTCCTTTCCACTCCACCTCCCCAGTGTGTCCAGCGAAACTCCAATTCACTCATCAAAACCCAACTCAACTATCTTCTGTCCCAAGGAATGTTTATTCCTTGTCCAACATCAGACAGAGTAAATCACGCCCTTCACAGCAGTTCTTCTGTCAGTTTCTGCACTCAGTAAACAACGGATGACCACCTACCAAGAGCCCAACACTGTTCAAAGGCACTAGAGATAATGATAATGAACAGGATACACAAAAAAGCTGGCAGTCTCCAAATACATGACTACTAAGTAAAGAGTATAAGATCAGGTAGGATTATATTATTTCATATTCTATACTTATCATAGTTATTGGGCCGTGTTTCCCAGAATAGACTATTGACTACTGTATCTCTATATTCACATACTTTTGCAAACTAGCAATGTCTACTGAATTGATTTAAATTAAATTAAAAAGTTTTTTTAATGTTTATTTATTCCAGAGAGAGACAGAGCACAAATGGGAGAGGGGCAGAAAGGGGTCAAGACAGAATCCGAAGCAAGCTCCGATCTGTCAGCACAGAGCCTGATGAGGGGCTCAAACTCACTTACCATGAGATCATGATCTGAGACAGAGTTGGATAATCGACTGAGCCACCCAGATGCCCCTAATTTAAGTTAAAATTTAAAAACCACATGAACTATTAACATAGTGCAGGTCAAGCACCAGGCTGAGGGACAGGGACTGGATTTATACAAAATGCCTCTGCCCTCCAGGAGCTTACAGTCAATGCCTGAGCGACTCTGGTCACGGTAATCATGATCATAGTCGGGTAAAACCACTTATCCTTTTATACTTTTCAGGGCAAACGCTACTTCCTGTTATGCTCACAACAGTGTGAAGAGGTGTTAATTAGTTGAACTTTACTGAGCATTAAGGCATTCATTCCCTAACTCCTGACCATGGAAAATGGTACAGGCTATATTCCTTTTGCAACAAAAATAGAAGAACCGACATGAAGCTGGTGAGATCGGGTAAAGGGAACCTGGCTAAAAAAGCGGCTGCCCACAAGATGGGTGATGGTTGACCAGGATGGGAAATGAGGCCGGAAGCTGCTAGGTCATGGAGACCCAGCAAAAGGAAGGCCCTGCAGCTGGATAAGGGCCTCACCTCCTTGGGGCCACACCTCCAACAAAATCTCCCTGGAGACGGACTGGCGGGCCTTACCCTGATGTTACAGGAAAAGGAGCGTAGAGACATGAGGGCTACCTCAGAGCCACAGACATGTGCCCAGCAGTGGCCGCGGGGATAACGTCATCGAGACACGCACAGCGTAGCATGGAGATCCTGGTGCAGGGTCTACACTGCAGGTGCATCTGGGACAAGGGCCTCGTGAGGGTTCCTCTACCACCGGAGTCTAGTCTCGGAGGGTAAGCGGAGCTTGGCAGACGCATTGCTTCCTAGAAAGGCTATAACAGATTACCACAAACTATATCAGAACAGCAGCAGAATTATGGTTTCTCGGTCGTGAAGGCCAGAAGTCTGAAGTCAAGGTATCAGCAGAGCGGCCCTCCCTCTACGCCTCCAGGGGAGAATCCTTGCTCACCTGCCAGCTTCTGGTAGCCCCGGGTGCCCCTCGGCTTGGGGCGGTGCAATGCCTATCTGTCCCCCACCTGCCTGTGACTGTGTCTCTGTGTGTCTCATCACATCGCCCTCCTGCTTCCAGGTGTCGCCTCTGTGTCCAGATTTCCCCTGGGTATGAGGACGCCAGCCTTAATGGATTAGGGTCCACCCTAAGGACCTCATTTGAACTTCATCACCTCTGAAAAGATCCTATTTACAAATAAGGCCATGTTCTGAGTTGCTGGAGGTTAGGGCTTCAACTTGACCTTTCGATCCTTTTTTGGGGGGGAGGCAAGTGACACAATTCAACCCAGGGTAGTTGTGGGGTAAACAGTCGGGAAAGGGTATGTTGTCCTTTTCCAAAACACCTGGGTTGGAGCCCGTCTCCTCCACTTACTACTTGTGACCGGGAGAAAGTCTGATCCATTCTGTCCCTGTTTTCTCATCTGTAACATGAGAAGGTTAACACGTACCTCACAGGCTAGTTACGAGGATTGAAAGAACTAATGCAAAGAATAGGTAGATGAGTAGCTGATGGACTCAAGAGCTTTTTTCCTCTTTCCTTTCTTTTAGACATCCTTTTGGTGATAATATTTATTAAGATGCATCCTCTCTGAGACCACATGATTTCTCCCTCAAAGGCCTGCGAGACCTTGTACCACAGACATCTCGGTTGGTGGCCTCACTGGCCTCCCCCCCTGCAGGCTTCCACATGCTTGCCCATCATCCCCCACAGCCGAGGAGGCCGTATGAGGGATTCTGGAAAAGCTTTTGCCTTTCCTGATAAAAGGGTCAGAGCCAGCTGGTACCACTCCCTTCTTCTTCCCAGCTGGAACCCAACAGGTATGTCAGGCGTGGTGGTGGCCATCTACGAGCCCAGAGGAATGACCTAGAGAACCACAGGGCTGGTGACCCAGAACTCTGACAAGTGTTGAGCTGTTGCGCCAGCTGAGTCACTGCCAGCAACTGCCTCCCTCTGGGCTCCTTATTAAGCAAGAAGAGACAAAGCTCAATTTGCTTACGCTAATTTTACTTGTGTTTTCTCTAACCCGCTGCTGAACTCGCTCCTTTCTGATAAAACTTCTAGTTGGTCTCTGTGTTGCCAATCCTAAACCACGATGAACCATTCTCTATCCAACAGCCATGGCGTTGGCATGAGCTACATCATAACATAGCATATCATATGTGACACCTTATGTCAAACATATGTCATATCCTATAAGCATCGTATCCTATCAGTCTCTCTCTAGCTGAAAACCATCTAGGTCTCAAGCCCTCCATTCACAAGGCTCTGTGTGATTGGCCCCTGCCCTCAGCTTTCACCTTGAACCTGCCTCCTCATCTATTCTGTTCGGCCTCCACTGAGCCTTTCCACTTCCTCCAACATGCCAAGCTCCTTTCAGGTCCAGAGATCTTGACGACTGTTTCTCCTGCTTTGGACATGTTGCTATTCTAACTTTGAGTAACTGGCTCTTCATCATCCTCCGTGTCACTCCTAGAAGAGCACCTTGGATAGGGAGGGCTGTCAGGACATGTTCGGTGAACGAAGGAGGGAAAATCTAACATTCACAGAGCACAATGGTGTGGCACAGCCACAATGTTGAAGGGGACGCCACGGAAGAGTTCTGGGTTCATTCAGTCACCAAGAATCCACACTTTGGTTTCTTTTACCCGCTTCCCTCCTCATCCCACCCAGTGTGTTCTCCTGGAAGTTAAGCCTGGATGCATCTGCACATACCCACAAAGCCCTCCTACTCGGTGGTACAGCCAGGTGGCGACCCCTGCTCCCTACAGTCCAGGCCTTAGGTCTTTCTCTTTCTCTCACTATATTCATGTCAGGACCCGTGCATTAGTCTGCCAGAGCTGCCATGACAGAACACACACCCTGGGCGGCTTAAACAACACACATTTCTTTTCTCATAATTCTGGAGACTGGAATTCCTCAGTCAAGGTGTTGGTAAATTTGGTTCCTTCTGAGCCCTGTCTGGCGTGAAGATGGCCATGCTCCTGCTGCATCCTCACATCCTCTCTGGGCTGTGCACATGCATACCTCGTATCTGTATGTCCCAATTTCCTCTTAAGTGGACACCCACCCCATTAGATTATGGACGCCCCCGAATGGCTTCATTTTAACTGAATTACCTCTTTAAAGACCCTCTTTCCAAACACATTCACATTTGGAGGCACTGGGAGTAAGGGGTTCAACATATGAATTGGGGGCGGGGACACAGTTCAACCTGTCACATGTACCAAATGATACCAGCATCAAAGGACAGAGCTGCTGGCCTGGTTACCAGGAATGATCTATGTCTTACGGCTCACACTATGACCTGTCTGTCATTCCTGGCAGTCTGTCTCTTGAGGTGGCCAGATCATATTTTCTTAGAAGAATTTTCAAATGTACCTCACAGGAGAGAAACTGGTTAAAATGAACCCATAATCCACCAAGAGCTACAACATTTTCCAATCTTGAGTCATTTATCCTGCCCTCCAATTATTTTTTTTAATTAAAAAAAAAGTTTGTTTATTTTTGAGAAAGGAAGAGACAGAGCACGAGCAGGGCAGGGAGAGAGAGAGCAGGAGACACAGAATCTGAAGCAGGCTCCAGGCTCTGAGCTGTCAACAGAGAGTCCAATGTGGGGTTCAAAGCCACGAGCCATGAGATCGTGACCTGAGCTGAAGTCAGACACTTAACCTACTGAGCCACCCAGGAGCCCCAACTATTTCTTTTTTTTAAAGCAAATCCCAGACATCTCACCGGTGTACGTTTTTCAGTATGAGTCTCTAATATGAAATGAATTTTATTTAAAATATTATCATGCTTACCAAATTAACAGTAGTTTCTTAATACTACCTATTACCTACTCCATATTCAGATTTCCCTGATGGTCTCAGAAAATTGTCTTTGATAGTAGGTTCATTTAAATCTGAATCAAAACAAGCTTCACATATTGCATTTAGATGCCTTGTCGCTCACGTCTCTTTTAATCCATGCAACATTTTGAAGTCAGATGCACACTACCTGTGCACTCAGAGCACTTTCTCACTTAAAACGTCACGGGAGAGCATCTAGCATCCAAGATACGGGAGACCAAGAGCTCAGACTCCCGTGAATGGGAGGGGGTTCAGGCTGCTTCTTCACCGAGCTCGCACAGATTACGGATGATTTAATGTCCAGGAGGGCAGTGCTGAAAGATATGCTCTTTCTCTTTCTAAGTGAGCTTTGTTCTGAATTTGGATTAATTTAAATGGCGCGTGCACAGAGGGAATTTGTAAGATAGGTTTACGGAATAATTGTGATCAATACTCATGCGTTTATAAGTGGGAGTGTGTGCGCAGTAGGCTTTGAGGGGCTCCTCTGTGCTCACTCTTTAACGGTGATCAATACTCATAGTCAATCACCAACAGGGGAATCGGAGCAAACATTTATATTCAGACTGTGCTGGGTCCCCTTATGGAAGGTTCTTTCATTGGGTCGGTTAGTCGCAAATACATTTATCAGACACTGTTACACAGGGATGGAACTATAAAAACACATTTTTAAGCATTAAAGGTTTATCATTCCATCATCTGTTCACACTTTCATCACCAAGATCTTTGGGGCCAGTCTTTCAAACTATTATTCCTGAACAGCTGTATGCTCTAAAATTGATAGTCTTCTTAGTTGATGGATCCACAAAAAAATTGTTAAATATTCAAAAAGCTCTCAATGGCTGCAGTCATCCAGTCCGAACATTTCCCTTCAGAGCACATATCCCAGTCTGATAAGAGCCTCTTGCTCCTTATTTGTCGAACCAATTATTCAGTCCGGTTATTACTGAATAAGCCCCCCAAGTGGTGAAGCTATTCACAGGGGACAGCGATATATTTTAAATGTGCATACCTGCATATTGCCTTGAATGTTACAATTTCTGTGTAACATTGGAGGATTCTTGATAGATTTGTTTCTCTGGCATACAAAGGCCAGAATACCAAGAACAGAACCAGCCATACTCTGGTTAATATAGCCAGTTGGCTTTAAAGAAACTCATTTTGCAGTATTCCCCTACTGTGACCCTCCATGTTCTAAAATTCCTATCGAGTCGTCATTAGGTCCTAAAGTCTGGCCTTGAGAAACAGATAAGTTACTTTTCGTCCAGATGTTGGTAAGTGCTCAAGCAGAAAAGAAAACTGTGCGGAGACGAGAAATGCACACCCTCTACAGCTTTACTATGTCATCTCCCGGGTGGGGACATCCCAGCGGGACGACGTTGAAAGGACTCGGTGGGGTGGGCATGTACTGGGGGGAACCAGGCAGGGGGCCGGGCAGCCACCCCATTTCTTGAACGTGCTGCTTCCAGAAGCAAATCTCCTGGCAGTGAAGTGTATGTGCAGTTTGGTGGCTCTTCACACCACCTGGGAGGTGAGTCTCCGACTGCCCCAAGTGCAGGGGACGTCGGGTGATTTGAGGGCTCACTTTAATGTGGGTAAGACACCTGTTCCGAGGGCACCAGGTGGGAAAGACGAGGTCTGCTCCAGGGACATCTATGAGGTGAGTCACTGCCGGGGAAAGAAGGGAGAGTCACTCCGGGCTGCGGCTGGCCGGCCAGAGAGCAAACTGTCTCTTTGGAAAAAGAAGTCACATGAAGAAAATTCCTTAGGCACCACCAAGCGCTCAGTCACACTGCAGTTTGTTTTCATCACTTGTTAAGAGGCCCCGCATGTAAAGGGCACGATAGTACGTCCATCTGAGAAGGCTGTGGGAGGGTCGCGCGGACAGCCAAGTGGCTGGAAGATGTTCTTATGAAGCAAAGTTGAACACACCCTTTTAATCACATGACAGGGGCTGTGTCAGAGATGAACCGAATTCCTCAGGAAGGCCTGTATCTGGGAAGGACTCCGGCGGGGCCCGATTGCTTCCGCCAGGCTGGGACCCTCTGAATTAGAATGGCCCGGAAATCTACAGGCTCCCCTTCAGCCAGACACCGCCAACTCGCTCCTCTCTGTGATCACTGCTTAGCTTAAATGAGTTAATCTCGTTTTCCAGATGAATTGGTATTTTGTCTCCCGCAGGCTGTGATTACCGGATAAAAGTATTGTGTTAACAGGAAGGCTGGGGTTCCGGCACCACATCCCACGCCTGGGAACAAGCTCCTCTCCACTCACCTCGTCTCCCCTTGCTGTGCTGAGTGGGGCTGAAAGAGCCGGAAGGAGCCATGGAGCCACACGTGGGGCAGTACATCTCTCAGATGGATTATGGCCCCTCATAAGAGGTCAGAGGACCAATTTATCTTCATGTTTTGAAACACGGTTTATAATCCTGACAAAATTTAAAACACATCTAGGGCAAAGAGACGTGTAAACGACACCGAGCTTTCTGCTCCTTCCTCTGAGCTGCTCTTGAACCACACCAGCCAGCAAACAGGTCCGGGCTGGGGGCCTACTCCCCCCGGAAAGCATTTTTGCTGGGATGCTGTCAAAGTTTGTCTGTCTGTTTTAGGAAGGCCAACACCTGGGCCCTCCCTTCAAGGAGCTTTATGTCTCTGTGCCTCATGGTAGGCGTCATTTCTCTTTTTAAGTTTTTAAAGATTACTTTGGACTAAGACCATAATATATGCCATTGCGGGTGCAGACACTGGTCCTAAGAACATTCCCCACCTTCTTTAACTGCGAGGTCTCCCAAAAGCCACTTAATTTCTTGGAGCCCCAGTCTGTCATCTGGGAAGAGGTAATAATTACCCCCAACTTTCAAGGCAATTGTATGGATATGCAATAAAGCACACTCTTAGAGGGTCACATGTATTTAGTAAGGAGTAGCTCTAAAAAGTATTATTACTTCTCACGGTGGCTACTGAATCATAGATTGATATCAAAATTGTGTGGTAGAGCCGGGGAGAAACGGTAAGAGGTCATAGGCAAGTGCTGGATTTAGCAAACAAAAAATATTGGATACTTAAATTCTAATTTCAGATAAACAACAAATAATTTCTTAGTATATGTACATCATATATGTATATATATAATAAGCATTATATACATACATGCATATAAGCATAATATATACACACACACAGAACGTGTGTGTGTGTGTGTGTGTGTCCTAATAAGTATGAGACAGAAGTGTGTGTGTGTATGTCCTAATAAGTATGAGACAGAAGTATGTCCTAAAGGTTGCATGGCTACATTTATACTAAGAAACTACTTGTTGTTTATGTGAATTCGAATGGAATTGGGTGTCTTGCATTTTATCCGGCAAGACTAGCTGTAGGATTTGGGGTCAGAAGATCAAGATTGTAACTCAAGGACAGATACCATAATTCTGAGTCTTACGTTTCCTCATCTATGAAAGGAGCCCAACTGTAAGAATGATACCTGCGTAATTCACACAGTTGTGGATGGAATCGAATCATGTTTGGGAACATGATTTGTAATGCAGTGTATCATTCCTTTAAAATTTGTTTTCTTGTTCATTTATTGCTTTAGAATAGAAACAGCCTAATGTTCAGCTAATTTTTCAGAGGGGCCTGGGGCCTGACAGGGGGATTGAGGGAGTATTCTCTGTGTAAGGCTCCTCCGTAGAGTGAGGGACAGGGCCCCCTCCCTACCACATGAGGGAGGGAGAGCTTCCTACATGCTACCGTGCATACTTGGCAACAGGCAGCCTGGTAAAGCCGTGTTTACTGTCACACCCACAGCGGCACGTTTCTGGGAACTGTGTCCTTCTGAAAGATGGTCTCTGACTAGTCAGGTCTGAAGTGGATACTTCCCAATGAGAGGGGCCCAACATTCCAGAAGCTTCTGAGGATAAACAACGTCTATATTCATTATTCCTCCTACCATCTGAGGTGGTGATTGTATCCTGGGGAGGCTAGACGCTCCACGACGGGAAAGCTCTACGTATTCGGACCGTGTCTAGCGTTTAGACCAGCCTGGTGTAAGTCCTGCCTTCCCCAACCCCACTTGTATGATGTCAGGCAACTTGCGGGATCTCCGTGGACCTTGGTGGACCCAACGCCAATAATCGAGGAGACCCGGCTGACCGAGTTGACGAGGATGTGATAGAAGACAGACATGTAGAGCATGATCTCACCTCCCTCTTCCTTGGCACACACTCAGTACAAAAGGACTACTTTTCACACCGTAGGTAGGCACACTAGCCAATGAAATCCTAGATTATTTCAGGTGGTTATTTCTCAGTCACTAGGCACAAAGGAGCACCAACTGCAGAATAAGGGGCAAGACATCCGCCACTGACTGTGGACATCCCTGGCCCTCATTCCCCACTCCACTCCTGACCCAGCGGAGAGGAGCTGGGATTCACAGACCCTTCTGATGCCAACGTTCTGGAGCAAGCCGAGGAGGACGCTGCAAAGAGTAGCCCCTGCATATACCAAGTACCTCCGGCGCTCGTGTACAAGATGCCAAACTACAGGTGAGGAGGCACGGACACACACACGGCCCACATTTTACACACTGCACACCGGTTTTCATAGATTTGGGAGGTTTTGCACAAATGTTGGGCAAAAATGTTTTGCATGCAAGTAAAGTCTGACTACGATAGCTTTTTAAGATATCTGAAGAATATTTTTGTTCTCAGATGAGTAGCACTCTTCCCCGGGGTGAGGGGTGGAAGGAGGGTAAAGAGAGTAAAAATAAACCCCTTACGCGAAGACCACCTGGGTGATCAGAATGAACGCTGCAGCGAGGCCTTCTTGACAACCCAGGATGTCAATTATGCAAACAATTTGTTCATGAAGGGACACAAATTTAGCTTCTGCTTAAAATATGCAATGGTTTGCGTGGAATGTAGTCTCTCTCGGCGGACTAGGGAACTGATGGGTTCACTTCTAGAGGCAGTGTGTTATCTCAGTCAGCTGTAAGCGTGTGGACCTTCTGAGAAGGTTGATGAACCCATCAGTATCGTGTGAACACAAGTCACGAGGGGGACCTCATGCTTGAGAACGGGCATTCTCTCTGGTGGATGGACTGTCAGCGCTTCTGTAACTGGAAGGGCATCTACTTTGGGCTATAGATATGCTTCGGAGGCACTGAGTTCTCCTGCTGCTTCCCTTAGCTTCTTTCCAGCTGACAGATGAGAAGGTTGAGAAAGAAATGAAATGGATGAGAGAAAGAAAGGGGAGGCACCAGAGAAAGCTGCAGAGAGACGTAGCCCTTGACTATAGAGAAAGAGAGACCGAGATGGAATTGTGACGGACTCCGGATGCCCCCAGAGAGGAGATTCTTGGAGGAAACACCCAATCTAAGAGCAGAGGAAGATAATGGCCCAGGTGCTTTAGCCTGGATCTGGAAATAATAAATGTGTCTAAGGATGCGTGTGTACATGCATGCATGTGCGTGTGTGTGCGAGTGTGTGTGCAAGTTAAAGGCAACGTCTTCAAAAAGCTACCCTGATGGTCTGAAAAAGAATACAGGCAAACCTTAATCAAAACTGGTACATATATATGTCTAAGGTATTTTCTGATAACCTTATTACATATTATTTAACTTTATTAAACTTGGGGCTTATCAAAGGAAATCTTTTAAATATAAAAATGTTTTCTCTTTTTAAAAAGTATTTTATTTATTTTGAGAATGACCGAGAGAGAGAGAGCGAGAGTGAGAGTGAGAGAGTGGCAGGGCAGAGAGAAGGAGGGAGAGGGGCTCGAACTCATGAAACTGTGAGACTATGTGACCCAAGCCATAATCAAGAGCCGGATGCTTAGCCGACTGAGCCACCCTGGCGCCCCAATAAAAATGTTATATTCTGAATATATTCTGAAAATATTCTGAAAATAAGGTGTGATTATGTTTATGATCAAATGTGGACACATTCATATTTGAATTTTTGAAAAGCTACCATCTCTGACTGCAAAGTATATTTCACCGCATGGTAAGCTTGAGGACAGAGACCTATCTGACTCACTGCTATATCCACAGTATCTCCACCATGCTTCACACTCAGTAAATGAGATTTAGTGAAACGTGAATGCCCCTTCCCAGCCAGTCAGGTTTCTTAACAAAGATACACTACCACCACCTGGTGACAAGATACCAGAATTGCAGGGATAGGGTTTTTGTTTTATTCTCTTTCCTATTTCTAATGCACACAGGAGTAGTCTTAATCCGGTGGCACGTGAAGCATGACACAAAGTCGCCAAATGCAAAGAGCTCGAAGCAAGAAAGCAAATAAATATGAAACTGTTTAGTGTGCATGATCCCAAGCAATATTGGCTTTTGTCCAGTCCTTTCCTGTCATGTGAAGTAGTTATTTCACAGAATCCTCCCAGACTTTTTAGGCTGCACAACTGCAGGCTCAGAGTAGAGCCAGAGCCTCGTCGTCACGTCAGCTTAGCGGGACTGGAAGGTGGAGAAGAGCTTGACTGACAGCTGATAAACAGAACAGAACAAAGACAGGCTTCACTCGGGAACACTGCCTTTTTTTTTTTTTTTTTTTTTTAATGGCCACATTTGCTTTCCCTTGTTTTCATCTCCTCTCAAAAGAAGACCATTTGACTCTTTTTGGTTTGTTTTGTTTTGTTTTTCATACAGACCGTGTTGTCAGCGAGGTCCGGAAGCTACAATGAATATAAAGTACTGGGCAAAACAACATTTGATAAATGTAAACAATATGCATAGAGAAAACCTCTCAGATGAAAAACCCACATACATTTTTAGCGGCCGTCAGACTGAATGCAAATGGCTTTGGAAAATATAAGTGGTTGGCTTTTTAATATCAAAGAAATCACAGCCTTTTCTTTGGTACTAAAAACACTGCTGCGCTAAAAAGAAGTAACTAAATAAACCACGCGGCTGATTTTCAGCTTGTAGAAAGTCCCAGCCTCTGCCCTAACCTCAGCAGCGCTATCCTTCTAGAAATGTTAAACGGGTCGGGCTTGGGGGGGTGGGGGGGGATAGGTAAGGGGGAGGTTGAGAGAACCAGAAATGCTGCTATTTTTTCAGGCTGCCTCTCAAAAACAAATGCACTTCATGTTTTAGAGGAAGAAGCAATTAAACAAGGAAATAAAAGACTTTGCTCCGGTTCACAAATGAAGCCACGCGATGTCATCGCTTCGGAATCGCTGGGCTCCAGTTGTTTTCCAAGACAACGCACAGGCAGCCTTGCCCGAAAGAAAGGAGTCAATAGGGAGAAAATAAATAGAGCGTTTCCAGAACTCACCCAGCAGCTCGGAAAACTGTCTGCTTACTATTACACAGTTTGAACATTGTCATAATCATTTTCACAGTAAAGATACCCTTCCTGCAGTTTAGACCAAGAATGCATGACTAATTTTAACCACTTGTGCAAATCTCCTAATGGAAATTTCAAACAGCTTGTATGGATTAGAGTTTTGTAAAGTGTATGGACAGAGTGGCCACAGATACCGAGTGGCAGCAATCCTTACACCAACCCCGTCGGTGCCTGACGGGTTCCCGAATGACAGAGGGCCGTCACACAGTCCACACACACACACACACAAGCCACAACTCTCCTTGACACCACGTGAGCAGATGTTCTACGTGCACAGGAAGTACAACCAAGGGTCGTGCAAAGGCAGAGGAGAGAATGCAGGCAAGTGGCCGTGTGCTACCATTTCAAGACACACCAGTAAGTACTGGAGGCGAGCAAAGTCTAGAGGTCTCCCCCCGCCCTTGTGCTCTCACCAAGTTCAAGCCATATAGCCTCACTGTGGGGAGCGCAGTTCCCATTTTACAGACAGAAACTGAGGCTCAGAGAGGGGTGAGGACAACGCAGCTGCTGGTGGTTAAAAAGAAAATCTACCATGAGCCGAGGAGCCTCTCGAGAAAGCACACCCACGGCTGGGCGACCAAAGAGTCAAGTTCGTCTGCGGACAGATAATTGCAATGGTCGTACAACAGTGTGAATGCACGAAATGCCACTGAATTGCACACCTAAACGTGGCTGCTTTAATGGTTACGTGTATTTTTACTTCAATTAAAAATGAATAAATCAAGTCCACAAGCCCCTTTCCGCTGAGATTGACTGTGGTCATAGCCACGTGTGTGAAGAATCTTCTGTTACACCCACCTCTTTGCCCACAACTGTGCCAGAAACTTAGAGCATTAAAGAAAAAAAAAAAAACAGGAAAATTCTTCCCCTCTAGGAGGTCAAAGTCAGTGGGACAGTGGGGAATTTATTTTGTTTTATTTTCCCCACTCCCCAAATTCAGGCATTTGGGGCTTCTGGGGCTTTTTTAACTTTCTTCACGGAGATTCTAATTTCTACCTTGTTAGCAATTTTCACAGGAGAGCTGGGGGAGAAGCAGAAATCAGGACAGGAGGCAAACACTGGGAACGGCTCCTGTGTGGTCAAGGGTCCTTCCGAAACATGGAGAAAATAACAGATTCTTATCTGGAGGGAGGAGGGGAGAGAAGAAGAAAATGGAAACTGATGGCCTCCCTCTTCCATCCTGGGTCTTGATTCCCCTCCTGGCTAAAGTCAAGGTCCCTCCAGCCCTCAGCCTAATTCCCTGTCCTCCAGGGAGACTTCCCCCTCTGTGATCCCACTAATTTCAGAGGCTGCCTTTGGGAAGGGGTCAAAAAGTTCCGTGCTGACTCACAGGAGAAGCTCCGGGGCAGATGTCTGCTCCTGAAGGCCCGCACCGCAGCAGGCAGAGGGGAGATGGAGGGCAAGGGAGAGCGCCTGCAAGGCACTCTGGTCCCTTTGTCCCCCAGTGAGTGGCGGGCTTCAAATGGGACTGGAAAGGGCAATTAACCCTGGCCCCAGAGCACACAGCTTCCTCTAAATATGCTCTGAGAGCGTGTCCACCACATATCCAGTTCCTCTTCCATGTCTCCTTGACATTCTTAATTCTTTTTCTTCCTCACCTCTGGCGCTGCACCTAGGGATGAAATCACGTTGCCTGCTCCTCTACCGGAGGAGCACTGGCCATTTTTCCTCTTGCCTGCTCTTCCCGGGCCTTCCCTCCCATTGTGGTCACCGTGGGCGGAGCCACCACAGAGGGAGAGGGAACCTCACGCTGTAGCCCCAAAAGGTGGCTCACATCACAATCCATGGTCCTGGATGGCCTTAGCCTAATTCCTGGTTTATGACGTGGTTCAGACGCATAACCTCTGGGTACTCTCCTCCTCTGGGGAGCCCCCCATGGGGAAGGAAGGAAAGAATGAGGCAGGTGGTGGAGACACAGGGTGGGGTGGAGGGAGAGGGAATGAAGGGCAGCGGACCTGGGCTCCGATTCTGAAGCTGCCACCTGCCATAGGGCCATCAGGTCTCCAGCTACCTCGTGTGTCAGATGGGTTGGGGGAGAGTGGGATCTGGGGGGACGACAAAGTAGGGTCACCAAATAATCACGGCAAAGTGCCAGGCGGGGCTCACCACGTGCCAGGCCCCATGAAAAGGGCTTTATATAACCTGGCAGGCTTCATTCTTACCGTGAGAGAAGGACTAGCATCACCCCTGCTTTAAAGATGAAGAGACTAGGCCCAGAGAGGCTGCACAATTGGCCCAAGGCCACACAGCTGCACAGGGCAGAGTCCAGCTCCAGACTGTTCTCTTCCTGTGTCACTTACTGTCTACAGCGGCGTCCGTTGAAGGCCCTTGATAAATGCCAAGTCCTTGCCCCCTTCTTTCTGAGATTTTTTTTCTTCCAGCATCCTTTGGGTCAACTTCCAATAAACCAATCCTTTGGGTACTGTGCTGCTTAGCTTTCTTCCATTAGCTGGAAAGCATTCAATAAATATTCATCGAGCACCCGCTCTGTGCCACGCACCATGGTAGTGAAGGCCCCTCCTCCAAGTTCTGGCTCTCGAGGCTGTGGCCAGTGTGACCATGAGGTGGTGGTCAGTCTCACTGCACATGCAGAAATGCCTTAAGAAAGACAATGAGGAAGCCTGAGGAGGCATAAGTTGGTGGTGCAGGGAGGGTGCTGGGGAAATAGGAGAGGTGGCCCGGCCCCTCACCAGGCTTGTCGCTTCTTGGCCCGTTGGGCCTGTCGTATCTCTGACCTATGCAGGCTACACTGGCCAGGATTTGGGCAAGCTTCTGTGAGGGTCACTGGTCCATCTACTAGCGCACTGCTAGAAAGATGGCCAACGGACAGTGTTTCTCAGCGAGGGTGTTGCTGCCATCTTGAGGAACGGCATCTCTCTGTCGTATAGGGCGATGTTCCACATCTTGTCTCTCAGCCACCTCCCCATCCCAAGGCACAGTGAGCCTTGGTCACCCTTACCTATAAGAACCGTGGTCTCAGAAGATATGACTGCAAGCCTGAGGACCCCATGAGAGATACCCTGATATCACTTCATGGGCGGGAGAGACAGAAGGTGGAAGAATAGAGCCAGAATTCCATCAAGTTCAAAGGTGATTAAAGTTGGCCAGAAGACAATTACATGGAAAATCCTGAAGAAATGCAAACGTCAACTGAGTAAGGTGCCATCTGGTGGAAGGAACGGATGTCAGTGAGCAGAGAGAATAGGTGGTCTGTCCACTTTAAGAAATAGAATCATTGATATCATTGTGCCTATAAGGAGGCAGTTGTCCTAGAAGTCCAGGTGTCCATGGGAAACTAGTTCTCACCTCAGCCAGGAGGCTTTCTGGTTGTGAAGAAATCGCAGGATGCTGAGAAAACAGTCCGAAAAATTACATGGCAAGGGAGCCCCAATACTGTTTGGTAAGATATCAGACTTCCTTAATGCACAGACATCATTTAACCACAGGAAGACTAACATAACCATGCATGCCATTCTTACAACCACCCTGTGAGATAAATACTATCATGATTCCCTCTTAAAAATGAGCAGAATAAACACAGAGGGGCTAAGTTACTTGCCCAAGGCCACACAGCTAGATATGGCAGAGACTAACTCCAAACCCAGACAGGTGGTGTTTGAATCAAACATAAGAAATAATGTTTTTATGTCAGAGTTAAACATAAAAATATTGACATACTCGGACCAAGAGAAATATGCTACTGTATTGGCTTATCTTCAGATGTGTGGTATATTATGAACTTGTAATGTTTGAATTTGGCCTTCAGGAGCAGAGGTTGGCACACTAAGGCCTTTGGGCCAAATGTGACCCACCACTGTATTTATTAATAAAGTTTCATTGGAACACAGCCAGGTCTGTTCATTTATATATTATCTGTGGCTGCTTTCACATAAAGAGAGACTTGAATAATTGTGACAGAAACCATCTGAACTGCAAAGCTGGAAATCCTATCGGGCCCTTTACAGAAAAAGTCTGCCAATACTTGTTGTAGGCTTAGATGTTAGCTTATACGTTTCTATTTTAAATATGCAAATGGTAATTGCTAGAGAATTGTGATCATAAGGTGAAGTATTACCACATTTATAAAAGTGTCAGAACACTAACAAAACTTCTGGTTAATCATGTTTGCAATATATTTGTTAATTATGTACAAATCACTTAGCTTGTTGGGAAGTTTGTCAGTAACAGTACTTGAAAAGGAAATCAAAAGAGCGAATTCATGAATGTGGCTTAATATTTTTGAGATCTCTACCTAAATTCCTAAGTGAGCTCAAACATTATTCTAGAGCTCCTCAAAAATGGCTGCTAAAATTTCTCAGGCTTATGAGCAGAGCAATAAGCATTGGGAAGTTGAACTAAAAATCCTAAAGAAGAGACAGGATTTGAAATGTGCAATGTGAATGAAATGAATTTTAATTGTAAAAACCTAGGTAAACACATTCTTCTGCTTACACCAGGCCACCCTGGGAGCCACTCAAAGCCCTGATAATAATCTGGAGCTTGGATCCCCTTCCCTCTGCTTGTCAGCAGTAAGCCCAAGTGAAAGAGCACTGAAGGATCAAAGCTGGGTCCTCGCTGTCACCAGTGCCTGAACCCAGACCCCATCTGTCTTTTTTGACCCAGTTCAGGTAGTGAATCTGTTTGACAAATGGGATTGTCCTCAGCCGCAGAATTCCATATAAAAGAAACATCAAGGAAAAATGCCAATGTAAGGTGATTTTACAAATGCTTCTATATAAAATAAATATTTCACATATTTATTGTATATCAAATAAGCATTCTTATGAAATAAAATATATGTATTAATGTATAATACACATGATATGTGAACATATAAATATTTTTTACAAAATCACTTTGTTATTTCATGTAGCATTATAATCCATAAAGCCCTCTCAAACACACTCTCCTCTCTTGGTCCAGTAAAATAATGTAGCAACTCAGAGGCTAATGTTAGCTTTGAATGGAGTGATGCCTGCCTGCTAGCAGCATGGCCTTATGCAAATTACTAAACCTCTCTGTCATGTCAACACTAAGCAAGGGTAATAATCATACGTACTTCATGGGTTATTATCGGGACTCGAACGCAGAGTCCCTGAAAAGAGTGCTTAGTGCACAGTACTGGTACACAGAAATGGTAATGTGGATCTTAGGTGCTGTCATCGTAACCACTATCATTCTAGAAAACTCCTATAAGGTCAGAATGGCAAGCATTATTATCTCCCTTTGTGGAGGAAGATGCCAAGCATAGAAAGCTTCAAAGACTTGCAAAGGGGATGCAATGCAGCCCATAGGCAGGGGTGCCATATTTCTGACTCCCATGCCCAGTGCAGAGCCTCTACTGTGTTCCCTACCTGTCCTGTTGCATCTCAAACTTGACCACCATCAGAATCACCTGGAGGGCTTCTTAGACTGCAGGCCCCACCCCCCAGAGATTCAGATTCAGTAGATCTGGACCTGGGGTGAGGCTTCAGAATGTGCCTCTTTAACAAGTTGCAAGTGATGTCAGTGCTGTTGGCCCAGGGACCCTACTTTAAGAACCACTCTGGAGGAACTCAGTAGAGCATCTTTAGGGCGTCCTGCCTGCCCTTCTGCGGTGTATCTGGTGCATGATCATGTGTCATTAAAATGTTTGGCACTTGGGCAATACTCAATAGATGGCTTTGATGTACTTTACTATTTTATTTTACTTAATTGGACTTTTGCATGGTTTTACTCTGGCTCTTGATTCTCTTAGTTAACCACTGCTGCCCTCCTTTCTTGATCCGTCTGTATACTGCCCCTCCAATTTGGAATACACTGTCCTCTTCCCAGCTGTGACCTTGGCTGTTCTCCACAGAGACTGCCTTCCCAGCTTGGTTCTGCCGTCTCCAATCCGGCCACCTGAACCCTCCTTGGCAGGCCATAGCCTCCCGGGTGGGAACCCGCAAGTTACTATCTATCAGATGAAGTCGGCCAAACCCCTCATGACCCACCTGTATCAGGAGAGATGGGCTGTTCTGCTCACACCCAGCGGCACCTGTGCGCCCCCTAATCATAGCAGAGACACAGCAGATACGGCAAGATGGACCCACTCGTTGAGAAAACCACTCACTGCCTGTCTGATTTCCTGTCTCCTGCTTGTAAAACAAGGGAGGGACACGAGAGAGTTAGGAAAGAAGGGGGAAGATAGGGGAGGGGGAGCTCTGCTCCCCAGAACTCAGAAAGTGTGAATGTCTGTGGATATAAATACTCTAAAAATAATAATAATAAAAGGTAGTGGTACTAGCGGGGCTTTCGTAGCTTAACAATGTTTTGACAACAAATGTTCATATTTCATTTGAAATTTATGAAACCTTTGTGCCTGTAATCCCATGAGCAGCAACATGGTAAATGAAAGTAGCTGGCAGTCTATATTAATAATGTTTTGCTTCATATTGGAAGAGCATTTGAAAGAAGACGCTTGCTTTCTCTCTCCCCCCGTTTTTACGGTCCTGGTATTGGAACAGACTGGGGCTTCTAAAATTGACTAGAAAATATTCATAGAGGTGTTATTAATTTATGGGAAACTGAAGGACCCACCTCAAGGTTTAAGTAGGCCATTTAGAAACAGCAAGTAGTAGGTGTGAGATACATAGGAGAATGCAGTGGGAAAAAATGTGTGCTGGGTGACTCAGGGCTTAAATCAAGAGCAGGACGCGTACCTTCGGTAAGCTATAATAGTTGATATTCTAATAAAGCGTTCTTATGAGAAAAAGCAATCTGTTCACATATGAATTCTGCCATATGCTCCCACCTTCTCATGGTCTAGAAGGCCATGTCAGTAATTTCCAGTACTTACATGAGCACGCAGGATGCCTTTGCTGGCTAATGTGAATAAATGGGCTGGATTTACGGTTTTTCTAATGCTCAATACACACACCATGCAGGCTGCTACCAGAAGCAAAGTGGAATTTATGGATTCGCACTGAATTTCAAATGGATACGGGAGCAGAGCAACAGAAAGTGAGACTGACGTGTTGTCTAACATTGCTCAGTGAAGGCTGCCGCTCCCTTGACAGTGAAGGGTATTGTTTGATGAGAGCCAGGAAAGACCCCCTAAAAACATGGCTCTTGCAGTACCCTATGTGCAGAGGCACTCGAGACGATGGCTGCAGTGTGTACATAGCATCACACTCACCGCAGGTCCCTAGGGGAGCCCCTTGACCCCGGCCCCAACCCATGACCTTCACATTTCTAAACTGTCTTTAAATCCTGATGTTTTTATGTAGGGTTACCTTCCTGCCAGCCGGGAAGGGTAAATTACTCTGATCAATGAGCCCCACTGACTGGTTCTAATATCACATGATTTAACTTGGCAGATCTTAAGCCACAATTTTAGGCTAAAAAGAGGGAGCACATTCACAGCTTGACCAGTAATTTGCAGCAGTGAGGAGAAAAATGAAATCCTACCTTCTCCCAGATGAGCATTTCTCAATCTTGACACTGTTGGCATTGGGGGTTGGCTAATTCTTTGTCGTGGGGGGGGGTTGAGCTGAACAGCATAGGACATTCGGTAGCTTTCCTGCCTTCCACCTCCTAGATGTCCATGACTTGTCCCCGACCCCTACCCTGGTGTGACAACCAAAAATATCTCTAGCCACTGCCAGAGTCCCCAGGGTGGCGACATTATCTGAACTTGGAAATGATAAAGGAAACAGAGGGAAAAAGAATTTCCTGGAAAATATAGAGGTATACCCCTCTGGTATATGGGAGGATGTGTGTGTATGCTGTGTGTGTGTGTGGGGGGGGCTCTAGAACCATGGTAAAAACCTGGAGGTGAGGGTCAACAATGCCCAGCCACAAAATCAGGAAGGCGGTCAATATCTGAGTTGAAGACCCAAGAGGGAGGCAAATAATTACTTTTCAACATGCACATTATCTGCAACAAAGCATCATACATTTGCAAGCATCTTGCTGAAGCTTCGGAGGAGAGAGATCTAAAAGGTTTCTGGCGAGCTCTGGATGGCAAATAAAAATGAATAATATGACGTCCATATGACCGGGCTTTCAAATCTTTCCATGGCCATATCTCTCATACCAAAGAGGATCCCCAGAAGTAGAGGTGTAAACACTCATGTTCTATCCTTAGAAAATCATGCAAAAGAGGCATCCGTTTTGCTGTTTTGCTCTAAACAATATACTGTGGTCACCGAAGAGGTTGACTCTTCAGGAAAATGTGCTTTGATTTCCTGGGGCTTTCAATAAACTTTGCAGTTGGCACTCCACCAGGGAAAACTGGGGATACTCATACCCTAGTTTAAGAAGCATGAAATTAAGATGGTCTTCTTGTTTCATAGGGATCATAAATAACATATTTATGAGGCTCTGCTAGTGACCTTAGTCCCTCGACCCATTGTATCCTCAACGGAAACTTTAATAAACATGGGGGTGAGGGATTCGATTTGGGAATGTGGCCCTTGCAGTGGAGAGGAACAGCTATAAATCTACAGGTTTTACCCGTAAGAGTTTGTTAGATGTCTTAGAGCCCAAAGGCAGCCATGCTTAATGACCAGATGTCAACCAGAAGGGAACCACTTTGCAGTGGGTACAGGTGTCTCATGCTTCCTCACAAATCTGAGAATGGATGAAAATGGACCTCTGTAAAGGCAATGTGCACTTTTGGTGAGTACCGCAAGGACGCTGTGGTTTCCTAGTGTCTAGAAGAAAATCTTTCAAGTTCAAAAATTCTTGGAAGGTAAAAGCTGTTACTTCTCTTCACCCACCATTATGAATGAGAGCAAGGCAGAGGTGTGGACCATTGAAAGCTATTGAAAAGTCCAGGCCTCACGTTCAACTACACCCTCTTCTGAGCATTAAGAGTTTCCCTGTTTACAAACTGGGAGGGAATGATCACTCTCTCTTGCAGGGCTGCTGCAAGGAAGGAGGTGATGCTTTTCAAAGACCCTGTACAGAGTCCATGTTTTCTTTGTCTTCTTTGTCATGTGACAGAGATATATGCAAATAAAATGACTGTAAGACTTTTGCAATGAAGGAGTCTACCGAAGTAAGACAGGACTGAGAATCTGAGAGGGGCCTGATTCTACCAGGCAGTCTGAAATCTGGAAGCACACACAGGGGAAGCACAGACTCTGGGTGCACATCTACTCCCCTAGATGTACAAACACCAAGGGGAATGCTATGCTTTTGCTTTTATGAACTTCTAAAGCAATAAAGACTTGTATTCAAAGCACTCTTACTTTCAAAAAGAAGTCATTAATACATTTTATGAAGTCAGAAGCCATTAGTGAAGATGTATCGAGTGGGTCTGCTCAGTGAGGATTATCAAAGGGGGTCTCAGAATGGCGTTGGACATAGAGATGGAGGCCTGGTTTTACAAACCAGCAGGATGATGCCTGCAGAAGCCTGAACACAAAGGATTTGGGCACCTGTGATATTTGAAAATACCCACGTATTGACGTGGTGTTAAGAGACAACATCAAGCCATCCTGGGTAGGCTGATGGATGCTCTTGAAATGTATGCATATGCAATACATTCTCTTGTACGGTTTATACCGAATCACTGGTGGTGCTTAAATAATTCAGGGACTTCAGAGTAGAAGTTTATTTGTACATGCATCCAGACTGGCTGGAAATTGCCTACATAGAGGGGAGAAGACAAAGAACTGGGTCAGGGGTATCTTTTTGAATTTGGAACTATAAACATACTGATGTATGTGTCCCACTTCCACCTGATGTTTTCAGATCTTTATTCAACAAACACTTTTTTTTTTTAATGTTTTATTTATTTCTAGGAGAGAGAGAGAGACAGCGTGAGTAGGGGAGGGTCAGAGAGAGAGGGAGTCACAGACTGAAACAGGCTCCAGGCTCTGAGCTGGCAGTCAGCACAGAGCCTGACGCGGGGCTCGAACCCACGAACCGCGAGATCATGACCTGAGCGAAAGTCGGACGCTTAACCGACTAAGCCACCCAGGCGCCCCTCAACAAACACTTCTTACACAACTACCATGTGCACTATGTATCGACCCTAGACAACACACCGTCCTGACCCTCAAAGTCTTTGCAGTAGAGTGGCTGGGGTGTTTAAAAAAGATGATTATCCTGACATCTGTTAAAATGGTAAGGGAAACTTCATTCAGGACTGTTTCCATAAAGCTCAGGACCATAGCAATAGGGAGTAAGACTGCACTCTTAATGAAGGCAGGCCTAGATGGCTGGATACCAAGGGTGGTGGGATTCTCTCTAACCCGACTCAGCAGAATTCTCTCTAAGACTGGGCTCTGCAGACTGGCAAGGATGAGGCCAAGGTCAAGTCCTAGGTGAGAAGTGAGTTCAGAGGAGTCAGCTATAGTTTGGTCAAGGAGAGTCTCTTCCCCAGGGGAGAAGAGAGGGTAGAAACCGCCACAGGACACTGTGGGACTCACCAAAGTTTTCTTAAACAAGCTTGTTTAAATGTTTGGGTGTTGCTAAGAGTGAGCAGAAATCGGCAAAAGGAACTTCAAGGCAAGCAGACAGGACAGCAGCATAAAGCACAGGTGGGTGACTTTCCAATGGTAAAGGCGTGGCTAGCAGGGGGCTTCTCAAGAGGGATGTTACTGAGATTTTAGGGCTGGACAATGGTTGGGGGGGGGGCTTTCCTGCCGTTGTAGGGTCCTGAGTAGTACTCCTGGCCTCCACCCACTAATGCCTGCAGCGCCTTCCCTCTCCCGGCACGCGCCCAAGTCATGGCAACCAAAATGCCTCCTGGGGAGGGGAAAGGGGTTACATGGGTAAAAGTGCCTCTGGTTGAGAAGCAGTGGGCCAGAAGGACCCGGGGTCTGGGGTGAGCAGAGCAGAGAAGGCAGCTAGGTCCCAAGGACAGAACTAGGTGCCAGGGCTTAAAGTTTCTGTAACGAAGGCAGAATCTTTCATTCTCTAACTACAGTGACTGAATGCAACAGAGGATGGAAAAACAGAGAGAAGTGAAATGGGTGCATGGGGACTTGGAAGAGTCAGAGCTGTCACAATCTTTCTTTAAAAAAAAAAGGTAAAGAAAATAGCAACTGATACACTGACTCATCATGAATGATCTTTGTGAATTAAGGCTTTCAGATAAGTTTCCTATTTCTGATTAACAGCTAAGAATGGGGATAGAGCAACAAGAAGAAACAGAGATGTTTCCTAGGGGCGAACTAATCACCATTTTCAAAACGTTTGCTTGTCCTGTCACTTTTTATTTTCCAGTTTGCATTGGAAATGCGTCATTATTAGGAAAACCTTAAAGCATGGACTAAAAAACAAAACAAAACAAAACCAAAACAAACAACAACAACAAAAACCCAATAAAACAATACAATAAAAAACAAAACTCCTGGTCAGTGTGTTTGGATTTTGGCTCTTCGGCATGCTACTAGGATTTCAAAACTTCTTTTCTAATTTAAATAACTCCAGCAACTAGCCAGGTAGCAAGTTCATATGCGCCATACCAGATCTGACCTCATTTAATATGTTCTTTTTCACTTCTGCCAGCACAATTCACAAAAGAAAGGGAGTGGCGATTTTAACATGCCTTTCCAGCTAATTTTTAATCTGTTCTGTAGGAATTTAGAAATGCCTGCTTTAGAGCTTCAGGGATTACTAAATAATAAACCCTGAAGGCTCCAAAATCCGGTTAATAGTCAGACCTGCAGAATATGAAATATAGTGTTAATTTAGAGTAACGTAATGCCTAAAAATGAAGCAAGTTAGGTCTAATTGAGCTATGAACTGCTTGCCTTGTATTGTGTAATGGAGGCTATGCTAACCAAGGGTTGCTGAGCTATAGATAACCATTACTCTTAGCAAATATGTTTATTGGGGTCTCTCTCTCTTCATTACCCAACCTCATAAAGTATATGCCTGCATATTCCGATAAAACATAAAACGGCAAGGCAGAGTCACAATTAGGACGCCCTGAAAAGCGGCATCATAAAATGGTATCTGTCTCCAAATGATTGTTCACTTAACCATGATAAATATTTATCAGCACGCAAAAGAACAAATCCTTAAACAACTATAGTCCATGTTGAAAATGGAGGACTTTAACATTTTCCGTTCTCCTTTTGATTAACATAACGCCCTAATCTAAAAAGTATCGTTTGGTATGAAGACTTTGATTCTAAGTTATAATTATGTCATATGAACGCCAAGGGCATTTTAGGTTCATATTTCCAGTATCTACCTAAAGCGACTTGGCTTGGCCATTATATCATGAGTGAAGGCAAGGGAACCGGGTGAACGGACGGGAATGAAACAGCACTAATTTGGGGGGTGACTCCAGGTACAACCGTTTATGCTGCCAGTACTCTCGTCAGAAAAATATGCTTTAAGTGATAAAGTAAAGATGAAAATAAACTCTTTAATGACCCCTACTCTCTTGTTGGCCATGATACGTCAACTGGGGAAACATAAGCTCTCAGATACACATCCTGACGTCCCGCAGAATTTGCACGGCCCCAGCCATAGCTGCTTGGATCTGGAATCCGTGTGTTACCATGTGGCATTCTGGGTGGTCCAAGCAAGAAGGGCTTTGCCTTCCCAGGTGAATTTCAAAAAATGAAGTCTGTCCCCTGGCCAGAGATCGCGGTTTTGGTGCAGCTTTTTTTTTTTCAAGTTTGTTTATTTATTTTGAGAGCGACAGAGAAGAGAGAGAGCACGCACAAAGCAAGGGCACAGACAGAGGGAAACAGAATCCCAAGTAGGCTCGGTGCTGTCAGCACAGAGCCCAACGTGCGGCTCCATCTCACAAATCATGGGACATGACCTGAGCCAAAATCATGAGTCACCCAGTCAGCCCCAATCTGTGGGTCAACTTCTGCCTATTGGAGAGCTGCAGAAGGCATGGGACAGGGGCGCAGGAGAGTCCCCTACAAATACAAATGCCTCCCAACTGTCAGGCCATTCTTAAAAACAGCCTGATTCCTGGGAGGATGTTCTACAACAGTGGTTCTCAAACTTGGGCATGTGTCAGGATCCACTGGAAGGTTTGTGACAGCCTAGATGGCTGGGTCCCCTCTCTAGCTTTTCTGATTCCAGATGTCTGAGGTAGAGAATCTCCCTTTCTAACAAAATTTCCAGGTGATGCCGATGCTTCTGGTCTGGAAACCATGCTTTGCAGGAACTGGGTTCCTATGGCAATGACAGGGCCCGAAAGGTGAAATGACAAGGGAGCACTTGATGCTCAGAGCATGGATGTCTGTTCCCAGTCTGTAGATCCCAAATTGATTTTCATTTTCTTTTCCTTTCCTTCTTTGTGTCATTCCCTTTATCCAACCCCCCCCTTCTTTCCTTCTTTTCTTTTTTCTCTTCCTTACATCTCTATTTCTAATTTCCAATTTCTATGTCTCCTCTTCTTCTTCCTCCTCTGTGCCCCTTCTCTCCCTCTTTCTTTCATTCTTTCTTCTCTCCTCAGTGCCACCCCGAGATCTTTTCCCCAGCAATAATTAACCTTCCACTAGGCTCTCAAAAGTGACCAAGATTACAGAAATACCTGCTACCCTTCCCCCTGTCATGGGAGAAACACATGGGGCCAAGATCTCAATCCTTGGCAAGTGGAACGAGGGGAAACTGTCAGAACGGTTTCAAAGAGAGAAGCTATGAACTTGGTCCTAAGCAGTCAATTGCAAAAGCCTCTCTGCTTTTGCATTTAGCGCCACATAAGCAAAGAAACATATTGCTGTCTGAAGTATTATAACACACAACAGTTACTATTGGTGGACAGGTTAACTTTTCAGCATTAATTCTCATTTTGGGGGCTATACTTGCAGTTCAGGATGAATACTCCCTAGGTCTCCTTGTAACTTGCACTTAACCCCCACGCTGGATGGAGATTTATAAAAGTGATTATTTCGAGATCATTCCTAGGTGAAGAACTGCCCTATACAGGCTTAGCTCTTTATAGCCTGATTGTGTCAGACTCTGAATATTGGCCACATACACACGAAAAATTCTCACAGTGAGAGTTATTAGGCTGCAGAACAGCTTCCCAAGGGAGGTCCCGGGGCCTTATCACTTGAGTCATTTGAAACGAGACTGGACCAAACACTTGACTGCACCATTAGGGGAACAATCCTGCCCTGGCTGAGGACGGACAAGATGACCTCATAGATCTTTCTCGTTCCCTCCCAGGGTCGTAAAATCTGAATGGAAACTCTGACTAGTCATCTTGCTGCAGCGAGAGGTAGAGACGCCAACAGGCCGAATGGTAATATCTCAGGGGGTGGGCCAGGTTACACTGGAGGTTAAAGAGAAAAAGGTCCCCTGTAAGGCTGGGGATGAAAGACAGCCCAGAATGCAAATCAAAGCGGCGACATGTCCCAAAGAAGCCTGTGATGCACTTTTCCCGCATACTGGTATGAAACGCTAACGCTTATGTGCTGTCCGGGTCTCCAGTGCATACAAGTGAGCTCTTCATGCTCCGACTGTTAAGAGGAGTAAATTGCCAGTTTTATTTCCTGGCTTCCTCTTTTCTTGAAGACATGCATACCTGGCTGAGGCACGGATGGGAATGGAGACAAGCTCGGCTGGGTGAGGTGTACGCCATCTCTCCAGTTCAATATGATGGAGCCCATTCTAATTACAGCTCAAACCAGCTGACATGGAGACTAACCCGGAGAAAGAAGACTGGTACTTCCCATCCTAAAGTCAACTGCTTGGACAGAGCCCTTCCCCATCTTCAGCAGGGAGTCTTGCCTGGGGCTCTGAGAGGCTCGGTGTGGCGTCCCCATCCCTAGGGACATCGTGGCCATGATCCGGCAGGCATGCTTGTGCCACATGAAGGCCCCATAACAAATCTGAGGCAACCACAAGCGGGTGGGGCGGAGAGAACTTTGGACCTGGTCTGACTCAACGTGTCACAGCTGCCATTCCGACTCAGCCAGCCCCAAACTGCACAACCTCAGGACGCTGGAGAGGCTGGTCATGCTGCCCATTCACTTGTCTTTCTAAGGGAAATGCCCGCAGTCCACAGGCAGCCCAGGTGGGCATGCTCTGTACCAGCTGATACTCTCCCTTCCCCACTCTGAGTACTGCTGAACAGACGGGCCCGCTGATACCTGACCCAGGGGCACTCAACCCCAAAGTCTGGACTGTGAGGTACCAATGGCAAAGAGGACTCCTAGACTTGGATTCTTGTACTTCGGTCATGGGGAAACACCCCCCGAGCCTGCTTCAGTAGAAACAGCCCATGAAGATGTGCCATGAGGTAGAACGGAGTTGCCCTGTCTGGAGCACAAAGAAGAGTTGGGGGAGGAGGCAAAACTGTGAGAGATGGACAGATAAATCTAGCAGTGGTGGAAGGAGCCAGTCAGAAAAACAGGCAAAGGAAATACAGGGGCAGGTACCTACCACTTCCTCGCCTGCCAACATCTCTTACAATAAACCTTTTTATAGAATAAGTGACATGAGTCGGACTCAGTTCCTTGTGACTGAAGGAGCCTGATTAAGACACTCAGAGAGGGGTGCCTGGGTGGCTCAGTCGATTAAGCGTCCAACTTCAGCTCAGGTCATGATCTCATGGTTCGTGGGTTTGAGCCCCATGTCGGGCTCTGTGCTGACAGCTCAGAGCCTGGAGCCTGTTTCGGATTCTGTGTCGCCCTCTCTCTCTGATCCTCCCCTGTTCATGCTATCTCTCTCTCTCAGAAATAAATAAAACATTAAAAAAAAAAAAAAGACACTCAGAGAATCTGAGTTGTAGGTCATGACGAGCTCTTGAGGCTCAAACCACTACCACTAGGATATTTAATATCAAAACGCACACAAGTCCTTGAAGACTGTGGCTTATCAAAGGCATTAAAACAAGAGCAAGTCACACTCAGGCTGTCTCCGCACCTACCATTTTGGAAACTGAAAAGAGATTTTGGAAACATTGCAAGGATGGAACAGAGGATCATAGCATCTGGACTTGAGTCCTAGGTTTTGAATGCTTTAGCCTTCCTCCCCTTCTTTTGGAACAGCCTAGAGATTCACTTATTAAAATTCCCAATCCCCAAAACAGAAATATCACCCTTATAGCAGCCTCTTCTCAGTGATGATCTGTCTCCCCTTTGGAGCTGATGGTCAATCATAAAAGCATGTGTTTCCAGAATACCCACTTTGCATTACCCACAGGTACCAACTACGCTGTCAATGGTGGGCAAGTACATCCAAGTGTTGTCCTTCCTCCCAAGCTGTAGAAGAACGAATGGCACAGGGGACATCAGTTCCTAACTACCCTGAAAGGGAGAAGTGCCTGGTTCAAACGTGATACTGATTATACACATGGAAACATATGTATCCTCACTGATCCGGAATGACAGTGAGTAGAAAAGTTCTTTAATGGCTTAAATCCAAGAAGTTCATCACAGAACAGTAGCATGGTATACTAGGCCCAACTCTTAAGTATCAAGCAATTCTAGCAGATCTTGATTTGTGAGTCTGAAAATAATAATCAGGAAAAAATAAGATAATTGTAATAGAAGATCCCATTTGCGGAGCCTCCACAGTGTCACTGGCTGCAGATTTCACATACAATCATTTTTCTCAATTCCTGCATTAACTATGGACTTGAAGAGTACCTCTTTCCTAAAGAAGAAATGGAGGCTTAAAACAAACAAACAAACAAAAATGGCTGCTCCACGGGTGGTCCGAGGACTGGGAACACCACCCTTTGTCTGAGGGCTTGCTAGAAATGGGGGGTCCTGGACCCCAGCCCAGGCCTAGAGAATTAGAGGCTCTGGGGATGGGACCCAGGAATTGTGTCTTAACAAGCCCTCCAGAGGATTCTCATGCCAAGTCAAGTTTGGGAAAAGAAGCACTGTCTTAGAAAGGAACTTTCCAAGGCCAGGTAACTAGTGAATGGCAGAGTCAACATGAAAACATTTGTGCTGAGTATTGGAAACGGTCCTATCCAGGCCAGGTAATTAACGAGGAGCCAGGCTCAAGCTAATCACATTAACACCTGTAATACAGGAATCCTCTGAGTGGGAGCCCTCAAGCCCCAGTCCTTCCCCAGAGACTCTCTGTCTTATCAGGCGAAATAACTAGGACCACACTCTACTTCCTTTTTCGCATATGGAGGAGCGCCTGGGTGCTTACCAATCCCAATTTATTCAAATGATGATGACAGGGGCTCTGAGTCAGGTTATGTAGGATGCCTCCTTTTTTTTTTCCTTTTCCCATATACATTAAAGAGAATAAAATTAAGAATGAATACAGCATCCAGTGTGCAAACGCCAACCTAAGTGCTCTACACCAGTGTGAACAGAACTTTTCCGCAATGATGGGAATGTTCTACACCTGTGCTACCCAATGTAGCAGCAGCCACCAGTCACATTTGGCTGGTAAGCAGTTGAAATGTACGACAGGAGGGACTGGATTTTTAATTTTATTTAATTTTTAATTAGTTTAAATGTAAATAGCCCCATATGGACAATGGCTACCTTATGTATCGGATAGCTTTAGATGCCTCTTATTTACGCTTCCCTCGAAGCTTTTAAGGGCAGGGGCTTCGAGGGGCGCTTGGGTGGCTTAGTCGGTTAAGCGTCCGACTTTCGCTTGGGTCATGATCTCGCGGTTCGTGGGTTCGAGCCCCGCGTCGGGCTCTGTGCTGACTGCCAGCTCGGAGCCTGGAGCCTGTTTCAGTCTGTGACTCCCTCTCTCTGACCCTCCCTGCTCACGCTGTCTCTCTCTCTCTCTAGAAATAAATAAAACATTTAAAAAAAAAAAATTGAAAAAAAAAGGGCAGGGGCTTCGAATCTGCCCATTTTACAGGTGAGAAAACGGAGACTCCCAGAGGCAAGATAATGAACACCAGGCCACACAGCCAGTGAGTGGTACGGCCGGGGTCTTAACCCTGGTTTACCCTGACTTCATATTTACAAGGCACAGAAGCGCTCAGGGGCCATCAATCAAGGAGACCGGAGGGAGCTGGTGCTCAGGGCTCTACCTCAGTGAAGAGTACAGCAATGACTGTGAGGCTCCTAACTAAAGCCATATCTAAGCATCTCTTGCTCCAGGCAATGGCCAGCGCCAGCATTCTCATGGCAGCTATCAAATGAAAGAGTGTTTGGATGTTACTTTCCTGTGATTAATTGTACACTTTCCACTTAAAAATAAGGAGCTTCTGTCAACAAATGATTTATATGGAAATACTACTACTCCTGGCAGAGAAACAGAAATAGGAGCTGTTGACTTTCTTTCAAGATTAACCAAAAAAGAAAAAAAACAAAAACAAACCCGTGTCGATATTCTATTCATTTTTTAATGTACGGGCTTCAGGTTTGCCCCACCTCTCGACCTCCCCCCTCACCACTGCCATGATGAGAAACGGGTTCTAGGATCTCAGGTACCTTTGAATGACCTTTGTTGGTCCAGACAAAGTGGGCCAGTTGGGGAAACAAATCCTCCCCAAGTTCATCACCATGTTCAAGATGTGGTGCTTACCCCCCACCCAGCAACATCATCAGGTGTCAGTCTTGAGGTTCTAGAAGCAAGCTCCACACCTGCCTCCAAGCCCGCTTTCCCATCTCCCTGCCACGGGAGGCAGCGTGCTCCACGACCTTGCCCACCATGGCCACACGGGCACTGCCACCCTGGGGACGTGGCTTGCCCTCTCTGAGCCTGAGTAATCTCCAGGGTAAAATGGGAAGAGCAGTGACTCACGTGGGGCTACCCTGAGCGCTCGACCCTGTGTCTGGCCTATAAAAAGGGCCGGAAAAAATTGAGTTCCCTCTTTTCTAGCCCTCAGTCCAAATCGTGACCCTCTTTTAGGACTAGTTCAGACTCAATATTATTCAACAAAATGTTACTGCCCTCTGAGTCTACGTGTGTTTTCTGAGGCTACAGATCCCTGTCTATGCCTATACTAGTTCAAGGATGCCCATCACAGTTCTTTTACAATTACTGCATTTTTGGCATGGACTGTGGGCACGGACCTGGCTTCCTGAGCAGTGGACCTCTGCCTTGCCTATCGTTTCCTTCCATGTTGCAACCAGCACAGGGCCCTGTACACAGTAGGTACTCACATAAATACTTGTTGAACTGAATTTCTGTAAAGACTGAGGCCAGTCTATAATAAGCAAATCCATCCATCCACTCACTCATCCATCCATCCATTCATTTATTCATTTACTTAATACTTATTAATTACCTAAGTATACCTACTAAGTGTCAGGCGTGAGACTGGTACTCAGAATATAGCAGGAGCCAAAAACCCTCGGCTTTCATGCAGTTCACCTTCCAGTGAGGGAGGGAAATGAGACAATTACCAAAGGAATGGATAAAAGAGAGAAATGGTGTCCCTCAGTACATGCTGAAGAGAAAAGTAAAGCAGGGAAGATCCAGGAAGAGTGAAGTTCAGGGAGAGAATCTGCAATTTTAAACAGGGTGGTCAGGGACTGCATCCCTGGGAAGGCGATATTTGAGCAAAGATTTCAAGGAGTTGAGACGGCTACTTTTTCGATATAAAATTAATTCGGAGAGTAGGAAATTATAAGCCCAAGAAATGCCTGGTTCTCCGAAAGATATCATAAAAAAAAAAAAAATAAAGAAATTGATTTCACTGGCAAAGCTCAGTTTTCATTATTTCATCTATGTTAACACCAGCTGATGCTTACTGGATACCTATTATGTTCCAGGCACTGCCCAAGCACTTTATATAACTGAGGTCACTGCCAAGAGCAAAGGTATAGACCAGGGATGGAAGAAATGAATGCCCACAGGCCCCAGGCAGGAATCAGAAAGGGCTAAGGCCACAGGCACGACGGGGAGTGGTGGGGACTTGGGCACCACGACAAGAGCCACTCCACTGTCCCCACATCCCTTGGCTCAGCAATGCCTGGTGAAACAGGCTCAGGACTCTTGGATCTGCCTTTTCGAGAGACGTTCAGAGGCTGGATTTTAACATGACACTTTCCAATTCTAAAATGCTGCCAGGAGATTAGAAAACATCATGTTTGCTTAAACATTTGTTAAGAAAACATCAAAACTGCTTAAAATATATATTCAGGACATATTCGGACTGAACAGAGGTTTCAACCTCTGGCACAGATAGGCAAAGAGGAGGCAGGGAACCCAAAACATCTGCAAGGAGCCTGTCACACAGCCGCTGCCCTTGACCCTAAGGCTGAGTATAATTCATATTTGAAAATAGCCTGCCTTCTGGGGACCTCTTGCGTGTCTGCCCAGGAGACAGTGAGCATTGGGGTCTGGGAAACACGGTGTCCTTGTGCGTGGATGGAATATGCCGCCCACTGGGATTTGAGGGCAAAAGCAGCTGATTGTTCATTAAAACAATAAAAGTACTTTGGGTTGTTTATTGGCTTTTTTTTTTTTTAATCTGCCTACATCTCACCAATAAAAACGCATTTGGCAAAATTATCCAGAGGAAACACTGCCTTTATTCAAAACTGTTTTCCTTCCCCTTTCACTTGGTATTTCTAAATTATCTTATCAATAATGTATTAAAGTAATACTCAAAAATGGAACAATACTGCACCTTTAAGAAAATATTATTTTTCCTGAGGTCCTATCAAGGTAAATTTCATCAGTATTCAAAGAATGAGCAAAGCACTTCAACAATTTATTTCAATAAAAGAAGACTTAGCTGAAAGGAGTATAAATGATGAGAACTTGCTTTAAACTGATTTATTCCCTGCAGCAATAAAAGGAATGTTTCTTCACTCAGCTGTTTAATATGCAAATATGCAGAACATCCAGCCCCTGACAGCACATCATTAATAAAACCTTGCACTGAGCAGAGTGCCCGATATTTCATTCTGATGAAAATACATGATGATGATTTTGGACCGGAGACTTTCAGAGCTAGAACAATGTGCTTTCCTGGTGATGAAACCCCAGGAGCCACTGGGGGGACAGAAGCTTTTCAAAGACGCGATCCCGCTTCTGCAAGAGGAAGTCCCCCAGGTAAAGCAAAGAGTAAATCCTGAAGGCTGATAACAGTTCATGCAACCAAGGCCCAAGAGACATGATACAAATAGGGGCAGGGAGGGGGAGGAAGGTCAAAGGACCAAGACTGACTTCTTTTGGGGGTGGTAGCATGTTAATTTTTTATGTTTTGCTGTGGTGCATAGCAAACGTCCTGATTGATGATGCGATTGAAGCTACTTTTCTACGCACTTGAAATAAGACGGCAAAGCTATATAAGGAAGACACGGGGCTCAGATTTCCCCACCCAGTTACCGCGCTGGATTGGCTTGTGGAGGAGGAACCTCTGAATTACTCTCAGACTCTTAAAACAAGTGAAGTGAAGACCCTGGAAAATAGTCCTTGTACGAGATCACGTGGTTTCTCTGTCCATTAAAATCCTGGATCGATGTTAACAATACATGGCAGGATTATAAGGGCTCAATTTTTTTTCTTCTTTTATGCAACTTTTTATACTTTCCAAGCCATTTATAGTGAGTATGCCATATGTATGAACAGAAAAATCATGTTATTAAGAAGGTAATTTATTCATATTTTTAAAAGTCGTTCATGGACTAGCACCCAGGGACTTACAGGATTGTAAGCACTAGGGATGGAGTCTCCCAGCATCCTGGACCTCTCCATAAACCCCTGTGCTTGCTCTCAAAATAAATATTTGTTAGATGGTTAAATAAATTACTAGTTGTAACTGCATAGAACAGTGCCTGGAGCATGGCAAGCCCCATAAAAGTATTTGTTAAATAAATAACCAATAAGTCAGATTAAATATTTAAAGTAGTTTAGTTTGCAGAGGTGAGTTTTCTATAAACATTATTTAACTAGGTAGGGAACAAATACAGAGGTGCTAGTTTTCCCCTTTAACGTTAAGCGGACTACATTGTATGGTTCCTGTCAAAAGTATAATTCCAGTGGCGCCTTGGGGGTTCAGTCATTTAAGTGTCCGGCTTCAGCTCAGGTCGTGATCTTGCAGTCTGTGAGTTCGAGCCCCGCGTCAGGTTCTGTGCTGACATGACAGCTCGGAGCCTGGGGCCTGCTTTGGATTCTGTGTCTCCCTCTCTCTCTCTGTGCTCCTTCCCTCCTCACACTCTGTCTCTGTCTCTCAAAAATAAAAATAAATATTAAAAAAAAAAAAAAGAATGACTCAAGCTTGGAGAACTTTTGGATTAAAATCCTAGCTACGACACTTCGTTCTCTGTGACCTTGGGCAAGTCAACTACCTCAAGAAACCCTGCTTTCCTCATCTGTTAAATACACATCGTATAGTAAGATGAGTGTTCTGAGGATTCGGTGTGGTCATCTGTGTAAACGCTGGGCACGGTTCCTGGCCTAGAGTGGAGTCTCGGGCTCACCACTTATGAGCCTTTATTCCCACGAAAAACTAAACACCGTACATATATTAATGCTAATCTTTATGACAATTCTTCAAGGCAAATGCTGCTGGCCATGTTTCACCAAGGGGAGGCTAAGGGGAGATGACATGAGCGAGGCCACACGGTTTGGTGTTGAACCTGGGTCTGTCACCGAATCCTATGCCATCATACTGGCTTTGCCAAAGATCTGCCTTCTTCGAGACCAAAGAAGAAAAGAAAAAAAAAAAAAAATCAGATGCACTGATGGTTGCAAAATATAAGAAAGAGTGCATGTCCATTCATTTACCTCTTTTTTTTTCCAGTTACAATCCATGCTTGAAAATTCTCCCCTTATTAGTTTCTTAATACAGTATTTAAACAACATGGCAGGTGACGGTGCAGGAAGCGGGGGGCCATGAGGGTTTCCCCAGAATCTTGGGAGATGGCAAGCATGACCATGAAGTCCCCTGGAGCCGCACTGTTATCTGCAAAGCTCATTCATTAGAGAAAGGCCATAACACATCTGTAACTTGTGAGATTTTCTTCAATTCTAGACAATGTGAGGACAAGACATCCGTGAACTTGTTTCTCCTGTTTGTGACAGGTCCCCTTTCAGAAAACAAGAGCCAGTTGACAGTAGTCACACGGCAGGTGCTTGCTCTTCACACACACCCCTACTCCGTGCCTCCCCTCCCTCTGCCCTGATACTCCCTTTACTCAACGAAGAACAACTCTCTGCACCAAAAGAAAGAGAACGACTGGATTTTATTTCCAAATATTTCAATTATAAATCAATCGTTTAGCAAAATTCAATGAAGTTTGCAAAATTTCCCTTTGAATCAGCTCCCACTGAGGATCGGAAAGAAAAAAAAAAGTCTTGGGGGCAAAATTTCAAGTGGTCTCTTGCAGGTTTTAGTAAACTTCTCCAAGCTAGTACTTTCCATGTTTCTGATTTTATGTGCTCAGTAATACGCCCTCATAACTCAAATGGGATGAACCAATTAAACATTTCCCTGTAGTCTTTAAAATAGCTGCTCTTGGCATGTTTTTTGCATGGCAGAAACCTCTGCGGGAGGATACGATAGAAATCTTGCACTATTTAAATATAGAATTGGGACATCAAAGAAAGGGTTGTATTGAAATAACATGGATAATTAAGGAAGTGGAGAACAGTAATAACTGATTTACATAAAATGCTAATGAGTCTCTTGACTTGTTTGGCAATTTGCACTTTAGGCTTGGTAAGTGTGGCTCCAAATTTATGATCTAATTTTTATTTTAATATTTTCTTTTAGCAAGTTGTAACCAACCCTAATGGGCGCCTGCCAACATCCAACTTCTCCGTCCGTCCTTCAACCGCCCAGAAGCGCTTTTCCCAATCAAGCGCGGGAGGCTGCGGGGAGGTCCCGGATCTCGGAGCTTCTTGGACACCCTGTTTTGGTCGGGTTTCTTTGTAGCTTACAGTGCGGGTGTTGTTCCAGATGATCGGTGGGGTTCAGAATCTTCACAGCCGGCTGGGCTCACCCGGATGGCAAACTTGGAAAACAAACGGAGTGTTCGAGAGGCGGAGCGAGTCCCTGCATAGCCACGTCCTTGTTATTCAGAGGGACAGACAGGAGCAGGGCACCCTCGCGCTCTGGGTGAGCACTTAAGTCGCACTGTTCTCTGGTGCCTTTCGCAGCTGAGAAGAAATGATGTGCTCTGGAAATTCCTGTTTTATTGTACTCTTGTAAGGATCTCACCTCGCAGGGCCATAGCCTCCCGTGAATACGAATGAGGGTTTGAGCTGTTCCTTCAGGATACGCTGCACGTTGACCTTCAGCATACCCTATTTCCCTCCGAGCCTTCTAAGCATGATCCATTGCTTTCTCTGGCCATTCCCCCTTCACCCCATTGATGGGCTTCAAAGCTACTTAAATTTCCAAGCCCTGACGTGCTGCGGCGGTGGCCAGGGCTCTGCCTCGCTCTCTTATGGATTGTACAAGGTCACCGCTGGGGAGAGGAAGGAGGCAGGCAGAGCATTTATCAGGATGTATTGCTTTACTTTTTCTATCCATCATCAAGGCGATGATTCTATTTTAGTGAAAATCCATTGAACTCCGATCAAGTCAGATGGCTGTTATCATTGGAGACTCAAGAGCTGTCAGGCCATAATCGGTATAAATGCCAGACCCTGGAATCGGGGGCTCCGGGCCAGGGATGGTCTTGTGAGGGCTCTTTTGGGTCCTTCCTGTTTTTAAAATTTCATATGATCTTTTAAGTATTTTTTTTTTCCCAGCTGTTCGGTGTGTAAGTGATAAAATCTGGTTATGCAAGGTAGAATGAACCGATTACAGGCAATTTAGGGATACTTTGGAGACACAATGGTTTCTCCTGTCATGCTACACTGCTTACTGTGGTCCTAATAACCTAATAACCTACCCATCAGAATACTGGTGCACACCTGAGTGATCACAGAGGCCTGAACATAAGGCGTGCACACGCACATTCCCGGCTTAGCAAGAAACCACCAAACTTCTGCTACACTCTTTTGTGGTCTCAACATACAAATTTTCTGATCACCACTCTTGGCTATAGAATACAATGCTAACAGGCTCTTCTGTTTCGCTGGTTATATTTGTATAATCAATGTCCCTACTTCTATTTGAATGCATTTGGGAAGGTTTTAGTCTACAATTATCATCTTGAACGTGGTGGTGGATTGGGAGGGGGGGGGGAGGGTGGAAAGAAAAATGAATTCCAAAGCTCCCTGAAAAATTCTTTTAGACTTCTCTTCTGGTTATGGATTTAATTAAATCTGACATTTGAAGAAAACCATTTAAACATATATGCTGCCCTGTCAGTATTCTAAACTTTCACTAAACTGGGGGAGTAAGGGGGTGTGTGAATTAGGATGACAGAATGATTTTTAATCAGGATCCCGTAGCTCCAAGTGATACTCAACTATCCAAAAGTGAATTATTTTCCCTGGAGATTGGAAAGGATCGTATCTCTTCCATGGCCCTGGTGGAAGGCTAGTCCCTGCCGGGGTGGGCTGAAAAGGAACAAACTAAGGCCCCCAAAAGCTTAGTGCCTATGCGTGTTCACCTCACCACTTTTGAAAATGTAAAGCAATCTTTCCATTTATTTTCTCTTTTGCAATCCATATCTTTATTCTCCTTTATTAGTGAGGGTAATTGAATATTGACTGTGCATTTTAAATACATTTTCATCCTAAATAATAGCGACAATAATAAGGGCAGTTATTTATTGGTCACTTACTGTGAACCAGGCTTTGTGGCAAGTCCTTTATATATGTCGTCTCACGTAAGTCTTAAAACCACCGCTAAATGCGACAGGGGCACCTCCACTTATAGATGCGGAAAGAAGGGACATGAGGGCATCAGTGATTAACCAGATTATCGCCATTCAGGAGAGCAACCTGTGTGACAACAGTACTGATGCCATCCTATAGAGCTGGATTAAATAGAGATATCTGCATTAGTTCTCTAGGGTTGCGAAGTAGGAGGCCTGAAACTTATTCTCTGGGAGTTCTGGAGGCTGGATGTCTGGGCTCGCAGGGATGGTGCCTCCTGGGGGCTCTGAGGGAGAAGCAATCGTGGGCTCCTCTCCCCCAGCTGCTGTTGGCCGCTGGAGTCGCACCCCCTCCAGCCTCTGCCTCCATCTTCACATGCCTTTCTCACTGGGGGGTCTGTTTCTGCCTGTCACAAGGACGCTCTCCTTGGACTTAGGGCCCACCTTTACAGTTACCTGTGTAAACACCGATTCACAAGTGGAGCTGTGGTCCGAGGTTAGGGAGAGCCAGGAGCTGGAGTCAAGGAAGGGATACCATTCAACGGAGTTCAGCATCGCTCTAGAATCCAAATCTGGGTCTTGTGTGTGACCCACTACATGACAATCCACACTGAGGGGGTGGCATGATTGCCAGTCACGGGCCTCGGATCGTTCCATACATTTCCCAACCTCAGGTCTCTGAAGTTCAGGGCTGGGTTATTTGTGGGAGAGGCTGTCCCGTGCCCTGTGGGATGTGGAGCAGCATCCCTGGCCTTGACCCACTAGATGCCAACCTCCAGGCTCCAGTTGGGATAACCAAAATTATCTAGGATATAATGAAATGTCCTCTGAGATACGACACTGTTCCTGGATGCCGCTGCCCTAGCTGGAGGAGTCAGAAAGCTAAAAACTACCTTTCCAGAACTCACAGCTGCCTTCCAGACACCAGTCTATCCTACTAACTGCTAGGTGCTGTCACATGAGACATGAATGGTAGAAATAAGGGAAGAGCTATATTCTTGCTTCTCTGAAAACAAGGGTACGTGCAAACAGGGTTTTTAGTCCACTGGTCTAGTGCCTGGTCTCTAAGTCCCTGGGTGGTGGTATTAGGGTCACAGCAGTCGGGGTGGCTTGGCTTATTCAGTCTGGCTTGGCTCCAGCAATGGCCCCCCTGGAGGGTTACACCTGTATTATTCATGGAGCCATTCTTGGAGACGACCAACTTCAGAGCCACTCCTTCAGCTCTTCCAACAATTTTTTAAGCACCAAACTGCCTTTATTAAATCCCTTCCTGTATGCAACTTATTGAGAGGTTCTCATTTCCTGTGCCAAGCCCTGGTGGAGATAACCCCCATGGAGTATATCAAGTTATTATCACGTGCCTCACCAGGGAAACTCAGGTATGCTCTGAAGATGCCCAGGTCTGGGCTGCCACATGCGCTGTTCCCTCTGCTAAGAATGCACTTCCTTCCTTTCTTCTGCTAGTGCTCAGCTTCCCAGAGCAGTCCAGCTGCTCTACCAGCACTCATGTAGAGTCCAAGGCCCAGCTTCTTTCATTTATTTTTAAGAGAGAGAAAGAGTGAGCAGTGGGGGAGTGGCAGAGAGAGAGGGGAAGAGAGAATCTTAAGCAGGTTCCATGCCAAGCAAAGAAGCCCAAAGCAGGGCTTGATTTCACGATCATGAGATCATGACCTAAGCAGATATCAAGAATCAGATGCTTAATGAACTGATCCACCCACGTGCCCCCGCAAGGTCCACCTTACACATAGCCTTCTCTATAGTAAAGTTTCCTCCTTCAAACTGTTACTCCTCACCTTCCTACAGTCTCACCCACACTTGGAAAAGGAAACTACTCCTGTCTCTCTTAGGACATTCTTGGTGCCCTTTTCATTGTTAAGGCACACTAAACATTCTAATTGTAAGTTCATATGCCTTGTCCCCAACTAAACTATAGGATCCTCATTCCTTCTTAAGTCCCTGGGCCTAACTCAGGGTAAGTCCATAATGAATGGTAGTTGAATCAAGAATGGATAAACAAATGAATGGATGGAACCTCCATTGCATCCATCCCTGTTTACCTAACGACATTTTACCTTACAGACTTGCCCTTGAAGTTCTTATGGAATACCCAAGGGGAGCCAAGACTAATATAGTAGGAAAGATATACCCAGGGGTAGAAGGACTAAGTTGTGTGGTTTTGATGGCTGTGTATTTAAGAGGAGCTTGGGCTGAGGGCAGAGCAGAGTCTAAGGTGAGAATCAAAGGATACATCCTAGAGCCCGATGAAAGACTCATTTGGAAGAAGAGGACAGGAAGGAGCCAAACTGCTGATGCCTTACAGGATAGCCAATAGAGACTCAACCTGATGTGAAAGAAAGGGAGACTGTTCAGAGAAGTTCAGTAGAACAAGAGAGTCTAGGAATGGAGCTCTGATCAGTATCCAGTTATCTTCACCATTATTTTTTTCAATTTTCCACAAAAAAGACTAGAACCCAGAAGAGTATGTCTATATTGAGATAATCCAGTACGTAACAATGTCAACCTGTCCAAGTCTAAGTATAGTGTTAAAGGAGATGCACAGCCATGGTTCTAGAAAGACGGTCTGCTATGAGGAACAGAAGCCTAAAATTTAAATGCCAAAGATATGTAGATAAGTTCACCCATGGATTCTCAGGAAAGCCGCTAGCAAATGTATAAAGTAGTGTTTTTCTCTCCCATTAAACAAAATGAAAAATTTATATGCAAGGGGCTTCCTAAGAGTGGAATACAGTTCTTTTCATGATAGAGTAGGTTTGTATTAAGCACCGATGCAGGGTTTTAAAAGCTATGGTCCTTGTGAGCCTACCTGTAATTAACTATGAGAGCCACCCCTCTGTACGGTTTCCCATGGCAGAGGCTGTAGGGTGTGGAGCTGCGCTGAGGATACCCGCAGGAGGAAAAGTCTGGGCACCCAGTCCACCAGCCACCCGATGAGTGGCGCTGAATAAATCACCTGCTATAATGCCCGAGACACATTTGCAGAGAGCTTCTTGTGCTGGGCATGGTGCTGGGCACTTAATACAAACTGCCTTAATGATGACACCACATTCTGAGATTGGCAAAGTCACTGTGCCCATTTTACAGATGAGGAGAATGAAGCAGAGAGGTCACCCCATGGTCGCAGAGCTTTGAAGATTTGACAGAGGGGACTGAAGTCAAGTGTTTCTGACTCTGCAGAGGACACACTTGTCAACGTCCGCGTCCATCATAGACAGCCTCAGACAGACCCACCATTGGAGGCACCAATTTGTGAAGGGTAAGTCATGCTGGACTGAGCCCTGAAAGCCCGCCCCTCCGGGAGCTGCCCCAATCAGAACTCCTGCTGTTCTGACATACCACGCTGCTTCTTTGCTTCAGATCCACTGAGTCAGTATTTTCTGGGGCCTTCCATGGCACAGACAGCCCCCATGCACACACAAGTGCTACCAGGAAAGAACACTTAACTGAAAATTCCTTTAGTGGCAAGGCTGGACGAAGGGTCCTGCTGGCATATGTCCACCTACTTCTCAGAATCACTTGATGGGCAAGGTGCTAAGATGCTACTTTTGTCCCAATATTTTATGGAAAAGAAAACCAGGGCTGAGAAGGTTATGTAACTGGATCGAGGCAGCACAACTGGCTGCTCCCACGTAACAGGCAAAGAGCGTCTGCTGACCGCTGTCCGAAGCACTGTAACACACCCCGCACAGCACCTGCAGTGACCTCATGACGACAGGGTATATTTTACGTCTGTGAAAGACCACGTGTCTCCAGCCCAGTTCCAACTTGTGGCACTGAGGGTGGTAAGGACTGCTGGGAGGAGGGGGAAAGAGAAAACGAGTATTTTCTACCGTGACTAAATTCAAGAAACAAACACAGGAAGATTCCATATTCAACCTCCACCCCCGCTCCCCCGATCAACAGCAATTGGGGACTTAGGGTTAGAGATGACATAACCACAACTCAACTTCCCTAGAACCCTTTGTAAAGCCCCTTTATTGTGGAGATGTCACCTTCAGGACATGAATACTATTTTAGGAGAATCTGTCCTCTGGCTTAAGTCTGAATCTTCCATGGGCCTTCCTTAGCTAGCCTTCTTACTAGACTGCATGTCACAAGAATTAAAAGCAAACTTTTATCTCCCTTTTCTAAATCTCCTCCTTTCAATCACTAATCTGTCCAGGAAAAGAACACAACCAAACAGCCCCATTAGGCAAGAGGCAGACAGAACTGATGTAAATCCCCCCTGAATTAATGGACCTGCTTTGTACTCCTCATGATGGCCTTTCCCAAGATGACCTTGACAATCAGCAGATCTTGCTGGTCTGCATTTTCCAAAGACTCAGGGCTCCACTCACCGAGGAAGGAATGTGTTGAAGTTCTCATATGGGCAACCCCCTCAAAGGGCTCTAGACACTAAAATCTGACATCTACACATCTTTAAAAGTATTTTTTTTTAAAGGCAAATTGCGATATTCCAACCTTGCAAAATGGGTGATAAGTGTGTTATGAAGATACCTATTGCTCTGGAGTTTTTTCCCTGATTGTCAAATGAGGATCCCTCTATGTCTAATGACAGGTATACGCCTGGAGGACCGGCCAGGTGATAACAATATAACAAGCAACCCCCCTAATCTCAGTGTCTGACGGCCATGAAGCACAATTTCTTTCTCTCTGCCCACCTTGTGTCCACTGGGGCCCTTGTCTTTGCCCTTCCTCCAGGACCCACGGTGACAGGGCAGCTGTTGTCTGGAACATTGCCAGCTGGCATGGCAGAGAATAGGGTGCAGCGCTCTCCCGGGCTCTTAAAGCTTTGGCCTCCCAGAGCCGCGCATCACTTCCACCCAGATTCCATTGGCCGCAGCAAGTCACGTGACAGGGGAGTACAGCCATGCCAAGTGTCCCCAGGGAGAGGGAAACCCAGGAGTGTGAGCTGCCCTACAGACTGCAAAGTGGGTATGCAGACATCAAGGATGAGGAAACACTCTTCTCTCGAGTCTCAGAAGATGTGTGTATCAGGATGAGACATAGTGATAATTGAGCCCATGATTCCTGAAGCCCTTTCGCCACCTGGCCACATGTTGCCCCTAAGTGGGGTTTACTCCTGCAGTAACCCAGACCAACTCAGAAAATTCCACAAGGCCCTGGCCTCTGTTATCTTTTGTCCCCATCACGTTTACCTAATAGATGACCCTCCCAATTCCCATTGGCAGCCCTTTGTACTGTAATGAACAGGATGCAGGCTGATGAATGCAGCCACTGCACAGAAAACGTCAGTTCTTTCATTAAGCAAACCTTCCCAAGTTCATTGTATTGAACCAGGGTTTAGGCTATTAGGCTGACACATGACAGAGCCAATTCTAGTCACATTGTAAGTGCCTATTCATGTTTGGCAAATTCCGTTTTACGCACACACACACATTTAGAATTGGGCTCTTGTTGCCTGCAACTTTTTCCCCCTTGAAATCTATTTTCCTATTTTTAACTGTTAATAATTAAGAAAAATGCCACTTTCATCAAAGAGCCTCAACAAGCCTAATTGAGGGAGAGCATAATGGATCGCCATACCAGGTTTCTATTCTGCTGGCCGCCAACAGGCCTGCCCTTCTCAGATGCACTGATATTGATATACTGTGCTCATTTGCGGAAAGGCAAAAAATAAAATATTTACGCACATAGTTTTGACACTGCTGGCTCTTCTTTCTGCTCACATGTGAAACGGAAAACATCACTTATGAGCTGGGAATCCCTGCTAGTGAAGGGGACAGGATTAAAGGCATCATTCTAGGGGACAGGCTATGATGAGCAGCCTCCAGAGCTAGAAACCTGGCTCCTTTATCCCCCAACCAGCCACTTCCCGAGCGGGCAGTCAATCCGTAACACTCACGTAGGAAATATGCAGCGGGCGTTGCCTGGGTGGCTGGCCCACATTGGGTATCAGGATGTAGACATGACAGGGTCTCTGCCCCAGTGGGATGGAGGCCATCCGACAATTACCATGCACTGTGCTCAGTAGGGTCAAATATCCTGAATCCATCTCCATCGTCAACATCGCCTTTATTGCTCTTAGACCCTGAGCTACACCCCAAATGGCCCTGAAGCTTCTACTGTGCCTACTGAGTGCAACCACATCTTTTTAAAACTGTGGATAAAATCCTATCACACTTTGCTTACAAATGTCCAATGGCTTCCACCTCAAGCAGAATAAGGTCCAGACTCCTCACAGTGGCTTTACAACTTAGCATTTGCCACCCTCTCTGAACACATCGCCTATCACTCTGGTTCCAACCATCGTGGCTGTTGTCTCTCCCTTGAACAGGTCAAGCACACTTCCATCACAGGAAATAGGCACTGGCCACACCTCTGGTTGGAATTCTCTTTGGTGAGGCTGGGGCTAGGGGAGGGGGAGTGACTGCTAATGGGCTCAGGGTCTCTTTCTGGCGTGAAAATGTTCTCTAATTAGACGGCGGTGATGATTGTACAACTTCGTAAATATGCCAAAAAGCACTACATATATGTGTGAAAACTGTGTTCACTTTAAAAGGGAGAGCATCATGGTATTGGATTAAATCTCAATAAAAAATAAAAGGATGTTTTTTCACTTCTGAGATTAAGTTTTCCCAAGACTCTAGCTTCCCTCCTGCTCATCTTCTCGTGCTCTTCTGTGTCTCTCTCAGCTGGAAGCCAGCTGCCATGTTGCGAGGTGACATTTAGAGCGTCCCACGCGACAACACTGAACAATAGCAGACAAAGGAATGGAGCCCCTCAGTCCAACAAAAGCCAAAAAGAGAAAAATAAAATAAAAAGGAGGAAGAGGAGGAGGAGGAGGAGAATTCTGCCAAGAACTATGAATATGAACTTGGGAACAGACCCTTCCCAGCCCAGCCCCACTCAAGGAATGCAGCCCCTTGGTTACAGCCTTCAAGAGATGCTGAACCATGTCTGGATCCTTCATCCGTGGAAATGGTGATGTGACCCAACTGTGTGGTTTAAAATTTTTTTTTTTGTTTTAATTAATAGGACTTGCCCCAAGTCAGCCAGCGCTGAACTGCTGGGATGCAAGCTTACTTACGAAGGTCTGGCTGCTCCCTCCACTCCGCCACATTGCTGTATTCATCCCTCCACCCCGGAATTTGTTCCCGGGGCATGATGCCCAAGGCATAATAGGTACTCAGTTAAGTTTTGTAGCACTGAGTCCAACTTTCTAATTCTGTTTCCTCTGCATGGAGCTAGAAAATGCTCTCAACAAGAAGAAAGCAGATGAGAGTAAAATATGTATGCCCCATCGAGTTCTATTATTTTCCAATCCCCTGTATGCGTACTACATTCCCACCAAGGTTCTCAGTGAATGCTGGTGCCTTGCCCTGACCCTGACAGTGACATTATTCTATGTACAGACAAGAGGTAGTCCTAAGATTTGGCCTTGGCTGTACCAACCTCACTTATTTACTGGAGAAGCCGTCATCAGGGCAGCACCCCCTCCCCTCTGTGGTTTCCAATGAGGCAACCAATCCTCACACGTGGCAAACCCCAAACTCAGGGCATCACTTTCTACTATTAGAAGGCGACTTTGTTCCGGAAACGATTCACACAGACCCTTCTTGAAGCTTTTCCTTAAACAGCCCGTGCACAGAGCCCGCTCCCTCTCCCCGCCCTGCAGCAACATGTCTCATTCAGGAGAGATTTATTACGGGGCTGTCAACACAATCCCACCTTTACGGAAAAAGATAAAAATAAGAAACGCCTTACAAGAAGATGCCGTGGCGAAAGCTAAATCATAAATGTTTGATAAGGAATGGTCAAATCCAGACAAATAACTGTTCAATCCCACTTTGTATTAAGCAGATAAAGTCATACAGAAAATCAATGTGATGTATTGAAAGGGGAAAAAAAATTGCCAAGCTTGGGGATTGGGCTACATGGTGTTATGAAGTAGTCGCTTCGTAAGAACCTGATAATATGATAGCAACATAATTTTTAAAAACGGGTGCTGATTTTTGCACCAGACCTATCGGTGGCACCCCAATCCTCTTAGTTGTTGATGGAGGTAATTTTTGGGGTGGCACATGCATCCTCATGGGAGAACGGCAGAGAAAAAAAAAACAGTGTTGTCATGGGGCGCCTGGGTGGCTTAGTCGGTTAAGTGTCCGACTTTTGCTTAGGTCATGATCTTGCGGTTCGTGGGTTCGAGCCCCGCGTCGGGCTCTGTGCTGACTGCCAGCTCAGAGCCTGGAGCCTGTTTCAGTCTGTGGCTCCCTCTCTCTCTGACCCTCCCCTGCTCACGCTGTCTCTCTCTCTCTCTCCTAGAAATAAATAAAACATTTAAAAATAAAAAAAATAAAAAATAAAAAAAAACAGTGTTGCCTTTTCAGAGGATAATTTGGAAATTCCTATGAAACTAAGTATTTTGAAGGTGCACTTCTCTAATCTCCAAGACACTATTACACAAACAGGGCAAGGTAATAAACAACATATCTTCAATGGTTTCGGTTGCACACATTTTTTTTTTCTTTTTTAGAAAGCTATGCATATCTGTATCTGATGATAAATGCACACAACGCTTCTGGAAGAATCCACAATTAAACTTTCATGCCGGTTTCTTTTGGAGCGACTGGGAATGAGAGATGGAAGGAAAATTTTTCCTGTTAAGTCTTACTGAAAAGTTTGAAACTGTCACCATGAGCCTCTACTCCTATTAGTGTGTGTGTCCCCAGCAATCACAACAACCCACACTAAACCAAAGCTTCAGGATAACCTTTTCCAGGACTCGGACACCGTGGCTCGTTCTATGAATCATCCAATAAAGACGGAGGGATCTCCGGATGTTCATCACTAAAGTCCGCCCCAGCTCCACTTCTATCGAAAATCGCAGCAAGAAAGCAGGAAGTTCCTGCAGGGGATGTGGTCACCTCCACCTCCAGGAAGAATATCCCTGTCTCTAGTTTCCTTCTGTTTCTCCCAAGTCTTCACCAAACCGAATCAAATAAACGGAAAGGGTTTCTGCCACACCGCAGAGCCTTTCTAAGTGCAAGTTTAGAGGTGGGCTTTGGGGGGCGGGGGGGAGTAGAGGAGCAGGTGACTTCTACCAGTGACCCTGTAGGGCAATTAGCTGTCTCCTGCTGATGGCATTATTTTATACACACTGTAATTTAAAGAAAAGTAAAAAGAAAGACACAGAGTTTGCCACAGCAAACAGATGAGGAGAGGCCTCCGGCAACAGGGAGTAACACAAGCTGATAAATAAGCAGGCACTCGATGGAGACCCACCACGGTGAGGGGGGTGTTGGCTCTGAGGTGAAATAATAGGAAATGAAGATCAACGAGCAATGTACTGATGAGCCTAAAATGACTTCACTTGATTCCACGCGCTAACAGCATGTTAAATCCTTGGAAGGTGGGGCTCCTGGGATGAGATGACAGCTGACAGAGGGGACGGATTGTCTAGTGGTTTGCTCTGTTGAAATAAATATCTAAGAAGAGCCAGGCTGTATGTCCAAATAAGAATGACTTACAAAAATAAAAATTTTCTCAATTTATCTTTGAAATGACACTTTCTTTTTTTGGTAAAGTTTATTTATTTTTGAGACAGACAGAGACAAAGACAGAGTGTGAGCTGGGGAGAGGCAGAAAGAGAGGAAGACAGAGAATCCGAAGCAGGTTTCAGGCTCTTAGCCGTCAGCACAGAGCCAGACGCCAGGCTCGAACTCATGAACCGTGAGATCATGACTTCAGCTTAACTTGGAGGCTTAAGCAACTGAGCCACCCAGGCGCCCCTGACGTGACACTTTCTATCTTTATATAGGCAAAGACATGGACTTTGTGATTTTTGAAAGATTTTCTTGGCACTGGTGAATTAGTGGAAGAGGACCCTTTAGATAAATAAACAAGTCTCCTGGCCCAGCCTCCTGGAGTTAGAGGTTAGTACTGTGCTTTGTAAACCAAGTGCACTCAAAAAACATTCGATAGTTGGCTAACATGATGTCTTGAAAATTGTGCTTTTTACATCGCACTTTTCATCAGACTTCTCAAATATCAGAATACATCAGAACCTTCTAGAGGGTTTGTGGAAAGAACCCCTGATGGCTGCTTTGACTCCCAGAGTTTCTCATTCAGGGAGTGTGGGATGGGGACAGAGAATCCACATATCTAACAAGTTCCCGGGTGCTGCGGGTGGCCGGGAACTATGCTTTGGGAACCACCAGTGCAACGGTTATAAGCTTGGTGTGTGGAACCAGAGGGACTTAACGTAATCCTTCCCTTGCTGCTTGGTTAACTGTGATTTCAACTGTAACCAAATCTCTCTCTGCCTCAGTTTCTTTATCTGTAAAACAGACCTAAGAGTGACAACTGCCTGTAATGGGTTAAATTGTGTTTCCACAAAATTCACGTGCACCTGGAGCCTCGGAAGGTGACCATACTTGGACATGGGGGCTCTACAGGGGTAATTAGTAAAAATAAAAGAAGTTCATAGTGAATTCATGTGAGCCCTCAATCCAATGGGTGGTGCCCTTATTAGAATAGGAGAGGACACACAGACAGAGGAACAATGGTCACAGGAGACAGAAACAGAGAACTCAGTCACACTACCACATTCCAAGGAACACCAAAGATTACTGGCACCCACCACAGGCTAGGAGAAGGGGGCCCGGCAAGACCCTCACCAGGCCCCAGAAGGAACCCACCCTGCTAGCAGCTCGGTCTCAGGCCTCTGGCCCCCCAAACTGTGAGAGAATGCATTTTGGCTATTTTAAACCACCCAATTTGTACTACATTGTTATGGTGGCCTAGGAAACGGGCTAACATTGCCTCAAGGAATTCTTGGGAGGGTTAAATTAGGGAACACAAAGCCAAGTGTCTAGAGCAGGGGCCTGGTATATAATGAATAATACGCAAGTAGTAGTTCATATTATTCTTTTGGTTTTGCCAATGCTTTCTTTCACTATTTTGGTATTAAAGATATTTTCCCAGGGCACCTGGCTGGCTCAGTCGGTTAAGCGTCCAACTCTTGATTTCAGCTCAGGTCTCGCAATTTATAAGATCGAGCCCCACAGCGTGGAGCCTGCTTGAGGTTCTATCCTCCTCCCCTTCTGTTGGTCTCTGCCCCTCCCCCACTTGCACACATACACACGTTCTCTCTCTCTCTCTCAAAAAATAAACACTTAAAAAATACTTTCTTTTGGAATGGGAAAAAAAAAAAAAACATCAGAATTGTAGAGAAGGCTACACAGCGGGGATTCACAACCAGGGATGACCTGGTCCCCACCCAAGGGATACATGACAATGTCTGCAGAAATTTTGTTTCTGTAGGACCAGGGAAGCAGGTGGGTGCTGCTAAACATCCCACAATGTGGGGGTTCCTGGGTGGCTCAGTCAGTTAAGCGTTTGACTTCGGCTCAGGTCATGATCTTGCAGTTTGTGGGTTCAAGCCCCGTATCAGGCTCTGTGCTGACAGCTCAGAACCTGGAGCCTGCCTCGGACTCTGTGTTTCCCTCTCTCTCTCCCCCTCCCCTACTTGTGCTCTGTCTTTCTAAAATAAATGTTAGAAATTTAAAAAGAAACCCAAAATGTGCAGCCCCCCCCCCACACACACACAACAAAGAGTCATCTGACCCAAAAATAGTGCAAATCTGGTGTGAGGCGAAGAGTCAGTCACCCAGTCCCTGAGTCAGGCTTCCTAGATGAGAACAGGAACATTTTGTCAGGCACCACACCAATCTTCTAGGAGAGCAATCACGGCCGACACACAGAGCCTACCCCCACAAATAAAACTGAGTTCATAATAATAATAAACAAGAATAACAACAAACCAAGGGTCGAGTGTGGCCCATGGTGAGGCTCACGCAGCACGCAGCCTCACCTCCCGAGCTACGAAAGGCAAAGTGGCTTCCATCTCCACGGAGTCACATGCTGGGGAAACCGGGAGGGGCCTGGAATCAGTCATCAGGGTCTGACCACACAGTGCAGAGGCCAAGGGCATGGTTGAGGAAGCGTCTGTGCTTCATCTCTGGCCAGGGTGACACCTCAACTGAGAAGAAGAGACGTGTCGGAAACGCCGGTCAGTTAACTATGCTGTTTTCTTGCTCTGGCGACAGCACCAAGCGTCCCAGCGGCAGGAAGCCACCTGGACTGCTTCATGAACGAGCTTGTCCATGACTGTTGTTGACATGTTGCGGGGCCCTGTCACGCAGGGTCCTTTAGAAGCCGGGGGAGAAATCTGGGGAAGAAGCCCTAAGTCCTCCGTAGCACAATCTCCTTCCAACCCGTGGACCCAAGAGAGTTGGGAGTGTGGAAACCAGAGAGAAACTGTTGCGATGGCCCAGGTGAGAGATGATGACAACCAGGACTAGAGTGGTGGTGGTGGAGGTGACGAGCGAGGACAGACTTGAGGCCATAAAGTGGACATGACAAGTGATGACAGGGCCTGTTGGGCTGAGGGTGAGGGAGGTGCCAAGATGGCTCTTGGGTTTTGGACTGTGCAACTGGATGAATGGTGGGACTGCTCCTTTAGCTGGAGAGCACTAGGAGAGGGCTGCATTCTTTCCAGAATTAAGTGAGTACATGAACTGAGAGGGAAAACTTGCTCTTAAAATATATGCTCCAGTTCCCTGCTGCTCCAGAGTCTGGATGGACTCTGGAGCCATGATAGTCAGATTAACTCTTAAAATGGCTTGTGTCCACATCCTTCCCCCGAGTTCCCTCCTGCTTTCCATAAGGCACATCCAGTCAGGTACCCAACAGTCTTCACGAGTCAGAGAAATCCACCTGAGGAGCATAGCTCTTGGCTCTGCAAGAAATCACATGCAGGGAGAGCAAAGAAGATTCATGGGGATGCGCTCTGTGGATCTGTCACCAAGAGGGGAAAGAGAATAGAAATGAGCGTTGGAGCAGTGACTGCACATCCCAGAAGGCCTGCTCAGATTGTGCTGATCTGCCATTGAACCACCATGAGGGACAGCGAAGCACAGGGAGGTGGTCTGCATTTAACACACGCACACACCCACGCATGCACATACACACACACATTTGCATTAAGAGAAATGCCACAACTTTTATTCTCAAATTGACATAATAATTTTGTTTCCCTCCCACCCCACTCTGTAACACAGCAAAACAAACAGAGGGAAGAATAAACCCCAAGCCCCCCTCCCAAATATGTCTTTGGTATCAAACCGAGATCTGACTCAACGGTGTTGGTTTTCTTTGGTTCTTTTCCCCCCTGGCAAACCAAGGCGATTCCCCGGGGCTGTGCATTTTGGAGTTTAAGATGCATGAAGTTAACCGTATTCAAATACTGCGCCAGTGGGACCCTGAGATAAGGAATACTACCAGCCCACAGGGTCCAGGAGAATCAAGCTCAGATCACCTAAATAAAGGCTAACTTCTAAATAAGGCTTCAGATCACAGATTTGTTTACTTTCATTTGGTGATAATTGTTCACAGCAGAACATATCAGAAAATTCTATAATAGGAACTACAGCCAGGAAATAGTAAATAATTAATCACCCTCCTCCCAGCCTCTTGCATCTCTGTTGATATAAATGACCGTATAATTCCAAACCCAATTATCACTACTTAGCCGTTCCATTTTGTAGTTAAAATCCCACAAAATTAAAGTGCATCAATTGTTAATGGTAATAGACCAGACAAGGGATTAAAGATTATTTTAATGTTTATTTCCTGTCAAGAGATCTTTTGGCAGGAAACACCACAGACAAAAGGCTGCACACTCAGATGAGATTCATATATTTAAATCTTCTAACTTCTAAAAACATTATGGATATAATTACTTGTTTAATTTACTTGTTCCCCCAAGACACAGGCTGAGGAGATCAAGCCAACTTTATTATATCAAGTTCTCAGAAAGGAAAGGCATTGCTCTGTAGCATTCTATAAGCTGTTTTATCCTAAATAATCAAATCCAATTTGATGCCTGTGGCCCAGTGGTGCTTGCAGAGAGGAGAGGCAGAGGAGGGAGGAAGAAGGGAGAGAGACCTGGTGCAGCTCTTAGGCCTAAGACCAGAGGGATGTGTGGCCAAGGTATATCAGAAAGCTCCCTTGGGTCTCCGTTTCCTCGTTTGTAAAATAAAGTTGATAAGGAACCCCATGCAGCCTGGAGGGGAGGCTGCAAAAGATGGGGAAGGGTGGTGAGCAGGAGAGAGATCCAAAGGACCCACCAATTCCAAACACACACAGACATATGATGTGGTGGGGATGACTTTCAACATGATGACCCAGGTGATCCACAGATACATAATCTTTCTAGATGATCAAAATAAACATGTATGCACATGACTACCCACTCACTATCCTCCCCTGCCCCACACACCAGAGGATACAACTGCAATGTCCAGGGGTCTTTGGAAAATAATTGAAGAAACACTAGTCTACTTCCAGTAGTCGAGACAAGTTTCACAATGTCCAGTCAATTTACTTACGATGTGGGGTAAGAAAGGTTAAGAAATTCACAGGCATTAACTAAGTAAAACATGTATCTATACCATATATACAAATATATCTATATAGAAAGAGGGATGGATGGATGGATGGATGGATGGATGGGCAGACAGACAAAAATAATTGTTCTCCTAAAATTCTTGTTTAGATCATGGAGAAGATCTGATGAGAACTTGGGTCTCTTTTCCCAAAGTGCTCAGTTTATTGTTTTACCTGCTCATTTTCTGCCACCTTCATTAGAATATAAAATCTGTGAGGGGAAAGGTTATCTGTTTAGTCACTGCTATATTGCTGACATTTGAAGCAGAGCTGGGAACATAACAGATACTTGCTTGATAGGTGCCGCTGGTATGAATGAACAATGATGACAATGATAATAATATAACAAAATAGGACAATTATATTTTTACAAAGGGATTTACATCCCACAGTCCTCAGTCAGTATATTCACTTTGTTTACCAAAAGGGATCTGGAAAACCAAAAGGTTTTCAGATCACAGATCACACATCCAGGTGGAGGGTCGAAGCCAGTTAGAATGCACACTTCCTGAATCTCAACTCTGGGCTCAATCCCGTGTCACTGCTCTGACCCTCTGAGGGTATCTCTCTACCTGAGGATGAGGAAAGGCAGTTTCCTTTAAGTAGCAAAGAAGTTTACTCAAAAAGTAGTTGATACTGTAGCTCAGGTCTCCCAAACCGGGCGTGACCTTGGGCAAATCATCTCTCCGCAGCTCTGCTTCTCCTTTGGTAATAGCCTCTGTGGTGTGAGAATTTTACATCTGCGCACACCTCCTGAATGATTCGGGATGCGTCTCCCTTCCAGTCACAGATACATGGTCCAAACCCAACTTATTCTGTGACCACTGGAAGCCTAGAGGTAAACAGGCCACAAGCGCAGTGGACTCAGCAGCTCCATAAATGGCACAGGTTTTTCTCCTCTGTCCCCTTCTGGGTCAGCTTCATCTTGGGCTGGAAGGCCCCATGAGAACAGCATGGTGGAGCATGTCCAGAGGAAGCATGAAGTCTGTACCTTCCTTGTGTGCCACTCTCAGTCAAAATCCATTCCCAGAAGGACCCTCCATTTTCATTGGTCAGGAATGGGTCACATGTCTATTTCTAAACCAATCACTAGCAAGATGCACAGGTTAGCTGGATGGGCTTAATCACCAGAGATGAAAGGAGATGGGGGAGTCACCCATCCTAACTGCTACATTTCCTTTACCAAATATATGGGCCAAAAGAAATGATAAAATAAGCCCGAGTTCTTACTCGGCACTAGTACTCGACACTGTCAACAACAGCCAAAGTATGGAAAGAGCCCAAATGTCCATCGATGGATGAACAGATAAAGAAGATGTGGTATATATATCCAATGGAGTATTACTCACAATCAAAACAAATGAAATCTTGCCATTTGCAACTACATGGATGGAACTAGAGGGTATTATGCTAAGTGAAATTAGTCAGAGAAAGACAAATATCATATGACTTCACTCATGTGAGGACTTTAAGATACAAAACAGATGAACAGAAGCGAAGGGAAGCAAAAATAATATAAAAACAGGGAGGGGGACAAAACATAAAAGACTCTTAAATATGGAGAACAAACAGAGGGTTATGGAAGGGTTGTGGGAGGGGGGATGGACTAAATGGGTAAGGGGCACTAAGGAATCTACTCCTGAAATCACTGTTGCACTATATGCCAAGTAACTTGGACGTAAATTTAAAAAATAATAAATTAAAAAATTACAGTGCTTGAACTGTAAAAAACCCTAACTATCCAAAAGCAGAGGAGTCGTTAAATAAAGTACATGTCATTCATACAGTACAGTCTTATGAAATCATCAAAGCATTTTCTTTCCAAGCAATGTTTAGTGACAGGACAAATTCCTATTAAAAAGAAAAAAAAAGATACTATGTATATAATAAGCCCAACTTGTTTAAAAATAAATGCCATCATTCAGAAGAAAGAAGAGAACATACAAAAAATATTAAGAGCAATTATTTCGGGGTAGTGGAATTAACAGAACATTTTTAATTCTCTTCTGCCTTCTCCTTTTGTGACCGGTCATATTATCCACTACCATACTAAAAATATAAAAGTTGGGTTTTCAGAATAACAAGCGACTTTTGATGGGGTGCCAAATCAGGTTCTATGCCTGGGTCCAGTCAAATAATTTACTTATTAGATCATTAGTTAAGAAAGGTTAAGAAACTCACAGTCTAATAAAAATATATACATATATAAAAGAAATATATATTTTTTAATTATAGAGAAATCAGGACCTGAAAATAAATTTAGCATCGCTCCTCTCAGCACCCAACTCTTGGGTGTGGAAAGTCCTGAGTCCTGTAGTGTGGGGGAGGCTGGGCTGTGAGCTCATGTGGTAGGAGCTGTCTAGGTGAACAAAGAGCAAAACCCCAAACAAGCTGAGAAATGGCTGTGCCTGGATCACTAGGGGGCAGAGTGAGTCACTGAGGGGTCTGGGTGATTTACTGCGGCTCTCTTCAAAGCCCTTTGTAGTGTCCAAGATTACATTTGGCATTCATGGGACAGAGATACCAAACCTATTTTAAGTAATTAAGAGCCTTGCTCTCAAGCTTCCTTCTGGACATCTGGCTTGTCATGAGGACTTAGAGATACTTCCTTTAAAACAGTCTCAGGAATGCCAGTAATACATTCACTTTACACCCAATCTTGGTGGAATATAATCACTGTGATAACACAATCAATGGCAGTGACCATCTCTATCACACTCTGCCAGCCATTTTCCCTACATGATTTCTGACTCCCACAGGAAATAGTGCACAATACTTTCCATTCTAGAGATGATACAACTGAGACTCGGGAAGAGTAAAGCTCATTAGGAGTCCAACCAATCAATCAATGTGGTAGAACCCAGATTCATCCTCTACTGTGTCTGATGTGAAAGCATTTGCTCTTCGATACTGAAAAGGTTCTCCTTCGTGGTTTAGCGCAGCTGCAATGACACTCCTGCCAAGCACTGATGCTTGGCCCTGCGCTGGTGGCAGACGAAGAGACAGAGGACGTGGTCTGGAAAGGTGAGCTGGGTCTCTGGAGGTATATGCACTGAGGTTCCCCAGGAATAGAAGGAATGACTAAGTCATTAACAGGGAAAGGCAAGAGTTTCGCCCTAGACCTAGGGTGAGCATCAAACAGAGAATCTGGCATCACTCCAGCCCATCTCTGATACCATTTGAGCAGTCTGCTCCCACTTCCAGGGACCTGCATGGCTTCCCACCTCCAGGGGACTTGTTCTTCTATCAGAGGGAGACAGTGAATAGCTACTTGTATTCAACCATGACATCCACAGATATTTAAGAATCTAATTCAATCCTTAGATACTTTGCACAGACACAAAGGACTCACAGCTTTCCAGCATCTTTGGGCTCTCTCTCTCAGCTGTCCTTCCTGTTACAGCAAGTAGAGGTACACACACACGATACAGGGCAGTGTAAGGATGGTACAATGGCGCTACCCTTTGGTACTTACAATATAAGAAGCCTTTGTGGGCTCCGGTACAAACCAAGAGACACCATGTTCCTGGACCTTGGGTGGGGTGGGGGTGGGGTTCCAACTTCTTCGTGAATACACTAGCTGAACAGATGTGTAATGGCTTCGATAGTCAAAGGGCTATCAACTGAACACAAGGAAAGCCAAACTCCTGTCAGTCCAAAGCTTATGAGGCAATCTATTAAGGAGATTCACGTTGTAATAAAGGTTTAGGATGTAAACCCAACAGCCAAGTCACTTTCCTCTCATTCCTTTTTCATTGGAAGGTGTGCTGTATAGGAGCAAAAACTCTGAAATGTTCTGTCTGCACTGGGCAGCTAGCCTGCAAAAACCCACCGTGGAAGTTCTGTAGGCCAGGAGATTTGTGAGATGGGGGAGATGTGGCATGGAAACCCATTCCATAACTTTTCACCAGACATAAAATTTACTGTGAATGGGATTCCTAAAAGTCCATGTTAGCTTCTGATTTAAAACTATTAAATCTGGTTTCCTGAGAACACCTCCATTATAATAAATACATCACTATGACAACATATGCTAATTGCACAATCTCAAAGACTAGAGTGAACAACCTATACATGAAAAATGCACTTGAACTTGGCTGTCCTGGACTCCTACCTCTTAGGTTTTAGATTTGGGCTGAGTCACTGGTGAATAGTATATATCTCATGGACAGGCTGACACCATGGTGGACAGCACTGACAGACAATTGAATGGAACCCCAATTTCATGCAGGAGATAAACCTAGAACTATGTTCATTTGTAACACAGGTGGTATCTCCATCTTATGCAATTTAAAGGGGGAAATTATCTATATATTTACAGATAGGATTTCACTTTTCTAAATGACAAAAGGAGCGTGAAGCAGATACCCATAGCTTTTCATCTTCAAAGTACAGTTTATAGAAAGTAGAGAAACGTTATGGTCACTATTAAAAGAAGAAATGAGATTTTTAAATGTAACTTAGCCAAACTCTCTCTCTCTCTCTTTTAAAGTTTATTATTTATTTTGAAAGAATGAGGGAGGAGCAGATAATAAGGGAGAGAGAGAATCCCAAGCAGGCTCGATGCTCTCAGTGCACAGCCCATCTCCCAAACCGTGAGATCAGGACTTGAGCTGAAACGAAGAATAGGATACTTAACCGACTGAACTGCCCAGGAGCCCTCTTTTGGTTTTCTTAATCTGGGCTTATTATTCCATTTTTTCTTTTCCTCATGGCTCCTCTCTTCTTCCTCAGACATAAAAGCCAGTCCTATCAGCCTTAGCTGCTACGAGGGGCACACAGGTAAATGACCCAGAATTTGCCCTTACACTTAAATAGGAGAGGTAGATCAAAATGGTGGCCAGGGCCTCAGATGCAAGCGGACATGAGGTTGGATCATTCACTGTTTCAGGAGCATATTTGCCTTTTTCTGGTTGTTCCCGAGTTGAAAGTGGAGACAATAACAATTAGGGAGGCTGGTGTTACTGACCAAGTCCTATCTGCTGTGGGTTGATTGCTACAGAGCTGTGATTTGGCTTGGGGGGCTGGCCGCTGTAGAGCTTGTGGGTCTGAGACTCAGGATCAGAGATGGTCCGGGCCATTGTCCATTTACACAGGCAGTTTCTCATTAGCAGATCATCTATCTAATGACCAGTGATGATTTACCCTAAGGCTGCCCACAAAAAGGACTGTGATAAGAACTCCTCTCCAAAGCAGTGAGTGGAGGACACTGGCTGGCTGGACACGAAGGGGGCAGCCACCCATCAGTGCTTCCTGATGACAAGGATACTACATTCTCAGAAGGCCCCACATGGTCCAGAAACGATGCCCTATCACTGTGGGCCTTTGTATAAGGATACGCGTGAATTAGAGAGGAAAAAGGTACTTTGACGTCCTAAAGAAATACCCGTTTTTCACACAACTCCTGGGAGGTGGTAATTTATTCAGTCATTTTTCAACATAATTCCTGTCTGACTGATTTTTCTCCCTGGCTTCATCTTCTCCAAGGTGTCACACACCTGTTCAGGGTGAGTAAGAATAAGTATGGTGTACAGACAGGACGGTTCAAGAAGCCTGATGAATAATGGAAAGGACTAAGCTAAAGTAAATGAAAAAGAAAAGCTCACTGTTCATATTTAAAAAAAAAAAATCTGTTAAAAAGATTACTAATGTTGCTTTTTAGAAAAATAGCCATAAAAACCTCTAGCTCCTGAGAGTTACAGAGAAAAAGGGCTGGGATCCCCGGAGGGCAGAAATAGTTGGTTAGATGTCTGCAGCCTTAGCCAACACATTTTTGGCTTCTGTTTTAGAAGCTTCTGCTTTGGGTCTGTGGTTTCAACCCTGGTCTGCCACTTATCAGCGGGAGACCCCGATCACCTTTAGGGTTGTTTAGAGGAGTAGGGAGGTGATGTTCTAAGGGCCGCTGTGACATTTTCTGGTTATTAGGAAGCACTTAAGAAATGAAATGGGGAGGAACATGTCGACTACTCCAGAGATGGTGGTGGTGGAGATCTGATACAATGGGGACTTGGCCCAGAGCGGGCTGGCCTCCCTCTCTTCCCTGTGAGACACAAAGGTGCTTTGTACAGGATTTAACTGCATATGGAAAAGGGACCAATGTCATAGGATCACATGCTCATTTGTATAATGATATAAATGTGTAGAAAGATATAAGAAATCAGAGTAATCAGATAGTCTCTAAGGGGGTAAGCAAGATATCTCTAAGAGGGATGGGTAAGCAAGACTTGGAAGGGTAGTCATTCCACATCCTCCACATGTCCCTGACCAGCAGCATTCACTGCCCCCCTCCCCAGCACCCTCATTCCTTTGGGAAACAGCCCTTGCCCCGGGCACCATCTGTGTGTTTGGGAAGCCTGTGGTGGCAGATGACCTACACTTGTCCAATCAGTCCCACACACTGATTGAAGGATGACGGTCAACTGGTGAACTGCCATCTCACATCCTATGGGGGCAGCTGGCTTGGTCACTGGCAAGGGACAGAGTTCCTGAGTTGACACAATTTGGAAAAGCTAAGCCATGAAGGGAAAGAGACAGATTCTTGATATCATCTGAACACTCAGGTCTAGTAGAACCTGAACCAATTCTATCCCTGGATAGAATTCTGCTTCTGTGAACTAATAAATGTGCTTTGTCTTGCTTCAGCCAACTGAATGACGTTTCTCTCACAAGCAACAAGTCTGACTGATATCACTGAGTAAGTTTTGGCTGAGGGGACAAAAAAGGAAGGAAATTCTAGGCACGGCCCCTCTCTTCGAGGAGCTTACCTTCTAGTTGGAGAAACATACAAAAACCAAGCGAACCAAAAAACAAAATGGAAACCATGACGGCTGTGGGAAATACCAGGAGGTGAAGGAAGGAAGAACTGAGATAAAGAATCCTGGGGCGTTGCTCTATTTACTCAGGACAGCGTGGTAGATGGAACAGGGGTGCCCAAGGGTGACCACCTTCTGATCCCCGAGACTTAGGACTATGTTATGTGACGTGGCAAAAAAGGGAACTTTGCAGACATAAATAAGTTCAGTTTTTTGAGACACATGGAGCATGTTGAGGTACCCAGGTGGGCCCAGTGAAATCAGAAAGGGCCTTTTGGAAAAGCCAGAGGTGTTGGAGACTCAGAAGGATTTAAAGGTGCCGATGGCCATATTTGAAGATGGAATGTAGTGAAGCAGCCCCTAGAAACTGTTAACAGATTCTTCCCTGGAGCCTCCAGACGGGACCCTGCCCTGCCGACAACACCTATATTTCAGTCCTGTGAGACCTGGGTCCGACTTGTGACACACAGAACAGTAAGGGAACGCACCACACTGTTTAAGCCACTAAGTCTGTGGTCATTTGTCACAACAGGAAACTCATACAGAAGGTGAGCACTGGCCTCTCTGCTGGGCATTCGTACCGAGGATGAAAGCATGAGGGCAAGAGGGCCGTACAAAGGCGGCACGGAGACCACACGGAACACCCTGGGATCGGCAAGGGGCTGACCCGTTCTGAGAACAGCATGAAGATGGTTGAGGCTGGAATGTATATTGTTTAGCCTTGAGGTTCAGAGAAGAATTTAAAGCACTTTAAATATTCAACGCAGCCCAACTTTGGGGGGAAACAAAGCACTCTTTAATGATTTCCCTGATTTTTAAACTCGTTGAGGGCTAGGACCAAAGCTCGTCCATATATTAATAATAACTAGCACAAAGAATTCCACAAAGTGCAATTTTCCTTCGTAATTCCAATTTATATGCCTATTTAGATTCCTAACATGCATTCCAGATCTTCTGAATGTGTCTTATTCTCATATATTCTGTCCTGCTGCACCCAGCAGTATATTCATGTGCCTGACCCGTAATAGGCACTAAATAAATATTTGTTGGGTAAATAGGCCCGGGGTTTTTGGTTTGAAAATATACCCCCTGATGCTATATCTCCCCCATACCCTGTTTCCCCCAGGTCACCCTAGAAATAATTTAAATGGTTTGGTTGGAAGAGGAAGGCGACAGACCCAAAAACCGAATTTGGCCACTGGTACTACCTGTCTGATAGGAAGCTCGGGGTGCGGGGTGGGGTGGGTGTATATTGGAAGAGGAAGAACTAGTGATTTGTTCATAAAGTATTATCAAGATATCAAGTGAGCTGGAGGTCACTAATAATGGCAACTGCCTCCTGCTGGGAAGAAAATATTTTTTTTTGGAGGGGGGCTGTCCCCCACACCACTTGAGCTGCTGAGCAAGCAAAAATTGCAATATGAATAAACTCTGCGGGCACACGAAGTCTGGGGCTCCCTTTTAAATCAGTTCCTAGAAGGCGAGAAACCAGTATATCATAGTGAGACAATCATTTATAATGGGACCATTATTAGGAGCCAAGATATAAAAATTGTACATGAAACAGCCTTATAAGCAGATTCAGTGCGTGGCTGATTAACCTCCCTGTCCCACCGGGGGCCTGAGTGGCTCAGGGGAGTGGTAATGAGATGTGGAAGTCATTCGCCTCTAGGTCACAGGTTTAAAGCTGGACATGTGAGAAGGGGCCTAATTGCTACTCCTGGGTGACTCGGCAGAGCACAGATGGGCACGCACTGCCTTGTGGGCCTGGAGACGGGGAGACCAGGGTTCGAGTCCCTGTGCTACCCCTGAACTGGCTGTAACGTCACAGATGCCCCTGCGGCTGAGGCTCTGCTGTGTAAATTTTAAGGTTGATACCTTTCTTTTTTTCTTGTAAGATGAATGCGACTACGCTTGGCACGTGGTAAGTATTTGTCAAAGGGGAGCCACTGCTGTTCTCTAAGAATACACATTTCCTTTTGTGTTCCTAGGCATTACAAGAGCTAGAAGTCGCCATGAACATTACAAGTTCAAGCGCTGCTGCATTTTCTTGGGTCTGGATAGCCATACAGAGCTCTTCTGTCATTTCCAGTGAACAAAGAAGAGGCCCTTCTCTTCGGTGACCCAGTTTGGGTTACCAGGGGCAGGGACAGTGCAATGCTAATAGTCACCGAGAGCGCACTATGTACCAGGCAAATTTCTATACATTTCATCTCCATTCACTAATTTAATACTTGCAGAACCCCCATGCGGCAGGTACCAGTACTCGTACTAATATTGCAGTAAGTAATCCCATGGGTTTACACCTCATAGGATTAAAGGCATCACGTGTATGCAGGTGGCAGGACTGCAGAATTTGGTTAACGACTGAACTAGGTCCGGAACAAGGGCTGGGCAGTCAGGACAGATACTTTCCCTGCATCTGTGATGAATGTACCTCACGCCTTGGGTCCCCACCATGCATCCTATGTGCAGCCAGTCTCGCCAGCAGCTAGAGAAATGGCGGTCAATGTGGGAGCTCTCCAGGCCCCATGAGTAGCTGTCTTAGCTGTCAGATGCCTGTGGTGACAACGTGACAGCTTAGTTTGCCTATGTATCTTACCCATCAGGTGCGTCCTGGCGGCAGGAGCCTCTCAGAAACAACTGAATTGGGCACCACTGGGCCCGGCAGCGCTGAGTTTGACCTGGTGCACACAGGCGGCACTCAACAAAGGTGACAGACACCACCAAGGTTGAAACAAAAGTGGGGAGCCCAGTGAGCAAGTGAGGAGCAATGGGAGGGGCTCTGAGCAAAAAAAAAAAAAAGAAAAAGAAAGGCAATGGAAAGTGACAGAAAGATGAGGCTGGAAACCCAAGCCTTGGGTTCAAATCCCACCTCTGACGACTTCTCCCCTTTTCCCATACCTCCTCCCGACTGCCCCTTCCCCCACCTGCCTCTTTGTCCTGGAAATAAGTACAAATGCCTTCCTGACAACATGGGTGAAGAGATATTTGGCCATATCCCTGGATTAGGAATTCCGAGTTGGTTGTATGCAAAAGTGCTGTGTAAGTTTTTTGTTACACGGAGAGAAACTGTGCATTATGGGGGGGGGGGGAGGGCAGGGGGTCTCCCACGCAGGAATGTCACACCTAATCTAATACAGTACTTAAGTGTTAACTCTTCAATAAATGGGTTGTTGTTTTTCCTCGTCGCCTTCCCCCCCCTCCACAACCCTGCACTTTCCAAGGACCCTAGGCTCTTGATGAAAAGGGAGGAATAATCCTTTCTTTGGTGTCTGCCATCAAGATCTATTTGGTAACCCACTCCTCTAATGCCGCCTGTGCAGAGAAATAATTTCAGCTCCCCGTTAATTTGAGTATTGAACTGAAATTCTGCAGCTGCTTGCTGCCAAGCCTGAAAGCAGAAATTAATTTCAATGACCCAGGCGAGTGGAGGGGAGCTCTGTCAGGTAATTAGTCTTCGTCTTTTGCTACTCAGGGTCTATCACTGTGCTAATCCATACATAAACCCAGGCTTTCCCCGAGTCGCTGGCAATCTGCAGGGCCGTTTAACTACCTCTCGCTTAGGTTCGCCGAGAGAGAGCCGGGGCATCTGCAGGGAAACGGATGAAGGCTCCCTTTCATGTTTTCCTTTCCTTCTACCTATTTCGGGCCCCGCAGAATTCATGCAGCTGATTTACATGTTCTTTTCCTGTTTGATCGAGTCTGCCGTTGATTAAGTGGAGCTTAGTGTGTGCGGGGGGAGGGGGTGGTTTCCTACTCCTGCAGCGCTCTGACTTGCCAGTTTATTAATGAAAGAGGCACCAATATTGATAGCCCTGACATTACAAGTGCCACAATTATAGGGTATGTCCTTCTAGGCTTCTAATTGCAAAGGAGCCTCTGCTACCCTGGAGGGGCTGTATTGTCATATTTGCATTGGATTTCTGCTGTGGTGGGGGGCTCCCCTGTCTTTCCTTTAGGGAAGTCTCCTGGGGAAATCCTAGACCTGAAAAAAAATAAACCCAGGTATGGAAAGCCTTGTTCTCCACAGGGGCCATTTCGAAATCCAAGGAAAAGAATGATTTTTGGAAAAGGCCCCTGTTCACGGAATACAGCTCACCTTTGCTCCATCCCTCTCCAAAACTGCTCTGGGCTTTGTGTTTTTCATTGCTTTAAACCCTGAAGGAACTGGGTCGGGTAGTTTAATAAAGCAAATAGTAATTACCATCATTGTTTTTGAACCTAGGAAAGGACTCTATATCCACTATCAAAGTTTGTCCTTAGAGCAACTGTTGGGGGGGCGGGGTTCAGTGGCTCCATTGCATAGATGAGAAAACTAATGTTCAGCCTGGGAAGGTCCACAGCTTGTGGCTTTTTCTGACCCAAAGTCCCTCTTTCCTTCCACTCCACGCACAGAACACTCAAAAGCCCAAGGGCTCAGTCTGCAGGCCAGAATTCCAGCCCAGAGCTGCTGGCCGATGGTGGCACTCTGACATTTCAAGAGAACTCTGAAATCTGGACTTTTACGTGAATTCCTCCTTAAGAGGTGTTAATGCATTTGTTAAGGAAGCCTGTGTTTATTTCAACTTCAGAGACTCTCTATTTGCCTTCTTAAAATCAAGATTGATGTTTTAACCTTGTTTCTATTATTATTACTATTACTATTACTATTATTATTATTATTTTGAACACCTCATCCATATGAAAATGACCCAGCTTTGTGGGCTGGCTTTGCCTTTGTCACTCTCAGGTCTGGGTGGTCCCAGGCTCTGAAACTGCCCCAGCACAATGCCAGATTTAAAATGGAACCATGGGGCACCTGGGTGGTTCAGTCAGTTAAGCAGCTAAGCGTCCAACTTTGGCTCAGATCGTGATCTCACGGTTCATGGGTTTGAGCCCCGCGTCGGGCCCTGTGCTGAGGGCTCAGAGCCTGGAGCCTCCTTGAGATTCTGCATCTCCCTTTCTCTCTCTGTCCCTCCCTCATTTGTATTCTCTCCTCTCTCAAAAATAAAATTTTTAAAAATGAAATGAATAAACAGCGGCCCCCAAATTACTTCCTCCCAACCCTTCCAGTCTTGACCACAGATCCTTGCTCTCCCTTTTTAACAGGCCAGTAACAGAGAAATCAAGCAGGTGCATCCGGAGTCCGGGGGGCCGCTCCCCAGCCCCCCTCTCCTGCCGAGTCCTCTTGACACCACCCTGGGGTTACTCCCACGTCAGCAAGGTGCCCTGCCGTGTGACCTCGCACACCTGATCATGTGCAGAATCCCCTGTTCGTCCTGACACCCAACGCAGCCTGACTACGCAGGTTTATGGTTCTGAGTTTTCCCCCCTTTTTATTTTATTGCCCGAGACAGAACAATGGTGACTGAGCACTGGTCAGCAAGCCAATCTTTCAGCCTCAGTTTTCCTACCTCTAAAGTGGCCTCCATATACCTTCCCCATTGTCCCATTGAGATTATAAAGGGAAAGCAGATCTGACACTAAGCAGGCCTGCAGGACATCAGGCTCCCACTTCCAGCCCCCAGACATTTAATTCTCTTGCTTTAGACTCATATTTTTCAAGTTTTAGTCTTCACAGTTTTTCCCTTTCCTTTCTTTCCTTTCCTTTTTTACACGCTTAGGACTAAAGCTTGGGAATGGGGAAAAAAAAACAAGACAAACCCTGAATCTTCATGGGAGATAAAACTGGTATCTCCTAATCATTTCTCATTTTAGGATGAATTCCTTGAAATGACAACATTCCCTCCCAAAGGGGAGGGAGAGACAGAGAGAGAGAGAGAGAGAGAGAGAGGCTTGATAACAGAAAAGCTCTAATGCTCTAATGTATTTCACCAGAATCAGAAGGCTCCTTCCCGCCCCTGCCCCTTCTGTCGCTTCCAGCCTGCTGCTGGGGGCACCTAAGAAAAGTCAGAAGCATGAGTCAGGTGTCAAGTAGCACTGCCATCCACATTCTATGAGAGTCAATTGCAATTAACAGGGTCATTCAGAAAAGGCAGGTACAGGCCAGACAAAGGGAGCGTGGCCAGATCTTATCAGAACCCAAGCCTGGCAGGCCAAGCCTTTCTAATGCTGTTTGCACAGAGGGAAAGGAGAGAAAAAATGGTGGTGGAGGGAGAGCTGGGCAGGGAAGGAAAGCTGAACCAAGGAGGAGGGTGAGGTCAGGAACTAACAAGGGCCAGCCCACTGAGGAGAGACGTTTAAAAGTGGAATGGCAGACTCCTGAGCCCGCCCCTGGGGTTCTGATCCTGACTCTTCTCCAGGGCTCCTTAGGACACTTAGACAAATCACTCACCCCTCCAGACCTTGGTTGGGTTATCTGTAAAATGGGAGGGGTCATAGTACCTTCCTGCTTTTTTTTTAATTGTCACAGCACTGTGGTTCGTCCTGCGTGAGACAGCTATACTCCAGCAGCTGGACGTGGAGTGGACAAAGAGATCTGGAGATCCGGAGGGAGAAGCAGCTTCTCGAAGCACGAACGCATCCAGGGTTGGGGGGGGGGGGAGGGAGTCAGAGTCAAACACTACAGAGAGATAGGTGACCAGGTTGAAAGTGACGCCTTGTCCAAAGAAAAGGGCCTGCAGTCTTCAGCGTAGTGTGCGGTTTGCGGACGCGGACACCACCTGGAGAGGTCCCCCCCTCGCTGAGCTCCTGCGGGAGGGGAGGCGGGCATGCTCACACCGCAGCCGGCCCTGCGCCAGGAGAGCACTATCCAGGCCACATGCGCCTATGGTTCCATTGGAACATCTCCCCGCCCCCCACTTCTAAGGTGCTCACATTTCTTTCAGACAGAAGAGATGGAGCGCCCACTATATTTAGTTCTGTGCCATTTACCAAGGGACTCTCAGAAGAACCACCTCTGTAGCCCCCTTTCCTCGTTTCTTTGTTCTGAGAATGGCCTCAGGGACGAAGGAAGTGCAACAAGGTAGAAAGTTCCAGAAAAATCACATTTCAAATGTCAGGTGGCCACTGATGAGTTACATGACCATGGACCATTTGCTTGGACTGTTACAACCCTCATCTGTAATGCGGGGTCAGGAATACTTATTATGGAGGATTATGGAGAGCGTACGTAGAAAGTGGAAAAGGTGTGCTAGGTGTTTGAGGCAGGTTATTTATTTTTTATTATCACGGTTCCTCGATGTGCTCTACATGGACAGGCGCTGGGTAGCCTGAACCATCAGCTTGTCTCAAACGGGCACATGGCCCTGTCTGGAATTGGGCAGACAGGGGGACCAAGTTCAAACTGCACCAGCCTCTTCCCTAAGATAAGGAATTCTCCCCAGTGCAGAGGTGCTCAGACTGGTCTTGTGAATTCTTTAAGGGATCAAGCTCACACTGGCCCCAGGAAGAAGTTATCCGAAAAGACCAGACAAATCAACTAGGGGTTGAATACTTCCTGATACTATTCCGGAAGCAAACGCACAACTCCAGGGAAGTTGGGGGGACTCCTGGCTATTTTCACTTCCTGAGCTAAGCTGTCCATTTTTGTTGGCGTGCCTTAGTAATGGAGCACTTGCTTTTCAGGCTCTCTTAGAATTCCAGAAACTGGAGGCTAAAAAAATCCATTAATTTAAATATTTGAAAGTTCCCATGGAGCAAGAGAAAAGGGGGTTGTTACTAGGAAGCGAAAGGACTGAGAGTGGTGGGGGCAGCAAGGAGTCGCTCGATTTTCTATCCGGAAAAAAATAACACGCTGCAAAACCTCATTAAGCCAGTATCGGCTTATTCAAAAGAGCTTATCATTTGCAGCAACTATTCCCCAATCAACTGGATGCCTCTATTGTAATCTTCTTTAATGCTGAAAGTCTGATAATTAAATATATTAATATATCAGAGGGACCCGACTGGGTTTATTGGGTGGCGTGGGGCACTTTGCGGTGAAGCCTTCCAAAGCGTCCAGCAAAGCAATCCGTGCGTAGTAGGTGTTCCGTACCGCTTAGCTTCCCCTCCCTGCGTTTTGCATTATCAAAGCTTTCATCCAGCCTATAATATGTCTAGTCCTTATCAATAATAACATGTTTCCATTTTAATATACTACCTTTTATTAAACTGGAGCCACAAACTCTTAATAGCAAGGGTCCATTCAGGGCACTTTAATCACCACTGGCGAGCAGATGCCCCTCGGAGGAAAACACGGGCAATGTTCAACGGCAGGGATGGGGGACCGTCCGTCCACCTTCATGGCGGCAGAATGAGTTATGGGATTGTATTATCAATGCAATTAGGCCAGGCTCCCTCTGCACTTCCTCAGAAGACCTCTGAGCTCTGTACAGCAAGAGGCACTTTCCTCTGTGACCTGGTTTCCAAAGCTTTTCTTTCCCCCCCACGAAAGCGGCCAGCACTGACACCAGCAGAGGAAGGCCTACTTCTGAGTTTTTTTTTTTTTAACTGAAGTATAACTGACATACAATAGCCTTTTAGTTTCAAGTGTACTTCATAGTGATTTGGTATTTTTATATATTACTAAGTGATCCCCACGATAAGCCTAGTTATCTGTCACCAAAGTTATTACGGTATTATTGACTATATTGCCAATGCTGCACATTACATCCGTATGACATATGTATTTTATAACTGGAAGGTTACCCCTACTGGTAACCAACTATCAGTTCTATGTATCTATGAGACCCCTTACTTTGTTTTGTTTGTTGTATTTGTTTTTATCTTATGCATTCCATGCCTAAGTGAAATCATACAGAATTTATCTTTGTCTGAAATATTTTACTTAACATAACACCCGCTAGGCCCACCTGTGTTGTTGCAAATAGCAAGATTTTATTCTTTTTAATGGCTGAGTACTATTCTGTTGTGTATGCATACTCCATTTGTATTTGTTCAGGTATCGATGGGCACACAGGCAGCATCCATATCTTGGCTTCTGTAACTAACATGTCAAGATACATAGGGGTGTGCAGATCTCTTTAAATTGGTGTCATCTCCCAGTGCCTGGGTGGCTCAGTCAGTTAAGCGTCCGACTACAGCTCAGGTCATGATCTCATGGTTTGTGGGTTCGAGCCCCACGTCAGGCTCTGTGCTTATGGCTTGGAACCTGCTTGGGATTCTCTCTACCCCTCTCTCTCTCTCTGCCCCTCTCCCACTCATACCTGTTTCTCTCTCTCTCTCTCTAAAATAAACATTAAAAAAATAAATAAAATAAAAAAAATAAATCGGTGGTGTCTCTTTCTTCAGATAAACACCCAGAAATGGAATTGCTGGATCATATGGTGGTTCTAATTATTTTGAGGAACCTCTCCTGTGTTTTCCATTGGAAAACCAGTTTATACTCCCACCAACAATGTGTTCCTTTTTCTCTACATCCTTGCCAATATTTGTTATTTCTTGATATTTCCTGATCACTTTTGATAACAGCCAATCTGACAGGTATGAGGCAATATTTCACTGTGGTTTTGATCCAACTCCGGAGTTCTGCGTGTATCAGGCACTCACAGATTTTTCCCAAGGTGGACACCCAGGCCCAGGGCAAATCCAGGCCTAGTGCTTTTCATGATGATGGTGATGCCGACAGTGGAGACCATGATGATACTGTGAATGGCACTGATGACAAAGTGGGGAATGGCAATGCACGTTAAGCACTAGCATAGCTGTGTGTTTGTGCTGTATAAACATTTTCAGCATCTAATCCTCTCAACGCTCTGAGGAAGAGGCCGGAACGGTCCCCATTCTCTAGCTGGAGACAGTGAAGCTTACAGAGCATAACTGAGTTGCCTGAGGTCCCCAGAAAGCAAATGGCCCACCTGAACATGGACGCTGGTGGGCAACTTCAAGTTGTGCCTTCCCTAACGCTAGCTCGGTGTCTTAATCTGCTCGGTGTCTTAATCTGCAGTAAGAGGATACCAAGCTTGAACGACAGACATTTCTATCCCATGGATCTAGAGGCTGGAAGTGTAAGGTCCAGGCACCGGCAGATGCAGGTCGGGTGAAGGCCCTCTGCGGGGCTCGCAGACAGCGCCTCAGGCTCTGCACTCACACGGCCCTTCCTCAGGGCACACAAGCACAGAGACAGAAGGTCCCATCTCTGCCCTCTGCTGCTTAGAAGGCCACTAATCCTGTCACAAGGGTCCCGCTCCCATGACCTCATCTAAACCGAATCGCTTCCAAAGGCCCCACCTCCGGATGCCATCACATTGCTTGGGGCTCAGACGTACGAGCGCGCGGGGGGACACAGTCAGTCCCCAACAACACATTTCAAGCAACTGTGCCTCCCGTCTTGTCCGCGCAGGGACAGTACCTCAGGACCCCTGTCCTCCCTCCCAGGCAAGCCATCCCCGAGGTCCCTCTGTCAGGATCTATGGCAGCATGGCCCAGACCCAAGCCCCCAGCCATCCCTCCTTGGGCCTCCTGGATGGCCAATTAAAGGAGCAGCAGGGTGTCCTTCCAACAGGCAAAACACTGGCATCTGATCCTGGCCCGGAGCGAGACGCCAGCTAGTCCTGAGTCTGACAGCCTGTTGCCGCAGACATGGGGGGCAGGGCGTGGCGAGGGCATCAGGCACGGGTAGATGTGCAATCTGATGATGCCGGGCGAGGGTCCTAAGCGGACAGCTGCAGGGGTGCGCTCAGGGATGGGCGAGGCACCCCAAGGGAGGTCACGGCACTGAGCCTGGTGCACCACGGAAGCCTGGTAAGCGCCCATGCCTTCACAGGCTCTCTTCCTCCGCCTTTCTCTCCGGCCCTGCATACAAAGTCAGCACTTACCCCAACCTCCTATACACACACACACTCTCTCTCTCTCTCTCTCTCTCTTTCACAAACTCTCACACACACACATTCACACACTCTCACATGCCGGCACTCGCATTCCTACAACCTCCTCACAGACATGCACTATCTCACACACCCACACTCATCCACATGCTCTCTCAGTTTCACACACTCGCACACACATCACACAGTCCCCACTTTTGCCGGGGACCTCGCCGCATTCTCCTGCACTGCACACCTTCTTCCCCCGTTCTCTCTATCCATTTGGAAGAACACTTCTGCTGTCAGAGTTCATTCTTCTGAGACTTTTACCTTCACATACAAGTGCCCAGGGCAATAGGAAAACCATAAATTGTTGTCAGCTGAGAAGTGGCGGCCAGTTTAGTGTCTAACGGGTATCTGGTTACAGATGGATGTTGAAGTTTGGCAATGAGAGGCTTCTGTATTTTATGTACGTGACGGATGCTTACATCGTCCTTAGAATATCCCGTCCCCTGACACACTCATTCAGGCACCGGAAACGCTCTTTGGTTGGGAGAGCCAGTGGAGGCATTACAGTTCCAGGGGCCAACCTACTGTGTGCCAAATACAATGCTAAGTGCTTTCCTGACAATCAGTTGTGCCTCACTTCCCTTCAAAAAAATCCTAATAAGAAGAGACTGGTATAGATCCCACTGTACAGGGCAGAAAACACAGCTTGGAAAGATGGAGTCACTTTGCAAGTTCTTGAAGGTATGAGCCCCCTGAGCCCTGGGAGATCAGAGTTAATTAGCTAAACAGGAGGGGAAGGCTCCTCTAGGCAAAGCCGCGGCCTGCGTAAAGGCCCTGTGACAAGAGTGGGGGAGGGCTGGCAAGTTCCGGGGGGAAGGGGAGTGGGGTGAAAGGAGGCAGGAGGGAGTGGCAGGCACTTGGTGGACATGGTAAGGATTTGGGGTTTTATCCCAAGGGATATGAAGGGCCAGTGGGAAGAGTATGCAGGGAGAGGCAAAATCGGATTTCTATTTTAGAGAAATAACTCTAGAGTTTGCCTGGAGAAGGGATTTCAAGAGAGGCAAGAGGGGAGGCAAGACACTAGCCAGAAATCTTGCTGACAAACCCAGCTAACTCCCAGATTCAGAATTCACCCTCCACTGCCAGTGAGGGAGGTGCAGGAAGACAGAGCGAGGCCAAATCTCACTAGTGTTTTCTGTCCCCAATCCCTTGTGGGGAGGAAAAAAAAAAAGACTCAAGTGAAAATTCTTCCTGTTTCTAGAGTCTTCTTAATGGTGAAAGAACCCCGATGGGAAAGTCCAACGTGGGAAAGCAAGCAGAAGTACCCTTTGAAAAGTTTTAATTTTATTTAACTCTGCTAAATCTACTTACATTCACATTTGGAAATACGCATACATGATATAAAGCACTGCAGTTATGGTCTATTGGGTTAAAAATCCACTTTATGGAATGGGTTCAAGGAAATACTTATAAAAAAGACCTCAGAATGGAAAGTAGATAAAACAGAATGGAAACATCTCCTAAATATGCAAGATAAATGCACAGTGAGGAGGAATCTGGAACCATCACTAACCGGGAGGTTCAAAACAGCTAGCCTTTTAGTCCCTCATGGAACATGCAAGAAGGGAAGCGCCTGGCCAGTGCTCGGCATCAACATTCATACCTTTCCAAGGGGTGTCCTCTTCTGTTCATAATTCACTTGCAACCAAGAAATTCCCCCTCAACTTAAGACAGTGAAATTCCCTGCTAGTGTGCTACTCACAAAGCATTGGGTGATCATCGTGTTTATTTTGCAAAGTTCCATACAAAGAGAGCTAAAAAAAAATTTTTTTTTCTGGAATAAATCCACCAACAAGCATTTCTGTGCTTATTCTGTGTAATTATCCTTGTATGGGGAGGCATACAAAAGAGGAAGAAAGCACGGTTCTTATCCTTAAGGAGTTGGCAGTCCATTTCGGAGGGCGCTTCTGAGCTCCTGGCATGTATCGGAATCAGCTTGGGAGCCTGACAGAAACGCAGGTCCGCCCACTGGACCCCACGCTGCCACCCAAATCCCAGCGCACATGAACGGCCTCACCGTGACTGGAATGTGCATGTTAAGCAAACAAAGAGGCTTCTCGATGGGGGCTGGGATTTAGAACCAGTGAACTGGAAAGAAAGGAAAGCTCCGGGAAGTATTGGTGCCACAGAACCAACTAGAGAAACAGATCCCAGCGCCTATCCAGCCACGCTTGTCCCCATGCCCTTCGATGGCAGCCAGATGGTTTAGCATGCAACCTTTGCTTGCCCAGCCCCAACAAAGGGCACAGATCCTTTGTGTCAAGGTTCATTCTACTGCAAGACACCTGACTGTCCTTTATGGAACCTTTGAAAAGCAGATGTCTCTTGTATCTGTCTCAGGAGGAACACATTCCGGTTCCCTCAACCCCTCTCCTGATGCCGTGGTCCCATGGGCCCCGTCACTCCTGTCACTCTACTCAGGACCAGTTCTACTCTGCCATTAGTATTCTCATCGGGTGATAGCCAAGATGGAGAACGAGATTCCAGAAGTGGTCTGACCAATGCCAAGTCCAATGACCAACTGACCAAAGCCAATACCTCTCTTGATCTGGACATCTTATGACTATGAAAGCTGTCCAAGGGCACATCACTACTGTCAAAGCCCAACATATCTGGAATCACTATATACTGTCTCTTGCACCTATTATTCATCTGGTAACCTTTCCGGAAACGAAAGAGTGAATGCCACTCATGTTGTTGTTTAGTGGTCCTGAGTTTCTTAGCTAAAATTTCAGAAATTATGTATTTAATTATTTGTTCCAGCATTTTCACAGGGATTGACATCTGAATTATTTCTATCTTGTCAACTATCTTTTTCTTCCTACCCCCACCCCCACACTCATTCTCATTCTCTCTTTTATCAGTCCAGGTGCGCCTCTTTCCTCTCGCTCTTCTCCTTTTCTCCAAGATTTCAACGAGATTTCCATCACACACCTGAGGCCTTGTGGGTGACTTCTTTTTACTCGAAGACTCCTAGGATCCTAGAACTTCAGGGTTTGAAAGAGGCCTTGCAGACCAGCCAAGGCAAACCCTTCAGTGTGGAGGTGCAGAGGGGACACAGGTCACACAGAGATCCAAGCTGGGGCTGAGCTGATATGAGGACCTGGCTGAGCATTTTTGACACCCTGCCTTCGTTGGGACATGGAGGCTCAGCTGTTTGTGGTGGGGGGGGGAGGTTCAATGGCTGATCTCCTGGGATAGGTATGGCAGCAAACACCCTAGGAAAGATTATGGTCCCAGAACTGGGCAAATATTAATCGAGAGCGAGAACTCCCCCACCCCCTCACTGCTTGAAGAGGGGCTCTGTAAGAGCAGAAACAATGTGGCAGAGATCCCAGACATCTCAGTAGTGTGCTGCCCTTCGCGTACATGTGCGGGATGGGGGAGGGGACACAAACACAACAAAAAGGGAAATGAACGAGTAACTGAAACAGGCGCGCACCTCACACCCGCGGCGGTGTGCCAAAGGGGCACGGAAGCCAACGGACAGAGCTCCTGACGGTCAGGCCTGGAGCAATCTGGGCAATGAGATGAACACAACCGTGTTGGATTCTAACCCGAAGTGGAGAAGAAATATCCATGAACCTGCCTGGCTGTAAATAATTGACTGAATAAATAAATAATTGGGGGAGAAGGGACAAATCTCCCATGCGAAAGAATTCTAAATGGTTTATACAGATGCTCTGCCTGCAAGGAGTGAAAACATAAATCCCTACTCCTGTATTGCAAAGGAGAAGTGTGGGATGGATGGGAAAAGAGAAACTGTACACTGGAGAAATGGGACAGATACTGCCTACGTCAGGTGAAGAAGGTCAATGCTAGTAGGGATCATTCAACTTGACATTATGGGACCTTGATAGGATGTTATGAGAAGGGCCTTGTACTTCTGGAGTCTTCTCCTCCAAAACCCACAATCCCAATCTAAGTCCAATACTGGGACATCCCAGCCCGGCACTCCTCACAACTGCCCATGTCGCCAAGGACGAAGGAAGTCTGAAACAGCATTGCTGTCCGAGGAGCCTGAGGACACCTTAATAACTAAATGCACTATAGGACCCTGGGTGGGATTCTGGAGCAGAAAGAGGTCATTAGGTAAAAAATAAGGAAATCTGTATAAACTGCGGGCTTGAGTGAATAAAAATACATCAATATCATTTCATTGTAATTGATGTACCTGATTATGTAAGATGTTGATAATAAGAGAAGCTCGGTGTGAGGTATGTGGGAACTCCATTCTGGTGTCTCAGTTTTTGTGTGAATCTAAAACTGAGCAAGAAACATTTTTTAAAGTCTGTTTTAAAAGTAAGTGTGTGTGTGTGTACACACACACACACACACACACACACACTAAATGAAAGAACAGTATATAGAAAAGCATATGACCTTCTAGAAGTGGGCTGGGGTTTGGGTAGGGACATACTCTGATACTCTGAAGCGGGGCATGTAAGCCCTCAGTGGACAGGCCCCAGGGGCTCCTATGCTACAGGGAGGTGACATCCAGAAGAGACACGTGGAGAAGGTCATGGAGCATGGGGCATCACGGTCACCCCAGTCTCCCCAGAAAGCCCAGTTGCCAGTGGCCCCACCAGCACGACTGGTGATCCAGGCAAGGCTTCAGAGATCAGAAGTGGGAGCCAAGGCTTTGGCACACTCGGGATCCGTGACCCGTAAGAGGCAGCCTGGCAAAGGGGGCAGGGGTGTCCTCGAATCTCAGCAAGAACAGCTCCTCGCAAAGACAGGCTCCCGTTCCAGTGACAGAGGCTGGAGCTCAGGGATGGCCAAGCCATCAGCCAGGCTTTGCAACGGGGCCATGACAGCCTCACCTTGCAGATTCACCGAAAACGGCTTTGTACGCGTGCCCCGGAGGTGAGCGCCATCCTTCCTAAGCACGTGGGCATTCAAAGCTGTGTTCATAAGATCCCACTCCTTTAGGCAAATGAATTCAAGCCAGAACGTGTAAGGGGAATAATACTTTCCCGTTCAGCATTGTGCCTTTCTGCAATAAATAATTTCAAGTCAGAGTGCTAGAGAATTCTAAATGATAGACATATTATGTTCATGAAAGACAACTTTAAGAAAAATCTTTCTGCAATAAAAGTGAGGGCTTTCCCCCCTTCTTGGCATCCCAGCTTGCCACAGAAATGAGTGATTTTCTGAATTTATGCCAAGTTAGATGGTTCAGCATGCTATTCGATTAGTCTGTTTATACAGAAACAGCCCAAAATAGGAAACACACAGAAGCTATTAAAGATATTGTCCTGTGAGGGAAAGATTTGAATGGTTTTCTTACTGCAAGTGGGAAATAAGATATGAGTCAGGATTAATGTGATAAAGAAGTTAATGTGTTCTAAAGCAAACCACTGAGTTCGTCATCTTGTTTCAGAGGTGACAATAAAAGGAACACACAGACAATTATTTAGGGTTGGGTGAGCAGGGAAAGTAGTGAACACTTTGCACACCCCAACCCCAATGGGGCCTGCCAGTTAGAAATGTATCCCTTTTAGAAAATAATGCTGGGGCACTGGGGGAGTTTTCAAAGGGAAAGATGATTGGTGGCAAAAAAAAAAAAAAAAAAAAGACAAAAAGACAACTAAATACATATATAAATAAAACAAGGTTTCAGAAATTCAAAGGTGAAATTCCAATTTCACTTCTGCCCTTGGATTGCTCTGTAAACTAATGGAAATCATATGACCTACAAGGTCAATGTGATTCAAGACGGAGGACTTATATTGCGTTCTACCTATGAGATGCTGTGGATTGTTACTTTCCTCATCTATAAAGTGGACAGCATGACCTATACCTTGAAGTCACTGCGCGTCTCCTCGGTAAGTCACAAGATGACCTATGGAGGAAAGATGGGGCCACGTTCCGGCCATGCGAGCTGCTCCTGACAACATTTTAGGAAAGGCCATATGTGGCTCTGTAAGTAAAAGAACGGCTGAAATGCCCAAATAAAGCCTGGCGCTATATATTATTTTCCTCTTAGTTTATAGATGAAAATCATGAAGAAATGGGGCTTACAAAATGCATATGTCTTATGGAGTCACTGCCTTCCTGGCTGCCCTCTGGCCGGCCGAGTAACTTAGAACTTGCTGTGCAGAACAACAAAGAATGGTGAAGTTTCTCGTATGTAGAATGTATTTGCTTTCCAATTGCTGTGTAATTAATTACCACAAATTTAGTGGCTGAAAGCAACATACATTTATTATCTTACAGATTTCATGGGTCAGTAGAAATAGCATGTTTAAGCTGGGTTTTCAACTTCAGGGTCTTGCCTGGCTGAAATCCTGGTATGGGATGGGCTGTGGTCTCATCAGAGACTTATCAAGGGAAGTTTGATCACCTTTAAGCTCCCACAGATTGTTGTCAGGACTAATTTCTTCGAGCCTGTATGACTGATATCCCGGTTTTCTTGCGGTATACTTTGGACCACTCAGCTTCCAGAAGATTCCTGCAGTGCCTTGCCACACTGCCCACTCCATAGCTCCTCTCACCACATGGCATCTTACTTCCTCAAAGCCATCAATGGAGACTCCCTCCGGCTTCAGACCCTCTTTAAAGGGCTTTCACTTGGTTAATCCAGACCCACCCAGAATTATCGCCTTTCTGATTAACCACAAACCAACTCATTTGGGACCTTACTTATATCTGCAGGATCCCTTCACTATGCAATGTGATATAGCCTAACCAATGAAGGGACATCCCATCATGTATTTCATATTCTATTGGTTATAAGTCCATTCTCCACATACTCAAGGGGAAGGTATCACACCAGGGAGTGGACACCAGGAAGGGGGAATCAGTGGCACCTACCTAAGGATCTACCTACCAAACAGAGGGAGAAGACGCAGGGGTTCACTTCTAAAGAAAGTTTCATCACAGTAGGGTCAAAATTACTTCATTTATGGGGCATCTGGGTGTCTCAGTCAGTTGAGTATCTGACTTCATTTCAGGTCATGATCTCACTGTGGGTCTGAGCCGTGTGTTGGGCTCTGTGCTAACAGCTCGGCTCAGAGCCTGGGGCCTGCTTCATATTCTCTCTCTCCCTCTCTCTCTCTGTCAAAAATAAATACTAAAACATTTTTTAAAAATTACTTCATTTATGAGCAAGTGCTTAGAATCTTGGAGGGTAGTGAGTATCAAGATAGAACTCTGTATTTCTCACCAATAATCATATTTTCTCAAGGTTTTCCTAGAATGATGGGTGGCTAGGTATTATGTAATAAAATACAGGTATGCTTAAAATACACAGTCGAAACCTTAGCAACTGACAACTGACTAACCAAAATCCTCTTTCTATCAGGGTGACAATGAACTTGGGCATCCAGGAGCACCAAAGCATCAAGAAAAGCCAAGGCAGGCTCAAAGGCAAACCTGTGTCTGGCTGTCAGAAAGACTAGAACAATACAAGGTTCACAGAGGACAACGAATGATCGAATGTTATAAGCTGGCCAATAAAAGCCAAGTTCCGAGGCCTCTGGACACAAGGAAAGAATAAGCAATATACCAAGAGGGAAAGACAGATCCAGAGGGAAGAGATGGGGCCAGGTGGGGTTGGAGAAGAGAGAGTGAGTGAAGCAAATTTCATAACGGGAGGGACTGGCTGGTGTGGGGAGGACAGGGCAAGGAGTGAATGCAGCTACCAGTTAACTGAACTTTTCAGTTAACTAGAATGGCGTGCCAGTTAAGTAAGATTCCACGAGCCTTGGCAGCCTGATTCTGGCCATTAACTTTAATGTTTTCAGAATCCTGGAACTTGCACAGGTGTGAGTTGAAGCCATCTGGTTTCCGTGCTCTACCCTGCCGATTAAAGCCCAGCATCTTCAAAAGGCTTTACCACATGCTTTGCCTTCACCAGAGAGAGCCTTTAAACAACCATCGAATAGGATTGTTTTATTTTGACACTGTGATGTAAAATAAAATGAAATGAAATATAGTAACATGCTTTACTATACAGAAACACCACCTGGGCAAATGAATCGCTCAAAAACAAAATCCCAATGAAATGCACACAGTGTGTGGTGACCCAGACGCGATAAACGAAAGAAAGAATAAACTGAGGTGGGGGGGGAGTGGAATCCATATCCCAAACCATGTCTTTACAGTAGTGATGTTTATAAATTTGACACCTTTGCAAGGAGAGCTCACTCAATATTATTTCTATGCAAATATGCATCTTACCAACCCAAGAGCATGAAAGAAAGAAAGAAAAAAATTCCCAATATATTTCTTAAAAATCAATCCTCATGCAGTACAAGTGCATCAAGGAGCAGCAGGTATGCTGGTAAATATTAAAATGCTGTGTCAAATGTGAGCTCGTCAGAGGACAAGTGTCCCAGATACAGGTGACAGGGGACAGGACACTTTTCCATTCTGCCCAATGTGGCATGCCTAGCCTGGAGAGGATGGTGGGCACAGGCACCTCTGTCACTCTTATAGCCACTTCCTTCCTTCCAGGCACAAAGCTTGAACCCTGAACATCCCAAGCTCCCTGGCCCCTTGTGGTTGATAAAGTTCTAAAGGAGGCTGCGGGAGGCAAGACTAGAATACAGAGCACTCTGCTGACTGGAGTGGCTACCCGAGGGCTCCCAGTCCAGGCCATCAGCAAGTTCTTGGGAGGTCTTGGGCCAGTCCCCTTTACCCCTGTCACAACGATCTCCCGTAGATACCCAATTAAACCAGTCTGTCGTTTCCTGGTTAGGAAACTCACTTCCAGAAAGCCAAAGGCATAATATTCTTTATTATCGGTCCTTTCCATATTAGCTCATAAGGGTACCACCTTGATCGCTGTGTGTCTAACCCTGTACCAAGTATTTTATATTCATGATCAGCTAGAGACTGTCTCGCCCCATTTGAAAGAAAAGGACACTGAAGTGAGAGACCAATGTGTGTTCTCAGTGTCTCATGGTTAATTAAGAGCAGAGCTGGGGCTAGAAGAATCTAGAGATAAGGTATGGATACTTTTGTGGGTTTTGTTTGTTTGTCTGTTTGTTTTTTAAGCTGTGATCATCATCTTCCTTTGCTTTTATAGTTCCAAACTGTGTGCAACAGAGGTGTTTTACTGCAAGCCAAGAAGACAAGCCGCAGAGGAAGGCAACCCTGCTGCACCTTGACTTTGGCTTTCTAGACTCCAGAACCACGAGGCAACGTCTGTTGTCTAAGCCACTCGGGTGACAATGCTCTGGTCCGGCTGCCCTGGGACTCTGACGGCAGCCAAAGCATCTCTAAGAGCAAGGGGTCTGGAGTCAGGGACACTGGGACCTGGGGCCAGTCACTTCCCTCTTCCATCATATAGGCAAAATGTGGACAGTACAGGCTTGTTGAGAAAATCTCATCAGATAACGCAACGGGTGCCGAAGGCCATGTCGGGTCCACATATGGGGCTCGATAAATAGTCGCTGTTAGCACTGATGATAAAGCAAACCTTAAAAAACCCTTTCTAACTCGTTATAACAGTTTGTTGTAACCATGTGTACTGTTCAAACGAAACGGTGCTACACAGAGGTCAGCTAATAATGTGATGGGTAGATATGCCGCCAAGGCAGATTCATCCTGCCATTCGGACAGACACGTCCCAAGTCCCTGGGGCTCTGGGACACCGTGAAGATGGCCCAGTGGACATAGAGCCCACGATGGTGCAGAGGGGATGGGACGTGCACACAGGTGCCCTGGAACCTGGCAGGATGGGGTGGGACTCGTCGGGGAAGTGCAGGCATCATGGGGACTCAGGTATGGGCAGGGCAATCGTTCCAGCCTGGGGGCTGGAGATACATCTTAGGGATTCTCACCCACTAGCCTCAGAACAGAAAGGGCACAAGCCCAGAGAAAGCGATGAAGTCTCTTGACACGGCCGCTCACATGCACCACCTGTGTTCACACCGAGTCCCTGCACTAAGCTCAGCGAGTGAGAGGATCCCTTGCATGCAGTCATGGGGCCCATTCAGCAGAGCCACAGTCTTGACTGCTTTCTAAAACTGATGTGACCAGTGAACCTGGGAGACTTGAACAAAATGACCAGACTATTTATCTGGGGGAGCTGCACAGACCATCGCTGGGCTGTCTCTTCTCAGACTGTGTCCACTGTCTTAAATTTGTCCCTTCTTGAAAAAAACAAAAATCACCCAGTGCCTGGGTGGCTCAGTCAGTTAAGTGGCTGACTTCGGCTCAAGTCATGATCTCACGATTCATGGGTTTGAGCCCAATGTCGGGCTCTATGCTGACAGCTAGCTCAGATCCTGGACCCTGTTTCAGATTCTGTCTCCCTCTCTCTCTGACCTTCCTCTGCTCGCTCTCTCTCTCTCTCTCTCTCTCAGAAATAAATAAAACATTATTTTTTTTAAAAAAAAGAACAAAAAACAAACTAGCTTTCTACTTATATAACAACAACAAGAAAAGGCAAAGGAAAAAGCTGTGTGTGAGTGCAAACGTGTGCACCTGCATGTGCACACACACCCAGAGAAAGCAGAGAAACACCATCACCAGAACCTTTGTGAGACCAGGGTGTTCATGAGTCACAAGGAGGAGAATTCTAGCCAAGGGGGAAGGGAGCTAACTAATGTTATAAGTCAGTTACTACTGACTTCCTAAGGCGTGATTTCTTCCCTCCCTTCCTCAGTTCCTTTCAACACACACTTTTGAGCCTACCACACACCATGTCCTGGGACAGGGAGACAAGAGCAAAGGCATCCCATGACCCAGAGGCTCTGGGGTCTATAGCGGTGCCTGCAGCTCCTACTACAGCACCTTCGAGAGCGGCTATGCCTTGTCAAACAACAGGGATGGTATGTACGAAATGCAGAGTATGGACCATGTTTCCATAATGTCATAAACTCAGCCTCCAATCTTCCAAATATGGTAGAAATCTCAAAATTTAAATTTAACTAAAAACCCTAAACTTACCAGAATGATTTTACAACTAGAATCACACAGGAGAGACGCCCAACTTAGAACATGCTCCCTATTTCTGAAACGTCAACGCATTAACCTCGCCTTCCTGCAAGACGAGGGCAAGACCATTGACGACGCCCAGCCCAGAACTAGGGCTGATTCAATACTTGACTAATTAAACAAAGCATCGCAGGGGTGCCCGGGTGGCTTAGTCGGTTAAGCGTCCGACTTTCGCTTAGGTCATGATCTCGCGCTTCGTGGGTTCGAGGCCCACGTCGGGCTCTGTGCTGACTGCCAGCTCGGAGCCTGGAGTCTGTTTCAGTCTGTGACTCCCTCTCTCTCTGACCCTCCCCTGCTTGCACTGTCTCTCTCTCTCTCTCCTGGAAATAAATAAAACATTAAAAAAAAATTTAAAAAAATAAAAAATAAATAAACAAAGCATCGCAAAGAGCTATGAAAAGAAAAAAGTGAAGACTGTATCTGAAAGACAACTACGCCAATATTTCTGGGGCGTACATAAAACACTTCAAAGCAATTACTGCTGTTGGTACTTCAACTCTGCCTCTCAGCCTCAGTATCAAGAAGGGGTGGTCCCTCATTAGACTAAGGTGATGGGGAACAGGGTGCCCATTTGCCATGCATCCTGACGCCTTTGGCACAGACATAACATGCTTTCCTGAAGTCAAGAGGTTGGCACTGATAAGTGCCGGGTCAGCTCCCCAGAGTCGCCTCAGGAATAATGTGGAAAGATGTGCAACAGGATCCACTGATGTAAAAATAAGGTGACTCTAAAAGTGTCCAGGGAGCCTGCCACTTCCACACCAGCCAGGTTACAGGGGAGCCTCAGGGGCCCCAGCCTGAGAGCCAACAATCTGGAGTCAAAGCAAATGAGGTGTTGAATATGTGAAAAGCATGATTCTTCTAATAATGAAACAATACACATATAAATAAGTCATCTCATTCAGCTCCATTCCTGCCGCTTATGCATTTACCCCGATGTCAAAGCTGGAAAGGACCTTGTGAAACCCAAAAGGTTCTGATCATGTAAAGTTCTTTCCATAAGCATTTGGTTAAAAAAAAAAAAAAAAAAAAGCTCTCTAGAGTTGACTCTAGAGTATTCATCTTACTGAGTGTGAATATCCATTCATTTTGACGCAGGGATTTTCATACGCTTAATTACAAAGTGCTGCCCTAGGGCAGCCTACAAGGTTCAACAAAATTTTTTGTAAAGATCCAGATCGTAAATATTTTAGATTTTGTGTGTGCGTGGTCTCTGAGTTTTCAGCTCTGCCAATGTAGCTGAAAGCATGGAGGGTATGTAAACAAGTGGGTGTCGCTTGGGTGTCATAAATAAAACTTTATTTATGAGAAGAATCCTCAGGCCAGATTTAGCCATGGGATTTAAGTGTGCTGACCTGCGTAGTACATAGAACGTGAAGCATATCACATTTCTGAATTGTGGAAACTTCTGAAACCTACCCGGCCTCAAAGGATTCAGACAAAGGGCTGTGATCCTGTAGTTCCAATTATGGGAAGTGCTCTCTGCAGGAAAGTGCTTCACAAAGAGCTGGGACTCTCCCCCAATCAGGGCTTGGCCAGTCTCCCTAAGTACTTTTTGGTCATCTGCTGTATTACTCCAACAGAAACAATAGCGGTGATTTCCACCTTAATCTGGAATCCAGGTGTGTGGAGCTGGTCCCGAGCACCTGCTTGGGGTCAAATTCCTCAGGATAACTTGCATGCAGGCTTTTCAGGGAGAGAAGGAGGGTGCATGCCCCTTGTGAATGGGCAGGAGATTATCAGGGGACAACAATTTTCCCAAAGATAGGTTTCTCAGATGACCCTCACAGGCATCCATCTGTTTTCATGGGGAGCCCTTAGAACAAGGGAGCACCAGGGGCACCTGGGTGGCTCCGTCGGTTGAGTGCCGACTTCGGCTCAGGTCATGATCCTGTAGTTCATGAGTTCAAGCCCCACATCAGGCTCTGTGCTGACAGCTCAGAGCCTGAAGCCTGCTTCGGATTCTGTGTCTCCCTCTCTTTCTGCTCCTTCCTTGCTCACGCTCTGTCTCTCTCTCAAAAATAAACACTAAAAAAAAAGAAAGAAAGAAAGAACACGGTAGCACTCAAGCAGCTCGGGGGTTCAAATGAGCAAGTGTGACACAGCTTGGGGACATGGTATATACTCCCCAAGGCTGTAGGGAACATGCTGGGGCTTAGATGCCCTGAGGTTTCCGGAAAAGTTATTTGCGTTCTAGCCTCTGAGGGTTTGGCAGTCGTGGGGGCACCAGGAGCAAGGCATTGGGAAAACACATCAGTGTGCTCAAGGGTGCTGGGTGCCAGCACTGGTGGTCCTGGTGAGGTGGCCTCAAGTGTCTTTGTGAACAATGGAGAGAGGGAAGGCCTTAGAGAGAGAAGCTGAGGATAGAGGCCATGAGTCCGTGAAGAGCAGTGTCTCCAAGAGACAGCCCTCAGGGAACTCGGTAGTAGTCGGCGGGGTTGTGAGAAGGTCAGAGGCCATAGATTCATGAGAAGAGGCCATAAGGCAGTGAAATACATGCTTGGTAGTGACCCCACAGCCAATGGAAGAAATGAGACATACTAATATCTGTTCCTTCTTGAGCACTTATGCCACCCCGAGGACTGTGTTGAGTGCCTCAGAGGTAGATGGTGGTTCTAATACAACAACCCTGCAAAGTAATCACCACAATCTTCATCTCATAGGTGGAAAAGCTAAAATAAAACGATGTGCCCAAAGCCACCCGTTCTGTATGTGCAGAATGAAGCCCAGGCCCCAGCAGCGTCCAAAGCCAATGCC